>OY987242.1:36362580-36962580 GCA_963920765.1 Ulota crispa
TTTAGGTTGCCCCATACTAATTTCTTGACATTTCACACTATTTAAATACTTATTGCTGCTATAGTACTTTTCAACAATAATTACTACAAGGGGATTGATATGTCTACCACACCCTTTCAACTATTCTACCACACCCTAGGGTAAATTTTAGATTTCCACCATCAAATAGTTGAATTTGAGAATTTGGAATTTAGATTTGGACTTAGAGACCTTGATTTTGTGTAGAGCCATAAAAACAACGTTGCAATTGAACAACACCCAATGAAAATGCTTAGCTCGTGGGAAAAATACTACTTTTATATTTGTTTATAAAAAGGATAGCATTTTCATTGGGTGTTGTTCAATTGCAACGTTGTTTTTATGGCTCTACACAAAATCAAAGTCTCTAAGTCCAAATCTAAATTCCAAATTCTCAAATTCAACTATTTGATGGTGGAAATCTAAAATTTACCCTAGGGTGTGGTAGAATAGTTGAAAGGGTGTGGTAGACATATCAATCCCCTTGTAGTAATTATTGTTGAAAAGTACTATAGCAGCAATAAGTATTTAAATAGTGTGAAATGTCAAGAAATTAGTATGGGGCAACCTAAATGCATTATTTGGTGTACATTATCAACATTTTCAACAACCTTGTGCCATGCCCAAGCCAACCTGAGCCAATTTCCATTCTCAAATCAACACTCAGGGTTTGGTTGGAATAGTTTATTTTATAACTAGTGACATGTTAAAAAAAAAAAACATTGCAAAAAAACAAAATCATTGCACCCAAGCTAGCCTGAGCCTGAACTTTGGAATTGTGTTCCTAGTAATCCACGGACACTAATCGTGTTCCCAATCAAAATCCACAAACAGCAAGCGCTCAATAGATGTGAGGGCAGGCATGTTCTCTCCTACTAAAAGCAAATGAGATTCCGGCTAACTTGATGTCAGGTCACAAAAAAAGGCCTTTGCATTTAGAAAAGTGTCTATTTTAAAATCCACGAAAGAAGCCTAAACAATCAGTAAAGAACTCACTTGATCAAAGGGTACTCATGATATTATTGAAACTTTAGGGGTATTTGTGATAATATTGCAAACTTCAGGGGTATCCATGAAATTTTCCCTTGTTTCTAGTGGATGGTCTAAGCAACCAATGGTGAAGTTTGTGAGAAAATCCTTGGACCATCAAAAGAGGACAAGATTATACAAGCAAAGGAGTCAACTTAATGAGTTGTAGAACTCATTTGTATGAAAAGCCCTTCCAAATAAAGTCTTGACAAAGATTAGGTTCTCAACCAAACCAAACCCTCTTAATTAAAACCTTCTTTTTTTTTATCTCTAGAAAAAGCCAAGGCTCCAACTTATCTTGCTCCTTTATTTTCTACCCACAACAAGCATGATTTCTAGAAACAACTCACCCAAAATCAAACCATTCATAATCAAGACAATTAATGTTTGAGGTGCCATATTATAAAAAGCACCAAGAAAGAGTGGCTGAACAGTTCTATGGTGCGTGCCACCATAAACCAACAAACTACAAAAAGTGGCCAAATTCTTGGGTATTTTGTTTTATTAGCTTTTAGCTGTGACCTGCTTCACTATTGAGATGACACCTCGTGGACTTGTCACGATGAACATAAATGTGTGACCAAGTAGCATGATTCCACTTTGGATTTTTATTAATTTAGTTAGTCATCTTGTCAATTTCATGCAAATTAATTATTAATATTGAGGCAACTAGTGCTAGGGTGGCCAATTCTTTGCCCTCTTAGTGTAAAAATGTCCAATAGTTACCATTTTTGAATGATGATAACTTTTTTTTGGCAAACAATAATTCCAATTTCTCTTCGTAACTTTCTTCCTAAAATCTCATTGCTTGTAGTTACGAAGATATATCATTTTTTGGGGGTTGCTATAAACAGTTAATATGATTGTTGCATCTTTGTTAGTTTATGGTGGCACGCACTATATAGCAAAGACTTCAACAAGCAAAATTTTCCCCAAATAAATGGGATGACTTTCGTTTACATACCGATTTCACATCCTCTACTTGATCGTTTTCGCCGGCTAATTGCAAAGATCAACCGGCTACCATAACACAAAACACCGGTTTTCTCTGTTTCTCTCTAAACATTGTTTTCCAAAATATACTTAGAAAAAATGTTTCCTCCACTATTTAATACGGTCTTGCGACCCATCTCTGCAGCTCTGCAGCTTTACAAAAATTATGCTTGAACAAACAGCGTTGGAATAAACTGAACCCTCTAAAAAGCTGACACAATTATGTGCAACTCATTGCACACTAACCTCCAATTCTCGTCATACTCCTTTGTAAAATATGTCTGTTCCCATCACCCAGTGCACATATGCTTCAGTTAGGATATCGCCTTTAGAATCAGTTCACACTTGGTTTTATAAAAAATGGTAAGTCCAATATATACCACCAGCCACTCAATCAAAACCATGTCTATACTGTTGAAACATGCAGATCATGGTTTTTTTCTCATTCTAATAAAATTTTGCTACCCTCCAGAATTAACAGTTTCAGCTCCCACTAAAGATATGAAAAATGTTTACGTTTTGGCGAAGTCTGCTGACGTGGCTGAAATCAACTGTGACTCTTCTCAAACCATAAAGTTGAGAGCCTATGCAGTGAATCAGTCCAAGTGATGATTTACTGAATGTTCACACCTTTCTTTCTACTACTTTTCATAATTTTTAGTTTCTCCGAGTTTCAAAAATTGACACACAAGATAGCCTTTTTGTGTGGGTGGAGATGTCAGAATCTCACCTCAAGAGTCGCTAGAATTGCTTGCAAGGAATCCTTTGCGCTCGACAGCACTCTCGACAGCTTCTCTTGCTTGCAAATTAGTAGAAGCATTTGGGTAGTAGCGCACATATCCTCCAGAGAGCCTGCGGCTGACGCCTGTGAAACTGAAATGTAACCACAACTTCGTTAATACAAATGCCCAAAGTAGAGAACCCCCATTCCCCGTGGCTTGTAAAGTCACCTATTACAATGCAAGAGCTATCTAACCATGTGACATGGAGGCATCGTTGGCATTGTTTGAAGCTCACAGTCGAAAAATTATACGTAATATCTGGGAGATCCAGTATAAGTTGTTCAAGGGTAGTCTAGGTTCGAGTTTGAGACCCTACTACTTCAAACTTCACCAATTCAGAACATTCAAACAATACATTGTTCGTGTCTTAGAGTACTATCAAAAAAGTGGACAAGAATATGTTAAAAAAATGCTGTTCTAGAATGGAAATCATTTAGAACAACTGAGAGTCAAGGTACGGTTACCCTCACATCCTGTTCAACACATTTGTCCAAGCTCCAGGCATTCAAGAGTAGCCTCTTCAAAGCTCTCAACGACTAGGGTTATGAACTTCTTGTGTACCGAAGCCATTCAGCCATTCAAGCGCGTTTACTACAAGGTAAATAGGACAGAGTGAAGGTCATACCTTCATGTAGAAAGGACTGAACACTCTTCAACACCGCGTCAGTAAAATCCTGACTATTGGAAAGGAGTACAAAACACGGCCGATGGAGAACCATTGAAAGCTCGTCACCTCCAGCTGGGCTTTCTCGCTGCAAACTTTCAACAGGTCAGTGTCGCAATGAAAGACTGCTTTTACCTTCTGCAGCTCTGACGTTCAAATCATGCAAACAACCGAAAACAAACAACTCAAAAGGCAATCTGATTGATGATCAAAGGCTTGACAGAAAACTGACCTCAAACAGAGCAATGAGAAATTCAGCTACACATCGTGATAGAATCTCTTGCAAGGATTCCGGCAGCACTGATGACTCACTTCTCTTATCCGTGCTTAGCAACGCAATTGCACAAAGGAAACTGTGCACAGAACACAAAGAGGGATAGTTCACCTGCAAAAGAACAGGAGTATAAACCTAGTGTCTTCACACATTTGAAACTAAGAGTGCTTCAGAACATACCTGCTAGAGAATGTACAGTAAGTGGACAAAAATGTTCAGTCAAGTGAGTTTGTAAGTGAACGAGTCTTGACCGAACACTTTTGTCCACTTACTGAACAAAGTAAAATTCTGCAAAATGTGACAACAACGTGAATGGAACACCAAGTATGTTTCTGTACTTACAAGCTCTTGCAGGATCGATGGAGCAAGCAAATTCAAAACGAGGTTGCAATCTCCAAGTTGAGTGAGACTACTACAAATCACCCCAGCGAGCGCTATTCTTCTTCTTATAAAGGCTGCTCCTTGATTTCCGCTTAAACTGATTGACATGATCCGGGCTTTGGAAGAACTTCCAGCCAGCGATTCTCTTCCAGCTGCTCATGAAGAAACAAGTGTTCAAATTATCAGGCTACGAACTACTGCTTCAAAGTGAGGAGTGCCCTCTTTCCAAAACAACGTACACCCTGTGCAAGAAACTAAAACAAGAGGAGTGGACAGGGTAGACGAACCTGAAGCTGCAGTATGGCCTGCAAGTAACGTAACTAGGAAACTTAGATGTTCGGCGAGTCCTGAGGAGCCTCGCATGATAACATTTTGGAACACTTCAACTACCCGTGTTGCCACCTCTGAGCTCAACTCATCCGCTGCCAAGAAAAACAGTATCAAGCGAAAACTCTACTAAAGCATTGAAGAAGTTCAGAAGATAAGTCTCGGATCACAGACGTTGAAAACTAAGATCAAATTGACACCAAACACTCGAGTCTGTCCAGAAATGGACAGGAGCTCTGATCAGCACAAAACCCTCGTTAATTCAAGGGGCAAGGAACATAACATTGATGATAACTGCAAGGTCGTGAAGTCTTACAAAGACAGCAATGAGCCATTGCTTTTAAGAACGGGCTTGAAAAATTTCTCCAGTAGCACAGCGTGTCAACCGCAAGTTCTTGACATTCCCTTGGAAGTTTGACAAATGGTCCAAAAAAACACTTCCCTGCAACGAGCCCTTCAGAGATTTAGGGGGCTGCACCACTATTATAATAGGTTCACTACCACATAATTGGTCACATTGGAGAGGTGAAAAAACTCTCTACACCGCAAAGCCGAACAAGAGAAAAAAGGAAACAAAGAGTCCCATGGGTTATGCAGAGTGTGGATACTGACCGTCACTTTTAGTAGAAGCTAGAAATGTGCAGAAGAAGGGTATCATGTGAGGTTGCAGTGCTCCGTATTCTTCAGATAGTGCAGAACCTTCTGGCGCAGATCGACCTATATGTAACAGCATTTGCAACACAGCCTGAAAGGGACGAGCAAAGGACGTCAGTATCAAACGCCAAGCCATTCCGGAGCTCTCACATCAAGGGCTTACAGTTAAGGAGACCAACACATGCAACAGATACATCAGAATGCTACCCTCGTACAACTTTTGTACCCACAAGAGCTCCCAGGATGATTTCTTAGCTAAAACTTTAACAAAAGAACTAATATGGTATCGCAACCATGACCATGTCCAATATTGACAAGTCGGCAGAAATTTGACAAACCTGGGAAATAGATACATGTGTATGCTTAAGCTCCCATAGGAGACGTGGCAGAGACTGCATCCATTGTTTCTGAAATTGAAGAGGTACGTCCACTTTCCCTCTGTTGCCGTGCTGCAAAATGCACACGCTTCCTAGTTGTGAAGTTTGAAGAGCTCAAATTTTTTAGTTATTGTACTTGAGCTAGCAACATACTTGCATAAGGTACAGAGATACACAATCTATGATATCAATATAACAACAAGCTGAAAATAACTTGAGGAAAATGATGCAGACTCGGGCAGAGCTCCGTACCGGCAAGAGAATCTCGGCCATTGCAGATAAGCAAGAAAGCTTGATAGCAGAGTGAGCTTTGCTGGTTTCAAACACTTTTGTAAAAGCCTGCACACAGCGTTGAGCGTAAACAAACTAGCATGTGGCTCTTTATATTATCTCCCCAGGTCTACTCCTTAGAACAGCTTATTCAACAAAGAGCTTTACAAAAGAAGTAGCAGAAAACTGGAAAAAACACGTTATCCATGGTGCAGAGAATAAAAAACTTTGTATGTAAGGTCCACAATCAAACACAAGGTCATACCTGTAATAGTGCGATTACCCAATCGTCAGCGATACATAAAAGTAAGCCAGGAAGCCGATTGATAAGTAGCCTTTGATGAGGCTCAGCAAGCTTGCTATCCACCACTCCAGCAGCCATTTCTGATGATGGCAGCATCTGGGAACTCAAAACGTTACTTGGGGAGCTACTTAAAGCAAATCAGCCCCTATTTCTAACATAGCTACGGTATTTGAATGTGAGGAATATTATTGAGAAGTATCCTATTTGGAGCTTTTGTATGGCATCTAAAACAACAGGTGTACAAAATGAGAATCAGGAGCTCAGCATATAAGACCAAAGTTCCCAAACTTGATAGCGAGTTTTGAGTTGCAAATACATACCACTCCATACAAGGCACTTTCATAATATTGAAGAGTCACAAGAATGGCATAATGCTCGTTTACGTTCTCTGTTTCCTTGTTTGGAGGCACAATCAAATGCAGCATGACCTCACAGATTCCCACGTTCAAAGCTACCAAATCCTCCTGCACCTGAAGTTGGAACTATCCACTTTTCAGTGAACGATTACCATCGAAAAGGCAACGTAAAACGCAGAAATGGAATAGACATGGAATTTCAGTTAATAGCTGAATAAGAGGAATGATGAAAAACCTTGGCTGGCAGGCGAATGGAAGGAGCAGAAACTGGGAAGGCCGCTAGCAAGTGATTTTGCAAGCCTGACAAAAACTTCTGCCTCATCCACATCCGCATTTCCCAGCCCTCTTCACCAATAGAAGACGGAAAACTTGATTTTTGCAAACCTCGAGTGCATCCTTCAAGAATGAAACATTGAAATAGAAGAGAGAGAGCTTGAGTGATGGACACCATGCAGCTAAGGTTGACAGCATCAGGCATGGGACCACCACAAACTGTTGGTGCACAATCTGCCCAGCAATCAATCAGCACTGGAACAAGGGGTGCCGCCATTACAACCACGTGTCCTTGAACTCCTGGAGGTTACACCACATCAGACACATTAGTGCTCCCTTAGAATAGTTATTCAAGTCAGCTCCAAAAGACTATCTAAAGTCCATCTTATAATCAGCTGAACGTGATGCGAGTAAAGAGAGAATTAGCTTGGACAAACTCCATGATATAGCAGTAATCACCTGTACTTTGGACCCTCTTGGATGCCACGCCTGTTTGCTGTGCTGACCCTGCCAGAAAGTGCTATTAGCAAAGAAGCCTCCACCAGACGTACATGAGACTGTCCGATAAACAACACGTGTTCTTTTAACAAGCATAGGTGATAATTATTTTAGTTCAACATGTAGAAGAATTACTAGGAGACAACCGGATAACACCAACCAAATTCCTTATCTAAAGAAACATCGTTAGGACTTGCCAGTGCCCATTGCTTGACTAGCAGAAGCCTGACTGGATTCAAATCCATGCTCAACACGCTTTCCTTGAAAACCTAAGTTTCCTTCCGGTCGTCTGCTATTATGTCCATGCAAAGCACTCATTTCAGCCGTTCCCTCCTGAAACATGTACCGTCGATTAAGTTATGCACGCAGCCTCAAAAAATTCTTATTCCAAAGGTATGCTCTCATAAGAACAGAAGATAGTGGGTAATCTGAACACTGACCTGAATAGTGGTAGAATACTTCTGACCCCAGCAGTGAGATTGAGTACCATTCGAGGCAGAACTAAAAGGCCGAGTTGACAAGCTAGCTTTCAACGATGTCAAGAAGTTAACGAGGCTGCTGAGCACGTCTCCTAAGCGGTTCACAGCCTGGCCACTTACACCTCCTTTTCCAAGAAGATCCACATAATGGTGCACAATCTGGCCACAAAGCAGCAACATCGAAAACTCAAAATATGCGAGAGAAGAAACATAGCCAACTGAGTTGACGAAAATAAAAAGATTGAGCTGCAATCACAGCTGAGATCACATTAAAGACTGGAGACGGGAAACTTTAAGCGTTCGTAGTAAGAAAATCAACCTGGCCTGAAAAGGATGACACCACAAGATGTGGATAACGCTGAACAAGGAGATCCAGGAAGGAACATGCAGATGCTCGAACATCCATCACCAGGTGTGTCATTGCGCTGCTCACATGAGCCATCAGCCCTGGCACAAGAGGTGCCATCATTCCCTACAAAAACAAGCAACGCTTTCAGCATAGAAAGGTTTCTGACATGACTGAATCGGGAGAGAGAACTCCATCCATTCTCCTATTTCTACCCACTATTGTCTTGTTGGACAGATTTTGGGGTCTGGTTGTCATGTTGTCTGTCCAATGTCGCGTGAAGTATACGTGAAATTTTTGTCTAACAAGGCCAAATTTAACAAGGCCAAATTTAACAGCTTACATAATTTGAAAATTTACTTTAAATATGACCCAAACTTTAGAATCTAATAAGTGTTTATTAAATCAAGATACTTCATTAAAATGAAACGTTACTTCATTAAAATGAAACGTCAATATGTCAAGATCAGAAATAGAGAGTGCTTTATTTAAAGTCAATTGACTTTAGTAGACGGACAGAGTGACGTCGTGTTTGTTGAGTTGTTGCCAGGTCGGAGAAGACAACCCAGTTTCTAACCCTAAGCCTCAACGTGTGCATGATTTGGAGAAGAGAAAAAAACCTGAGGTAAGCCTGGCAAAATTGAGGTTCTCAACAGCAGCAGAAGAGTTTGCCGGACCGCCTTGTCGTGGTCAGTGATTCGAGGAGAGAGCTTCTCCACAATAGCCATACAATGCATCGGCAGCTCCATAGGAAAACGTGCAAAAAGGTCCTTTAATCCCATCAGTGCTTCTGCAAACAAGTTGAATAATTAAATTAGCACCTAATCGTATGAGTCATACCATAATCAATCAAGGCATGATTTTAAGGCATGTACCTTTGC
The DNA here is from genome assembly GCA_963920765.1 of Ulota crispa. NCBI lineage: Eukaryota > Viridiplantae > Streptophyta > Bryopsida > Orthotrichales > Orthotrichaceae > Ulota > Ulota crispa. Next base: position 36,371,487 of record OY987242.1, read on the forward strand.
GAACACGCTCACTGTAATGCATGCTCTGAGTGAGAAGCTCTTTTAGAGTCTGCTTCCGCTGGTTGACAGCAACTCCATCCTTATCAGCAGCCACACTCTGACCAGGGATTACAATGGCTGCAATCACAAGTTCACAACCAACTCAGAACTTCAGAAAACGGCCAAATTGCGCATTTAGGATCCGGCTTTTTTTTTTCATTTTTTAAGAAGTGCGAAAGTGGCGATTTAAAATGTTATATAGTGCATGACACCGATAACCAACAACTATTGGCCAAACAAGAAATACTAAGGCACAACACATATACTCATTAGCTCAAAAGTAATTCCACCACCAAGCGAGACAAACCCTAAGCTTCATCTTGGTGGATTCGAATTTTTGATAACTTTTTTTTAACAAAGCCTTAGGCTAACCACTTGAATTGGGAGTTGCTGGTTATAAGTGTCATGCACTGTAGTGGTGCTTCAAATTTCAACATTCATCCACATACTGGATAGAAGTTATCACATAAGTACATATTAAATGTCTATAATTTGGTTTTCATCCACAATTTGGAAATTTCATCCAGGTTTAAATTTAAAAAATTGAAACTTTTTGGCGATTTCATCCAAGTTTTTTGGCATTTTTTTGACATTTTCAGCCAGACTATTTTTTTGGGTGCAATCTGGCACCAGAAAGCCAATAAAAAAAGCGAGGATTCCTCAATAATTAGCAGGAAACAAGAACACATGCAAGACAGACCTAATTGCACATTTTCAATTAGCAAAGTCCTGGAATAGCATCAAAGCACGTCCTGAACTCCCGCATTGTCACAAGATCATTAGGTTTAGGGTTTCAAACTACTAAAGAGGTGTTAAGTAAGAAAAGGAATTAGGGTTTTAGAGGCGAGGGTTTTAACTTTTTAGTGTGTGCAATCTCGGTGACGAACAAGCAAGCAATGCAAATTACCTTTAGACTTGAAATCTGTTTTTGTGGCATTTGTCGGTGGAGGCAGCTTTCTCCCGACTTTCGATTTCACTCTCTGCCATAATTGAAATTGGACACAAAATCCTTCAGCTCTGATTCAGCTCAGATTCTGTACGGCCATAACTAATCCACCAATAATTGGATAACAAGCAAGCAACACACCAATTGAGCTCGATCCATTTCAAGACGTAGCAGCTGCAGAATAAGAGAGAGAGACGATCAATCCAAGAGGGGAGATTGATAAACCGAATGGTGGTCACCTTGAAATCGATGCCAACGCCTTTGACCTTGAGAGCCTTCTTGCCAGTCTTCCATGGCGCCTTGCTTCCCGAGGCCGGCATGACGGAGCTCGAGGCTGCAAAACTTCGCTAAAATTCCGAAACGCGCAGTACATCATGCACTCGAAGAAGAGCTTGGACGGGCCCGTAGTACTGCATTGCTACCACGCTAAACCAGTTGTCGTCGAGGTATAACCAGCAGGCTTATTAGAGAACTCGAGCTACGACCACCAGGAACACACACGAACTCCAGGAAACCCAAATGCTACAATTTTTTCCTAAACCCTTCCTTAACCCCTGAACGCCCAGGGTTTTCAAAAAAGCACTGAATAGAGGACACTTTTAGTCCCTAGGGTGTTCAGGGGTTAAACCCTTCCTCTCCGGACTTTTCCTTATCAGCTTTAACTTTTTGGGTTTTACTCTTTGGGTGTTACTTTATGGGTTTATGTGAGAAAAGAGCGTTGCTTACACTTACTGCAGCAAATGCAATTAACTTAACCCTTAAACGTGCATAGGGCATAGTATATACCCTGACATATAATTATTATTTGCTATCAATAAAAAAAGGAAATTTGGAATCTCAAGTATCTCACTAGAATCGCATTGACCTATTCTCCAACTTCTTTGTTGGTCTCAAATGTAATAGAGGTGTGGATCCATTCCAAATACAAGAAAAATATCCTGTATTGTATTGGTTGTAGCGACATGCTCAGATGTTTAGGGGTTAAGGGTGTAGGGCAAAGTGCAGGGAGATTTTGAGCTCCTTCAGCACAAATCCTACATTTCTCATTGTCAACCGGTTTTTGTAGTGCATACACCAGTTATTGCCTATATATTTACACTATGATTAGAAAATTTTAAAAAAATTAGCCAATTTTTGTAAATTTTAATCAATTTTTTTCCCATTTCATTCAGTTGGCTTTCTATTGCTTTTTGGCTCTCCCCTTACATTGGTTTTGGGTACCGCAAGGTCTCAAAAAATTTAGGAAACTCTAGGCTTAGCCTTTCAACAAGCTATCATGGAACGTCATTTTTGTGAAAAAAATATTGTAGAATGTCTTATATTAAAGGGCAAAGTTATAGCTCATAGGGTCCCTAAAAGTAGCTCTAGACTAACCTTGAAATTGCTTAGGTGTGTTCATATAATGGCACTTGGCGGTCCTCATCCCAACCTTCCCAAAGCAACAAATTTAATAAAATGCCCAAATTAAGTAAAAAATTACAAAAACATGTCCAAATTGACACTGCTTTCTTGTAGTGCATGTTGGTACAAATTACAAATACACTCTAATATAAGTTTGAATTTGAAATATTTTCATATCATGAATTAATCTATTTTAAGTAGCAATGAGACTGTTATTAATGCCATATTTGTTAATTGGGCCAAAACGGTTATTTTGGGACTTTTGAAAGTTTGGGGTGATCACCCCAAAGCATGCCCCAAACCGAGCTTTAGCGCTTCTTTTGGTACACATGTCCTCACCTGAGAGGAGGAATTTGTGAGGGAAAAAATCTTAGTGGCTTAGATTGAATCTGATACTTTTGAATCTAGTTTGAGGTGACTATTTTGGATTGAGGTGAAGTACAAAATGGTACTTTTGTTTTTCCCAATTTAACAAATATGACATTTAATATAAGTTTTAAGACGTTACAAATACCAAATGTCAATGAAGAAATTACGTCAAGGGTCTTCACAACAAAACTCATTTCAAATAGATATAACCTAATTATCTTTGGTAATGTATACATACTTGTAAATTGTAAGTAATCCAACTGCATTAAAGTTATATAACTGAAGTGACTCTCTGATATGGCTCCTTATGGTTATTGCATGTGTAGATGCATGCCAAAATTAGATTGTATTGTAATGCACATGCAAATATGAATGACTCAGTCTTTGTACGTTGCAAAGTGAAACTATTAGCAAGAAAGGTTGTTTTTTGATTCATTTATAACATGTGAAAAAACACAAAGAAAATGCCTAGAACAAAATGTGTACTTTGAAATCACATTCCAATAACATAATGCAAAAATCAAGAGTTCAATCAAAAATATGCCTTTGATGGCATGGATTGCCCATAAAACAATTACAACATTTTTGTAACTATTTCAATATTGCAATTGAAGACAATTGTAGAAAAGACAATTGCAAAACCCTACTACCTTAGAGCATAGAATTCAACCCCTAAAGGACCATATAGATGATTTTTGTCCTTGGGAATACACTCTACCCCGTGCAAGCACGGTGACCCCTATGGCACTTAAGAGTTAATAATATAATATCAAGAAGATGAATAATATGGAATCAAAGACATAGAATGCAAAGAAACCTGCATTCAACAAATTTTTGGATTGAGACTCATGTGAGAATCTATATTTAATAGAAGTAGTAGATGTTGGGCATAGTATTCAATACAATATTTTGGGAAAAATTCTTTCCCAAAACCAATTTTGGAATATTGAATATTACATTTGTGAGAGTAATTTGGTGATTTAAAGTGAGTATTTTTAATAATTCCTTCAAGATATTTCATCTTTGATATAAAGTCTTGAAGAAATCACCATAAAATTCACTTTGAATCACTGTAAGACTCTTAAACATGAAAGATTCACAAGTCCCAAAATTGGATTTTTTTCCCTAATTAACAAACATCATATTTTATTCAAAATTGGATCAATAAATATTTATCGATAACCTCAATTACTAATTTATGCCAAAATTTATTAAAACTAGGCCCCTCCTCTGGTGAATATACTGATTTTGAGGCTATTTAACCTCCAAAGGGCTCTTGGGCTCTAAAGATACGGTACCAAATACGGTCGCAACCAATATTCAGAAGTTTGAATCTCTTAGAAATTAAGTGTTACAATCATACATATTGAAGGGTTGTATGATAGGGAATGCATAAAAAAAATTGGAAAGCCCTCATAGTAGCTCAAATACGTCTATACACATGACCATATATACGGCCGCAAAGGGCTTTTGAGCTGTTCAGGGGTTAAGATTGTGACTACTCCATATTGAATCAATATTCTCCTCCAATCCTGCAAATGTGTTCTTTGACGTCTGGAAGTGTCTCAGACCCTAGGAGGGCAACGGTGAAGATGCTCTTAGGCCATTGCAACGTACTAGGGCGGTGGCGGTGGCGGACATGCAAGGGCTCGGCTTGCATGCGATGCACCTCTAATGTTCCCTCATGAAGTCGTGAAGATTCAGGAAAGAGGGTGGTGTTCCCAACTGGTCTAAGAGCATGAAATGAAGACGATCTTCCTTCATAACCGCCACCTGGCAAAGAGGGAACTCTGTCAGTTATCTGTATACCTTCAAGCTCAGCCCTTCTGCATGCACCACAAACCTTTACAATTTTAGACGTTTACACAATGCACACTGATTTGTTCAAAACTAACAACTTTTAACTCTCAAAAGATGTTACCTACCACAAGTGTTGAATGTATTCGTTCAAAGATCATTTGGTATTTGAAAAAATGGTTTCATGACAAATGTCAAAAATTCCCCAAAAAGTCCTAAGTGACCAGTACTATGTTTTCAACTTGGCTTGAAATATACGGCTCCAATGGAACTCATGTGCTACCCAAATACCCCATCCATAATTATACAACACAAGAAAGTGTATACAGTAGAGCAACATCCTTTAGGGATTGGCAGCCTTGATTGAGAGATGATTTTCTACAAAGCTTGTGCTCGACGCTCGTCACTAAGTCATCTTGACATCCCAAAAAGGATTGAACAAGTAGAAATGAGTTGGAGATTTGGAAACCAAACAATCAAAAAACCAATTCGGTGCTTTCGTCAACGTTGAAGGCTTGTAGCTGGGATAAACTCAGAAAAAAAGCTCCTTCCTTGTAGCCAAGATATTTGGCTCTGACTAGGTTGTCTACTTGTCCGGGCAATGACACGATCAGAGTACCATACCCCCAAAATTACCATCCGGAATGACCAAAAGTTAGGACCCGAAAACCCTTATTTTGATCACTTATTGGTTTATACGAAATGAATTATTAACATTTTGAAATTTTTGACCTCATGTGCACTTAGAGATAAGTATGTGTGCATGCTTTGTCACTTGAAAAGTAAACTTACAATTCTTTAACATTTTATATTGGGTATGGAAAACCTCACTTGAAATTGGAGTTTAAATAATCCAAAAAAACTACTTTTAGTACTTTATGGGGGCTCATACATATTAGATGTATGGGCCATACATGTTTGTACAACTATAATTCCATCTTCTTAGATTAGGACTATCAAACAAATTTGTTGTCTAGATGAATCCTTCATTTCATTTTTAGGAAATGGGACAATTCACGAATTCTTTACAAAAAGACTCATCTAGATATGATACCATTACCAAGTTTTTATTTTTATTTTTTTCTACTAATTTACAAGTATAACTTTATAAGCATATTATTCTCAAAACATTAACAACACAATTCTATCTATTTAGACTTAATAAAGAGGAGAAAAATGGAGAATAAGACCAAAAACGAGCAAGATATTCCTTCTATGGTATCCTAATTGTGCTATTGCGCACCACCAAAGTTTGTATGATCTAAGAGCATCTTTTGCCACCCTATAATCATCAAGGTCCCTTCAATTTCTCTCTATCCATTTAAGAGGGGATGGCCATTTGTATCCCCAACATTGCACCTCACTAAGCATAGTGTCAATCAATCAAAACTCAAGGAAACACCATATTAGGTAATCTGGGCAAAAGGGTACATTTTGAGACTTCTGAAGGTTTTAGGTGATCACCTAAAATCGAGCTCCAGCTTTTTTTGGGTACACGTGCCCTCACCTAAGAGGAGGAATTTGCGAGGGAAAAAATCTTAGTGGCTCCTTCTGAATTTGATACCTTTAAATTTGGTTTAAGGTAACTTTTTGGGTTTAAGGTGGAGTACAAAATGGTACCTCTCTTTTTCCCAATTTGCCTAATATGGTGTTAGGAACTTTCAAAAGCAACAAAGTAAGTTATGACAACAAGAAAATATAACAGGCAAAGGGTTTAGAGACCCCTTCAAATATGGCTTATTGATGGAGGAAGGTAAATGTAGAAGCTGAACACATGCTAGAATTTGTTGCTTTTCATCCGGATGTGAGAGGGACCTGCACATTTGGAGGTTGCAAGAAATGCTCTAAGTTTGGTGAAGCTAAGGCAGGAGGTTCTAAAATGGACCATGCCCTAATTTGGACCAACTCTAAGAATAACCGACGATTTCAGAATAAAAATCTAGTACTCTCATTAATGAGTTAGGTAGGCTTAGATGATCCATTTTAGAACCTCCTACCTTAGTAGCAATATGAAGGTTTCAGTGGACATAAGTATGAGCACTAGCTCCTTACCTCTCCCTGCGTTTAGTGCGCCATTTGCAAGCGCAGAGCCAGAGGACGCTAGATGTTAAGTTGCCCAGAATAAAGAAAACTGATCCCTGCATCCAACTGTACGCATTCGGTGTCATTCTCAAGCCCCACTCCTCGCACTTGTGAAGATCTTCACCCCTCGGCGCGCTCTGACTCCGACTCCGACTCCTCCCCCGCGCACACACACACCGTCTCGCACAATGCACGTACACGTGTACCCAATCGATGGCAGCAAGCAAATACTAGACTTCACCGACAGTTACAGTTGTCATTCCACAGACCAGGCTTCATCGCTCAAATCGATCCCCAATTGTACTAATTAGTAAGTAGTAACTACACTGCATTCATTTATCTAGCGCTTACCGACATAATAAACAGAACAAAAGTACAGACAATAATGATTTGAACTACCTCCAACCCACACGGTTAAGACGGCTCACAGTCGGCAATTGGCAACCCCGCAATGAGCAATTATATGTTCAGACTTCACAGTAGCTGCGGTGCCGGAGACACGGAGACCGGGTCTCTGGCGAACCAGAATCTTTGAAGTTTGAACCAGGGACGTTTTCAGGCTTTTTACCTTTGAGGCGCCCAGAGTTTTTACACCAAAATGAGGGTTTCCGGAGATCTACAACTTTGATACATTATATCTCAATCGATTGGATGATCCATAAAAAGTGACTATTGCAAATAGTGGAATACATATTTAGAAAAGGGCTTGCAAATTTTGGGAACAATTGACCATGAGAGATGGGAGATTATAACATTTGATCAAACAACATGTGATGGAAAAATCTCATTTATGGGCAAGTAATTGCTATTTATTGAATTTTAGAAAATTCTATAAGCCCTTGATTCATCTCAAATTTTGTGAATAGCAAGATTAGATGTGAATGCACACACTTGCAAATTATCAAAGATTGTACTTCTTTGAATGCTAAGTTTAAGGGCTTCAAACTGCAATGGCGCAAAAAACGATGTCTAGGTAAGTGAGATTTACCTTGAAAAGGGTCTAGAACATGTTTGAACCCTTGCCAGTCAATTCCTTGCTACCGCAAAACACATTGCAAGGTAGTTTGTAAGGGATATTGACCAATTGCAGCTTGTAAGATGCTCCTTGCCACCTCGCCTTGTATGGTGTTCCATGCAATCATGACTCACTAGCTACTTGTACAACATTTGACTTGACTTGCCATTACTTCACTTGCAAGGACCACTTGAATACCTTGATAATTGTAGTTTAGTGCAGAATCAAAAAATTAGATTTGGTCCCCCAAAAGCGCCCCTGAAATCCTGAGCAACATGATCCCAGTTGTGGGGCGTTCATGGGTTAAACCTTAATTGCCTAAAAGCATCCTTGCTTTTCAAGCGTTGTAAGTCTGAATGCTAATGGAGTATAAAAATCTCAATTGTACAATCTTGTAGTGTGCATGTTATAGGTGATGTGGATCAAATTTGGGGTTGTTTGACCACATAGATTGGAAGATTATAATGTTTTAGTATTGAAAAATGATGCTGAAATTTTCCTAAAAACATATTTGGAGGTGAAATCTGATTTCTAAACTTAAAGTAAAAACACCCATAAGCGTTAGTGTCCCCATAACTGTCACCTCTAAAATCTTAGAAAATTTGTGGAAGTAAATAGATGTAATTACAAGAATGTGCAACATGTGAACATGAAACCTTAGTGTTGGTTATGGGTGCAATGGTAGTTTGCTTTTTAAAAATTCACAACTTATTCTCACAATATCCAAATAACACATTCAAAAAAGCAAACTCATTATTTTTTTGTTCCTAATACAATTTTAGTTTTTATTAATAGTCGTCAAGTTCAAAACCCTTAAACTAACGCTTATGGCTGTTCCTACCTTATTCAAACAAATAATATTTAAAATGTAAAGTAATTCAAAACTAGTATACAAACACATTGGTGAAAGAAAATATCAATCAATATACTCATTGTGTATGCAAAATTGTTTTGAAATGTCAAAAGACATTGAAAAAAGTAGCAAAAAATCACATCTATGGCTAAACCTCCTTCTACTAAAAATTTTCCCATTCACTCATAACTTCTTAGATTGATATGAAATTTTAATTGAAATAACTAGACTAGTATGCGCAACTATTCCATTAACACATATTGAAAACAAAGTTTCTATGAAGAAGTTGTAAGCCACCAAAGTTCACTGCTGTAATGCAAAAATGTGTGGATTTTGAACTTTGAGTTGCTCCCAAACATTGAAGAAAACTTGGAGTGACGTGAAATTTTTACCACAATTACTAGATTTTAAGGAAAACAAAAACTAACAAATTTTATTGAAAACAAACATTTGATGACAAAGATAAAAGCCTCCAAAGTTGCAGCCATCACAATACGATGTGGTAAATTCAAAATGATCCTGTGAACTTTGAATGGCTTTCACAAACTCAATATGTCTTAGATTGATCTCAAAATATTACCATAAAAACTAGAATAATATGCGCAATTTTGCCAACAAATTTATTGAATTTGGACAAAGCGCAAAAATCACAACACTTCAAGTTGGAGTGATGGACTGCTAGAGAATACTTTCTGTCCCCTTAGGCAATGAGGGGTTAAACCCTTCTTCTCGGGACTTTTACTCATTGGCTTTTACTTTTTGGTTTACTTTTTGAATTTTTTTCTTTGGGTGTTACTTCATGGGATTTACTTTGTGGGATTTACTTTATGGGATTTACTTTATGGGTTTATATGGGAAAAGGGCGTTGTTTGCACTTACTGCAGCCAAGGCAATTATGGAAAAATATTAAAATTTGAAGAATTTGAAGAGTAGACTATTTGAACTCCATGCATTTATTTCATATCAAGTGCAATTTTGCACTATCAAATATGTTATATTTATCAACTTTTAATCATTCACCAACAACTTTTCAGCTTTTAACCACTTTTTAGAGCTTGAAATTGTCTCAGCTTAACCCCTAAAGGTTCAAGCCCTTTCTTTTAAGTGAAAATCACAAAAAACTGTCACTTTGGGGGGCAATGAGTAGAAAAGTAGGAAATAAAGTTTGTTTTGCAAATCCAACCATAGGATCTTGCCTTAGATTAGAAGAGGTACTTGTGGGAAAAATCAACTCATTCTAGATGGAGAGGAGGGAGATATTTACATCTGAAGTGAAAAAAAAGGTTTTTTTCCTTACTACTAGTAAATTTTAGGAGCCTTTGACCACTCTTGCATGAAAAAAATTACATTACACAAAGTTGAGGTTTATTTTTTCCATGTAGAAGACCAAGTTAGGTACATGTGGGAGAATTTTCAAATCAATTGGAACTATACAACACATGGGGAAAGATAGTAAGTAAAAAGAAGTAGAGAATGAGTCAAATCACTAAATTGTTAAGAATTTAATTATTAACATGAACAATGCAAATCCCAACAGCTATAATGTTGTAGTAAACAATCTACTTACTTAGGTTTAGTTTTTTTTTCCAAAATATTAAAAATTGTGGAAAATAAAGGACTTCAAAGATTATTTTAAAGTAGAGGATCCATAACTGCCCACAAACCGAAACATCTCATAACTTTCATATCATTGATTGAAGTTGAATGATTCAAAGCTTGCCACCTATGAAAAAATCTGAAGAACCAATTCAAAGTTCTATTTTTAGAAAAATCAAAAATTTAAGAAGTTTTTGGGCTACCTGGATTGCCCTCTCTCCCCTGAGCAGCAAAAATTATTGCATAACTTCTTTGTCAAATGTCAGAATGACAAAAAAATTAGATACTCGCGTATGTTTTGGAATTCCCCACCTTCCATAAAAGTTTCAAACATCTCACAATATAGTTTAGCTATAGGTACAAGCCCAAAATTCATTTGTCCCCTAGGGGGGACAGTTGGGCTTTTAGGGGTTAACCCTTAAAGGACCACTTGTCCCTACGAGGGACAAATGGGACTTTGGGCAGGGTCATGCTACTAGAATTTATGATCAAATTCTATAGTTTTTCCTTTAAAGATAGAGTTTTGCAAGAGTTATGTGGGAGAACAATTTTTACTGAATTCCAATTTACGATTCAAAAGTTATAAGGGTAAACATGTGAATTTTAGTTGGAGGGGCAGCTTGGGCATGCCATTTTTTGTTGACTTCTCCTAAGGAGAACCAATGAAGGGATGACCCTTCATTGGAATTTATCCAAAGCAATAGTGTAATAAATATATACATTATTGTATTTGATAAATACATTCACCTTTGAATTGCAATAGCTTCTAAAGATTTGGTTCTTTTTCCAATCTTCTTTCTTGAGATTGTCAATGAAGCTAAAGTCTTCCAATCCAACACTTGGATTTTTTTTTTCTTTAATATATTTTCAGAAAACTTGGTTGACAAAAAACCTCAGTGTAGTATGAATTTCAAGCACAAGTTTGCAATGCAGGGCCACAAAGGGTGTGTTCCATGTCTTGGTTGATCACAAAAACTTGGAGAGATATGCCTAACATGATTTAGAGCATGTTAGACAAATCTCATTAGCATCTATAGTACAAAATTTGTTCACCACACGTGGTTAAATGTCAAAGGCACCCAAAATTTTTGGGTAGGGGTAAAGAAAACTTTATATACTACCTTCAAATGATCTTATTTCTCGATTAGTATGGTCAAACTTCACAAAATTTTCATGGCATGTTCTTGAATGAGTTTACAAAAAATCCTAAGGTTTGATTTGATTTTTTTTTTTAAAGTTTGTTTTTGGGATCAAATTACTAGAAATGAAGGTTATGAGTTTTTTTTTTTGAAAAAAAATGTGCTTGCTCCTCTAAGGATTAAGAGCAAGAATGGGAGACAAAACTTTGAGAGCTCTCCAAAAGTAGATGGAAACACTTGACAAATCACAAGTTACATGCAAGGGTGCGGATGCTCTTAGGGTTTAGACTGGGTGCGTCTCAACTCTGTTTCATTAGATTAAGTTTGAAACAAAATACAACGCAGATTCATAGTTCCATTGAATACCAATTCTACAGACTTGGTTTATAAAAGATCGGTGGATGTACCACCCATTCCGATCAGAATGCTGCTTCATATTCATTTCGTTGTCGGTATCATCCATGGGATACTATTGCCCTCCAATGCAAGTGGCTAGGCCGGTACATGAATCGTGGGTACCCGCGCTCGTCGAAGAAGTCGCTCCACTGCAATAAATTACAGTTATTGATCAAGCATAGAAAATACATGTTTCTGTGAATTAATTTGGGAAATTGGCAAAGAGATTGATATAAAAAGAATAATTCAGAATTATTCTGTAGTTTGGAAAAACAAGGGTCCCACTTTGTTTTCCCCTCAAACCCAAGAACATGTTATTTGTTAAATTGGGAAAAAGAGTACATTTTGGGAATTTTGAAGGATTAAGGTGATCACCTTAATCCGAGCTCTAGCGTTTTTTGGTACACTTCTTTTCACTTGAGAGGAGGAATTTGTGAGGGAAAAAATCTTAGTGGCTTAGACTGAATTTGATACCTTTGAATCTGGTTTAAGGTGGCTATTTTGGATTAAGGTGAGGTACAAAATGGTACCCATCATTTTCTCATTTTAATGAATAACACATGCAAGTTACTTTTAATTAGGTTCAAAGGTATCAAATTCAATCTGAGCCATTAAGATTTTTTCTATCGTATATCCTTTCTATCAAGTGCGGACATGTGTTGGTTTGAGGTGATCACCTCAAACATCCTGACTCACTGACTCACTTCCTGAAAGTCCCAAAATGTACCATTTTTCCCAAATTAACAAATATGGAATCTATGTTTCTTTTTCTTTTTCATTGCTTTCTGGTAGATCAAGTTATTTTACATCAGCAATAGACCAATTAGTTGTACATTTAATAATAATGATCAAATAAAGTGTGCTTTACCATGTACCCGTACGAAAAAAATTAGATTACAAAGTTTTTAAATGCATGTGAACTGGCTTGAGTTAGAATTTGCCTAGGAACTCCGGGGCACAGGCTCGGCGATTCAACATCAAGCTAATGGGGGGCCGTGGGCGATGAAATTATGGTTCAAACTTCAAAGAGCCCCGATGCCGAAATCTGGAAGCTGCCGACTCAGCTTCCAGAGCAAATGGTCGTTCCTTCCCGGAAACCACGGGGTTCGCCAGAGACCCGATCTCCGTGTCTCCGGCACCGCCGCTACTGTGATGTCAGTTCTGAACATATAATTACTCATTGCGGGGTTGCCAATGGCCGAGTGAGTGTGGGTCGTCTTCTTCCCAATCGTGTGGGCTGGGGGCAGTTCAAGTTATCACCGTCTGAGTGTGGTTTTGTATGTCGGTAAGCGCTAAATGCATGAATGCGGTGTAGTTCGTACAACCGAGAGATGAAGCCTGGTCTGTGGAACGACGATTGTAAGTGTCGGTGAAGTCTAGTATTTGCTTGCTGCCATCGATCGATCGGGTACACGTGTGCATCGTGCAAGGAGACGAAGTGCACGAAGATGGTGTGTGTGTGTGCGAGGGAGGAGAGTCGGAGTCGGAATTCTGAGAGCGCGCCGAGGGGTGAAGATCTTCACATCTTGTTCGGACGAGGAGCACGTGCGAGGATCGGAGCTGGAGAATGACACCCTCTGATCTCAGTTGGTTGCAGGGATTCGTGTTCTATATTCTGGGCGTCTTTACCCCAAGCGCCTTCCGATTCTGCGTTCACAAATAGCGTAAACGGCGTACTAAACACGCGGAAAGGTACGCGCGGAGCTAGTGCTCATGCTTACGTGCACTAAAACATTCATATTGCTACTCCACCAAACTTAGATCACGTGAACATAGGTGGTGGGCAATGGCACAATCAGTGTAGTGAGTGTAGTCACAGTCTGGGGAGTTTTTTGAGCTTAATTGGCCAATATCTTACATTCTTTGGGACCAATTGGTTGTTTAGAGTAAACGTTTGGTTAAGCCTATAGAAAATAAAGAATATTCTCTTTGTTTCCTCTTAAATGGTTGGTTATTTTCCTAAATTTTTGAATTCAATTTGGCAATTCTCAAAATCAACCGACTAGCTTGTAACTAAATGCCGATACTCTTTGTACATTGGAGTGTACCCCAAAAGGACTGTCTTACTGGTTTTTGGCTTTACGTGTGATTTTTCTCCTCTTTTATACAGTCCTAATGGATAGAATGGACAATGCTATTTCATGAGCATAGAATGGTGAGCCTGTGAGTGGTGAGCCAAGATTTGGTGAGCCAGAATCACTTTTGACCTCAAAGTCAATGGAAAAACCTTAAAAATTATAAGTTTGTTAGAAGATAAAGGTTTAAAATGTATAATTATAAGGCCCTATGTACACAATTATAGATGAAAATGAGTATTTTGAAAAAAAATCTCTACTCGCAGCTCATGGCTCATGGATCCCCGCTCACAAAATAGCATTCCCCTGGATAGAATTGTGTTGTCAATGTTTTGAAAGTAACATGCTTATACAACTATACTTGTGAATTAGTAGAAAACAAAAAAATTATTTTAAAATTTGAAATGGTATTATGTTCGGATGAGTCTTCTTGTAACGAAAATGTTATTTTAAAATTTGAAATGGTATTATGTTCAGATGAGTCTTGTAAAAAATTCTTGAACGGTCTCATATCTTGAAAATGAAGTGAAGGAAAAACTCATCCGGACAATAAATTTGTTTGATAATCACGATATTCATTAAAAAGGGAAAAAGTGACATTTTGGGACTTTTGGATTTTATGTTTTTTGAATTGTATTTGTTGAATATTCTTCAAAAAACATAAAATCCAAAAGTCCCAAAATGTCATTTTTTCCCTTTTTAATGTATCGCATTGATAGGATCCAAAAAACGGAATTATAGTTGTACAGATATGTATAGTCCATATATTTAAGGGAAAATTCCATCAATACCCTTGGAGTTTGTCATATTTATCATAGACATCCTTGGTTTTTCAAAAATTACACAAATACCCTTGGTCCATAAATTTTAGGCGTTTGTTTTGTTATGCACACTACTTCTTTCATGACCAATGTTAAAATAAGGAGTGCAATAGAACATAAAAGAAGCAGTCTACACACAAGGCAGAAAGAAGTAACGTGCATAACATAACAAATGCTTGAAAATTATGGACCAAAGGGTATTTGTGTAAGTTTTGAAAAACTAGGGGTATCTACGTAAATATGGCAAACTTCAAGGGGAAATTTTCCCTATATTTAAAATACATTAGTCCTTAAAGTGCTACTAAAATTAGATGTTGAGGACTTTTAAACAACAATGTCTAATGAGTTTTTCCATATCCAATGTAAAATTTTAAAGAATTGCAATTTTACTTTTGAAGTAGCAATAGCATATACATACTTGTCTCTAGGTGCACATGAGGTCAAAATTGCCAAAATGTTAATAAATTATTTTATATGTACAAATAAATGATCAAAATAAAGGTTTTAGGACCTCTTTGGTCATTCCGGATGGTCCTAATGGGTACCTTGATCATAGTCCGGGGAGTTTTTTGAGCTTAACTAGCCAATATCCTACATTCTCTGGGGCCAACCGGTTGTCTAAAGTAAATGTCTAGCTAAGCCTATAGAAAATAAAAAATATTCTTTTTTTCTCCTCTTAAGTAGTCGGTTATTTTCCTAAACTTTTAAATTCAATTCGGTAATTCTCAAAATCAATCGGCTAGCTTGTAACTAAATGCCGGTACTCCCCGTACATTGACCCTGATCGTGCCATTAGTGGGTGTCAAACCTTAGCTTCTCGCACCCCACAACTCTAGGTGGGGCCACCTCATAACCTGGAGTTTTTTTGCAGTTATTAGGCCTGATAACTTGATGACCCACCTCCTGCACTGCCTAACAAGGGAAAGAGTTATCTAGTGTTTGGGAACAAGTTATGGGTACTTGTGTTTGGGATTGATGTGTTATTAAAGAGGGCACAATGATTGTATTTGTGGTCAAGAGGTGATACTAAAGAGGGAGGGTGTGATACTAAGGGAAAGAGTTATCTAGTGTTTGGGAACAAGTTATGGGTACTTGTGTTTGGGATTGATGTGTTATTAAAGAGGGCACAATGATTGTATTTGTGGTCAAGAGGTGATACTAAAGAGGGAGGGTGTGATACTAAAGAGGGAGGGTGTGATACTAAAGAGGGAGGGTGTGATACTAAAGAGGGAGGGTGTGATACTAAAGAGGGAGGGTGTGATACAAAAGAGGGAGAGTGTGATACTAAAGAGGAAGGGTGTGATACTAAAGAGGGAGGGTGTGATACTAAAAAAGGAGGGTGTGATACGAAAGAGGGAGGGTGTGATACTAAAGAGGGAGGGTGTGATACCGAAGAGGGAAGGTGTGATATTAAAGAGGTTAGGGTGTGATATTACAGAGGTTAGGGTGTGATATTACAGAGGTAATTGAGATTTTAGTAGTATGATTAGTAATAGCACTAACCTCTTTAATGTCACACCCTCCTTCTTTATATCACACCCTCCCTCTTTAGTATCACACCCTCCCTCTTTAATATCACACATCAATCTTTGTGACATTATCCCATACACAAGTTGTGAAGACTTACTCAACTTTTTATCAAGTAGTTTGTGAAGCTTTGAAAGGGTGATAACTTTGGAGAATTTGGTTCAACCACCACCCCATAATTGTACAATAAAATCCGGACAGAGTTATCTTGAAACCTGCAAATATGCCAAGTTTGACACCCACTATTTCCCTAATAACTTTGTCGAAGCCAAAATTCTTGGCTACAAGGAAGAATTTTTTTTCTGAATGTATTCCATCTTTAACATTGGGAAAAGGATCAAACAGGTTTTTTTACTGTTTGGCTTCCAAATCTCCAACTCCTTTCTACTTGTTCAACTCTATTTCAATGGTGCCTTTCATTTCAAGAAGACTTTGTGACGAGTGACGAGCACGAGCTTTGTGGAAAATCACCTCTCAATTAGGGCTATTAAGAACTGCTAGTTTTGAATAAATCATTGGACGTTGTGTAAACATTTGAAGTTGTGAAGGTTTGTTGTGCATGCAGAAGGGCTACGCTCAAAGATATAGAGACATGAACCGTTACTGAAATAGCTCCCATCGAAGGTGAGCCACCTTCTGAGCTGAGTGCAATGTTGCAAGGTGGCGGTAATGAAGGAAGATTGCCTTCATATCATGCTCTCAAACCTGTTGTGGACGTTCCCAAATCTTCACCACTTCATGAGGGAACTTCAAAGGAGGGTCGCGACAGCCTACTAGCCAAGCGCTATTGCAAGGTTGCCGAGATCCATCGCTTGGATGCCGAGATCCGTCGCCTGGATGCTGAGGATATTCCTTTCATGACACGCCACCGAGGCCTCGGAACATTCTCTGTAAGATGAAGTTTAGCCCCCATTTACATTGATTGGGCTAACACTTGATATTTTACTAATAGATGATAAACTTACCCAAGCTAATCTTTGTTATATTAGCCTTGGATAATAGCTCTTGTTGATAGGAGCTAATTGATTTTTGGTGCCATGCCTCACAATACATATTATTGGCCCAATATTGATCTTTTAATGGTAAAATACAAAAGTATTGCTTTGTCTAATAAGATCGTGCCAGATCAACCAAGCCTGTGAACCAATAACATTGGACAACTACTGAAATAATCCATAATTAAAATAAAACTGAAGTTGGCCACAAAAAGTTTATAAAATTAAATTTTCAGCTACCTAACTACTTGGCTTATAATCATTGAGCCCTAAATCCTATCTTTTTAAGGCTTCCAAACTTTGCTCCAACACCAAAGTAGGGTTACTCCCTCTTGGTTGCAACCACGGTCCCTTTGGAAATGCATTGAATCTCCCACCTGGTGCACCAAATTTGCAAATTAGAAATATTATTGGAATGTTCATTAGTAACTTCAAAATATAACAAACACCTTAGATGCATCAGGAAAACAAGCTCTTACAGTAAGTATAGTGGTTTGCATTAGGCTTTTGGCATTAATGAATGAGACGAACTTGCAAGCCATGGATCTTTATGCATATCAATTCTAGAATGGCTACTAAAGGGTCATTTTGTCATATGAGATACCTTTGCGAGACATTGTCCTTTTGTCATTACATTAGCTAAATCTCGATTTCCTATTGGTGAGGTGTGTAGCTAGAGATCTAGATGTTAATTAATAAGCCTAGTTGTTCCAATCCTCATGTCCATTGCTACTGCCACAAACATACCACATTATACAAAAATTCACATTTTGAACCTCCAAATTGCCATCCATATCCAACAATTTAATAACCTCAAACATGGATGGTTTAGTTGCTCTTAAAAAATTTTAAGTCAAATAAAGCCAAATTAGTAGGCAAATATTTAGATTTGGTACTTCCAAATTTGAAGAGCATCAGCTATGTTACAATAGATAAACATACCTAAAGAAATAATGGACAACTTACTAAACTAACCTACTTCAATGGCATTTTGTAATGACAAATATTGTAAGTGTAAGCAAGGAAATACGTATGCCTCTTTCCTTGTTATAAACAATGCAATCCACATTAACTATGTAAATATCTCAAAATATCACGTTTTGTAAAACTACATGTTAAAAGTTCAACAAACATGTATAATCTATTATTTCTATTGATAAATCTCACATGGTATAGTAGCTTGTAACAAACTACTTTCCTTATATATCAGAACTCTTTATCTTCTTTATGTTTACAAGCATCTTTTTAAACTTTCCTTTTGAGATTAAGACAAAAAATAATGATAGAAGAAGTATTACAAACCTTCACAAGCCTGGGTGACACCAATTTAATTGTACATCAAGGTGTCCACCGGCATAACATTTTATATGAAATTTGGCTTTCATATAAGTTTTATTATCACTTCCCTTGCAATATCCTCCTGGAAAAAAAAATGAGTCATTACAAATCAATCTAAAATAGGATTTAGTATATAAAAAAAATAACAAACACACTATCAAATATTTGCATTAATTACATAAGACATGGCCACCATCCCATAGTTCTATTAGTTATACATCACATCATATAAACAAACATAAAAAAGACAAATAGAAGTAAGAACCACAAATAATCTATTTTACATACTTTTGCAAACAGACTCTATGTGACAAGACAACCAGATTTAAACAATGAAAAAAACCTATAAGCACAATACAATAAAACCTCTGAAAACACCAAATTGAAACTACCAAATACTAAGTCTTGATAGTAATTAAAAAATGATAAGAACTGGTTAACAATTAATTAACTTGCAAAAGAATGATGTAAAGAAAATGATCAAATTCTACTATTCAGATCCTCTGTTATGATATTAAATTACCTGAACAAAAATCTTTAAAAACCAATGAACATCGCAACTAAAAGAGCAATCATGTAGTATTCAAGTAGATATAAGGACTTCATGATACCTAAAGTCAACCAAATTTTGTTAAACCAGTAAAAGTTACAACTTCTATAGAACATTTAAAACATAAAAGAGTTACTTTCAAGAAAGTCATATACAACACTAATAAAAAAACAGAACTCTAATACAAGTTTGAACTAGATCTAAGCAACTATGATATTACCGCAATAAATATCACAATTCATAAAGAGCATTACACACTGAAACAATTGATTTCAAAAAAGTAAAAAGAAAAACACTATTAACAAGCATAAGTTCTTTTGAGTTGAAATTTCAAAAGAAGGTACATGTCATAGTTATAAACCTTCCATAATTTTTGCAATTTTTTTAAAATTATTTTACTATTTTTGAACAACCCCCAAATAGGTGTCTACCTTGGCCATTTTGGGGGTTTTTAGTTCTATTTTGGGGGTGAAAGCACACTACGGTTGTCCAAAATTGTAATCACGGCACAATTTCTGCACATAATAAAAATTTGGAGTCTTTTTTCTTACAGTCTTTTTGACTTTAAAATAAGATAAAAAATAAAATAGAGTCTTACTTCTTGCATACATTGATAATTGCATAACAAAAAGTGATTTTCATCTATTAATCTAATGTACAAAGTACAAACATTAGTATGTTTGTATTGTCACAGATTCAACTTTAGCATTGTTGTACTTTTTTTGCCTAGTTTAGGGTTTGATTTTCACATTTCAAAAAGGTAAATCCAGTGCTCTTATGTTTAGGTACTTAGATTAGACATTTAATGAGTGTTTTAGGGTCTACATAAGGAAATATCCTAGCACATGTGTGATTTTAGTATGAAGGCCAATTATTGACCTTAAAATTGTTCTTTTAAGTTTTTTTTTTTGGATTGTCTGATAGAAAGCATTGTGGTTGAGATGGGCCACCATTGCATTTTGGTTAAAATTGACGTTTTGGCTCCATTTAGTATCAAAATCTGTAAATTTTGTACCAAATATTTACATTTTGTACCAATGTTTGGACCTTTGGGGAGGTGACCGTAGTGTGCTTTCACCCTTGGGTCTAAAAAAGCTTTTCTAGGGCTATAAACCAAGGATGTTGTTTATGGAGCACGCATACATATATTTATAAAAGGGTTTTGCAAAATTATAAATTCCATGGCATCTACATTGTCTCAAAGTGGGCATTCTATCTCCCTTCATCGGCAAAATATGAAGAAATTCCTCAGCAAAGCAATTGTACCATGTGAATGTGTTTAATGGATTCTCAAATGGCTAGTTTTTATTTTATTTTATTGAATTTATTTACTATTTTCTAAAAAGCAAGAAAGAAATTGGCTTTTTGATGGTGAGTTTGTTTAGCGCATAACTTGTAGAATAAAAAATTTCTAAGACTGAATTTTCACGAGTATGCAATTTTAAGTGCTTTACAAATTTTCCATATTTTATTTTTATTTTTAAAATCCAAAAGCTCGGTAGTACTACTAGTACTACAAGTACTAAGGGTGTTTGAGACAAAATAGTGAAGTGTTTCTTGCAACTACCCATGTAAGATTAGAGGTTCTAATTTCGATCAGGCTCTAATTGTGATAAGCTCTAGGAACATTTGACATTTTACAAGAAATATCTATTATAGTCATTGATGAGTTAGGTAGGCTTAGCAATTTGCTAAGCCTACCTAACTCATCAATGACTATAATAGATATTTCTTGTAAAATGTCAAATGTTCCTAGAGCTTATCATAATTAGAGCCTGATCGAAATTAGAACCTCTGACCTTACCACCAAAGTTTGGGGAGAAATTTTAGCTTCACCAGTTGAAATCCGGCAATATCCAGTTTCAACCGGATTTACACTAACATGGACCAGTTATTTTCTGTAAAACTTTTAAATTTCTATTGTAAAAATATTATATTTCGATTTATTTGAAAAATGAACCAATTTTTTAGCCGATGATTTCAAATTTCAACCAGATTTTTTGCAATTTCAACCAACTGCCACTGCACTAACCACCAGTTCTCCCGAACCCTGCTTGCCACCCATTCCGATATAAATGCTGCTTCATATTCATTTCGTTGTCGGTACCTTCCATGGGATACTATTAACCCTCCAAGTGGCTAGGCCGGTGTGAATCCTGCATACTCACTCTCATCGAAGAAGTCGCTCCACTGCAACAAATTATACTTTTTAATCTAGCATAGAAAAGACATGCTGCTGTGAATTCATTGTTTTGGAAATCGGAAAAGATTGATATAAAAGGAATAACTCTATACTGTAGGTTGAGAGCAGATTCGGCATAAAATAATCCCCTAAAATTTTGCCTAATTATCCTATAAACTATTCTTCAAAAATGCTCAATGTCAAGCAAATTAAAAATTTGAAATGTCATATATTATAAAAGTCATTAAGTTGCATTAACAATGAAAGGTCAAGGTTGATTTCAAGAGGGCTCAATCTACTGCAAATTTTATACCAATGGCTAATTTTAGAAGGTACAAGATGCTTAAAAAAAGGTTTAATTCTACTAATTTTTTGGGTTGAATGCCAAATAATAACAACTTTTTTTGAAAGTGCCTAATCTTGTTTAATTACAAAATTGGATGTCAAATTGGTTTTTTCTCAAAAAAAATCAATACGGCAGAGACTTGCCAAAGCTGCTCTCAACATACAATATTTGTTTTTCTTTTCATTGCTTTTTGTTATATCAAGTTATTTTACATTAGTATCAGACCAATGAGTTTTATATTTTACAAAAATGATCAAAAAGTATGCTTTTCCATACATATATGGAAAAGAAGTTAGATTATAAAGTTTTTGACCCCTAAACTACCAAGGCCATTTTTTGCCAAGAACCACTCAAAACTGCCCCTATTGCTGCGTTCATCAAAAATTTCAACAAAATGTTCCTAAAAATCCAACCATTGGATCTTGTAATGCACTTGTAGGAAAAGAATCACAAAAACTTTTGTGACATTTGACTGTACAAATTGAAATTTGAAATTTATGAGCATTTGAAGGGAAGGGTTTTTTTTTGCTCTACAGACCTTGAATTTGTTATTTTATCTTATAGGTAATCAAGTTAGACCTTTGTACACCAATTTTCAAGGCAATCAAAGACACGGAACACATCCTAAAAACATTGCAAGGCCACTATATGACAAGTTTTGCAAGTAAGTTATGGCATTTTTTAGTGAAGTTTCCCACCACATGTTTTTAGATATGGAAAATTCACAGGGTGTTTGAAGATAAACATTTACTTCAAATGTTAAAAAAGAAGTCAAAAAAAGTCAAAATCTCAAAAATTTAGAAGCTCCCAAAGCCCAATCTGACCTCCTAATTGGAAATGAAAGGGAGCAATGATGAAATAATAAGGACCACCAGAGCAACATGTGGCAACCCCTCCTTGCTCCCCCCTCCATTAGAAAAAATATGAGCCCTCTCCAAGGCCCCTAAGAACCCCTCTCAAGGGGTCTCCTTAATTGTTTTAATTTGTACTTTGGGACAAATTAATTTCCTTACACCCTACTATGCCTTTGAGTACAATCATGGCTCAATTTGGCATGTCCAATTTTCATTGGGCGTCACAATTACATGTACATATTACCAAGGTCCTTTTTCTCTATATTAAAACCTTTGATCTAGTACTTGTGAGGGTAACATTAGTTATGATTGTGTACAACAATAGGAGAATAATTAAGAAATTGAGACATAGTACTAGATTGCCATTTTCTATTCATATATTTTGTGATGTACAATAGAAAGTCATACAAGGTAGAGACACTTCACACACGCTTTTAATGTACCCACTCTAGGCCCAATGAATGTTAAGAGAGACCATTCTTAAGGGCCTTGTGGAGGGTTCATATTATTTCCAAGGCAAAGTCAATATTTTCTCCCTTACCCAAGCTACCCCTTGAATTGCTTTTGGCCAAAAAAAGCCCATAACTTGTGAACCATGTGACATAATCACATGATTTTTTGCATCCTGCAAACCTTACACATTCCTTCCCACTAGTAAAATGTTTTCAAGAAATCATGTAAAAAATGGAGGTCACAACTCACAAGAATCTACTCAAAATCCCAAAAGTCCCCGGAGGAGATTGTGGTCCTTTCATAACCTTGTTAACCTTCACTGGGGGGTTCCCTTTTGCTCCCTCAATATGAGTATCCCCCAGCCAATGCCATTTGCGAGCTCTCGGCCAACACCAATGGAGATCTTTAACTAAACTGGAGCCCAGGTATCCAAGGGCAAATATCCCTCCAGCAGGGGGGGAGGAATATCACCAAGTATACAATGTTATGTTAGGGGTTAAATGCATGTGAATTGGGTTACTGGCTTGAGTGAGAATTTGCCTAGCAACTTCGGGCACAAGCTCAACTTTCCAGCATTATGGGAGCCGTGGGCGCTAAAATTATGGTTCAAACTTCAAAGAGCTCCAATCAATGTTTAAATTTTGTTTTTGCCAGGGTACAAAGACTTGCACCTCAAAATGCACGCTAGTAAGGAAAATTTGGCTAAATTTGGAAAGAATAAATGATATGTGGAAGTTTAATTAAAAAAATATTAATATAAGCTACTTTCATCCAAAATCTGGCAAACTAGGTTGTTGCTCAAGGTGGGATTTGGCAATTTCATTCAGATTTTCAAGCAAATTTCTTAGTGTACTAGTAGCCAAAGGCTTTCATAGGTAAAAAAGCAGGTCCACAATGACTAAGTGACAATGACTAAACCATGACTGTACAGTCATTTTATGGTCATTCTTTAGTTGTTGTTTAGTCATGGCAATCATTGTCACTTAGTCATTGCAGTCATTGTCACTTAGTCATTGCAGTCATTGTCACTTAGTCATTGTGGACCCGTTTTTTTACCTGTGTTTCTAGTACAAATTTAATTTGCCAAGAAATTAACCCTCGTTAGAGAAAATATGAACCCTCCACAAGGCCCTTAAGAATGGTCTCTCTTAACATTCATTGGGCCTAGAGTGGGTACATTAAAAGCGTGTGTGAAGTGTCTCTACCTTGTATGACATTCCTCTTGTACATCATTAAAACTATGAATAGAAAATGACAATCTAGTACTATGTCTCAATTTCTTAGTTATTCTCCTACTGTTGTACACAATCATAACTAATGTTACCCTCACAAGTAATAGGTTAAAGATTTTAATATAGAGAAAAAAGGACCATGGTAATATGTACATGTAATTGTGATGCCCAATGAAAATTGGACATGCCAAAGTGAGCCATGATTGTACTCAAAGGCATAGTAGGGTGTAAGGAAATTAATTTGTCCCAAGGTACAAATTAAAACAATTAAAGAAACCCCTTGAGAGGGGTTCTTAGGGGCCTTCTTGAGGGCTCATATTTTTTCGCTCTGTGAGCGCCCATGCCATATTCACTCAAATCCATAGCCTTGTGTACTTAGTCCAATAAAAGTATTACCTAAGTAGAGACAAATTGCTTGGATTTTTTTGAGTGGTAGTAGACACATGCCTAAAGGTACATGAAAAAGTACAAGTCCTTTGACTTTACCATTAAAGAGAGAATAAGAGTCAAACGTGGACATTTTAAAAAAGTGAGCGCGCCCCATTTTGAGGTCCTGGGGCGCTTAGGGGTTAAATGTTGGCTCCACTGCATGTCTAGAAGCTGCCAAATTTTACAGTGCAAAGTTGCAAACGGGCATTTGGGAGAAGGAAGCGACGGGTCCATTTCTCTTAGAGTGTCTCCACTAGTGACTTTGGCTCGCTCAAAGTGGATGAAAAGTAGCCATGCCCCTCTCATGCCACACTCAAACTCTCTTATTTGGCAAGTCTAGCAAACCACTCTTCAAACCACTATTCATACACTATTCACCCTAACTTGAGTGAGTTTTATCCTCTATTCCCTAGATAAGTGGTCAATTGCTTATTTATGGGGTGTCTTGGAGTGTTAGGCCACCTTTTCAAAGAGCATGGGTGGA
Source organism: Ulota crispa (assembly GCA_963920765.1). Lineage (NCBI taxonomy): Eukaryota > Viridiplantae > Streptophyta > Bryopsida > Orthotrichales > Orthotrichaceae > Ulota > Ulota crispa. The sequence continues at coordinate 36,396,406 of OY987242.1, forward strand.
GATTGGGAGCCTTCAGGCCTTGCCAAACCAGATGGAAAACTTTGAGTGAGTCTGAACCAGTGGAGATGCTCTTAGAGCATCATCAACCTATACATGGCAGGGCATGGAGTTGCAAAAAAATTTGATGGATTTGGGCCACTTTGGGTTGGTCCATCCATTTATTCTTGAATGGATTGTCAACAACTGTAATTTGGTGAACAAAAGTGCTAATACACATGGTTTGAGACTAGGAAATGGCTTCTCCTAATGTGCATAATTTTGCAATCCTTTACATTGGAAGGATTTTCCCAATCTTGATGCAATTCCCATCGTAGATTTAGGCACAAAAGAAGATATTTGCAAGTTGTTACCTAGAAGTTGCAAGCTATTGCAAGCAACACATCATTTCAACAAGGAGAAATTACAAAATGAGTAACAAAAAGGAAAGAAATTACAACTTGGATAACGGTTTGAAAGTAATTACAATTTGGGTAATAAAATCCAAATACCTCAATGGGTTTGGTAAGGGAATTGATATACGTACCATCCCTTTTCAACTATTTAACCACACCTACTAATCTACTATATATGGCTAACATTTACAATATAAAAGTAGGTGTGTATCAAAGTAAAAACATCACTAATTTGAAAATATAGTTTGACGTAGACATTGTAGCTTAAATTTTCTTTATACAACTTTGGATCCCTCTCACAACATCAATTAAAAGATCTAAATTATGCTTAGTTTAATTTAGATCTTTTAATTGATGTTGTGAGAGGGATCCAAAGTTGTATAAAGAAAATTTAAGCTACAATGTCTATGTCAAACTATATTTTCAAATTAGTGATGTTTTTACTTTGATACACACCTACTTTTATATTGTAAATGTTAGCCATATATAGTAGATTAGTAGGTGTGGTTAAATAGTTGAAAAGGGATGGTACGTATATCAATTCCCTTACCAAACCCATTGAGGTATTTGGATTTTATTACCCAAATTGTAATTACTTTCAAACCGTTATCCAAGTTGTAATTTCTTTCCTTTTTGTTACTCATTTTGTAATTTCCCCTTTCAACAACAAATGCAAAGAAAGTACCAAGTCATTGGGAAACAAGCGTATGAGGAGGCCGTTTTGATGGAACCCTCTCTTGGTTAGAGCATCTCCACTCCAGCACGGAAGGAGAGCCGAAATCGCAATCTACTCATATTAAGAGCCATCATATCATGATCTGATGGCTCTTAATTTGAGCAAATTGCGGTTCCGGCTCTCCTTCCGTGTTGGAGTGGAGATGCTCTTATGCGTTGCAGTAGTTATGTTTGGAGCACTAAAATATCTCCTGCACAACTAGCTGGCCTCCACTAAGAGAAATGAAGTTACAGTCCCTGATTTGGGTTGACGATGCTTTCCAGGGTGCTTCCCTAAAACCACACAAGTTTGCCATAGACCCGATCTTTGTCTGAGTCTTTCAGGCACTGTACGCATTGCTCATTCCAGGGTCGCCAATTGCCGACTGTGGACCGTCTTCTAGCTTCCCAACCGCGTGGGCTGCCCAAGGCAGTTCAAGTCATTATTGTTTGACTGTACTTTTGCTCCGGTTAGAACATCTTCTGCAAGGTTGCAGCACGCTCTGCAACACCTAAATAATTGAGGTTTCACAGGGAGAATGACGCCCAAACTTTCATGGCGAGGCTGAAGTTCTCTTGCAGCCCTGAAACCTTTTAGACCTGCACCTAGGTTACAACAAATTGCACGGATACACTTGGCTATGGAGTGGGGTCATGCGTGAACAATGCTCGCAAGTGACTGTGAAGGGGACCTCTTGAAAGCTGAAATTTGACGAGAACAAGGCTCAAGGTAAAAGCCTCACAACCTGCACAGGGATGTGTCGAGTGCTGTTGGGGATTGAAAACAAAAAAGCCGTAACAACTGGGGAGCGCGGAGCTTAGGTAGCGTGCTGCAGGAGATGCTCTTAGTATGTCGATAAGCGCTAGATGCATGAATGCGGTGTGCGTAGTTAGTACAATTGGGGATCCGAGAGAGGAAGCTTAGTCTTTGGAACGATGATTGTAACTGTCGGTGAAGTCTAGTATTTGCTTGCTGCCATCAATCGATCGGGTGCACGTGTGCATTGTAGGAGACGAAGTGCAAGGAGTGTTGAAGTATCACAAGAGAAAACAAGAGAGAGAATACCAAAACATATACGCAGTTTGTCACCACAAGAGCTCTTATGTTTATTTGCATAAATGCAGTTTGGTACACATAACAGAGAGAGCTTTTGTTGCAGCTTCTTTTCTCTTTTGTAAGAAACAGACCAAGGGACCATGCAAAAACCATATCAACCATTTTAGTTGAGCCGTAAATGATAAGTGATCATTAGTCTTCTTGCTAGCTAACAACCTGGTCTAGAACTCAAGTGATATTTTCTACAACATTTTCTTGTGCCACGTCATCCTAATTTCAACACGGAGACGGGGTGTGTGTGTAAGTGCGGGGGAGGAGTCGGAGTCGGAGTCATAGAGCGTTGATCAAGGAGTGAAGATTTTCACGTCTTGTTCGGAAGAAGAGCACGTGTGAGGATTGGAGTTGGAGAATGACACCCAAAGATTACACTTGGATGCAAGGATTTGTGACCTCGATTTCTATGAGCTTAATATCTGGCATCATCTAACTTTGCGCTCGCATACGGCGTAAATGGCATACTAAACACGCGGAAAGGTAGGTAAGGAGCTAGTGCTTATGCTTACGTCCACTTAAACATTCATATTGCTACTCCACCAAACTTAGATCACATGAACATAGGTGGTGGGCGATGGCACAATTAGTGTAGTGAGTGTACCCCAAAAGGACAATCTTACTAGTTTTTGGCTTTACCTGTGATTTTTCTCCTCTTTTATACAGCCCTAATGGACAGAATTGTGTTGTTAATGTTTTGAAAGTTATATGCTTATAAAATTATACTTGTGAATTAGTTGAAAACAAAAACGTTGTTTATTTAAAATTTGAAATGGTATTACCAAATGAGTCTTCTTGTAAAAAATTCTTGAACGGTCTCATATCTTGAAAATGAAGTGAAGGAAAAACTCATCTAGACAACAAATTTGTTTGATAGGATTTGAAAAAAGGAATTATAGTTGTACAGATATGTATAGTCCATATATTTAAGGGAAAATTCCATCAATACCCTTGGAGTTTGTCATATTTATCATAGATATCCTTGGTTTTTCAAAAATTACACAAATACCCTTGGTCCATAAATTTTAGGCGTTTGTTTTGTTATGCACACTACTTCTTTCATGACCAATGTTAAAATAAGGAGTGCAATAGAACATAAAAGAAGCAGTCTACACACAAGGCAGAAAGAAGTAACGTGCATAACATAACAAATGCTTGAAAATTATGGACCAAAGGGTATTTGTGTAAGTTTTGAAAAACTAGGGGTATCTACGTAAATATGGCAAACTTCAAGGGGAAATTTTCCCTATATTTAAAATACATTAGTCCTTAAAGTGCTACTAAAATTAGATGTTGAGGACTTTTAAACAACAATGTCTAATGAGTTTTTCCATATCCAATGTAAAATTTTAAAGAATTGCAATTTTACTTTTGAAGTAGCAATAGCATATACATACTTGTCTCTAGGTGCACATGAGGTCAAAATTGCCAAAATGTTAATAAATTATTTAATACATACAAATAGATGATCAAAATAAAGGTTTTAGGTCCTTTTTGGTTATTCCAGATGGTCCTTTTGGGTACCCTAATTGTGCCATTTCCGTGATAACCTTATTGGAGCCAAAAATCTTGGCTACAAGGAAGAAACTTTTTTTTGAATATATTCCATCTTTAACGTTGGCAAAATGACTGAACTGGTTTTTTTATTGTTTGGTTTCCAAATCTCCAACTCTTTTCTACTTGTTGATTCTATTTTGGTGCCTTTTGTTTCAAGAAGACTTCGTAACAAGTGGCGAGCACAAGCTTTGTAGAAAACCACCTCTCAATCAAGGCTGTTAAGAGCTGCTAGTTTTGAACAATTCAGTGTGCATGGTGTAAATGTCTGAAGTTGTGAACAAGGTTTGTGGTGCATGCAGAGGGGCTTTGCTCAAAGATATAGAGACAGGAATCGAGACTTACTTACTTCCTTGGGAAGGTATAGAGACACTCAAGAACCAATACTCACATATATAGTTCCCTTGGAAGGTATAGAGATAGGAACCAATACTCACATAGTTCCTTTGGAAAGTATACAAATAGGAACTGATATTGATGTAGTTCCCATCGAAGGTGAGCCACCTTTTGAGGTGAGTGCAACGTTGCAAGGTGGCGATTCTGAAGGAAGACCGCCTTCACATCATGCTCCCAAAGCCATGATTGTGGGCATTCCCAAAGCTAGTGAGGACATTCCCGAATCTTCACCACTTTATGACGGAACTCTGCAGGTGGATTGCAAGCAAGCCAAGATTGATCGCAAGCAAGCCAAGATGATGGATCACATGGATCACATGGATCTCAAGTGCGTGCGCCAACGCCGTCCCCGCCCTAAACATAGGTAAATTGGGAAAAAGGAAGGCACCATTTTGTACTCCACGTGAAACCCAAAAAATTACCTTAAACCAGATTTGAAGGTATTAGATTCACTTTGAGCTACTAAGATTTTTTCTCTTGCAAATTCCTCCTCTTAGGTTAGGGCACAAGTACCAAAAAAAACGCTAGAGCTTGGTTTTAGGTGATCACCTAAAACCTTCAGAAGTCCCAAAAAGTACTTTTTTTCTCAATTTAATTGATATGGTGTTCTTAGTTTGTCTGAGAGCCAGTTTCTAGGGGTGATCAAACCTAGAGACCCGTACAAAGTGACCACTAGCAGAATAAGAAATAAAAGAACTAGAAATCTTCACAACAAGTAACTTAGAGTTTAGAAAGCAACCTCCAATTTTGGGTCCGGAACGTGCCCTTAAGTATCTTCACCGTTGCCCTCCCAAGGTCAAACACACTTTCAGAACTTCAGGAACTAGAAGAGCTCATGCTTCCAACAGGGTTTTTACCAATAAGGCAAAACTTAGTCACGATCTTAAATAGCCTCAAAATCAGTATATTCACTAGAGAAGGAGCCTGATTTTAAATTATTTTGGCATAGATTATTAATTTAGGCAATTAACAAATATGTTTCAAGGCCAATTTTGAATTAAATGCAATATTTGTTACTTAGAGAAGAAAATCTGATTTTGAGACTTCTGAAGTTTTACAATGATTTGAAGTGTATTTTATGATGATTTCCTCAAGACCTTACATCAATGAAGAAATATCTTGAAGGAATTATTTAAAAAACTCATTTTAAATCATCAAAATACTCTCAAAAATGCAAAATTCAGCATCTCAAAATTGGTTTTGGAAAAGAATTTTTCCCAAAGTAATGAATATTGTGTTAGAATACTATGCCCAACATCTATTGCTCCTATTAAATATAGAATCTCACATGAATTTGAATCCAAACATTTGTTTAATGCATATTACTTTACATTTTGTGTCTTTGATTCCAAATTCATTGTTCTTTTTGATATTGTGTTATTGAATTCTATGCTCTAAGGTAATAGGGTTTTGCATGTGTCTTTTCTTTGATTGACTTCAATTGTAGTATCAAATAGTTCAAAATTTGTTGTATATGCTTCATGGGCAATCCATCAAAGCCGTATTTTAAAGTGAACTCTTAATTTTTGCATTATGTTATTAGGATGTGATTTCTAACTATACATTTTCTTCAAGGTATTTTCTTTGTGCTTTCTTCCATGTTATAAATGAATCAAAAATTGCCTTTCTTGCTAGTAATTTTATTTTGCAACATATTAACACTTAGAGCACCTCCACCCTTGCTTGCCAGATGGCAAAGCACTAGGCTTAGCCTCTAAAAGCCTTGAAAAATAAGTCCAGCCACAACATGCCAAACAGGAAACAATGAGCAGCCTCGCCAAAAGCTGCTTCATGGACGGCAAATTCCAATGTGCTTGTTAAAACTTAAAGTGCTTGATTTTTATACTTTACAAGTTGTGGCTTGCTATGATTTGCTTGCACGTCCAAAAGAGCAGGAAAGTGCTTGCTTGTATCTTGAAAGCAAGACTTGTGGTGACTTGGAGTGCTTATTTGTGGAGGGAGGCTAGCTCTCCAGCTTGGAGCCGTGCACTTCAAACAAAGAGTTGCACTCCAAACCACGTGTGACGTGCTTTGTTTGCAGAGAAAAGATGGAGAAGCTCTTACACACTCAATCATTCATATTTGCATTTGTACTATGATACTTTCAAATTTTGGCATGCATGCACACATCCAATAACCATAAGCAGTCATATCAATAGTCATTTTAGCTATATAACTTTAATGCAATTAAGTTAATTACATTTTGCAAGTACTTATGCATTGCAAAAGGTAATTATGTGATATATATTTGATATGATTTTTGTTGTAAAGACCCTTGATGTAATTTCTACATTGACATTTGCTATTTGTAACATCCTAAAATTTCTAAAAATAATCTTATTGTCACTCTATGAAAAGATTTCAAGTACAAGCTTATATACAGTAAGAGTATTTGTAATTGTACCAACATGAATTTTAAAATTTGCTCCAATGAGATAGTACAAGTCTTTCTTACCTGTCATTTGGACAGGGTTATGCCGTGCATGTCCCTCGGCCCTCGTGCATGTCCCTCGGCCCTGGTGCATGTCCCTCGGCCCTGGTGCATGTCCCTCGGCCCTCGTGCATGTCCCTCGGCCCTCGTGCATGTCCCTCGGCCCTCGTGCATGTCACTTGTGCCATTCATACAAGTCATCTCTCATGCACCTCATGCCATCCATACATGCGCCCATGCCATCCATGTAGAACATCTCCTAGCCCCATGCCATCTCCATGGCATCCCCCATGTCCCTCCCGTGGCCCTAATGCCAGCCCCCCATGGTCCCATGCCCCCATTCCCCTCAAGGCCCCCATGACATCCAGTGATGCCTCTGATCCCAGCATATCTCTCGGCGTGTTCTGGATTACAATCCCGGTCTTCTAATCCCAGCCCCTATCCAAGAAGTTACAAAACAATTATAAGATTGCATCAATTCAATAGACTTCATCCAAGTAGTTTCCATCTAAATGATTAATCAAGACATTATAATTGAAAACTGCATTTAATTATATATATAGCATAGTATACAAGCACACGCTCTGAGTGAGTAGGACGTTTATGAGTAATGCAACATTCAATTTTACAAAAATTTGATATCTCATAAATCAATTGGTATGGAATCTAATCTTGATATACTATGCAGATACAAAAAATCAATATCTCACAATTGGTGTAGAATCTGATCCACATGCACCATCATTTTGGTCCATCTTTAAAACCAACAATACCAATTGCTTTCATCACAATGCTACTCTCATTAACAAAATTCTAAACCCTCCAGAGGGCCCGTAGAAAATTGTGCCGCGCACTAGTAGGAAATGGGGCAAAACACAACTGCACCTTTATAACTCCCTATGAAAAACAACTGCATGGCAGCTATAAAGAGAATTGAATAGTAAAAATGCTAACGTGGTCTCTCTCAAGTTGTATTGTAGTCATGTTTACAACTACACAAAACTATGATACAGTTGTATCTGACAATTTCATCCCTTGACAACAATTTTAGTGAGTTTGCGGATGAAAATTAGGGATGCAGTCCATATTTTTCATCATGGTTGTCTTGTAGTTGTGTCTTGGTTTTGATTCTACCACTACAAGAAAAAGGGCTCTTTTTGACTAAGAATTTTGACTACCAAAACGGTACAACGACTCAAAGTATTTGACTAGTCTAGTATGAGTCAAATAATTTATTTTATGACTACCCGTAGTCATAAACTAAATTATTTATGATTACATTCATGACTAATTACATTATTTATGACAACATGTGGGCATTTGACTAGTCATTTACTCTGAGTTGTGTTAGTCTTTTTTGTAGTCAAAATTCTTAGTCAAAAACAACATTTTTTTCTTGTAGTGTACTGCAATACTACTCACTAACAACTGTGTCACGACTATAACTTATTTCTTTTATTACATTCTCTTTACTTCAATCATGTAAATGAATTTTGCAATTTCTTTCTGCTCTAGGCAGTTGTTTATGCTCAAATTGGCATTTTTGAGGTCAGTGTGAATGGGTTATGTTGGGGCATTGGTAATGCACTCGCAATGTAGTTGCTATAGCATTTCTTTGATACTGTGTGACAACTAAGGAATGACTGAAGTACAACTAATTTTTTTTAAAGTTCCCTTAATTTTTAAAATTGGTTTAAGTAACTTATTTCTAACATTCTTAGATTTCATGGGCAGCAATGTTAGGTGCAATTATGCCTTTTCAAGGTCAATGTGAATGGGTTATGTTAGAGCATTGGTGATGCAATTGCAATGTAGTTATCCTAGCATTTCTACACTACTGTGGGGCAACTAAACAACAATTGAAGTACAATTGTTTTTTTTTAAATTACCTTAATTTTTAAAATTGGTTTAAGTAACTTATTTCTGACATTCTTTGATGTCATGGGCAGCAATGTCATGTGCAATTACGTCTTTTCAAGGTTAGTGTGAATGGATTCTGTTAGGACATTTGTGATGCAATTGCATCGTAGTTGTTATTAGGTTTTCCTATTCCTATTTTACTACTTAGAAACCACCCCATCACAACTACCACTCACATTTTTTAAAACTTTCTTTATTCTTTACTCCTCCAAAATATTGATGCCATTATTTATTACCATAGGCAACAAGGTTAGTTGCAATTATGTCTTTTAATGTCAATGTGAATGCGCTCTTTTAGAGCAGTTGTATTGCAATTGCTTTTTAGTTGTCCATGGACTCTATTTGCTATTGCACTACTATTCAAATACAACTAGACTATGAGTGCCAATTTTTTGGGAAAAATATTTTTAAATTTTTGTTCTTGCTAATTTTTATTGACATTTTTTTGCTATCTTGGATAGCAAATTCTATTGCAAATATGTTTTCTGATGTTGGTGTAATACATTTTGTGAAAGTAATTGTATTGATGTTGCATCCTACTTGTTTTTGGATTCTATTTATTACTATAGTATCATTCAAAAATAATTGTATCATGACCAACACTCATATTTTTGGCAATATTTTTTTAATCTTTTGTCCATGTAAATTTTTCTTGCCACATTTTGCTGCCAAAAGCATTAATGTCCATTCCAATTATATTTTGTGTTGTTGATTTGCATCAAAGATGAATAATCAAAGTTTTAAAGTGATTGTAGGTTAATTTTAAGTTTTTTTAAAACTCTTTTATATAGATAATTGTTATACAACTTATACTCCTATCAACTAACAAAAGCATTTATAATACAGAAACAAATTTTTAACAAATATTTGCAAATTCATAGCTAATGAATCTTTTGTTGAAAAAAATTTAAAAATTTAATTTTCCAAATGAGCATATTACATTTTTGTTTTCACATATTAACAAACCTTTCATGTTTTTTACATTTAATATGTCAATAATTTTTTTGTTTTTAAAATTTTCCATTTTTAAAAAGTACAATACTTAGATTAATTTCCATTTTCAACTTTTGTATTTTACAAGTATGTGATGTTATTGACTAAAATCATTGCTTGCAGAGTCAAGCACCACAAACATCATTGCATATTGCTAATAGTAATAGCTTTACAATTGCAATCAATTTCAATACCATTCTTATACTTGTGTTATAATTGTTTTTGAGTCGCAAATGTAAAGTGACAAACAATAAATTAGTTAAACAATTGCACCACAATTGTAATTAATTGCAACTATATCCTAATTATTTTACAATTGTAAATAAGTGGTAATAAATATGCAAACAAATAAACTAGGGAATTGATATGTGCACACCCAAGGTTTGATATATGCACATTTGAAGGGGGGGTAAATTTTAGATATTTATCATCAACAAGTTGAATTTGGAAAGTTCAAATTCAAATTTCAATTTGGAGACCTTGATTTAGTCTAGATCCACAAAGAAAGATAGAATTGAACAACGCCTAGTAGAAAGGCTTTGTTAAGGGGCAAATTATTATTTTTACCCTTGTTTGTAAAAAAACTAAGCATTTCCACAAGGCATTGTTCAATTGTATCATTCTTTGTGTCTCTAGGCAAAATCAAGATCTCTAAGTCCAAATCTGAAATCAAACTTTCCAAATTCAGAGTGTTGATGATAACTATCTAAAATTTAGCCTCCCTCCCCCTTTAGATGTGCATATATCAAACCCCAGATATGCACACATCAATTCCATAAACAATTGCATTATAATTAACAACAACTGAATAATATTTAAAGCTTTCAATAAAAGTTATGATCATTAATACAAAATTCATATAATTTTTTTATGATTACCTTACTTGTTTTTCAATTAATTAATTTCATAAAATTTATCCTCACAAAAAACTACCAATTTCCTTTTATATTAGTTAAAAATTTAGTAAAATATTAATATAAATTGTTTAAATTTAGATATTAAGTCTAAATTAGTTATGATTATGATCAAAATATACAGTACATAGAAGTTTTTGCATATTAATAACTTTCAATAAGTATAAATTTAAACATCACCAATAGCACTATTAATTAATTATGCATTTTTATTTGTTAATTTTATTAACATGAAGCTTCAAAAATCTCAATTTAGTAAACAGTAATGTTAACTAGATTTTTGTACATTAAATTGGTCATAAAAGAAACTTAAAATATAGTGAGTTTGTTTTAAAAAGTAAAAAAATTACCTTGAAAAATTTCTTAGTTCATTGAAATTTTTCATTTTCTTTTGTTATTTTAGAATAATCAACCAATCAGCTTCTCAAAAGCAATTGCCATTGATTTAAGTTAATTGACATTTTTGTAATTGATAAATTATTGGCTTTATTTATCAAAATCAGTTTTCCAAATTTTCTAAATTCCTGATTTTTTCAAAAAAAGATTTTGAAGTTCTAAAAGGTTTAAAAATATATATTTGTTTTTAAAAAATAATATTGAAATAAAATAAAAACACTTTACTATAGATTATAAAGTTCATGTATTCCAAAATCAAAATCATGTATTAGCCCAAAATATTAATTGAGAGTTATGCATTCTCTAAAATTTATCTGTGTTCTTCTAATTTTTAGGAAAATCCCAATAAGTAATAATCAAAAGCTTCAATTAAAATAAGTCCAATTTAGATATGTAGAAGATATGAAACATTGGTATTAAATTTATAACAATTTTTTAATTTAAATGCTACTTTATTGACTAAAACGCAAATGCAATTAATGATTGTAATAATTGTATTAAAAGACACGCAAGTATGAAACTATGACACATTTAGTTTGTCTATTTTTAAATTGTATTTCCAAGCTTAATCACCTTAACCTTGTAGTGTACTTCAAAACTTACAAAAGGCTAAATTAGATTGCAATAGCAATATTAAAAGAAACAATATCACTAAAAGTTTACAATTAAAGTTTTTGAAAATTGAAATGTATTATGTTCCAAAAAGTGCTAATATTACCAATAATTTTAGTTATTTTTTGAAGATAGAAAATTGAGAGTACAAAATTTCACTCACTTCTTCCAAAATAATTCACTAGATTCAAGTATTAAATGTTAGAACTTCAAAAATTGCAAACTAATTTGTTTTTTATGCTTTGCAATTTGGATTTTAAAATGTAAGTAGTCCATTTTGAGATAAAAATGTGTTTTAAGTACATTTGTAATGTTAAATTTGCCAAAAACATTTTTTCCTTGGAATTATAAAAGCATGCAGCCCAAAAATCGGATTGTATATTTAGACTCAATCACTTGAAGAAAAATATGCAATATATGACTATGCTGCAACAACTATACAACAACTGCACAATTGTAATCAAATTATTTTGCAGTTGTTTCACAATTGTTTCACAATTGTTATATAGTCATTTAGTTGTTGTGCAGTTGTAGCATAGTTGTTTATTGCTTGTTTTCTTTTAGTAAATGTGGACTCTTGATTCAGATTAGGGTTCGTAGTTTGGAGGGTGGAGATGTGGCCGCCACCCTTGAACCCTTGCACCCAAGGATAAAAAGGCTTGGATGGTTCCTCTCTTCCACTCATTCTTCTCAGTTGTAGGGCAAAGCTATGCCAAGATTTTTTGGGAATGAAAGTCCCTTCTCTTTTGTATTAGCTTGTTTCATTTGCTTGCTGTAAGTTCGAATTTGATTTTTATTTCTTGAAATTTTTTTGCAGTTCTTCCTTATGCTAGTAGCTTTCCAATGACACCAAGCACGCTGGATTTCAAGTTTTGAGGAGTTTTTGGTGGATTTTCTAGTAGAAGGGTGTCTACTACAATGGCAGTTTTCAACCCAACTTCAAAAATCCACATCTTGGTGAGTTTTAGCTCAATTTTTGTGCAAGTCTACATTCTAGATATGCGGTAGAGTGTAGTGTTTGAAAAAAATTGAAACCCTTACCTTGAGTTGTTAGTGAAATGTTGATTGCTTCTTGAATGCATAGTGGTTTTCAGCTCTATGTGTGCAATTAGGTAGTTTTCAGAAAATTATATCTCATTGTGTGTATAGGATCTTGTGATGTGGCTTATATGGTTGCTAATCATTGTTGATCCAAATTTCAGAATTGGTTTTTTACAACTTTTAGGTTCATTTTGAAGTTTTGACAAGAGTTTAGAGAATGTAGGGTTTGTGTGCTTATATCATACTATTAGCAAGAGTTTGCAATTTATAGAAGCACAATGTGCAATTAGAGTGCAACAATAGTAGATTTTAGGATCTAGGTTAATTCTTATTGCAATTGATTTGCAATTAAATTTCAATGTATTGACTACCAATTTTTGCAAATGATCTATGACCTTATTGAAATTGGATGACAATTGTATTATAAGTTGTTATCAACTATGTTACAACTGCAGCATAATTATGTTGCAGTGATGATGCATCCCTTTACAACTGCATTACAACTACATTACAACCGTAGTGTTGGATTTTTTCATGGAAAATTGTTGGATTATAAATGAATAACAACTGAAACTTGTTGACCATTTATTGTTGTATGGTAGTTGTACGCATGATTGTAATTACCTAGTATACATTTATCTACAAAAAATAATTACAACAAAATAAAAAAAAACAAATAAAAAACAACTACAAAGTAACTATTAAAATAGTCAGATGTCAATATTTACAAAATTAGTGTAAATAACCCAAGTATAACAACACCACAATTACACTACAACTGCATTACAATTGTGCTACAATTATAAAACAACTAAACTACAACTATACAACAATTACATTACAACTATATATCAACCATATTACAATTGCATTACATAATTACAATACAACTACAGTACAACTACACATTATATACACATAAACCAAAGTACAACTAGACTACAACTACACAATAATTTATTACAACTACACAACAACTTCATAACAATTGTGCTATAATTGCACTACAACTATCTTACAACTGTGTTTGTCATGTGTCATATTTTTCAAAAAAAAAATCTAGGTAAATAAAATAATAAAAATTTGACCTTAACAAATGAAAATTCGACATATGTCATAGGTGGGTCCCTCTAACAAGTATGTCAGAGGGAATTTATTGGAACATTGGGAATAGTGCAAAAGAATTCTTGCCACAAAGGAAAAATAAGGGTAGGGTGGGCTGAGGTAGTGAAAGTTTTGAAGGGTAGAGGATGATTTTCATGTGGATGAAATATTTGCAATTGTAAAAATGTGACTGCAGTGAAATAAGTCCCAAACAACTAAGAAGTGACTCTAAGACAACTGCGTTAGTGATACAACTACTAAGAGTCATTTAAAAGTCATGCCATGTCCATTACAACTCTTAAGCAGTTGTCAAATGACAGTTGTCTTTTCCCCCAATTCTACTAGTGGCGCAACATAACGGAGGTGAAAAAAACAATAAAAATATAAAAAATAAAAAATAAAATTTAATACAAAAACCGCCGTGGCACATGAATACATGATATGACACATTGTAGATGTTGAAATTGGCAAATTTTGACAGTTAGAAATGGCAAATTCTAATAGTCAGAAATGGCAACTTTTTTCTCTATATGCACATCTCTCATGTGGAGTTAGGGGCCTTCTAGAGGGCTCAAAATTTTGCTAATGTTTGTATTTTGCTAGGAGGTGCTTGGCATTTTATTGATTTCTAACACATGGTTGGAGGGAGTTTGGTGTTTTATATTTGGGACATCCTTTATCGTTTCAATTTTCATCAAAAAGTTCTACAAAATTTTGGCAATGGACATGGTTGTAGGGCACTTGGTGTTCTATATCTAAGGTGTCCTTTGTTGCTTCAACGTACAACAAAAAATTCTTGAAGGTTCTAAAAAAAGGTGCACTTAGAAAAATCCTCCCACCTAATAGTATAGATTTGTTTGACTTTGGACAATTGCAAAATACAAAGGTACCCTAATATGCAAATATGATAGCTAAAGTTTCATATGTTAAATATAATGCAAATTAAAAATTTCATTAAGCTTTCAAATTGTATCTATGTGATAATATCAACAAGACCGGACATGTGATATCACAAAGATAGATATGCAGTAGTACAAAAATGCAAATGTGATATTACAAAGGTCCTAATGATTGTAGTAATATGACTAGCAATTGACACTTGCTATGCTACACATTCACCATTAGAATTTTATATTAGATAGAATCTATAATAAAAAAAATTGGTAATTTTTCAAATTGTATCTATGTGATTATGTTATATAAAGTGGATATTTGATATTACAAAGGTCATTGTAACTAAATATGTGAGATTATAGAGGTCAATGTAATATCATAAAAAGTGAAGATTTGATATCACAATATGTAAAGATATTATATCACAAAAAGTGAAGAAATGATATTAAAGAGGAACTTGTGATTTTGATAGTTTGATGATTTAGGGCATTTTTTTCTAGTGAAAGAAAGCCAAACTAGCTACAAATTTGATAGCTTGTGACAAATGTGGGCATGTCCCTCTCTTTATTGTCCATATTAGCAGCTAGACATGTCTGATCTGACAAAAAAAGGCGTCAAATTGAAAAAAAAATGCCATGATGATGATAGCAATAAGCAATTGGGCTCTGAGTTGTGCTTAGGGCATCTCCACCGATGGCTTGGGCTCCCTCAAACTAGATGAAAAGTAGCCAAGCCCCTCTAAAACCCTCTCAAATTTTCTTATTTGGCGAGTCTAGCAAGCCACTCTTCAAGCCACTATTCATGCACTATTCACCCTAAATTCTGTGAGCTTTATCCTCTACTTCTCTAGATAAGTAGTCAACTTCTTATTTAAGGGTGTGTTGGAATGTAAGGCCACCTTTTCAAAGAGCATGGATGGAAATTGAGAGCCTTCAAGCCTTGCCAAACCAAATGGAAAACTTTGAGCGAGTATGGACCGGTGGAGATGCCCTTAGTGCTTACCCTTTCTCTTGAAGGTTTAACTTTTGGTTTTTACTTTTTGGTTTTTATTTTTTGGATTCTGTTGTGCCGATTGCTAAGGCTGGCAACAGTGATCATACTAATGTGTAAACTTGTTCTTCATCTTAAGAAAAAACTTGGGGATTTGATTCCATCCATAGAGTATCAAAATTTGAATTCCATTTTGGATGAAGATATTATAATGAGTCTCACGGACATAATAGGAGATTTATTTAGAAAATTACTACCGCAACACCCTAAATTACTAACAGGTCACCCCTATGAGCATGAAATTTATTAATTTAGTGCTATTTTTGATTTTTTCAAGTGGTCTATCATTCATTCACTCATAACGTTGTCACCTCCTTGAAAGAAATCCTCAAAGAAAACAAGACAAATAATTTTTTTTGTTGAAATATTATTGCACCAATATCATTTTTTGATGTATTTTTGCTTTAAGTAACTCAAAAGTCCTATATCTATAGTTTCAAATTTAAGCACACCTATTTTTTTTAGTATAGCACTCTAGCCTTAGAATGATAAAGGTGAAACAAATCTTTTAATCCAAATAAAAAAAATTAGCATTAAAAATCACATTTCATGCTTACAAGGAATGTCCCATTAACAATTTAAGGTGTTGCAATAGTAGTTCCCTTTATTTAATAACCACAAAATAGTGCCAGTTTTTTAAAGTTCCTATCTTGATCTGATAAAAATTAGAGGCTACATAGCTGTGATCCACATCAATGTCCGGGGAGAACCAGGATTTAGTAAATTATCAGCCAATTCAAATAGCAAAAAAGTTGGTTAAATTTAAAATAACCAATTAAAATAACTGGCAAATAACAGGTTAAATTTTACAAAAGAAAATTAATTATAATACATTATAGTATAATTACAAAAAACATTTGATGCAATCCAATGAAAAACAAACTGGAAATGGAAAATGTTAGATTTTAGCCAATAAAGTCAAAACTTCTCCTTGAACACTAGTCTACATGTTGGTATGATCAATATATAATGAGAACAAGGCTAGATTGCTTTAGTTCAACGGGTTTTAACTATTTTTGAATTTGAAACTCATAGCAACTTTATATTGGGGCCCAATTGTTGACCTAATTTAAAAATTACTATAACCAACCAATGGGATTGTTCAAATCCTTGAAGTGGGTTGCTAGGCTTCATATGAAGTACTACTCTAGTTGATCTTATTGATGCATTACCGCTTACATCACAAATTTTTGGTGTTGAAAATTGAACCCAAACCAAAAGAAATTGAGTCATTACATTGTATTGACCCAATTCAAGATCATGAGCCCAATTTTTTAATTTATAATTGGGTGGGACCCAAGGTTTTTGTATTAGGACTTGATCAAACTTGGGCCCAATCCATAATTCATTGAATAATGGCTTAAGCCAATTGAGAATTGAGCTTGAGCCCTAATTTAAAAATGACCCTAAGAATTGTATGGCCATATTGACTTTTTCTTTTGATATAATATTAGATGAAACTAAATCAAGTTTAAATTAATAATAATAATAATAATAATAATAATAATAATAATACGTGGATGAAGTAGTGATTTGTATCCAAACATAAATGAAAATGCAAATATGTAGTTCTACCATAATCATTATATTGCCATTCCAGCACTTTTCAAATTATCCAAATAGGGCGTTAATTGCATTTATTACAACAAATGCTTGTAAAGACAAATTACTTGCAAAATTGGGCTTTTGACTCTTTTTGTAAGTGAGTTTTCAATTCTAGCCGTTTAGTTGAAACTTGTGCAAAAGCAGAGATCTTCCAATGTTTTGTACATAAATTATTATTTTTAAACTTTGGAGTGTCCAAATTTAGTATTTTCTTATAGTTTTTAAAACAAAATCTCTTAAATTTAAGAGTTTGATCATTATGAGAATAATAATGCCAATCATTGACAAAAACCAAGGACGCAAAATAGATTTTCAAATTGACATGATATAAAAAAACACCTAAATAATCAGTATAAGATAATATTGTCACATTTGGAAAGATAAATGTTTTTTTGTCCATAATCTACATCTACATCTTTTATGGACGTCAATATTGTCATTAATAGAATCAATATAGTGAAATACATTACTTTGGAAAACGAAATACAAAAAGCTTTGATTTTCACTACCTTGACTTCTAGCAAACATGCCCAGGAGTTGTTAATCCTACAAAGAACTTGTCTTTCAACTTTTTTTAGTTTTTTGAGTTTTCTATATCCTTCAATTGCATTTAGAGTTTTGTACAAAAATCACTAAACATCTAGTGTCCAAGCAAACCATGTTGTTGAATGTTACACATAAAATCTTAAATGGCATTTAGAATGAATGAGATTTGATCAACACAATGACTTGGAAAAAATATTATAATCTAAAAATTAAACACAATTATTCTTAGGGTAACAAAGTAACCTCTCTCATGGTGAAGCCCTATATGGAAATGATCAACACCTTGGTATAATATTTCATTCAAGTTTAATAAAAAGTTTGTTTTACTACAAAAATCTTTAGAATTTTATATAAATAGGACTTCATACTCAACACAAAAAAGTCCAATTGGATAGAACAAGTATAGATTATGGATCACATAAATCACCAAAAATCACCAAAACAAAATAAAATGAGACATTAATGGCAAATTATACAAGAGTGAATGTATGTTTAAAAAGTAATTATAATATTCATTTTCAATTTACATGTTTACAAATATAAACAACTATAGTTCCAATGGTTAATATAATTACATTATTTAGAATACCATTAATGACAAGGTTTAAGGAAATGTAGTATGGAATGTGAAGCCTTACATGCGTAGAAATCTTAGTGAATAGAATGATGCTTAAGCATTACTTATTCAAAAAGATAGGTTTTGAGGATGTTGAAGGGGGTTGCAATGTAAAAGAAAGTTACAATTATCTTCCGCTACAATTATCTGAAGATAGCGTAGAATTTCATAAGATATGGGTATCCAAAACTCACAATTCTACATTTAATTTAAACAAAATTTGCACTAAAGAGATATAAACAAACCTTGAAAAATTTGCAAAAGAATTTATTTAAACCACAACCTCTAGGATAATTTTATATCAAAAGTTGAGGTCAACTACATCAATCACAAAGCGTGGTATATGCTATTCTAATCCTATATTTGAGAACCATTTCTATTTATTGAATATCCTTTATATTGACAAAGAGACTTGCACAAAGATATTATTGGTCAAACAATAGGTGTTTATTTGATGCAAGACAACACAATAGTTGTTCATGAACTTCATAAACTAAAACCTATCAAACCAAATCATCATGTGTATAAAAAAGAATTTACTCTAAAAACTAAATACTCTAAAAGTAAAGAGACAATACTTTGTAGGAAACACATTCATAATTGAGATTGGTTACCAAACTTGAAAGTATTTGGGCACTCTACTTAAATTGAGAAAAAAACAACATAAATGGGTGGAATGTATGGAATGGTTTGTCATTGATTTTGAGAATGTGAAAAGAGAACAAAAAGGAAATGAAACAAGTGATCTTGTATCCATAAGACATGTTGCAAATGTAATCATATATATGGGATGACCCCTAAACAAGTATCAAGTTAAAATAGAATCAAATATCCAAACTTTTAATATTTAATATTATACTTGTTATCTAAATTGTCAATCTTGCCCCATGCTACTATTCAATATAATTCTCTAAAGTGTTATATTCATGTAGTATTGTATAGTCCAACGTCTAGAAACAAAAGCCATACAACACTATGTTAGCAATTGGAAGCGCATGCCCATTTGTGGTTCCTTTACATTACATGGGGAAGATTCCTCAATAAAGATGCGCCCATTCTTGAGAATTTTAGTTTTAGAAAATGTGCATGACAACATAATATTTCCAAATCACAATGAAATTGTAAGGTAGGAGGATCTAAAAGCAACCCGGTTCTAAAAGCGACCTCTAAAACAAAGGTACATTTTGTTTTTTCCAATGTACCTAGGATGTACATTCCAAGAGGGGGTTGCTTTTAGTGACCACTGGGTTTCAACTTGAAAAATTCATAACTAATTCCACAAAGGTTCAAAAAATATGAAACAACTTAGGTTAGACGCCAATTCCATTGTTCTTCCTACTAAAATTTACTAAAAATTGTTTCAAGGAGTTTAATTTCTTCCCAAATGCAATCAGCTCTTAAAGTGACGCTTTTTGAGCCTCCTACCTTACACTCCAAGTTTGCCATCCTAGTCCAACAAAAGTTAAATATGGTATTAAACCACTGCTTTTTCTAAGGATTTAAACACACTCAAGATTTAAACACAACTCTTTTTGTTAAAGGTGGAGTTGATGAGGCATAATTGAAACAACAGAATCATCTCTATTTCAATTGTGTTGTTTAGATGAGTAACATGCAAACCAAATAGACTTTTGCTTGATTTCAATTTAACCCGTAAGCATTTGAAAGTGCCTTTGCAATCAATACAAGACAAAGTATTTTGTTTTGTTTTGGGGATTGATCCATCACACCTTTATTACATTTGAGATCAACAAAGAAGTTGGAATATAGATCACTGCAATTCTAGTGAGCTATTTGAGATCCCAAAGTAAAAGTTCTTGTTTGATAGCAAATGCCATGTACACGACCACGTATCTACTATCCCCATCCTTTAGGGTTAAATTCCATTCTTGTTAGGGAGTCACCTGCTTTCATTACACAACCTTAAAACAAGTTAGAGTGCACAAGAAAGTATCTCTACAAGAAGTGCTACACGTCTCCTTCATAAATGGCAGGCAAATCCAAACAAACGTGAATAATCCTTATCACAGAGGACATGCTTTCTGCAACTTACTCTTCAAGTTTATCTTACAAAAGCCCCAAATGACAAAAATCCGGCATAACCTTAGAGCAAGGTCTCATTCCTTCGAAGGACCAAGCCCTAGATACTTGAAGACACCGTACGCAGCGGCAGCCAGAAGAAAAAGTCCTACAGTTGGAGTAAAAGATGGATATAGCTTGTTCACTAAAAATTGGTCCCAATCTTCCGGCAAAAATCCTGCACCCCAATTGCCCATGTACACGTCAGAGCCACCAAGTCTAATACTTTCTTATGTCACAGGGTTTTAGGTTCTCCTAACATTTGGAATTTCATGGTTTTTGCATGTGGTATCCAAATATCAAAATCTTATGGTAGGATGGGAACTCTTTCTTATAGAAACTATTCTGAGAGGCGATACTAAGTGTCCAGCATTGAAATAGACATTCTCACTGACCTCTGTACCATGAGTTATAGTCCAAAGAGCAGTAAGTATCTAGATTAGCCATTATTTGCAACTGCAACTTTGCAAAGTAGTTTGCCTAAATTATTTAGCAAAACTTCTACCATTATTATAAAAATTGCTACAAAGAATGTGAACCCCAAGGTGTTAAATATGAAAATTCTGTGTTTTCAGCCACTTGAGGTACTTATGAGAAGCACACTGGGGATCACTACTCCTACCTAAAAGCAAGACCCCAAAATCTCACACAAATCAAAATTTGAGAATGGATACCACCTCATTGTCTGAACTTGTGTCAATTTTAGGTCAAAATTTGAACCCTTCCAGCTTTAGCGTGAAGTATCCAAATAATTCGTTCTCTAGTGTATTGGAATCCTCATTGATGTTCCTAACTAGAATATTTTGAAATGATACCATTAGCTGTACTCTGCGCTTCAAAGTGTGGTCATAACACAAAGAGCAGCAGGAAGTTAGTATAGTTATTTCTTTGAAACCCTGCCAAGTGATTTGCTTCCTACATTGACTAACAAACTCTTCCACTAAGGTAGACATACCCATTCCCGAGGAGCATCCAATTCCGCACCGTAGATTTGAGGGTTTCATAGTACACTAACGAACCCAAAACAGTGAGCAGCTACTTGCACAAGCAAATTCTGCCACATGTCAATTACTAAGTTGCTTTGAGAGGGTTGGTATTGGGACTGTCAAGTGTCATTATAAGAACACATCCAAGCAATTTCAAGGTTAGTCTAGAGTTGCTAATAGAGACCCTATGAGTTGCAACTTTGCCCTTTTAATAAAAAATATTCTACAATGCCTTTTTCCACAAAAATGGCGTTTTATGATAGCTTATTGAAAGGCTAACCCTATAGACTTTTCCCTAAACTTTTCAAGACCTTGCAGTGCCCTAAATCCTTAAACGCTTGGGAATGGGTATATCTACCATATTTGGGAAAGATACCATTAGATATATTCTGCATTTCAAAGTGTGGTTGTAACACAAAGAGCGGTAGGATTTTAGTATAGAGATTTCTTTGAAACCTTGCCAAGTGATTTGCTTCCTACATTGACTAACCAACTCTTCCACTAAGGGTTGTACACCCATACCCGAGCGTTTGAGGGTTTAGGGTACCGCAAGGTCGGAAAAATAAAATGTGGGGTTAGCCTTTCAACAAGCTATCGTGAAACGTCATTTTTGTGGAAAAAGGAAGTATTGTACAGTACCAGTTAGTATTGATAGGTAGAACCTATTTTGGCATTCCAAAGAAGTTTGTATAACAAAAAAAGTAAAGGTCAGTTTAATCTCATATTTTTGGCATGTGATTCTCATGAAATCCCAATGGACCATACCAAATCTTGGTTACTAAAAATAAAAATCCTATTTTTGGTAAGTTGTTTTGTGTCAAAATTGTGGTTTTACAAGAAAGTTGATTAAAACACATTGGTGATGAATTTTTGAGATTTGATTGCATGGATGCGTAGGAGACATCAGTGCGCACATCTTTCCTTCTAACAAACATCTTCAAAAAGTTCAAAATTCCTTCAATGGAGACTTGAACGTTGATGTAATCATGATCAAATTTAGTAAAATAAATATCTCTATTTTTTAATTAGTTCTTGGCAAAATAAACATATCATCATGGTCAAAGCGGGGCATTTTTTTTTGACGAATCTATTTTTGCTAGATTCAAAAAGAGCACACGCAGTTGGGGAATAAATGGAGGGAAAAACTTTCATTAGTTATCTTTGTCACCAGTTGGCTCTTTTTTGCCAAAAAAAATGCGCTAGTTCAAAGGTATAGATTTAATCATAATGTATGAGTCAAATAGCACAATTTAATTATCATAAAGAATTATTTATTTTACTAAATTTGATCATGATTACATCAACGTTCAAGTCTCCATTGAAGGAATTTTGAACTTTTTGAAGATGTTTATTAGAAGGAAAGATGTGCGCACTGATGTCTCCTACGCATCCATGCAATCAAATCTCAAAAATTCATCACCAATGTGTTTTAATCAACTTTCTTGTAAAACCACAATTTTGACACAAAACAACTTACCAAAAATAGGATTTTTATTTTTAGTAACCAAGATTTGGTATGGTCCATTGGGATTTCATGAGAATCACATGCCAAAAATATGAGATTAAACTGACCTTTACTTTTTTTGTTATACAAACTTCTTTGGAATGCCAAAATAGGTTCTACCTATCAATACTAACTGGTACTGTACAATATTTCATAGCAAAGGGCAAAGTTATAGCTCATAGGACCCCTAAAAACAATTGTAGATAAATCTTGAAACTCCTTGGATGTGTTCTTATAACGATAGTCCCAATCCCAACCCTCCCAAACCAACTTAGCCATTGACACAAATTCACTTGTGGATTTACTTGTGCAAGTAGCATTCACAGCTCCACTTTGGATTCAAGAGTGTATGATGAACACCCCAAATGTAGAGTGCAGAATTAGGGAGCACTTAGATTTGGGTGTAAGGTAGGAGGCTCTAATTTGGCTCACGCTCTAAAATGGATCATCACCTTCTCAAATGTACTATTTTTGTACATGTTGTTTTTCATAAGCTTCAACAATGTACAGACATGTAAATTTGAGGAGGTGATCCATTTTAGAGCCCTATGCCATTCCTACTACAAAATTTCATAACTAATTCCACAAAGCTCCAAAAAATATGAAACAACTTGGATCAGATGCCAATTCCTCTTGTCTTTCAAGGAAAATTTACTGAAAAATACTTCAAGAAGTTTCACCTCCCTAAAATTCAGTTTCAGCCCTTAGATGATCCATTCATGAGCCTCCTATCTTACATACCTTACAGCAGAGGAGCAGAGGCCGTCTCTCAACCCTAAACAAGGGAAACAGAGGAAACAGGGAAAAAGGCAAGCAACGCACCTGAGGCAGCTAAAGCAATGCCTTCGACGAAGATGAGGCCGAACAAGAGCGTGAGACCGACCACATACGCGGTCTCGATTTGCGACACTTGATTCTCCGCCGGCGCCGACTGCAGCAACGGCTGCTGCGGCGCACTCCGCCGAATCGTCTTGCTGCTCCTCTTCTTCTCCTTCGTCGACGACACGGGTCCTGCTGCCCTACCGGACGTTCCAAACCCCTTCGACGACGACGACGCGTCCGTCACAGCTCCACCATTCTCACCCGTCGTTTCTTTCTTCTCAGAGCTGTCCCCGTCCCCCGCAAGACCTCGCACTCTCACCACTCTCACCACCCGTCGAGGGGATACATGAGAGCTGAAGCGTATTCTAGCGATGCGACTGGGAAAGGAAAGGATTGGGACTGAAGATAAGCTTGAGAGAGCAGCGGGAGAACAGGATGCGGAACACATGGCTCTGTGTTTGGTGTGTTTTTGTAAGCGATATTTGTGTTAACAAGCAGGATATCGGTGATGGGAGAAGAGAATGGGTGTTCTGTGGAATTGGGATTCAATGAAACGCCATGATTGTGGTTGGAGGATTCGATCTAGAGCAAACCAATGAGCACCAGATTTATCCGTGTAGTGGTTGCGCTCGGAATGCGAATCAGGGGATCTCGCGATAGAGGCTCTCGATGGGATGAGTTTGCTTTCTTCGATTTCACCGGCTGAGCAAAGAAGGGTGTCCTAACACCGCGTCTCCTCTTCGATTTGCAGCTGTGAATAGTAATCTTAACCCTTAACCCTTGAAGGACTGACCCTGAACCCGTGGGCAACCCAAGTCTGAGTGCACTGTTCATGGGCAGTGAACAACTTATAGCATGTGTTTAAGAGAGATAATATTCTTCTCAAAAGAAGGAAAAGTCAATAGTGTATCCTACCCCCACAAAAAGGGCAGTAGGGACCTTGTACATCTTTTTACAAATTGGTGTTTAAAAAAATATGGAGGCATTGAAAGCAGCTATTTTGGCATTCAGTGATGTGGCACATCTCTCTGACCATTTTCAAGAAAAAAAAATTGAAAAAAATATATTTTTCCATCCTTGAACTGTGTTTTCAGCACTGAAAGGATGATTTTTGTCCTCTTGGACAGTTAGGGGTTAAAGGACGGATGGATCACCGCAGCTTGCCCTGCTTGTAGCAATCTATAGTGTTTTGCACATGGGCACCAGTAGTATTGCTTCAAAAAGTTGAAAAAGTCAACAATGCATGGTGCCCTCATGAAAATTGCAAGAAGGGCAGCTTGGGAGTTAACACCATGTTTTTGAATCTTATCACAATTTGGGTTACAAATAAAAATGAATGCATCTCAAGAGGTAATCTTTTGTCTTCCATGATGGACCATGTGTTTATGGTCACTTCTAAAAAAAATTAGATGAAAAACTACTTTTTTTTGAATCACCGAATATTTTTTCAGGGTTGGAGGATGTTTTTTGTCCTCCTCAACGTTTAGGGGTTAACCTCTAAATAACGCACCCTAAGACTGTGGAATAAATTTCAACTTTTTTACGTTTTGTATGCACACCTTGGGGGTGTGGCTTTAGCAATTTTGGGTGTGGTTTTAGCAATTCCTTACGTTTATATGTATATACATGTGTATATATGCATGTATATACATATTACATGCATATATTATACATAGGGAAGGATATAAACATTGTAATGAATGTTTTGAAATGAATATTTATTTATTGTTGACATCTAGTTCACATGGAGGACACAATATTCATAGTAGGGGGTTTTAGATATCTCAAAAAAACCGTGAGCACATGGTTGTGAACAAGTTTTTGTTCATCAAGGAATATGTTGTCACGACCTCAAGAGGTTGTCATGGCTTGTTCACAAAGTGACTTGGCCAAATTATTCACCAAATTTCATTCATGTGAACAAATTGGTGATGAACGGCATATTCAAAATCCCCTCATATTGACATGTGAAAGTGTCATAAGTGACTGTTTCTAAAAATTCTATAAAGTATTGTCACAACTATACAATGCACTAGGTGTTTTTTCATTACTTATGAATACTGTTTTTCAATTATTAACCCTAGAAAGCTGGGAAGGCCCTCTATGGCCGTACTGTATTTTTATGTATAGGATGGATTTGAGGGGTCCAAGATGAAATTAGGGGTCACAATGTAAATGAAAGTTGTTTCTGTTGCAAAGGCTTTTTCAAAAAGACCTTCAACAACCCAAAATACACTGAAGAATGCTTGGAAATGAGTAGCATACGGTGCTTTATCCCAAGAGCCCGACTAATGTTCAAGGGTTAACATACACTACAATTTTTTTAATAAGAAATAATAAGAAATTGTGTGACACCACCATTAACAAGTCCTTGTTATTATAGATTTACCTCTACCAAGGCAATGCCATGGACTTATTCATAAGTATAGTTCATGAGAAAGATCCAATTGTTTATAACACAATTCTCGCCCATAACTAATTGAAACTTACATTTCATACAGAATATCTAATCCAATAATGTAGCTTGAAGTTTGGTTGGGTATTAGAAAAATGTCACATGTCAATGTGATATTTCCACAGATACAATGTAGTACACTTTTATATATGTGCCTGCTTTTGAGTTACCCTCCCTTATAACAAATATGACTACAACACAAGGTTCCAAAATTCAATTAAGTTTCATTCGCAAATTACCTGAGTTTGTTTATATATGAATGAAGTTTCTTGGTTCAATAAGTTATCTTCAGTTTGCGGTATTTTTTTTCCATATTCAAGAATTAGAAATTCATCTATTTGTTCAAATTGATCTAAAATCCATTGTTTCAATTTGATTTGTTTTACAATCTAATCGATTTCTTTCCATAAAACTTGTCAAGATACTTACAGCAAAATTTCATGATTCATCAAAACTGGTCCTAGTAATCATTATTTTCCCACTTTTGAAAACTCAAATCCCCAAAATCCTTGTGCTTCTTACAATAAACTTATCAAAACAACATTTTCAATTTCCAATCATGTTGTTTTAACACCATATTTGTTAATCTGGGAGAACAGAGGTACCATTTTGTATTCCTCCTTAAACCCAAAATTTTATTGTAAACCAGATTCCAAGGTATTAGATTCAGTTTGAGCCACTAAGATTTTCCCTTGCAAATTCCTGCCAAGTGAGGGCACGTGTACAAAAAAAAAAAAAATGCTAAACTTGGATTTAGAAAATCTCCTAACCCCTTGAAAGTCCCAAAATGTATTGTTTTTCCCAAATTAACGAATATGGTGTTTTTTCCAAAACACTTCCATACATGGCTCTAAAACTCCTTTACCAATTTTGCATTTGTTCAATACCCATGCAACATGGAAGTTGGCCATTAATGTGTCACTAATTGTCAACACAACCTAGTTGGGCTTTGCCCCACAAAGTGTGTTTTTATTTTAACAAATCCTTCCTCATCACATAAGGTAGGAGGCTCAAACTCCGTTAGGACATTAAAACCGCTCACTTACACAACTAAACTCTGTCAATACATGCTCTTATTCATAACCTTTCAGTATTGTATAATGGACATATATTTGAGGAGGTGGGTAGTTTTAGAGCCCTATGGTCTTTCCACTTCAAAATTTCATAACTAATTTTATAAAACTCCAAAAAAATATGAAAAAACTTGGATTAGATGCCAATTCCTAGTCTTTCAAGTAAAACTTACTGAAAACTATTTCAAGAAGTTCCACCTCCCCAAAATTCAGTTTCAACCCTTAGATGGTCGGTTTATGAGCCTCTTACCTTATGCGAAAAAGGCATTCAATCATCCTCATCACGTATTCCCCTGTCTGGAAACAATATAGAACTGCACGCAGAGCTGGGCAGGGTATCATCTGGTTATCTGCACGACACGTATACCCGCTTGGGCAGAGTCTCTCGCTGAATGGCGCCATCTCTCGTTCACTCTCCGGTGACCCTGCGAGCTCCGAAGTTCAAATTTCTCCGGAATTGCAACCGAATTCCTGTGTCCATGAAGAATCGTGTGCGGTGCAATTTTCCTTCTGAAGCTCTCCGCCGATCTTTTCCCTTAATCAACGCTGCTCGAGCTGCATACGACATTTCCAAATCATTGCCAGAAATTAGGAACTGCTGCGAACGTTGTTGCTGCTTTCTTTTTCGGTGATGGCGATGCACTAGTTCGCATGAATGCGGTGTTTGTAAGCTCACGGTTGCACGTTTACCAATGGCTATGGTGAAAGTCGAAGGAGAAGGTGATGGTGACGATGGTGTGGGATGAGACGAGGAATCGTGTGCTGAAGATTTTTTTATTACGGAATTCAAGATGGCGCCATCGCGGATTGGTCGTCTCTCGAGGGCGGTGGCCAGTCAGTTGCGATCGCACACCGTCGTGACAGGGTTTGAGCAAGCGGTGGAGGAGCTCGTTTGCAACAGCTTGGATGCAGGCGCTACTCAGGTGTGCTCTTTCTTTACTTGCTTTTGATAATACGAGTGCTATTTCGTAGGGATTAACACAATCAAACCCTAACGAAGATCGATAACTGTACATGAGCCGAAATTCAAATTTATAGGTGTGATTTTCTGTTATTGATCGTGTAAGGTATGGTTTTACGTGGAATTCGGTGGAGTAGTAATTTTCCTTGTGTGTTGGAATTTTAGGTGCGTGTTCAGTTTGATGGAGGAGGAGCGTGTGTGAAAGTGGAAGACGATGGTGAGGATCGTTAATTTATTAATCTACTAATCCGGACTCTGCAATTCAAATTGTCGCGCATTTTCACTTGCAGGTTCAAATTGCGCAGCAGCATTTGTAGTACCATTATTACCTTCTGTTTTTCTCATGTGCAATAGCGCAATTCTAAGAGATTATTGATAGTGACTGTGAATGGATTGGTGCAGGGCACGGAATACCACGAGATGATTTGGAACTTGCTGGTTCTAGGCATGGTATTGCTTATTCTTGTTTGTGTTGTAATGAATCTGCTGGTTAGACTCGTCAAATCTGTGGTCGATGCATACGATTCGTTTTCTTAAGCTCAGTGAATCTGGTGCTTCACGTTTTAGAAATGAAGTGATTACCGTAAAGATGACCGTGGCGTGTGGAAAGTGTAGCAACTTCGAAACTGCGGACGCTGGAAGACTTGGAAGCGGGAGTTCCAACGTTAGGGTTTCGTGGAGAGGCTCTTAGTTCGCTTGCGGACATTTCTATTCTAGAAATCACCTCTCGAGTGCAAGGCTGTCCTCATACGTACTGTAAAATCATGCAGGTAAGCTTCTTCTTCTAGAGTTTTTTGATGAATGTTATGCTTTTCTTCGCTGCCTAGACTTATGCAATGCCTACTAAGTTTCACAAAATGCGTGAACGTTTGGATGATGAGCACTGCTGCTGGAATTGTTTCCTGGATTTATTTTCTGTGGATTGTCCATGGTTGACAGGGTGGCAATACCATGTCTCTGGTGCTTTCCAGTCAGCAACGAGCCAGGGGTACAACAGGTCTGCCATGAATTTTTTCTTTTCTTTATTTATTTTTACAAGTCCTTGATATGTGATCCTTTAGATATTCTAGCTGCTTTAAACCCTGCCAATTGTAACGCCGTATAAGGCAGTTTCTAACGTGTACCTTGCTACATTGTTTTGCAACTAGATGTTCTGAATATCTATGAGGGTGGGTTTTCTGCTAGTGATAGAAGCTGCAGCCGATAATGTTCTCTTTCTCATTGTATTACCTTCTCTTTATATGTTATGCTCTAGTTTATGCAATTCTGGCCTTCTGGGGAGATGCAGAGAATTTCCAAAGTGAAACTCCCAATGAAGAAAATGCTTGCAGTCGTTGTGTGCTGGTTCCTTCCGATTATACTATGAGCTGAGCCTATTTTACTGATTTGTTTCCAGTAATAATGCGAGATATCTTCTATAATCAACCCGTTCGAAGAAGACTCTTTAATTCCAGGTCAGCTTTTTCTTTTACCGTAGAAATGTAACTAGTGAAATCTTTGCATTTTCTGAGTGAAGGTGGCCTTCGGTGATGACCCTCTTCAAACCTGGAGGTATTCTAGAAGATCTTGCTACGTTACATTTGGCAGAGCTGTACGTGGCTAGGTTTGTAGGATTGGGGTTTTTTCTTGTAGTGACCTTTTTGCATAGAGAGATAATTAACACATTCTTACAAATGAAGGAGTTGAGGGTTGAAGCCTGGTTGTATCTTACATGAATTTTGTACACCATATTCACATCTTATGGCACTCTGTTTTGATCTTGTAGCTCTCGAAAACTACTGCAGTCCGTAAAGGAGCGGATTGTGCGGTTAGCGTTGGCTCATTCGGATGTGTCTTTCGTCTTAACAGACTCGTTGAGGTGTATTACATCACTTTGTATAAATACTCGGGGGCTTAGTTACATCAAATAGAAGTCTTCTAGCTGTAAATGTAGTTTACGCTGTTGGTAGTCCAGTTTCATTTCGAAAATTCTCATTACCAGTCACTGAAATTTCTCCGTATTTATGGAGATATTGAATGGAGTTTTTTTTTTTTTTTTTTTTTTTTTTTTTTGGTTAGGATGGAGGAAGAGCTGCACATCCGCCGGCACACGACTTTGTATGGCACTTTGCGAGATGTTTTCGGTTGTGAGGTTTGTCAGGGACTGAAAGAAGTTGACTTTGCCAAAGGAAGGCTAAGAATTTCGGGTTTCCTCTCCAGTATCCATGCTTACACCTCTTCAAAGGTTTCTATAGAACACAAACTCGCCCCCTGCTCCGCTATCCTCTTCAGCTTCCTCTCGGGCATTTGCAAGGCTTTTCGAAATTTACATTTTGGGGTTTTTGCTGCGTTGTGAGTGTTTCTTTTGGTTCTCATACTCTCATTTGTCTTTTGCAGGCATTACAATATTTTTGTATCCATGGAAAGCTACCATATTAGATAAGAATGGCATTGTTCTTAAGATGAAAGGCTGTGAACGTACTGTAGGTTTGCCGGACTTTATTGATAGTTTTTCCTTCTTTCATAGTCTTCTTTGATTGCCAGCTGCATAATATCCTTCTGCCTTTTTTTAGCCTTAATGAACT
Organism: Ulota crispa; assembly: GCA_963920765.1. Taxonomy (NCBI): domain Eukaryota; kingdom Viridiplantae; phylum Streptophyta; class Bryopsida; order Orthotrichales; family Orthotrichaceae; genus Ulota; species Ulota crispa. Next base: position 36,427,136 of record OY987242.1, read on the forward strand.
CCATAGATATCAACCATCGATTTGTCCACAAAACTCCTCTTCATAAACATTTGAATCGGTGGGGAAATAGAAATGGTTCAAAACCTAGAACGATGGAGAAGCTGGACACATCTTCGAGCAGAAAGGCTTACCCTGTCTTTATCTTAAACTTGAGCTGCCCTCTATCGGAGTACGACATAACCTTCGAGGCAACCAAGACTTATGTGGAGTTTAAGGTGGTTTCTTCAATTTCCTTGGACGATTTTATCCTTAGCAATAGTGGTATTTTTGTTGCACCTTTTGTGTTCTCACTGTTGATGTCTTGCTGTCAATGGGCAGGATTGGACTCCAGTTCTTAAATTTCTGGAAAATGTACTCCTTGCAAGTTGGGGAGATGAAGAGAGGAAGAGACAAGGTGAGATTGCGATAAGTTTGGTCATGGACTTGTTTCTCTCCCTCGAAATTTTCCTCATTATATTGAGAATGTCTTTATTTTAATATTAACTGGGATTTGATTTTCCTAATCCTCATTTTGAGTTAATGTTACGTAAATGTTAGTGTAACGCAGATGGTGTTGATTTAATACTAGTGTGGTGTTAGTGTCCTTGACAGTAACTTGATGCTTACTTATCATTTTCTTAGTATTGACCTAATGGTATATCAGATGAACGTTGTTTTTCTATTAATAACTTTTTGAATCTGATAAGGAATTACTTATATGGATTTGGTCGTTATCCTGGCTTTTGTATTCAACGGTTCGCCAACTAATTGCAGTGGTATTAATGTGGAAACAGCACTTCAAACAAGCGGGAAACGAAGATCTTGGTGTAGAAGTGATAGTGTCAGCGAATCATCAAGCTTAGAAACCAAGCGGGATTGTAAGCGTGCTCGCATTGAAGCAGTTGATGACGACATCAGTGCAGGCCCGTTGCAAGATGCCTTTGTATCGATGCCACAGCTGGGTTGCAGAAGTTTTAAGAAGGGTGGCACTCTGGGTATTGGTGAATGTACTGCAAGAAAAAGAGATGACAGGTATAGCTTTAGAGGTGATCTCGAAATCGAGACTTCCTGCACTTCGGCGTGGGAACAATTGGCTAAGCCTGAACTTGTGAAGAAAGAAGTTGGCTGGGTTGATTATTCGGAGATGAGCACCCCACTATTTACGGACGTTCAGAACAGGCATTTATTATTAGAGTGCTCAAATCCAGATATATTATGTATAGGTAGCCCAAGTGTGCAAGCTCTTTCAATGCCGTCATCACCAGTTTTGAGTGAGGGAAGCTGGGACAGCCGATTCAATGCCCGTCACGGGGCTGATGATCTTGCAAGAGACGTGAGCTCCGCAAGCACAGATTACGGTGAACCGGAACCTGGTTTCCGTTGCTTAGGCTCTGGTGCAAGTGACCTCTTTCAGGGAATGCAAATTCGACCTTTGAGGGTAAGGGAACCTTGGAGTTCACCGGATAGAGATTCGGATTCTATGGTATCTTTGTTAGAAAGAGACACAAGTGATTGGACCCTTCCTGCCGTTACATCTTCCATGAGCATGTTGATGTTACCTTCAAGTGCATGGAACGAACTAGATATGGATGGACCCAATGCGGAAGAAGACACGGCCACGGAGTCCTGTTCAGATGTCGAGGAGGCTGAGTTTCATGGTGCTCTGCTTAAGTGGTCTGACAGATTTGGAAAGCCCTCGAGGCAAGCGGACAATTATGCTCCAGAACTTCGTCAGGAGCTGCTTCTATCAGGTATGATGACTTTCTACGAGTTCATATCGTTTCTTGCTGTGTACTGAGAGGATTTGATGTATGTTTGTATTTGGTTGGGCGTATTTTTTTTGCGTTTTTTGTATTTTTGTGTAATTCGTTGTCGATACCACTTTGGTTGTTATTAACATCTTTTGATGCGATGTATGTGCTTCGCTTTTGAGTTTTACAGGTGAGTCTCTGTTTGATCGTACGACCGATCCTTTGGCCGAAGTGAGCGAGGCGCGGGAAGGAGATAGACAGGAAGTAATCAGCTTGGATGACATCGATAATGGCATTCGAGGAGGACATTCTAATTTGCAAGGTGAACTTAATTTTCTCAGTATAGAGCTTCTGAGAAGAGAGTGTAGGTTTTCTAAGGGTCGCGTCAGATTGCATAGGCTGAAGCAACAAGCTTAGGGTATCAAGCTTAAAATTCCAACCAGATCGTGTGCAAGTTGAGGTGAGATTAAAAGCTTTAATAATCTACCGTATTTATGTCACTATGATAAATTTCAGCTAACAAATATGTAATCTCAAAGGGGTAGCTTGTAACGTTGTTAACTCAAATAGTTTTAGCATGTCAAATAGGAGCCATGTTAGCGCCGCCTCTTCATGCTCCTTCTTATCACTTTGACTAGTACAAATGTTGAACTTTTGAACAAACAATGCAAAACGAATAATGTTTTTGCACCAACGGAGTAGTTGTCTCAAATGTGATTTTCAAAACTAGCTCTCAAGTAGCTAAAAATTCTGCTTAAGTTGGAAAAAGTTCAGGTCACATTTCTTGTAGCTACAAAAAAAAACTGGGAGAAGTTTTGTAAATTTAGCCACATTTGTCAACACTGCAATGGAGGTGTAGATTTCTTTTCATCTCAAGCTTGTTGGGATAACCTGTGCAATCTGAATTGGCGCAAGGGACTTGGATACTCTCTTTCTATGCAATTGAGTTTCGAGGGTGGTTCAGAAACCACGTTGTGGACTAACTCTATCTGGTCTCTTCTTTTTCTCTTCTCATCCTGCAGCGTGGGCTTGCACTTCTGTTGTGGAAGTATCTGAGCATGATCTAGCTCTATCCAAGGTTCGGTCGAGCGACGAAAGAAGTGGTCATCTTGACGAGGATTTGGCACCCGTGGCTTCTTTGTATAAGGTGCTACTTCTGGAGTTTATTATTCGATTACTACGTGTTGGTTTTCTTAGTAAATGTCTGTATTCGGTTATTGAAGGGGGCGTGCTGTGTTGTGACAGGTTTGGTCAAATCCTTGCATGCGAGCAAATGTTGATGACATCCTGGATGTTTCTGCTGGTGTACTGGAATCCTGCAACAAATCTCTGCAACCCGATATGGTCACTAAGGAGAGCCTGCAGCATGCTCGTGTTCTCCAGCAGGTGGACACCAAGTTTGTTGCAATTGTTGCACAAAGTGTCCTACTTCTGGTTGACCAGGTTAGTAACTGCGCCCACTTGAGAGGCATTTCAGTGATTCTAATTCTGACCATCTAAGCCACCTCCCATCATTTGAGAAAGAGCTCAGGTTTTTGACGAGAATCACACGAGGGTGACAGCACAAGTCTTCCACATGGTTTTTGGTAACCGTGTTGTCTCCTTTACTGCGTTCCTTGAAGCACATGTCATTGGTCTTTCCATGAAAAGTTGGACTGTTATCCGGACTTATTTATAAGATTATGAGTAAAAATTACAGCCCTTCTTTAAGAGTCTGTTATGGGAAGTTGTTACTTTTTAGAGGTTGTTTGTTGGTTGCAACTAGTCCAGTAATTGTCATTGTGTTTGAGTATGAGTTTGCTCTTGGTGGATTGCCTCTCAGCATGCAGCAGATGAGCGTGTCCAACTGGAGGAGTTTCGAGCGCAAGTATGGACCTTTTTGGAACTTAGTTTAATTGAGGAATTTGCACATCTGTGTTTCCAACGATTGCTACATTTTGATATTTAACAGTATTCATAGAGAAGAGTTTTTTAAACTACGTTGGTTGTAAATGTAATATGCAGGTGCTAGCACCTGGGAAAAAGCAGTGCAGCACGATCTTGAATGTCAAACATGATCTGGTAGGTAACACTTCAGAGCACTTTGGATCTGCGTTTGAGTTCTTCTTTTCTGAGTGTTATCCGTTTCAGAACTGGTGGTTTAGAATATATCTCTTCACTTGAGCATAATTTTTGCAGGTACTAGGCTTTGGGGAGCAGCAAACATTGCATGCATATCGAAAGCAGATTGAGGATTGGGGTTGGAGGTTTCAACTGGGTTCCGATGCTCAGAGTCTCGACAGGAATTTGTGAGCACTCTCTAAAATCGTTGTACACGTTTGAAGTCTCTGTGTGAGAAAAAATTAGCGTTTGTCTACTTTGAAATAAAAATTAACAAGGTCATAATAAAAATGAATGTCCTCGAAGGACTTTGCAATGAAATCGCAAAGGTTATATAGGGATTTTAAAGATTTATATGATGTGATGTGACGGCGTGAGAACTAACGGCCAGGATATGTTGTTGTTTTGCTAACTAGAGTGCGGAACAACACAGCGTGCAACCTTCAACTTACTGCAGTATGTTTTATGTTTCACTCACCCCCATCTCTTTCCAGTGATGTTTGTATGTTACTTGCACTATCTGTAGTTTCTGGTGCTTTGTGGTTGTATATAAGACTTTGATTCACAGCGCAGGTTCCATGCATCTTGGGAGTGAACTTAACAGCAACTGATCTGGAAGAGTATCTTCAGCAGGTTCGAATCCTTTTGATAGAATCTTCTCTTGTTATACTGAGGCTTGTCTGTTTGATTTACATACTCATCATGTGCGTTGTGCATAGTGATTGACTGATTCATGACTTACAGCTTGGAGCAACACAGGGAGCTTCTGTACCTCCCCCTGCAGTAGTCAGGCTGCTGAATTACAAGTCATGTCGAGGTATGTCAGTGAGAACTATTTGTGCCTATGGAGTGGCAACTCTCACCACTTTGGGCGTGAACAGTTGATTATAGTAATTTTCAGAGCATATTTCTTTTGTTTAATAATCTAGAGTAAGATTTTTTTTTTGTCTTGAAGCTTCCTGAACGAGTTATATCAATTTTTGTACATAGGGGCGTTTGGGCTTTTGGGGGTTAGTTCTGTTGTAATTGAGTTTGGATGGATTTGTGAGGCTGATCATATCAGCTTTTGGTGTAACACCGCCAGGTGCTATCATGTTTGGAGACCCGTTGTTACCTGCGGAATGTCGGCAGCTTGTCAGTCACCTCAAGCGCACTTCTCTCTGCTTTCAGGTTCGACCCTTGTCTTTTTCATAATCAATTAAAATGTATGGTCTATGAAATTCTGCAAGTTCTCTCGTCCCGAGGACACATATTTTAACCTATCTACGAAACTCTTTAACGTCTCCGAATCTACTCCAGCTTTTGAATGGACTATTTGTGAGTGTTTGCAGATGGTTTAAACATTTGATAGAAGTAATCATGTGCACACACTATTTTCATCTTTTGACTAGGATTTCAGAAAAATTTACGTTACTTCAAGGACCTTTAAGCGTACATTATGAAGTGAGTCTTCTCTCTATGATTTATGGGGAGGAGAAATGCTTCTCCTGTGATGCCTAAGAAGTTTTCAACCTCATTATGATCGTTGTGATCATGGGCAGATTATCCCCCTGAATCGTAGAAAGGATTGTTCGTATGATGCTGTTTCTGAAATTGTCATTTGAAATTCCCTGTTTTCTCACTAGTTGGATATTTCTCTTTTTTTTGCTTTTTTTTGGTGTCATTGCAGTGTGCACATGGTCGGCCCACGATGGTTCCTCTGGTGAATCTTCAAAACCTCCGGCAAAAATTTGAACCTCAAACAATGAACGCTGAACTCAGTGGTACGCAAACATCAACGTGCGAAGTTCAGGCTGTTGCAACTGGTGCTAGTTGGCGTAAGTTGGTTCAGCGTCCACTTTCTTTGCAGCGAGCACGTGAACGGCTCCATCACCAAGGTAACTAACTACACTCACTATGTGCACTTCAAAGTTTGCTGTTAAGCTTTGTTGTTATTATGGACATTTTTAAGGTTGGTTGTTCTCATTGTGACACAACATCTAAGTCTGTCTGTCATTTTATTCTCGGCTCCATCACCAAGGTAACTACACTTGCTATGGGCACTTTAAAGGTTTGTTGTTAGGATTTGTTGTTATTATGGACATTTTAAGGTTGGTTGATCTAATTGTGACACAACATCTAAGTCTGTCAGTCATTTTATTCTAAAATCCTGATGCCATCAAATTCTTTGTTACAGTTAAGATCTTTATCTCAATTGAGTACTCTTGCCTTTGAAGCTCACTATATTTATCCTGTCGTTTACACTTGACAGCGGTCGATTGATAACTTTGGCTACGAAGCGAGTTTTACTTTATTGAGAAGGGCAACTGCAAGCTCTCTCTCCTTTCAGCTTATTATTTGTGCCGTGCCAAGGTCGAAAACTCTTCTACCGTGGATGTAGAATGGTAGATTGAAGTAGGAAATTTTGGTAGATCAAAGGGAGGAGATTGTGGACAACGTGTGACGGACAGGAAGAGATTGTTGTGCTTGGTAATTTGCCAAGAGTGGAGAAAGATACGACCAGGTAGCAACTACTCACTACTACTGCGTGGTATCTTGGTGTCTCATTATTGTGTTACTTTCGAGAATATTTAATTCATTGGTATGGAATCTGAACAGTTTTGAAAAGTCTTGGATTCTTTTGGTGGTGATGAAGTTCTCAAGTTGGTTTTTTGTTTACTTGGTATTGTATTTGGTAATTTGTATGAGCAATTTTCTTTTGTTAAAACGGTTGTATGTACTGTAGTTTTTTTGGTTTAGACGCATAATACTATAGGGAATCCGCATCCTTCGCTCTTCAGATTGATTTGCTATAAGTTTACATCTATATTTGAAGAGCCCTCAACATTTTGGTACTTTACCCTTGGTCACCAAGTTTGTACTATAAATAGTCAATTGATCAATCATAAAGTGAAATTTAGGATAAAGCTCACCAAACTTAGGACGCAGTAAATTCAAGAATCATTGCTTCTTGCACCATAGCTTTGAGTGGTTTGAGTGTATATTGAGGGGTTTGGAGCATTTATCATCCAAGTTTAGCATGTGTTAGTTCCTTGGCAAGTAAGGGTGTAAATGCTCTAAATCCTTGGGTGTCTTGCTACACTCTTGTAAGTGAACAATTAGATTCATTACACCCAAAACAAGCAATCAACACTTTTCAAGATGTTATTTTTCACTACTTTAAAGTGTCTTGGGATCTTTATGTTTTTGTTTGTGAAAACGTAGTTTTTTTTTGGAAATCAAGTTATTAGTAATTCTATTGCTTGTTCTTTGAAATGCTTATTTGGCAAACTAATTTCTTGTGGTATAAACTATAATCAAAGAGAGGTACAAGTTGCAGTTACTCCAAAGATGTGCACATTCAAGCATGCCAATACGGAGATTCAAGCTTTTAATATCTTGCACTTACTTTTTCCAATGGATCAAGCAAATACTCTATCTAATACATCTTGAGAGGGTTTCAAAGAGCCTAAGCTCAATTTTTAATTCCAAGATATTTATGCACTAAGAAAATTGTAAAAAGTGCCATCCTTTATTTGGTGTTGGTTTTGAGTAAAACTAATACAATATGCTAGATTTGGTGTTAATTCAAAGCCCTTATGACAAGTTCCAAAATGAGATCATGTTCAACTATTAATTCTTAAATTTGTACAAACAATATGCAATTTGTAAAACTCATGTGCTTTGTGGTAGTATGATGCTGAAAGCCCATGAGTTTGTAAGCAACAAGGAATTGCCATTTCACTCCCACGCCCATACAAGTTGCGGATGTATCTAACCTTTTAGAAAGAACTTGTTCCCATAGCCATTAGTTGTTTCAAACAATATCCATTAACAAAATGGAATTGACTTTGATCTTCCTATTTTAGCAATGATTCTTTGAATGCACTAGAATACATATTATGTAAATACTACAAATAAGTAATAAATTCAAATTTGAAGTAAAAAAGTCTAGAAACTCATTTAACAAGTTTTTGTAACCTCCTTTCCTTCATTTTTATCTTGTGTAACCTTTTCCTTTGTAACCTTCTTGTTGCAACCTTTGTAATGCATATAGCTAAACTTAATGTAATTCTTTGCCTCCCTTATAATTACCTTTTATTTCCCTTCCACTCATTCTTTTTTGTTTCCCCTTTTTTCCCTACAACAAGAACTTGAACATATAATGTATCATATTTAACTAAATTTGAACTACTTGTGTAATTATACTTTTTTTGCAAAAAACTTATAAAGAACTCCCAATGTTGAAAGACATAAATCTCCCAAGTCTTGCATAGATTTTCCAATAATTTGCATATGATACATGTAAAACATCAAGAGATCTTGAATGTTTCATATTTTGAATTACTATTATATTTTGAATGGTCCAAAATAAGTTTAAAACGTCATATAACATCAAATACAAAATTGTTAGAGAAGTCAAAATGCTTCCCACAATGAATGATTATGAACTACATATCCTCACTTCTTCAAAATCACATGTAAAGATGACACTTCATAGCACACAAGTGACTTTCCATACAAGCAAATGGGATCCTTAGTTAAAATACATGACTTTATCCATGAATCATCACAACACCACCTACTACTCACAACCAACTCCAAATTCATCAATGTTGCACATTGACATATTACTCCAACTTAGAATTTACACAAATTTTCTCCCTTGCAACGTAGTGTATTGTCAAATGTATGTTCACTGAGCTATCAAGATGGTTCCATTCAGGAGAATGACAAAATTCCCAGACAAGCTCATCTCCGTTGGCTTGCTTGCAGCTTGAAATTAGGTCGACTCTCAAATGCGCAAGTTGGCAGCTGCACTCAGCCACAGATTGTCAGACACGTACTCCCCCTTCTCTAATACCACATTCACTTAATACCACATTGTCCAGACTCTATCCTAGTTCACAACTCCTTCCATCCTCTCACCATCACACTCTGTTAACTCCTACATCAATGCACGAGGAGTTTGTAGGCATGACTATTTAGAATTTTTTACTTGCACAAGAAGCTTTGAAAAAGAAATCAACACAAATCTTTGATTTTACTTCTATAAATGTAATTTTGTTAGTTTGGAGAATTACTGTACTTTGTAAAGGTATATATGGACTTGGAAAGTTGTTTTACTTTTCAATTTTCAAATCAATTTAGAAGCGTTCAACATTAAAATTTTCAGAATGACTGCAGTTTTAACTTTAGTACTTAGAAATTGGTATGATAGGCTAAAACAATGAGGTTATCAACATGGGACAATACAAAATCTAAAAATATTGTTATTTATATTCAGAGTACAAATTGGACCTTTAAATTGGTTTTCGTAATGTACGGTACACACGTATAGAAAGCAATCAATATTTTATAATAAGTAATCTCAACAATGCCTACAACCACTTTCCTAAGAGCTTCCAAAAGGATAAAACTACAATTTTGAAGAGAACGGATTGTAACGTAGAAGTAGGCAGTCAGAGGTTAAGTTACAAGTTGCAAATACGTGGGAATGAATTCTACGAGCGTAAAAAGGGCCCAAGGTCATCTTATTAACTCTCTTGGACCCTAAGCACATCTTTTATGTTCCTTTTTCATGCAATGCTATTGCACCAGCGCAACATATTATCCCGTGCATTTTGGGCATCTCAGTTGTGGTATTAAAAAGGTCTAGATGTAGCCAACATCAAAAAAAAGGTACAACACAACAAAACACCATGACAATAGTAGACAAACAAACAGAGTGATTACATCCAATATGGACACCTTTAAGGTTTGCTGGCCCAATCGCAAAACCCCTAAGATCCTTGTACATTTTGATTCTAAAATCTTAGTGTCATTATATTCAGTCAAAATTATGTTAGTGTCACAATTGGGTTAGCAAACCTTAATGTGGTGGACGTGGGCAACATGAAGTAGTAAGTAGGGTCATACCACAATAAATAAATTGATTGTAGTTTAAGCTGATGTTGCCTTGGCGAGTGGTATCAAATGCACTGAACAGATTCCTACAACAAGTTTGCGCTAGTTTCATTAATAAAAGCCTGCATCAATTATACACGACTTTGTATTTCATCTTGCCTACTCTTTCGAAAGCTGGAAAACTGATGTGCATGACACTAGAGTACTGATGACTTGAATTTTGATCTCCAAGATCTGAAATTCGGAATTATAACCCTACAATTGACAGATTTCTTTGGGAAAAAACAGAATACTTGCTCTCTAAGCAAACAAAAATTCACCAAAACACCAAAGCGGCAAGGACCCCACCCACCCCTAAAAATATATTCTAGAAAACGTAGCCACGTTAAAATTGGCAGGGTTTGTGTTAATAACTGCGTAAAACGGCATTGCAATGGACATGTTTAGGTTTTCTCAGCCAGGGGTTCGAATTACAATTTTCTGAGTTTCATCATATACAAGTTATAACAAGTACAAGCTTCGGAAAGTTGCAATTCAAGCTTACTTGGCTGACTGTAGAAAGATACATATTGAGATGAAATCATTCTCTTCAAACATCCCTGATCGCCTGGAATCGAAGCTCTGAATACCCATCCCCACATTCCCGAATTTAACAATCATGTTTTTGGTATAAAAAAATGGACACCATTCGTAGGAGATACCGATTAAAAAGGTCAATTTATGGGAAAGGATCTCCATTCATAAAAATTGTTATACATTAAATGTTTTCGATAGTAACATAATTACTTTGCAAGGGTGCCCAAGTAGGAGATCATAGGCAGACCTCCTTGTGAATCATAAGGTAGGTCTACGCATGGATTGCATAATGCTCATCTTGCTTCCTCGGGATCAAATTTCTTCGGATGTATCTGAAAAGAATATTATTTCATTCTGATGCTTACGATAAAAGAAACATACCCATTCTTAAACACAATAAATTTGAAATGCTCTTAGATTTTCACTTTGGGAAGTATTCTGCAAGTAGGAAATTCACACCTGACAAGCCGTGAGGAATGACGGCTGGTCCAGAGAAAACCCTGCTTGCTGTAAAGCCTGCACATAAAATCCATCTCAAGAGATCCCCTCGTTGATTCACAGAGAAATTACAATAGAACATGTCTAAAAGCATAAAACACAAGTGAATAACCTCCATAAACAAATATAGCAAATTCTTGGGCACAACCTCAGACCCATAGTCAAGGTGAATAAACCTCCTTATTTGGTATTTAAATTAATTTGTTACGATCCCCTCACATTGAGTAAATGAATAACAAATTACTGTATCAAGGTCGACCTCTATTGACCTGTCTATGTGAATATCCCTATGTGCATATCCCTACCCCCACATCCTAGCTGTATTCAATTAGACAGGTTCTAATGCAATTATAAATTAATGTTACCTTTCTTGATGTCAATGCAACATCAAGTTAATGCTGACGACAACTCTTCACCAAGAATACGAGTATACAACCAAGTTCTAAGAGATAACTTAACGGAAAAATGAAATTGAGTCCAAAGAGCTAAGAAATATTGGAAATCACTTACCATATGAACCTCGTTCAAAGAAATAGATTGTCGATTCCTGCAAACGCACGCAAGCTTTTTAACTCAGAACATCCATAAACATCCTCAATCTCAAAAAACGAGTTATTCTTATAAGAAAGTACAAAAATGCCACGGTTCAAATGAGAAAATATCAAGTGTACAGTACCTTGCAACGTTTGAAAATGCACAGTGCACCTGCATTTCAAAAACAACTAGTTATAGAAAATTCCTGTAGTAAGCATTCTCTTGGTACATAACTACAATTGAGCAGGTCGCCGCCAATTGTTGAACGAGACATTCAGAATTGCAACGTTTCAAGGACCATAAAGTGAAGCACATGGGGAAGCTAGGAGATGTTTAAATGTACCGAGTTGAGAAAATTGTGAAGGCTAGCGAATTCTGCATTTCAAACAGCCAGCAATTAGATTTTGTCTAAATATTCTTACTTTGTACTTTTATTTAAATCTACCGCCTGCTTGATAGCTATATTCAGACTATAAATAGGGGATATGTAGAGCACAAGATTTGTACCTTCAAAGGACATAGAACCATTCTGATCAGCATCGTACATTCTGTGCAGAAATCGAGCAAGACAATCGTGAGCTGGAGGCGTTAGAACAAAACTTGCAATTCAGAGTCCGTATTCCCTCATGTCACCAGGGATTTGAAACCGTGGAAAACATGTGCAGAAGATATGATTCTCCTGCATCACTGCTTTCTGAGGACAAGCTGCACTTCGCAAGAAAAATAGTAAAGTTTCTATAAGAATAGTATCAAAGTTTCTGCATAGAGAATAGCAAAGTTTCTACGAAGACAACAACAGAGTTTCTATAAAAATAGTAGCAGAGTATCTACAAGGAAAGTTGCATACTAATTCCACATACGTTAATCTGAAGCTACCATTAGAGGTCCTCATGGTTAGAAATGAGCTACCTGATCATCTGTGCCACAATCGTTTTCGGAAACCTTAAATTCGACGTTTCCAATGCCACCTGTACACATTCACAGACGAAACACCGAATAAACCTTTCAACCAAAAAGCCATCGCTAATTCAAAACTTCGGCAGGCTAAACACGACATCGATCAACTAAAACACCACAAACACAGGCTCAGTGTTCAAAGAGCACTTGCTGCAAGCAAATCCATTCAAGATTCACAGCTCAATTTCACAACTCCATTTCCAAATCACAAGACACTAGCCTATGCAAGCTTCAGAAGATTATAAAGAGAGAAGTCCGTCCTTAGTCCTCACTAAATTTTTGAAGACTTCTTTGAGGATTGCTTGCTTACTTGTTTTTACGAAGGTAAAGTAAAAATGGAACACGAACACACTAAGGTAGCAACACCCATAACCATCACTGTACCCATAACCATCACCTCTATAATCTTGGAGAATCTATGGAAGTGAACAGATGTAGTTACAAGGATGTACAACATGTTAACATGAAACCTTAGTGTTGGTATTAGGTGCAATTGCAGTCGGCTCTTTAAAAATTCACAACTCATTCTCACAGTGTCCAAATAATACATTCAAAAGTGCAAATTTGTCATTTTTCTCTTGCTAAAAGGATCCTATAATATGCTAGATGTTTATTATCAATCATCATGTTCAAAACCCTTAATTTGACGGTTATGGGTGCTGCTACCTTAGTATTAGAATTCAAGGCTCAGAATCGAGCATACTTCGCAAACAAAGATTCCAGAACTTTACGCAATGGCGAATATCACTAATACGAATTCACGGCTCAGCATCGTGAAAGTATGAAAGAATAAAGAGAATCTTGTAGTCGAAGTCGCGCCCCTCTAACACGCCCGAGTCAATGCAGTCATCAAGATTCAATGCCATCTTGAAACGGCTTAACACTGCTTGAAACGGCTTAACACGGCTTAAAAAAACTTGAAACGGCTTCAAACAGCTTAACACGGCTTTAAAACAGCTTAATAAACGGCTTAACACGGCTTGAAATGGCTTGAAACAGCTTAACACGGCGCTTGAAATGGCATGAAATGGCTGGAAACGATGCAATTGATCCAGAGCACGAAGTGCAAACCCTAAGGCAGAGGCAGCTCCAATTGTATACACACCTGAAGTTCATCAGCGTTGATGGAATTGGAGTTGTCGGTGTCGACGGACTGGAACCAGAGGCGCAGCGATTCCGTATCCTGTTGTTGTGCGGCTTGTTGTTGATGAGGTTGTGGAGGTTGTTGTTGTTGGTAAGCCATCGCCGATCCTACTCCACAACCCTAAGCCTTTGAAAGAGAAATAGCAGCAGGATAATGGCAGTGTTTGCGGAGCTCTGTGTGTTGGTGAGCTCGTGGTATTGCGAAAGGTTTAAGTTAGAGGATTCTGGTGTGAGTTCGATGAGGATCGGGGTCCGGGGAACGGCGGAAGTGCTCCTCCGCAGTTGTCATCAAGGTCGAGTGCCACGCGGGCATTGCCGACATGGAAATGTCTGACGTGGCTTGCAGACATGGCTGGCAGACAATCGGTATACGCAGAATTTCTAAGTGGATTCCCCTTGAACGAATCTTCTGGTTGGTTCTCTATCTCCAATTTGAAAGGAGGTGGAAAGTAAATTAATGTTGGGATTTTTTAAGAGAAAATAGATAGCTGTGTTGTGCTTTGTACAAAACTAGAGGTCCAACAACCCGAGTTTTGTAAATATGACAAATGAAATGAAATTGTGTAGCTTGATTGGAATTATCATGCAGTGACGTACCACGGGGAATGGTGTTTACCACTACGTCCCAGCCCCTTTTTTTTCACAATTTTTTTATATTAAAATCGTGTGTAATAGCCTTGGGATATGACCCCATTGGCCTAAATAGGCATTTATTATCACGTGGTGCTGGAGGTTGCACGGTATGATCAACTCTTGTGACGTGGCATATGAAAACCATTGGGTTCACAACCAAAAAAATCTCCCATGCAAAAGTAACCCCATTTCACATGAAAACCTTTGAATTCAAAGACAAACATTTTTCTACCGATAAAATCCCTCTTTTCTAATATATACTAAAAGAGTGACATTTTCCCATATATACTTTGTGTGAAGATGAAAGAAAAGCATATGTATAAGAAACTACAAAAATTGCTCCCTCATATAATACATGCATTGCAATATTTTTCGGATATGCTCATCATAATTGAAATGCATGACTTATCAAAAACATTAACAAACACTCCTTAACTCCTAAACGTAGAGGAGGACAAAAAAACGTCCTCCTATTCTAAAAAAAAATTCTGTGATTCAAAAAAAAGTTGTTTTTCATCTGATTTTTTTCAAAAGTGACTATAAACACATGGTCCATCATGGAAGACAAAAAATTACCTCTTGAAATGCATTCATTTTCTTTTGTAACCCAAATTGTGATAAGATTCAAAAACATGATGTTGGCTCCCAAGCTACCCTTCTTGCAATTTTCATGAGAGCATCATGCACTGTTGACTTTTCCAACTTTTTGAAGCAATACTATTGATGCCCATGTGCAAAACACTATAAAATGCTATAGGTAAGGCAAGCCACAGTGATCCATCCGTCCTTTAAGGGTTAATCAAAATGTAAACAATTTATAAACCTGTTATCTTATTGCACTTGAGATAACAAAGAGGATGGACTTCATAATCTTACCTATCATTACAACATACAAGTGTGGATGTTATCACTGAGATAATACATTCAAAAGAGGTGGATGCAAGATGAGTTGGGCAACATATAAGATCACTTGTAATATGAAGTGTCACATTAGACAAGGAATTTAGCTTCTAGACAAATAAGCATGAAAATACACTCAATTCCCAGTGTTTATAGAAGCTCATTTGCAATCCTAATAACTTGCGTAAGTGCAGTGCAAACAGATTGATCAAGGTTCAAAGAAGTATGTCAATTGAAGGAATGTGAAGAAACATTGTTACAATTGCACATCAAATGATTTCTTACAAATTGCATGAGTGCAAAGTCAATCATAAATTTTACTTGAGAACGCCAGGCATTGTCACTATAATTTGCTACAGCCAAAACGGCTAAATGATTCCCGGCTTCAGATATATAGTACATAAGAAACGTGCTCACTGATACAGAACTTGAAAGCTGTCACGCTTTGCAATCAATCCCAGATCAAGCAGTAGGGTCTATCTAGAGTGATACGTCCACCTTCTCTTTAAATTTAGTAATTGAAGTGTTAAGATATACCTGCAATAAAATCTCATTCTCAAGTGCAAGATGTTTGCCTTCTATACAATGATCTCCCAACATCTACCCAAAATTAATACAAGAATCCTGATTGAAATGCCAGGGGTTACTGCTTCAACAAGGCTGACTTAACCTTCTGCAACTCCTGATACGAGCCATACTTTTTGATTTTCCTACGCAGGCTACGCTTCCGACTAAATGCACCTTCCACAGGCAAAGCAGCCTCAACGGCATCACGCATGGCGTTTACGAGCTCCAAAACAGCATCAGTATACAAACTCGTCACAAGGCCAGGTTGACCAGCTCGTGCAGTGCGGCCTATCCTGTGAATAAAGTCTACAGCAGAAGTGGCAAACTCAGCTTGAATGACATGAGTAATGTTCCGAATATCCAAACCTCTGGCTGCAGCATCAGTGCAGACGAGGATCCCACCGTCTTGCTCGAACACTTGCAAATTCGTAGCTTTCTCCTCTGCTGTTATATCACGATGGTACCGCATGCACTTCAGCTCGGATCGATCAAGCACACGAGCTATGGCGTCCACACCTTCAATACTGTTTGCAAACACAAGCACTCTAGTGTTGTATTGATTGTCTTGCAAAGCATCCACCAGCAGTGAGAGCAGATTGTTGTCCTTGGTCACTTGTATCCACCGGTGCTCAAGTGTGGGATTGTGGCGATGCAGAAGGTTGCCGTGGATCCATGTCATTGCAGGGAACTTTTGCTTGAGCACTGCTGCTGGAGAACTCTTGCCAGCTTGGGGAAGTGTGGCTGCCACGAATATGTACTGTTTGCTTCGCTTGTACTGCTTCCGAGACCGCATCCAGTCTGACCTCCTCTGCATGGAGGTATTGATCTGATCGTTGGATGGAGCCGCACTCGGCTGGTTGTCGAAGAGCAAAGAGTTGCCACTGTCGTCGTGGATTCCCTCCAGATCTCTTTCGCTCTCTTCCTCTTCGTCAGTTTCTTCAGCTTCTAATTCAGCTTCAGTCCACACTCTTCGAAATTCAGGCTCTTTGAACTCCACAGACAAACCTCCCTACATGCACACTTTCTGTTAGCAGATATTGCTATACCAAGCACTCTAATATCAGAGAAAATTGCACGATAATATGGAGGGGATTAAGTGAGACCGTGGTTTAGGGTTTTGAGGTTAGGGTTTCAGACGCGAGGACTCTGCACTTTCTCTCTGTAATGTCAGATATCCATGATATTCTCACAACTCTATAAGGGTACGAATCAGAGAGAATTGCACGACAATATGGAGGGGATTAAGTATGAACGTGGTTTAGGGTTTAGAGGTTAGGGTTTCAGACGCGAGGACTCTGCACTTTCTCTCTAAAATGTCAGATATTATCACAAAGCTGTAATATTATGGAAATTGGTGAGGTTTGCGTGTACATTGTTGCCGGCTTGTGACGCTTCCAGCTCTCGAAGCTTTGAAACTCGCTTTTCTTCCAAGCGAAAGAGATCGATGAGACGGCCAACGTCACGCACATACCCGCCGCCGAGCAACATGTCCGCCTCGTCAAACACCACCATCCGCACAGCTCTGACGAACGCCATGCGGCGACGGCGATTCGCGTCAAATCCAAACAGATTATTCATCAAGGCGGCGGGAGTCGCAACCACGACGTCCGGAAGGTGTGTTGGCCATCCCTGACCGCCGGTAATGACGTCCACGCGTACGAGAGTCGAGCCGTCCTCTCTCCTGAGCGCCTTGGCCATATCCACTACCTGATTGCAAAGCAACGCGTTGGGACAGAGGACTAACACTAAGCCAAACCCTAAATCTTCAAAATGACCGCGCTTCCCGTAGATTTTCTGCACGAGAGGCGCTAGGTACATGTGCGTCTTACCGCTCCCCGTCTCTGCGGCCACCACCACATCGCCAGTGCCTAAAATCACGGGCACCGCGGCTGCTTGTACTAGAGACGGTCGTGGCAGCTCCGCGCGTGCCAATGCTCCCGCCACCTCGACGTCCAGGCCTATCGACTTCCATGTCACGCTTGGCGCCGCCCAGAAAACACCCGGCTCCGTTGCGGCATTGGCGTTGGCCTGAATTCTTGAGGTAAATGGCTGTCTCAAGGGTGAAAGAGAGCGCAATTGGAGGTCCAATCTGGATAAGTGGAAGAAGAGAGAGGAAGAGCTTCGAATTGCGGAAGGGAAGGCCGGTAAGCGGGTGCAAGGAAGGAGTGCCGCCACAGACGCAATCGAGGTTGCAGCGACGCAGCGCGCCATGGCTGGTCAAGCGCGAGTGCACTGCTGTCGCAGCATGGGCAATTCGGGCAACTCGGGACAACTCGATTGCTGGGTAAGCTTAGCGAAATGGCGAGGGAGCGAAGCGCGAGCTCGCAGGGGCGGCGACAAGAGAAGCGAAGAAACAGACGAGTCGATGGGCAACAAACGGAAGAGCTAAGCTTACGGTACGAGAAGGGCTGATCCTGCTGCTCTGGCTGGCCTGTTGAGCAACGCCCTTCTCAACAAAACAAACAAACCAAACAAAAAAAAGCTCCACTAAATAGTGCAATTAGGTTGCCCCATTCTAATTTATCCACAATTTATACTATATTAGTATGCTCCACGCGCATCGCTGCGTATAACTTTTTTATGTGACCTTTTATCCACCATTTTGCTACCTCTTTCTTTTCCTCATCTTTCCTTGAATTTCAAAGTTTGAGGAACGTAGAGACACCCAATAAAATACCAATGACTATTTGCATTTCAAAATGACTTTTTGTCCTCACTTTAGGTGTTGTTTCCTCTCCCTTTGTGATGTTTCACGCTTTGAGTGCCTTTTTCTCTCTTTTCTTCCCTTTTTATTAGAACTTGTGGTGTTAATAAGGAATTTATGGCATGACGCGTCTTTATATTATGAGACACTTTTAACATAAGATACTTTAAAGTGAGACACACTAGCCTTTATAATATAGATGCCTATAGTTTATAACAACAATAAGAGCCTTGCAACACCAACAACGTTATGGAAAATCAAACTTGCAATGTCTAAGCCATAAATCATGTGAAATCCTAATGTTTAGAAAGTTGTATACCCCTCCAAGTGACCAAGCAATCAATCATGAGGTATCTTTTTAGGGTAAAACCACCTAATTGTTAAGGCAACCTCATTGCAACTATTTAGTATAGCTTTTGAGAATGCAAGGCATCCTCTCTTTTAGTCCACAGATTACATTTTTGACACTTTTTAGGTAAGTTTAAGGCTTGTTGAACCAATTTAAGAGTCACTTGAGTAGATCATTGGGATTGCTCAAATTTTCAAGTTAGGTGATCAATTTGTCCCTAAGGTTTTGGATTAAGGGTTGGTCCAATTGGCTTTGTTGATAACATGGCCACAAATCTATCATCTGAGAGTTGTAAAGGCTTGCTTCCATGTAGTAAGGAGAATTCAATCATTTCACTTTAGATGTCTGCATCAAACATTAGAAAAGAATTCAAAAACATGATTTGTTTTGTGTTTTAAGAAATTATGGCTCTATTTTTCAATAGATAAAAAAAAATTGAGCACAATTTGATTTTGTATACAAAAAAAAAGTTTAAATGCTTGGTATTGTAGGTTGTAGGTTGAGAGCAGATTTGGCATAAAATAATCCCCAAAATTTTGCCTAATTATTCTATAAATGATTTTCCAAAAATGCTCAATGTCAAACAAATCAAAAAATTGAAATGTCAAATATTATAAAAGTCATTAAGCTTAACTAACAATAGAAGGTCAAGTTTGATTCCAAGATAGCTCAATCTATTGCAAATTTTATACCAAGGACTAATTTTAGAAAGTGGAAGATGCTTAGAAAAAGGTTTAATTCTATGAATTTTTTTTGTTGAATGCCAAATAATAACTTTTTTTGAAAGTGCCTAATCTTGTATAATTACAAAATCTGATGCCGCATTAATTTTTATTCAAAAAATAATCAATTCGGCATAGACTTGCCGAACCTACTCCCAACCTATTGTAAATAGTACTTCTACCTTAATATGAAACATACAAATTTATACTTTTTTATGAGGACCTTTTACGTCGAGAAAAGATTTTGAATTGTGTAGGGCTAAATTTGGGAAGAAACTTACTTTTTGTGGGCATAATCATGGTTTGTAACATTTTTAGTTTACTTCTCCAAAACCAATACAATGAAAAGGCATTGTATATAATGTCAAAAATCACATAAATTGAAACAAATCAAAATTTAGCCATATCCTTGTCTACTTTCTATAATAGAATACAATCTCTGTTAGCTGGGTAGTTTGGCCTCTACTAGTTGGGTAGTTGCAAAGCTCACATGCTCCAAGAAGATTAAATGGCAGTTGTGTTTGCGGTGGTTGTCCTTAGGGATGGGGTATACACAAGGATAGGGGGTAGCCGCGGGAGACGGAGGAGTGGTGGGGATTAAATTGTGAGAAAAAAAGACAACATGGGAAGAGCAATGGGGAGAGCTGTGGCTTTGTGGAGGAAATTAGGGTTTTGAGGGGAAATGTAAACTATGAGAAAAAAAGACGACGGGGAAGAGCAATGGGGAGAACTGTTGGGCTATGGCAATGTGGAGTAAATTAGGGTTTTGAAGAGCAGCAATGAAATGTAAAATGTGTGGCAACGGGGAGTAAATTAATCTTCATATAATATTGTTTTTGGTTAAGTGGTTCATAATTCTCATTTGAAACCTTTGAAATTTTCATAAAAATTCAACCGTATGGGAACCAAATGCACAATGAGAAGCCAAAGTTAAAAAATAAGATAGATTGTAAGCAAATAGCCTTTCATTGAAACAACAAGTGCATAGGTCCACTAGTATTACATATAAAAGCACAATATTTTTCATGGTATATGGATCAATTTTCACAATATTAGACTAAAAAACAAACTTTTGCAATACAATTATTAATTTAAGATTTCAAACTATGATTGAATAGTGGGACTTGCGTAACACTCATTGTAAATTCCTAAATGGAAAAGTTGTTCCGTGGACAAAAGTTATATGTGAGGAAGTTTCCATTGGAACTTATTCAACTTCTGTAGCTCACCAATGCTTACAAAGTCAAATGCTTTTTTATGTGAAAATTGTGCTAAATGGCTTCTCTTTCATCCAAAGTAATTCACATATCTTCAATAAGAAACATTTTTTTAAGGAAAATTTGATAAAACTTAGATGACTAATATACATGCTTCAAAAACTTAAACCAAAATGTGAAAGATGAAAAACAAAATCATATATAGAACCAAATGTTCAACTTTGCTTTTGTATCTAATTATTTCACTATTGGCTCTACCTCTAAACCAACTTTTATTGCAACAAGCAAAATAAACTTAACCCGTAAGCGTCTTGCTAAGAAAATTTAGCATACCTCCAATATGAAACTTTCAGCACATTCTCTCAATTTTTAGAAAGTTAACCAAATATTCACACAATCCAAACCGGTCATCCTATATCCAACTATAAATCAAAAGTTAAAAGCTAGTCTGATTTCAAATCCAAGTAAATTTAGAAAATCCCCACCATTGAGAATCTCATATTTGTTGATTTGGGTAGCAGTTCTTAATATGGATTTTGGACTTTGATGTGATTTTTTCCCAAAAAAAATTACCTAATGGTTAATCCCATGAGACCGTGTCTAGCTATACTTGATGAAAAAAAAAATCTTCTTAAATGGGCAAAAACTCCAAAACTTATGGTCATTCAAAGTAAATGGATCTAGCTACCTCACTATTTTAGAGCTACAAAAACCTTGCCCAATCGAGAGAAAAAAAAGTGACATATCACCAACCTTCTCCCATATACTTAGGAGTGTGGGTTTCCAACCCATCCCATCCAAAATTCCTCCATCCACAATGCAATGTACAATGCCTATATACACTCCCACTAATAGTTTTAATATTAAAAATAGTAATTTTAAATATTTGGGTTCAAAATCTAGAGGCTTCAAGGAACAACAAGCCAATCCAAAAGCTTTGTTGGACTTTTAGCTCCATTTGGACTTGAGTGGCAAACCAAAACTTGAGCATGCAATGCCTTTTTTGTTTACTTTTACACCTCCAAAGACCCCATTTGACCATATTGGGCTCTTTGGTCCTTTAGGGGTTAAAGATGACACAACATTACTATTTTGTATATTTACATGATGTTTATAGCTGCACACACATCTCAAACAAGGTTTTTTTTTTCATATGATTTTAGCATTGCAAAAAATTAAATTTTGCTATATTGACAAAAAATTTCACATCTGCAATAAAAGATGCCATATACAAAATATGGGTGAAAACTTGTTTGTATTGTCAAAAATAGTCCACATTCATCCAAAATGAGCAATATTGACTCAAGATTGTGGAGTAACTGAACAATCCAAAGGAAAAATATATTGCCAAACATTTTCTCAATAAAAAATTTGTTCCACTTTAAAGAAAAAATAAAATAAAATAATAATTTGACCAAAGATGCAAAGAGTTGCATAGAAATGAGGAAAGGGCATACATGTTCAAGCTCCTCGTCCTTTTGTTTTTCTCCATTTCCTCTATAGCCAAGGCCTAGTCTGTGTCTCTTTGTTTCTCTCTCCAATAGAGTGATGCTTGGATAGTGTCAATGTTTCGTGCAAGAAAAAATGTTGATCATATCCAAGCATCAATTGTAAACAAACACTCCATTTAACTGGGCTTAGAACAAAAAAAAGGTGGATTTTAACACTATCTAAACATTTTTCTTACATATGTTAACCTTATTCAAGCATCTTTGTAAACCCCAAACTCTAAATTACACAATTTTTTTTGTCTCAACCTCCGCTCCTTGCAATGAAGTCTCATAGTGTCAATGCTATGTCCCGGGAGACTCCCATTAATGAGGACCCAAAAACTCAAGCTGAAGCCATGGTACAAACTTTTCTTAGTAACTTGTTTTCATGAGCATTAAATATGCACATTGTAGTAGAGAGTTGTTACAATAGAACTGCGATTTTGTTGATTCTTATGTAAGTGTTTTGAGATCTTGACTTAATCTTTTTGTTAATGTTCTTCATTTTTCTTGAATAGTTCACTTTTTATTTTGCTTTGCATAATTATTAAATAGCACATCTCTAGTGTTCACAAAATATTTCTTTGTGCAAGAGTATTGATCACTTAGTTGTCATAGCCTATGCAAAGGTTCATTCAATTCAGCTCAGTGCAATGACATCCATGGTACTCATTTGAAACATCAAATCCTTTTATGTTTGCTTGCAACATGCACAAAACATCATTCAAAAATCATTTTATTCTTGCCAATGTTATCAAATGATTACTCATGTGATTGCTTCTATGTTGTGATTGGTCATGCATGCCTCGCCTTGTCTCTATACTTTGCTTCTTGTTCTTTTTATGATTCTTGGAGTTGTCCCACTTGGACTTGAAATGTTTGATTAAAAGGTTAAACAACTCAAAATTACTTGCATGAAATTTTTATTAGACTAGATCATGAAGATATCATACCTACTTGTGGTTATTCTTCATGACATGGTTTGCTTCTCACTACCAAACCTATATTTATACACAACCAAAGTGTTACTATGATTGTGCATCACCATGAAAGCTTTTTATTCTGTGTAAAAATATAAGAGCCAAATCTTTTAAGATCAAATTTTATTCATTGCTTATGTACTGTACAAACATCAAGTCTAGGTTTTTTCATGTTTGATCGTTCGAAGGTGGGTTTCTGAATAGCAGGCAGTAGGGCCAGGAAAGAGTATTGGAAACAACACCCGTGCAATTCCAAAGCAGGTCATTGAGGTTTGACAGAATTTTCCTTGTGCATGATCTTGGGTCAAATTCACATGAACCTTTAACTCTGATTCTTAGGTCCTTTTTTGTGTTCAAAATATCCCCTTCCCTTCTTTTTCTTGATGTTCTAATTAGTGCAAATAATTGGGGAGTTCCTTTCCTTGAAACGATTTGCAGCGAATATTAATGTTGAATTGTCCAAAGTTCGTAAGTAATACTCCAAAAACTGCCATGGTTTGCAAAATATTTGAAAATCCTTGCAAAGTATGGGAAGATCTCTGGATGGATGTACATGAACATTGAAAGTCCATAAATTTCATGAATAGTCGATGAGTAGTTAAATACATCATATGAGGGAAAAGCGGCATATTACGCAAATTTCTTATACGAAAAGTAAAAGGTAGAGTTCCTTGTGGTTGTATAATAGTATTTATCTAGTTGTTTAGTAAATTGGGGGAATACATTCATGTTTTAATACATGAAATTTAGATTCACTACCACCTTTATTGTATCAAATCATGTTGTGCATAAAGCTACCCTTAGAATTTACATAATGATTTCATCTAATTTGAAATTTATTATGTATAGCTTAAATTGAGAGTATTGTCTCAATTTTTTGAATATGACATGTTTTTAGTATTTTGATTGTGGCTTTTTTAGACAACATTTAGTCATGAGGTAGTGTGAGCTCTTGCAAGATTTATAGGGGAACTGTCGAGAGGTCCTTATTAATTCAAGGTAGACCCACATTTTTTCAAGATCAACCTTTATTAATATAATTTTTATAAGCAATTTCAAAGTGGTAGCATGGTGTCTATGAGGTTTATTATGCAAAAACAAAAAACAAACATAAAAAACTAATTGTTTATCAACATTGGAGATGTTTTTTTAGAGAGGATGACATTTGCATTTGTATCAATGCTCTTTATACTATGAAAAACATGTCTCAAAGGGTGCAAAATGCTTGAGTACCTTTTCTAATTCAACTCCTTATAAAAATTTCAATTGAAAAACTATCAATTGCAAACTGTTCTTTTGTCAAGGAGCTTTTTGCCTTTTAGATCAATGTGATGGTTTTGGTCAAGTCATTGTTATACCACTTGCTTAAAATTCCTAGTAAGCGTATAAATGAATGAATTGTTTTGGACAATGAGAATTAAAAGAGATGACAAGATTAAGAATCTAATATTTTTTGTTTTTCCTACTATAGGACTTATTTGCATGTCCCCATTCAATCCAATCTAAAGCTCCAACAACTAAAATTCACAAATCAAGAGAAGGAAAGAAATGACCTTTAGGTGCGCATTGCAATGTAGGTAGAAAAAATCGTTACAAAAAACAAACATTTTATAGAAAAAATGCCCATACCAAGTGCAATATTAAATTGATTACTTATTATAAGAACTATTTAAAATGCACAAAAAAATGAACAATTTTAAGTGGAATTTAGAGATAAGAAGAAGAGTTTGTGAATATAAGGTTCTAAAATGAGAAAAACGGAAATAACCACATGGAATTCTATGGTAAGAAGCTGAATGAATTCTAAAGCATATAGCAGCTCAAGCCAATTTCAAGGTTGATTTAGATAGCTTTCGCGCAAATAAATCACAACAATCTCATAGCAATTGAGGATAATATATGAAAATAACACAACTTCAATTGAGTGCCATTTATATTTAAGAAGTTCCAATGAAGTTCTGTAGACTACTGTAACAAAAACTTAAAGTTCTAAATGCGAATGTCTTTTAAATGCAAATGTAGTTAGAATTTGAGAGAAGGCAAAGCAAGTTGCAAAACTATAAAGCATTGTTGACGTTATGGCACCACTGTTGAACAAATATTCTCCTTTGGTGTTCAGGAAATATTACATACCATGTGTTAGGTTTTTTAGCATGGTTTTTTTTTTTCATTTGTTAAGCTAATTTTTTTTTTTAACAAATTCTCAAAATAAGCAATGAAAAATAGTATAGTTTATTTTGGTATAATTATCATCATTTTGAACATTGTTTACATTTCCAGCAATAGTCGAAATTAATATATTAGTTAACGTTGTAGTGCAAAGTTTGCAGTCTGTAAAACAATAGAAATATTTTGTAGAGATATTAGTTAAATCCACCACTAGTTTTCTGGTTGTGTTTTTTTCAGTAAGTATTGACGTAAAAGAAATGATGAAATCATTATCTTCATTTAGTATTCCTTGAAAACTTTAAGTTGATCACTTGAAGATCTATGATTTATCAATTATTTGAAAAACTTTGAGACAATTGAGTTAGCATTGAATTCAAAAATAACCAACCAACATGAAATGTTGTGATGCCTAGTTTTAAATAAAATATGTTTGGCGCTAGTAATTGGATTTTAGTCTCTCAGTTAATTAATATTTTTTCAGTATTAAATTGATTATTTTTACAAATTTAAATTGACATTTTGAAATATCCAAGAAACTGCTTGTATGTATGTGATGTACCTGTAAAACTCATTAAAACATATAAAACCTTTGAAATTCATAACTCTTTTTATGAAAAACCACATATATAAAACAAATTAGTGAGAAATAATTTTTGATTAGGTAGTGATTGGATGCACCATTTTTTTGACCTTTTTTGTATGTTCATCTTCCAAAGTGCATCACTTCAATCATTTTTCTTCTACTTATTATTTTTAGTTGATTTATTTATCTTTGAAAGACTTTTTATGAAAGAAGCTTCTAAATATTGGACAATCTTTATACAATGCTCTCTAATAAATGATGTTAGTGCATTTTGGTATGCGGCCTTAGCCTATTTACCTACAAAACTTTGGGATTGAGTTCTAAATTTTTAAAAGCATTGTGCATTTTTAGAAACAAAATCAAAACATTTGTACAATTTTTCTTTGAAAACCATAAATGCAACATGCCAAAGGAGGGTGAGAATTATTATCAATATAAAACCGCATACAACCAATTAGAAGAAATTTGGAAGTATCATTCTTAAATTTTCTATATTTTAAGCCCTTATCCTCTAAGTATTAGTCTTCTGTTTCATTTTAATTTTCAAGATCAAATAGCTCCTTCCACTTGCTAGCTTAGAGTAAAATTAATGTACATCAATATGTATGACAAAAGTTGAATAAAGTGTTCTCCAAGCATTAAACTTTTTTCCAATTCAATTGAAATTTTGTGATAATTATACCAACAATTCCAAAAGTATGGTGGAATTGATTTGATTCATTTTCAACGTCATTTTGGTGTACATCAAATTTTGATACCTGAAAATGACATTCAAAAGGTGTTGCAAACAATTTGGACCAACTTTGAATAACAAGAGCGTAAACAAATGTTGTATTCATATTGAAGTTATTCTAAAGTAATCCAATTCCTGGTACAAAAGTAACACTAAAAAGGTAGTAAAAGCCACGATCAAAATGTTGAGACAAATCATTTTCAACACCAATAAATCCATTATTGGAATTTAAATCAACAGGAGCTGAAGTTACACTAAAACTGTGTTGGCCCATTCACTAAAAAAATTGAGTCAAATACAACTTATCAGCATATAGCATCATCATCAATGCAAAATTATGCAAATGACTATCAATGCAAATAAATCAATGGTGAACATTGTGGTAATATACACTCCCATTTTTTAGGAAGTCTACCATGGATTGATCAAAACGGGATCATAATCCTATTCTAGCCTCGAAGCAATGAACGACAGAATTTTATACCATTACAGTTTCAAGATTTAATATTCTGCTAAATAAGCCAGTAGTTTGAAAACTCATATCAATTAAACCACAAATCCAATAGAAACATAATAACTGATCATTGGAACCTAAGCAAATAAGAATTCATGAAAAATACAAAACTTTAGATTGAAAAAAAATTCCGGTGCTTAGGGGGGGACTTTTGAGGGGAGATTCAAGTAACATTGTTTTTTCCCTAATTAAATGATGAATTTTGAAAATTCACACCAGTCAAACCGTGAATTTAAATGATACAAATTTTTTTTGTATGAAACCTTAAGAGGAAAGGAACTCAAGAAAAATGCAAAACCCGAAATTGGAAAGAGGAGAAAGATTACAAAGAATTTTGAAGTGGTTGATCTCTTCTTCCATAATAACCGTGAACTTTGAAAATCCACAAGAAATAAATTACAATTTTGATTTCATCAAAGAAACAAGTCAATGAATCATTATGGCAAGAGTTACAAAAAAAAATGAAACCTACACCTTAGTTTTTTTTTGCAAACCATATTGTCACATTGGACCACCCGTAAGTTGTTTGCCCATTACCACAAACACAAACGGTCAAGGCGTTATGCAAGCAATTTTTTTTATTGTTTTGGTATTTTTTTAAATTGGGGCACAAATACAAGCAAAATTTTTTTTTTCTTTTTTTTAAAATGGGAGACAGATGCAACCTTGTATCAGCATCTTGACGTCTACACCTTGATTCCAACATAGACAACCAAGTTGCCCAATCTAGACCCTCCAATTATCCTGACTTTTGGCCTGACTTTTGGCCTAAACTTATCTAATGTAACAACCTTGCTGCAAATTGCAAAAGTTTTTTTTAGAGCAAGAGTTTTAAGTTTTGTTTTTGGGAAAACTATAAACAGGGGTATGAAAATGAAAAATATTACAAAAAGGGGCACAATTTCAAAATAATATGTAAATCTTTGTAAAAAAATTTGGTTTGAAAATAGTTTGGTTTAGATACATCACATTATATGTTAAAAATTAGTAAAAGGGATGGCAATTTTTGGAAAAATGTCTTATTATATTTGGAAGTTAGCTAACATTTAATGTGATATATCTAAATCAAAAAATACTTCAGTAAAAAATATTTACAAAAATTTACAAATTCTTTTGAAATTGTGCTCCTATTTGTAATTATTTTAAAACTGTGCCCCTATTTGTAATATTTTTCATTTTTTATGCCCCTATTTGTGATTTCCCCTTTGTTTTTTTATCTTTTGAGACTGTAATTTCACAAATGCATAACAAATCAATTACAGGCTCCAATTGTTGTGTGAGGTAGGCGCACCCATAAGCGTGGAAATAAGGGTTTTGGAGTAGGTAAAACAATTGATTAACTTTGAAAAAAAGAATGTATTTTAGGAAATGGAAACCAAAAATATTGGCATCAATTTCAAGGTTCCAAATGCAAGCATTTGTCCACAAAGATTTTTCAAAGTCCAACATCATTGAAATTGTAAGAACCATGTGTAAGAGATGCTAATCACAAGGCTTGTTGGTTCTTAAATAGTGAGATGAGTACTCAAAACCTCATGTTAGTCACACACAACCATCACTTCATCACCCATAACCATCACTTAGTCATGCACAACCATTTATTTTGTTATTGATTAGCCCTGCCACTATCAGGTAACCGGCATGGGATGCAATGCTGATGGATGTTGCTACCTTAATACATGCGCACAGAATGAAGACAAAGAGAGGTAAATAAGGGAAATGTTGGTTCTTGGAAAAATTAAACTCACATTCTTTGGTGGACAGCCACTAATGAGGCTCATTAGGCCTTGTGATACATTAGATTACACCAAAATCATTTTCTTCAGAAAACAATCCAACCACTTGGATTATAAAGATTTTACACTAAACAATTCTTGAAGAGGACGTAGTGAAGGAGTCCTCAGATTTGTGCCCTAGATTTTATTTTATACACACGAGCATCTGCAATACCCAGGTGATAGTGAAGGGATAGACAGCGTGCACACCCCCTGCAAACAATAAACTTCTTGCAGTTTAAAGACGCCTTTTCCCGGTGGAGATGCAAACGTCCTCACACCGGCCTCCGGCCCCGGCTAATTTGGATGGGGTAACAATTTGGGACCTCACTGAAGACGTGGCTCAACACATGGATCAACATCTCAATCCACTTGGATAAACCCCTGGTCCTCCATCGCTCTCCTCTCAAGAAATCGCCTGCGGGCGTTGCGTCGTGGATTTGCCGCTGGTGCTGCCGCCTCTCTCGAATTGCTGCTGCCAAAACGAACCAACAGTGCCACAACAGCCATGGAAGCCATGTGCGCAGCTCGATTGCTGCCTGCTCCATCCACTTCTTCATGTATGTACGCCTTCTCACCCCTCACCCTGGATCTCTCAATTCCTTCCTTGAATGTTGCTCTCTCGGGCCAATCCCTAGGTATCCTGAGTTTTATCGACCGGTGCAAGGATTCCTCCTCTTTCGTGGCACTCGGACGAACAATTCCGAGCACTGTATTTTGTATTTCCTCCGATTGTGTTGGAGCTCCGGGTGTTAGAACCTCATTAACTGCATTTGAAACCCTAAGCAGCAAACTTCAATTCGCCATTGGAGTCGCAATCCTGAAAATTAGAACATGAAAATGGCATGTTCGAAAGGTATCTTTTATAGCCCGGGGGATGCTATACCTTGAGCGGGATCTGTGAGCCGCGAGCCTGATTTTTTTTTCATAATCATTAATGTTCACCTATATTCGTGTACACAAGGCCTGTTTTCCTGTTTTTTTTTATAGTTTTTTCATTGACTTTGAGTTCAAAATCGGTTCATAGAATTTTGGCTCACCGCTCATGGCTCGCCATTTTACGTTTTACGCTCACAAAATAGCGTCGTCCTTTCATACATAGCCCTCACTTATACGATTTTGAACGAGACGTGGAGCGAAAAGTGTATAAATGAAATTCCTTGTTGACTCTCTTTGTGCTATCTGCTATCACATGAATTGCGCACCTTTGGTAGCTTTACTGCTTTCTATCACTAAAAACAAGTGGTCAAACGTGAAATCTCAAAATGAAATTTCGAATGGAGTCATGTGTAGTATTGTCGCCTGGTTAGCAGCGCCAATTTTAGACGTAGTATTTATTATTTACGATAGACGGTTGTATTGAAGAAGTGTGATCATGATAGGGCTTGCAGTTTGAATGATGTGGTTTTGTTGCTGGACCAGTAAGGGAGGCTTCTAGTTTGACGACGCGCACAACTTGCGCAAAGGTGCGGTGTGTGCATTCGGGAAGCGGAGATCAATCTGGAGTGAAGACGGAGATTCACAGGAGGAGAGATGCTTCGATTGTTAATGGTTTCGACAACGACAGTTCCAGCTTTGACGACGACAATTCTGGTTTTGGTAAAACGTTAGGGCGTAGGGGCGTTTTGAATCTTGCATTAGGGTTAGGAAGTGCTCTACTCGTTGGACGATTGGCAGAGAAAGGCGTTGCAGCTGCTGCCGTCACGACGAAAGAAGCGAAGAGTCCGTTCGATGAAAAGCGTTTGCTTGATCAGAATCGGCGAATGCAAAAGGTCAATGGTGCTCCCTTGGACTTCCCGAATTTCATTCGTGAAGGTGCGTGTTGCTCTAAACCCTAACCCTAATATGTTTGGTACATTCTTGTATGGAAAATTTCATGGATACCCCTGAAGTTTGCAATATTTGCATAGATACCCCTGCTTTTTCAGAAATATCACAAATACCCTTGGACCATAACTTTTAGGCATTTATTTGTTGTGCTTGTACTTCCTTTATGACCAATGTTGAAGAAGGGAATGTAATGAAGCAACGTGCAGATAAAGGAAGAAGGGAAGTGGCATGCACAACAAAACAAACGCCTGAAAATTTTGGTCTATAGGTATCTGTGTAATTTCTGATAAAGCAGGGGTATCTATGTAAATATTGCAAATTTCAGGGGTATTTATGAAATTTTCCCTTTCTTGTACCATTTCCCTCTCGGGTTGAACTGACCCTCTTTCTTCTGGAATTAGGTGTCAGATACTGATCAGGGTTGCTTTTAAGTAGTAGTAATTGTCTTCTTTCACTACATATACTCGAATCTTGTGTGTGTTCAGGATTCGAAGTGAAGGTGGTAACAGATGCGAAGTATACTACGGCACAGTCGGGGCTTATTTTCTTTGACCTTGTTGAAGGCCGAGGCGATGTTCCCAAGGATGGCCAGCAGGTTTTTTCACATATCTCTTATTTTGATTCTCAATGAAGATTATGATGTATTGATCCGGTTGAATGAGAGCGTTTTATTTTACTGGTTAACGCGTAGTTGAGTTTGTATTGTGTAGATAGGCTCATTTGAGTTCATTTCTGTGGTTGATGTCTCTTGTAGGTGAAATTTCATTACATTGGTTATAACGAGAATGGACGGCGCATTGATAGCAGCTATCAACAAGGGGAACCTGCACGCACACGATTGGGTATCAAGGGGATGATCCCTGGTAAATATTCTCGCTTCTACTCTCTGATGTTGTCGCCTGCCTTGTAACTCTATCCGTCTGGTTCTTCATTTATGCTCAAGCTTGATGGAATGTTTGTCTCTCTCTGTAGGTTTTGAAGAAGGCATTCGGAGTATGAAGCCTGGAGGCAAGCGTCGGATTGTTATTCCTCCTGAACTTGGACCTCCGGTAGCCAATTTGAACCTTGACTAATTTGAGCTTGCCCATTTATTTGCTGTGCTTTCCTTTCTGTAATTTCCTTTTTCTTGTAATCTGTTGGAAATCACGATATATTTCATAAGAATCCTACTGAGAAGGAAACAGGAATGTTTGTATGTGTAAAACATGTCGGAAGTTTGAGTGACGGATTATGCGATTTTCATCATTTTCAGTAAGTGCATGTGTTCTACGAGGAATGCTATTGCTAACCCTGCTTCTCTCTACTTCTAACTACTGCAAATGTCTTTTGGTTTTTTTTCTTCCAACAGGTTGGGCCATCGACTTTCTTCAGTGCCAAGCAATTTGAAGTCTTTGACGTGGAGCTTTTAGAGGTGAAGGATTGCGTTAGGAGAACTGTGTTTCTTTATTCTGATGTTGTTTGTGAATAGGAATGAAAATTCTTGTAGTCGGCCTCTTAGTGGGATTTATGGATTGAAGATTTTCCTTGAATGCCATTTCGTATTGCTTGAGCATGACTAAGCAGTATAAGGATATGTTGACCTTCTACTTCTAACCAGTCAGTCAATATTAATGAACTTCATAATTCATATTGTTATGGCTGGTAGGCTGTGATATTAAAGAGGTCTGGGTGTATATGCCGGTGTGCTGTATGCAGCCTTTAATCCTTTTTACACTCGAAGTAAAATGCAAATATACAGATTGAACCAATGGCCATATCTGCTTTGCTTTTTTGCCTTCACTTAACAATTACTTCAGTGCAATTACTTCATGGGTACAAGTACATATAATGCATTGGTTCACATGTGTTGCTATTCGTGATTTGGTGTGACAAATTCAGATTCAATAAATGTTGATTATTAATCATTGTTTGTTGAAGTTTTGGAGACAACATTGAAAAGAATGTCTTATTTTATTAAGAGGATACTTAATGCTGTCATTAGAACATGAAGTCGACATAAATTTAACTGAAACTATATATAATTGTTGAATGTATTCTTTCCAACTAATTAAATTCTCAGCTCCCTCAAAGTGGGCTCTTACTTCTTTTTGTAGGCACAACTGCTTTTAGACTGGTATCTTCATTATGGGTAAAGAGTGTAACTTGAATGAAATTTCATACTTTGGATCTTATCTCAATAAATACTTTCATTCTGTAATGCAAAGTAACAATTTATTGTAGATTCCCTTTGGCATATGTGAGGTTGTCTAATGGCAATAATTCTGAAAGAGGCTTCTCCAAGAAAATATTTTCTTGGAGAAGCCTCACCTTCTTCACTATTTTGCTCAAAAATTTTCTCTTCTTCCTACCACTTTGCAACATCATACCTGGATAAGTTACTCTTCGGTTTTGATAGAATGATGGCTTGTTTTGAATTTTGGCAAGTAATTTCATGTTTCAAAATCCCATGTTATTTACTACAAGTGAATTTTGCAGCAAAAGTACGCATGGCAAGTTTATGACTAGAGCCTTATTGTTGTTCATGATATTATTCAACAAGCAATGATGTTCCTCCGTGATATATGACCAAAAGTTGAATGTTTTGTAATTATCATTTCAAGAATCTTAACAAATATAAACGAGCTCATTACAATTGTCTTGACTGCTCATCAAAGGCTCCCATTTTTTATGGATGAAGAATGTTATGCACTTAGGAAATCTAAGGCTCCTAGCCTTATACAAAAAAAATACATAAACAGGATTTACCACGAAGCTATAGAATCCAATATTAGGGCCACTTTGGACTAGATTGTGTTTGTTGAAGTTCTTATATCAAGGAACCCGAAGAGACAAAGTCCCGTTTTGTGGGGCCAAAGTGGAAAATCTCAGATTTTTTACAAACAAAGGTGAAGATTATAATCTTTACCCTATGTTGGAGTTGGTCAGTTTTATCCTCCTCCATGTTTCTACTTTAAATAGTGCATTTAGATTGCTCCACACTAATTTTTGAACATTTTACACTACATGAATACTTATTAATACTACAACAATTTTTATCAATAATCACTACATTAAACAATTCTTTTACAACAAGAAAAACTTAACAATAGCAAAAATAGACTATCATCATCCAAGGTGTAAAACATATAAAATCCTAATATTTAGAAAATTACATACACCTCCAAGTGGTCAAGCGATGGGTCATGAGTTAACTTTCCAAGGTATGACAACCAAATTGATAAGACAGCCTAAACGCACTTGTAGATGAATTTAGAGTCATACTCCAATCATGAATATAAAACTGCCAAATTCTTTCTCCTGATGATAAGTATCTGAACTTTTACAGTTTTCGTGGCGAGTGAAAAAGCTGAGATTTTCAACCTGATCCACAAAATGGTATGATGTTGTCTAGCCCCAGCCCAAAGGGACCCCTAGCCTTGGTAGGACCCCAGCGGTAGAATGAATATCTGTGGATCGTGTGGGTTCCGGAGAAACACCCATAAAGAAGCCCCGCACGACCCCCATGGAGTTAGTATCTCCAGATTCACGAATCTGCCTAAGTTTAGCAGATTATCTACTGTACAATACCAGTTTTTAGTTAGTTAACCCTTAACCTCCGAGCGCCCAGTCGACATTATACTGTACATGGGCCCACAAATTTTATCTCACTTTTTCTCTTAATTTGTACGGTGAAAACAGTCATGGTTGGTCCCCATCAGCAAAGAAGGTAGTCTTTTTTCAAGTCCTGCGATTAATTTTTCTGGATGTAATTTTCCAAGCTGTGGTGGTCATCAAATCCCCATTTTCTCCTAAATCTTAAAATAACTATGGGCGCTTAGGGGTTAAACGTCCATAGGGCATAGTATACACGCTAACATATAATTGTCATTTGCTACCAATAAGAAATTTTAATTTGGGATCTCAAATAGCTCACTAAAACCACATTGATCTATTCTCCAACTTCTTTGTTGGTCTCAAATGTAGTAGAGGTGTGGATCCATTCCAAATACAAGAAAAATACCTCGTATTGTGCTGGTCGGAGCGGCAAGCTCAGATGTTTAGGGGTTAATTGCTAAATCCACTATACTTTTTGGTAAATCCACCACATGGCACCATGTTTAGGACTTACATAAAGAGAAGGGCAAAGTTCGTAGTTATTGAATGATTGTTTAATGAATGACGGTGAAAGTGCTTTTTCTGGATTGTGTATACTTTAACCCCTAAGCGCCTAGGCCAATTTCACCAAAATTAGGGTTTTTGGAGACTGACAACTTTGATGCATCATATCTCACTCAATCGAATGATCCTCAAAAAGTAACCATTGAAAATAGTGAAACACCTACTTAGAAGAAGGCTTGCAAACTTTGGGAACAACTGACTGTGGGAGATGGGAGATTATAACATTTGATCAAACAACATGTGCTGACAAAATCTCAATTTTTGGTAGGTAGTTTGCTATTTGATGATTTTTACAAAATTCTATATGCCCTTGATTCATCTTAAATTTTGTGAGCAGCAAAGTTAGATGTGCATGCACACACTTGAAAATTACTAAAGATTGCACTTCTTTTTATGTCTAGTTTTGGGGTTTCAAATCGCTATTGCACAAAAAACAATGACCAGCACAATCGGTGATGGTTGCCATAATAAGGGTCTAGAACATGCTTGAACCCTTGCCAACAACTTTCCCGCTACCACAAAGCACACACAAGGAAGCTTGCAAGGGATATTGACCTATTACAGCCTATAAAATGCTGCTTGCCACCATGCCTTGGTTTCCCCATACAATGTTTCACCAAATCAAATCTCTTGCAATGCTTGTACAATAATTTAGCTTTCCTCGCCACTAGTCCATTGGCATGGACAACTTGAATGCCTTCATAATTGTAGTTTATAGCAAGACCAAAAAGTTAGATCCAATACCTCAAAGCAAGGCTTTAAAATCATGAGAGGCGATATATGGGGCGTTGGGGTGCTCCGGGGTTAAGTTATGGAAATTAAGTTGAGTAAAAGAAAGAAGAAAGTAGAGAGTGGACAAAGAAGAAGAAAGAAGAAAGGGAAGAGTAGATAGAGAAAGAAAAGAAAGAAAGAAAAGAATGAAGTATGTCTTTCATCATCACTAAATGATCATTCAATAAATACAAAGTTTACATTTTTTTTCTCCCTAAGGAACTCCTAAACATGACTCCATGTAGTGGATTTAGCAAAAATTGTGGTGGATTTTACAATTCCTTTTGGTGTAGTTAGGAGGCTCCTGAATTGACCATCTAAGGGAAAGTGCCCTTTTGTGAAAAAATTAGGGTGGCTTGGCAATATGGATTTTTTTTTTTAAGAAAGCCAAAGAAGAGATAGTTGTGTGACCATTTGAATTGAATTTTTTTGAGTTGGTATGAGTTAACTACAATTTATCAAAGCAAAAGGCGTATAGGTAGCTATTTTGGATCATAGGCAGTAGCACTCATGGTTTAAAAGTGGCTTGTGAATAGAGAGATGAGTCCCAAAAGCAACCACTCCAAAGCTAAAAATGCTCCAATAAGGCCCTTAACCCTTAAACTTCAAATTGGTCACTGTGACAAGCCTGGCTATAGTACTCTCATTGTTCATCTTAGTGTCCAACAATTATCATATAATTTCCTAAAGTTGCAGGAGTCATAGTGCATGGTGCCCTCATGAAAATTGCAAGAAGGGTAGCTTGGAACCTAACACTATGTTTTTGAATCTTATCACAATTTGGGTTACCTAAAAATATGAATGCACTTGATGAGATAAATTTTTGCCTTCCATGATGGACCATGTGTTTATGTTCACTTCTAAAAGAAAATCAAATGAAAAACAACTTTTTTTTGTAACGCATAATATTTTTTCATAGCCGGAGGACATTTTTTTTGTCTCCTCAACGTTTAGGGGTTAAAGCATGCAAGCACCCATTCCATACTCTAATCCTCAAATAATGATTGAATACACATATTTATTTATTTTAGTATGACATATATCTATATTTTACTCAATCATTGTTATGACCAATAGTACACTGAGCAGTAGCCATTCTCACATTGTTAAGTTTCCAAAATTGTGCATACACAAGGACAATTATTGAACATAAAAAATGTGACCCATTTAAGAAGCTCCTTGCACTATTTTTGACAGCTTTACATGAGTAGTTCTAAATGCCCAAATGGAATTTGAGCCTCCAACCTTATTTCTACAAATATTTCTGAACACTATATTTATGTTTTTGTACATTATTTGTTGATGTCTTATAACGCTAGGCGGTGTTTGTAGGGGGCGTTTGTAGCCACTTGGGCCAATTCCGAAAATCATAATTGGGATCAGTATAGTTGTACAGTAAAGTAGTGATCCTGTCCTGGCAGCTCTTGGATGAGCCAAAGAATCCAGTCACAGCCACGTCAGCTTGCACCGCAGTTCACCGCCCCAACCCCCGGTGCCAGGACCCCCAAGTCGCAACGCCGGCGACGTCAGAGTGCGGTCACTTCCATTCCTGCAGTTCCAGGTCGCTGGTGCCCAAGGAGAGAGCTCGGCACATGCGCGACGACTTGCCTGTGAACAAACAAACAAGGGTATCAACTATCAAGCATGGGGATGCTGCAGCCACACGTGCAAGGCTAGCTACCTAGC
The DNA here is from genome assembly GCA_963920765.1 of Ulota crispa. Taxonomy (NCBI): domain Eukaryota; kingdom Viridiplantae; phylum Streptophyta; class Bryopsida; order Orthotrichales; family Orthotrichaceae; genus Ulota; species Ulota crispa. The sequence continues at coordinate 36,464,341 of OY987242.1, forward strand.
AAACTTAGCTACAAAGAGAGCAAGCAAATTGTTCACATACAACTGGGAGCCGTGCACCGTACATGTCCAGTTAGAAGGATACAACGACAGCTCCCCCATCCTGCCCAAGTGCCCATCCTGCCCAAGTGCCCATCCTGGCCCATTCTGCCTAGTAAGTTAGTGCCAACCATGCTCACATGATTTCTGCTTGCACCAATTCCATCACAGGATGTACACCGGCAACAGCAGCGACGTATACCATGGGGACCACGACGAGAATTGTTGCCGGGCTGGACGGGTGGGAGCAAGCATGGCGTCTGCAACTGCTCCCTGTAGCGCTGACACGGCCGCTTTGCAGAGCACTAAATAGTTCTCATTCTCTTGCCACTACTAGTCCTGCAGCTGGAATTGCCTTGGAAATTTATTTAGGTTTACAAGTTTGAATTTTGGGTAGTGAGAGTTGTTTTAGAGATGGAGTCGAGCGGAGAAGGGAGCTGGAGCTATGGCGGAGCGGATCCATTGTTGGTGGCGGTAGTGGTGTGGGGCGTAGTGGCATGGCTATGGTGGAACCGGCAGAGTCGGTGTCCTCGCCTTGCAGGACCGAAGGCGTGGCCGGTGATCGGGAGCACGATAGAGCTAGTCCAGAACTGGGATCGATTACACGACTGGCTGCACGGGTTCTTCTCCAGCGACGAGCGCTCGTGTCACGTGGTGTTCGCGTATCCATCCCCACCGGGAGTCTATACAGTCGATCCAGCGAACGTGGAGTACATCCTGAAGACGAATTTTGCTAATTACCCAAAGGGCGTGGGGAACTGCATACCTTTACAGGAGCTGTTCGGCATCGGCATCTTCACCACGGATGGGGAGCTCTGGAAGGAGCAGCGCCGCACGGCGAGTTACCAATTCTCCACGTCGTCTCTGCGCGATTTCAGCACCGGTGTGTTCCGCGACTACGCGTGCCAGCTGGCGTCGCTGGTGGCGCATTTCGCTTCCGCCGGGGAGGATTTCGACTTGCAGGCATGAGCGTTCTTTCTTTAACCCTTAACCCACCAAGCAACCATAGGTCATAAGCATGTACGCTGCTGTATAATTGGCATTTTGTTACCAACAAAAAGTTTTAATTTGGGATTTTGACTATTGTCGATACCTCATTAGAACAACATTGATCTATATTCTAACTTCTTTGTTCATCTTAAATGTAGTAAAGGTGCAGATGCATTCCAAATACAAAAAAATGCATTGTATTGTATTATTTACTATGAGCTGCTCAGACATTGAAGGGCTAAACCACCAAGCAACCATAAGTCATAAGTATGTATGCTGCTGTATAACTAGCATTTGCTACCAACAAAAAGTTTTAATTTTGGGATTTTGACTACCTTATCTCATTAGAACAACATTGGTCTATATTCTAATTTCTTTGTTGATCTCAAATGTAGTAAAGGTGTGAATGGATGCATTCCAAATACAAAAAAAATACATTATATTGTTTGTATTGCTTACTACGGGTTGCTTAGACTTTTAAGGGTTGAACTACCTAAATTTTGCAGGATTGCTAACAAAATTTTCATGCAGCTAAAGAATGTATGTAAACTTTCCGGTGTTAAATTTGAAAATTTTAGCTTTAGCAGTGTTTTTAGCCATTTGTGCTAAAAGTGAAGTGAAAGTCATATTTGGGATCATTCCTTGCAGGACTTGTGCATGCGCATGACGCTGGAGTCGACGTGCCGCATCGGGTTTGGAGTGTCGTTGGAGTGCCTGGCGCCGGAGATGAAGAGCATCCCGTTCGCGCAGAGCTTCGATGATGCCAATTACATCTCGTATTACCGGTATTGTGATCCGTTGTGGCGGGTGAAGCGGTGGATGAATGTGGGGCGCGAGCGCCAGCTGAAGGAGTGCGTGCGGGTGCTGGACGAGTTCAGTTTGGGCGTCATCGCCAACCGCCGCAAGGAGATGGCCGCCGGTAGCCGCTCCGGGTACGTTGCTGCGTCCCTCTCTTCGATTGGGTGTAGATTTTTGTTATTTAAATGTGCATGTGCTATCCCTTCACCTTTTATTACAAGTCACCCATGTCCAACAATGCAATGTTGGAAAGGAACCGGCGGTTGAAATTGCAAAAAAATCGATTAAAACTCGAATTCGGATAAAAAACCAACCATTTTTCTTCAAACATCTAATTACATCTAATTATAGTATATTATAGAATATTTATTGAAGTTTCACAAGAAATAATCTATCCATGTTAGTGAAAATTTGGTTGAAATTGGGAAATGCCGGATTTTAGCCGGTGAATTAAAAATTTCTCCCCAAACATTGGTTCTATATATTGGGAGACAAAAATTAATAGAAGGTTGGAGCATCTCCAATGTAGCCCGTAAACAAACCTAGAATATCAAGCTTGACATATTTAATGTCATAGCGTTAAAAGGGGAAAAACATGGGTCCCATTTGTTTTTCACCTGAATCCAAAAAGTCTCCCTTAATTCAATTAAGGAGGTCACTTGAAACATGCTTAATGAAATTCTGTCCAAAATTCTAGACTTTTTGTCCAATAAAAGCATATTTTTGGATGATTTATATCTCATTTCATTGAAAAACAATCAACGGATTCTCAATTCAATGGATATGGCGTTCTTAGAGAAAAAAGCTAGAAGTTCCAATTTGTAAGAGTTGTCATTTTTAATGTATATGACGTTATTAATAGTCATCAAATCATGATCTGATGGTTATTGATATGTCAAGCTTGGTATTCTAGGGTTGTTTATGATCTACATTGGGGATGCTCTTAGCCAAATGAAATGTGAAAAATACTTATTAAAATCTTAGTCTAACCACCTAAAACCCAACTATTTTTTTTGAAAATTTCTAATTAAGTATTTAGGCAATATTTGGTGCATGCACTAAAAAATTGGTTGGAAATGAGATATGTAGGATTTTTGTCAAAGAAGCTCAAAATCTCCCTGCTTATTGCAGATGTCTATAATATAAAATCTAGGAACACAATTGTTTGAAAATGTAAGCAAGTTGGAGTTCTTGAAAATGCGTTAGAAGGGACAACATTAAAAATTGTAGTATGACGTTATTTATATGCTAATATTCAAAATAGTGTATTCTTCCTTAGTCCCTATGTAAATAAAATTATTGAAGCACTTTGCTTTGGGGAATTGCTAATAACAAACTCATCATCTTTTGCCCAAGGGATTTTTTAATGGTTTCTTAATTTTTAATTTTACTTTTTAACATAAAATTCATTTGAAGTGCAGGAATGTCTTGACCTCTAAATAAAGCTAGAGTTACTGATGTTTAATAAAAATCATATGTTTTGTTTGTCCATAGGAATCAAAAATTGGACCTATTATCAGGGTTCATTGATCTATGCAACCGCGGCCAAGTGGGATTGAAGCCGGTGTTTACAAACACAGCTCTTCGAGACATGATCCTAAATTTTATTATTGCTGGGCGAGATACTACAGCAGTCACATTGACATGGTTTTTCTATATGATGACGTGTCATCCCAAGGTTGTTGACAAGATTGTGGATGAGCTTGCCACTGTTGTTGCTCAAGACCCAAAGACTACGGACCTTTCCACACAAACTCCACCCAACGTTGAAAAGGTGAGACACCAAATCTATTGAATGATGAATGCCACAACTTACACTCTTTTGCTTAAGAATGGTTGTACTAGATTTCCTATGCCAAATACATAATAGGAAATTCAAGTAGCAACTAAACTAGCATTCATACATGGAGTTCTTTAATTGATTAATGGGGAAAGTTGTGGAATAGGTAATGTGAAAGTAGAGCCTTTGAAATCATCTAGAAGTCATTTTTTCCATATCTACCAACAAGGTTTGCAAATCCAAAATAGGAAAAGATACTAATGAAAGAACATACTAATGTGAGAGCGGTCTCTTCAACAGAACTCTAAAATCAATAATTGAGGGAATAAGGGTGAACTTCCATCTTGAAATAGTAAAGCCCAAAAATAACAAACAAGATTGCATTGTAAAATTGGTTGTTGTTTTTGAGTATTCAATTTTGGGGCCAACATGGGACATTGCTCTAAGTGGGTAAAAACTTGCACCTTGTGGAAGAGTCCATTTCCATTGGGGGTTGGAGGGGTTCAAGCATGGACCTCCAACCTCCAACTTGGCAAAAGTTGAATAACGTTATGAATTTTCCAAACCCTAAACCAAAGTTTGCTTTCAAAATTGTACATCCTGTCATGATTTCAGAGTTTTTTCTCTTCTTTGCTTGCGGTCAACCTTCCAAAACTTGCTTTTAAAAATTGTACATCTTATCAAAATTTTAGAATTCTTTCTCTTCTTTGCTTGTAGTCAACCTAGATGGGCCTCCAAAGCTTGCTTTGAAAATTGTACACCTTGTCGCGGTTTCAAAGTTTCAACTCCAGAGTTTTTCCCCTTCTCTACTTATGGTCAACCTACATGGGCCTCAAGACCCGGTTACCAATGGAAACTGGCCCTAAGGAAGGACCCGATCATGCTGTATTGATTGAACTAATTACACACACTAATTTTGTAGTGACACGAATATTGCGCTTTCATCACGTTGCTACTACTCCCGCTACTACTGTGCGGCTCACGTGACTCTATGGCCATTGGTACAACTCGCAGGAGCCGCAGCAGCACGGCGAACTGCCGGGCTTGGCCAGCGCGGAGGCGATGGCGGAGTTCGGGAGCCTGCTGACATTCGAGGCGCTGGGAAAGCTGCATTACTTGCAGGCGGCACTGTCGGAGACGCTGCGGCTGTATCCGGCGGTACCCATCGACACCAAAGAGGCCGCGACCGACGACGTGCTGCCGGACGGCACGGCCGTCAAGGGACGCAGCCTCATGGGGTACGTGCCGTACGCCATGGGCCGCATGGCGTTCATCTGGGGCGACGACGCCGCCGAGTTCCGCCCGGAGCGGTGGCTGCGGCAGGACGGCAGCTTTCAACCGCAGCCGCCGTTCCAGTTCACGGCGTTCCAGGCGGGGCCGCGGACGTGCCTCGGCAAAGACTCGGCGTATTTGCAGATGAAGATGGCCGCGGCCATGCTGCTGCGGTTCTTTGAGTTGCGGCTGGTGCCGGGCCATCCCGTCCGCTACCGCACCATGCTCGTGCTGGCGCTGCAGCACGGGTTGCGCATCACCGCCACCCCTCGGCTTTGGCCACCACCGTCCCTCGTTGGTTAACCCTTAAATGACCATAGGATCATAGTATATACGCTGTTATATAATTGGCATTTGTTATCAACAATGTAGCAAAGGTGTGAAATCATTTTAAATACAAGAAAAAAACCTAACCTTGTATTGTACTGATTGGAAAAACCTAACCTTGTATTGTACTGATTGGGGCAGCACGCTCAGACGTCTAAGGGTTAAGACGCAGGCCTGCTCCACCTGAGTTCCCTATCCAGTGTCTCTCCCTCCACTTGAAGCCACACTCTTGCCGTATGCTCACAAACGTGAATGAATCTACCAAAACCTCTACTAAATATTGCTAACAAAAAAGAGTGTTGGGATTTTAGCTCACATGCTGCACCTGCTCTCATGTAGGATTACCCGCATGCCAGTATGTTCCCAAACGCTTGCTTCAAGGAAATCACGATGAGTAGCTAAAACCTTGAAGACCCAAACGCTTGTTTGAAGGAAATTATGATGAATAGCTAAAACCTTGAAGAAAATTATAAGTTGAATAGATCCGTGGTGGAATGTTTAGCACTTGTTACCTTGAGGATATAGCAATTAGGGCATTGATCTGGAGAACGTATTAGTTAACTTCAGTTCTTCTGACTTTTGCATACCATATGCCTTGAAGTTGACAAGAAAGAGAATTTGAGTGAAACCGCTCTGATGTCTTTAGTTTACTAATCAGCAAAGTAGATGTGAGAATTCAAATGACTTGAACTGGGCTTCAATTCTTATATTGGTGTTATAGGTGAGTGATCTTTTATGTGAAATTTACTGAAGTTTAATGTAAGAATTATAACCATGTGTGCATCATAATGTTATTTAGCAAGGCAAAAGACTTACTTTGAACATGCAATGAAAAGGCTTGATGTTTTGTAGTTTTCAAGAGTTGTAATTCAAATAAGCAAGTTTGAGAAGGTACCAGGGCTCACAAAGTCAAGAAACACTTGAGATAAGTCTTCCCAGAGACAGCGTTGCAAATGAGCTTCCTCACATTTGTTTTCTCCTTATTAGTGATTTTTAATGGTAATTTTCTGCATGAACTTCAAGATCAACACCTGTACTTGCTATTGATAAATTTTCACGCAATAATTCAAGGTTCAAATGAACTAGATAGCGGAAAGAGCCCATCGAGATTACAAGCAGGTATGTAACTGACTGGTTAAAAATAGATTTATTGCTTTAAATGAAGACTACCTCTCAATAAGTTTGTGTAAGGTACCGTATGCACTTACACTTGGACTACTTTAAATGGTACTCAACACGACCATGTCCAACTCCTAATCACGGACAAACATGTACAATGAACCTGCGCATACTCCAATAAGCTAGTAAATGAGCAGTCGATGTATGAAATAAGGCTCTTGAATATACTTGGAACATTTCCTCTTTGAAGAACGAGCTTGTATTTACACTGCAACTGCAGCCACTTTTCGTTCATACAAAGCTAACGAGTTGAACAGCTCATACGATGAAAGTGTTCTCTAGCAAGAATTTACAAGAGTTGCACAAACTCTAATGTTCCATGGATAATAATAACCTGATAGCTTTGTTGTCTGTACAAATTGAATGACTGTACTCCTCACATTACTGTATAAGTCGGACCACCACCTCCTTCTGGAACCGTCCACTGAATGTTTTGGGTTGGATCTTTTATGTCACAGGCCTACAGATCAAAAAACACTTTCCATTAATTCAGCCCCTTTTCAACAACAAGCATGTCAACCAAACTAAAAATGGTACTTCATTCGTTGAGCGTAGTAACGATTATTAGAATGGTGTGTTATTTACATCATTCTTGTTTGCAGTATTAAAGTGGACTAAAAACAGATTAAAAACTTGCAACATCCGGAGACCAAATTGTAGAAGTTGAAAGTTTTATTGGAAGATAACCTATACCAATACAAGTTCTGACGTAAAGGTAGTTTCCATTCTCAATATTTTAAGAATTTAGGGTGTCGCATACAGGTGGGTGTCACAATCAAAAATCTCTACGTCAGTACAAAGACAAAATCACCTTGCAATGAAGGCAATTCTGAGCATTGATGCTCAGTTTCATTTTGTCGTTCTCATCTGCAACGTATCTGAAAATCAAACATTGCATCAGTATGGTAGTAACCTTCTACGGAATAACGCGTTGCACATTCAAGTTTTGTTCTGGTTTGTTGCAATTCACAGTTGTTACTGTTCGAATGGTATTTTTTCTTAAATGAACGTTCTTGTTAGCATATCAAAAGAGGCTTCCACTACACCAAAGAATGTGTTGTTTTGGATACCAAATACAGACGTTACAAAGGTTCAAAGTTTCACTGGTACCTGGCCTAAAATCAAAACAAGCTATCATGTTGAGTGGACATACATTCTCAAATCAAACTTATACTCGCTGTGCAAGATTGTAGGGCGTCGTGGTCAGGTCAGTGTTACAATTAGGTACCTCACGTTACGTAAAGAATTAGAAAAGGAAGATTAGATTTGAGAAATAACGTACTCGTATACTCGAGCTGGGCAGTACCGGGATTCAGGGCCTGCAAACTCTGGCAAATTTACAGATTCGGGGACTTGCGGGTCACGCAGACGCAAATGTGGTGGTTGATCATGCTCATGATTTGTGTTGCTCCTGTATGTCAGCGCCACTGAATTAGTTTGAATTACTGCAGTTTTGTTGCCTAACCCAGCCATCACACGTTGCAAACCACGAGTTTTTTTACAACAAGCTAGAGCATGACACAGTGATTACATACAAAAGTTGTTATAAAAAGTATGGCACTAAACCTGTAAAGGGATGTGAGCAGGTCAAAGGAGACCACCCCGTCAGGCTTTGCATAAGGAATGGGCTTGTGCTTTGAAGCTGGCTGATAAACAATGCCCACAGGGATTTTAAACTCAAAAAATACAATCTGAAAACTGTTCCAGGCTTTGACTTCTGAGCTCATATCTGATATTCTTACAAGCTGCTGTACGTTGGACACATAAGATTAAAAATGGCCGATACCATACCTCTGTAGCTTTGTGATCTGGAGGACCATGGCTCAAAGTAAAAGGTAGCTTCCCCTTCACCAAGTAGCTATACAATCAACAGAGAGTTAATTTAGATAGTAGAAATAGCTTTGATGAGATTGCACAAAATCGATGAAAGATTAGCGACTATGACATCAGCATGAAATCTATGTAATCACAAAGGAAATCTAATGTGCAGGAGAGTTGGTTAAAAAAACTTCAAGTGAAGGGTGATGTCTCACTGGTCTAAACCAGCATGCGCGATGCCTGGCAGCAACCCATAATGGAAGGCCTGTACCCAAAACGAAGGCAAGCCACCCCAGATGATAAGTAAAAATTACCAAAACAAATAATAGACGTAATTAGTTGAACCTATAAATCCTCAGCCTCCAACATCCATAACCCTTGAATGTCACAGAACTTAGACGTACTTTAATAAACAACTTCAAAAGTTTAGGAACTAAGTAGACAAAACAACTATCCATGATGACTAGAAATTATCTCTACAACTAAAATTGAGATTATAATCCCCATGCATCTTTGCCAAATCAATTTACAAGCATTTAGACTTTGAATGTTCATAAAAAACAAAACACTTCAACCATTGGAACTAGAATTTTGGAATTAGAGGCTAAATATAGAGGCTATCAACGTAGTACTATAAGTCTACAAAAAATTAATACAATATGTTTAAAATGTTCTAAGCTTCAAAATATAGATTTTTTTGAACAAAAAAAAACTTGGAAAACAATGGTTGAAGATAATAGACGAGATGTATTGTCCTAAATAAATAGGAGCTAAGAGGGTTGCTGCAACTAAAGATGTTGAGGATTCTGAAGAAAGAGGGTCCAGATATAGCCATACTGGGCGGATATTGCGAACAGACCGAAGTTCCTGCCACACCCAAGACCGTTGCAAGGCCGTCCAATATGCCTCCATACTTGGCTGTTCTGATTTTCCCAAGGCTTCAAAGGCTGCCTCTGCGGCTACCATACCTACATCATACATTTGCAAATACAACTCAGCCGCAACCTCAGCAAGATGGAATAAAATGGTAATCTGGAAAAATTTAAAGGCACGACCAGAGTCGAAAAGCGTGAAAAGTGTACCTGACTTTAGGGCAGTATGAGTGCCTTTGATTTTGGGAACGTTAAGAAAGCCGGCACCATCACCTAACAAAGCACCTCCTGGAAAGACCGTTTTGGGAATAGACTGGCAACGAGGATGAAGTAAAAGGAAAATAAGCGAAATGGTGTGATAAAATAAGCGAAGCAACTCTTTCTTACATACTGTTTAGTAAGAATGGACATTCTAACAACATCCGTTCACGATTTTTAATATAGAAAATTGTGCTTGAAATGGCTCCTAAACAAGACGTTTCGAGCATTTCACGAGCACTGGCACTGTTCCTCTCACCTTCTGTGCTTCTCAACAGTGGCACGTTCCACTTAATGATGTCATTCTAATTTGCAAAAAAATGACGCCTATTCACTTGAATAAACTGATCTATTGTTTCATGGCTTAGATTGTGAAAGTTTGTCTTATGAACAACTTGGCACTACAATTCACATGGACTGGTTCTAAAAGGAAGAATTATTTGGAATCTTAAATATCATATTCTCTCTAATGGTAAAAATTGTCCTACATGGAAACAAAAGCACCGAAAATAAAGCAAAAAAGTACATAGAACAAGAAGGTCATCGTAAACAATAAGCAAGTAACCTTCGAGAAACGTGCACAACCAATGCAGCAAGTAACATGAGGACCAGCAAACAAGATCTTACTTGAAATCCACCCTCATTCAAAGTGCGCGCACCATACTGAATCACTTTCCCGCCTTCCAGCATTGGCCTTATTGATGGGTGCTGCTTAAACCTCTGTTAACCAAATGAAGAAAGCTGTATGAAAAAATGTTCGCTGATAAACTATGTACACAATTGTGCAAAATACTAGACTTCATTGACTTCAAAACATGCCCCCCATGAAGAGCCAGGCGCCCAAATGATAGTAAGTTACATAGGGTTTGCAACGTATCCTTGCCTGATACTCTTCATACGGACTCAAATACGGGTTTTTGTAGTCCATTCCTACCACGAGACCAATGGCAACCTGCAAGGGGATCCACATATTTACTGTAATCAAAAGAATTGGAAAGTGGTAATCCTATGTATGCCACTACTGACAGGATAAGGTACCAGCGAACGTCACATATTTCTGTAGACAACGACAACATAAACTACAAAGCTGGATCTTATTACTTTTGAAAAGCACATACAAAAGGAAAAATAATAATTGGGATAGTCCTAACCTGTCGATCGTCCATGTGGTAAACAAAAGATCCACCGTAGGTTTTGTAATCCAATGGCCAGCCCACTGTGTGAAGCACGTAACCAGGTTGATGCTTGCTCTCCTCAATCTCCCATACCTGCCCACTACATGAAAATGAAGCACTAGTTGCTGAAACATTCCAGTCCTGTATCTACAACAATTATGGCATGCCAGGAACCTCATAACAGTTCACTGCACCAAGTTCCAGCTAAAACCAGCACACTTTTGAAAGAAACAATGTCACACCTCCTTAATCCCAAGAGCATAGGTTTGGTGCTGTGCTTTTGCTTGCTCCCGAAGCTGGAACTTCTTAATGATAGTCTGTCCCAAATTAGACCGCACGATTAAAATTTATAACAAAGTTCCAAACTCAATCTGCCAGGAATTTATTACCTCCGTTTTTTTCAATACAAATGGTGAAAAAGGTGAAAGAAACGAGCTTTCAGTATAGTTAGTTGTTGTCCATGGTCTATCAGCTATTCAGCAAGAGGATACTATTGGTGTCAATTCGAGAATTTTCAGCATGAGTAGGAGTATAGTTTTAGGAAGATTCATGAAGATAATATCCAAATTAAAGAGAGGCTGGTATACTATAGCCACAGACCTCAGATAGAGAACCCCTGCAGCCTTCTCCAAAAAGAGTGAGCCGGCCTGCAGTTGGAAAAATACGATACTCAAATCAGAAAGTTATAAAGCACACCATATAAACACGACACCAAACTCAACTCTATGAAAGGATACCTTTTTTTTGCCCTATCAATACACCAGCAGTTCTTAGAAGAGAAAAAACCTTTACCTTTCAACTCCATGCCCCGCTGAAAAATAGATTTTTTGGAGCCATCCTTTGCAACACCCATGTCATTGGTAGCTATCCCCACGACACGGTTGTCCTCATATAAGACCTGCCTTAACACGATACTGAGAGATCTGAGCTTCATGAATGCCAACAGTTCTGAAACAAGCTGGTAAAATACAATTCAACGCAAAACAATAAAAATATCCTGCACCTCACTCGCTGCAAAGCCAGGATATATCTCAACCCCAAGTTCCTCCGCTTTCGCTCCGAGCCATCGCACAAGTTGACTCAGACTGTACTCACAACACCACTAAGAGAACGAGTCATTCTCTAATACAAGGAGCAATTATTGCCGTACAAAATCCTAGAAAAAGGTGGAATTACATAGCTTGCTATAGTTCAAATTGAACTGCGGTTCACCCATCAAATATGAACTGTTAAAATGAGAATAGTTCTCGGGAAGAAGAGAAGATCACCACCAATATCACAAGTAGGTAAAGGTTGGTTTGGATTAATCACCTTACGACAAAATTTCCTTTATTGTTGAAAGGAGATGGCAGGTGCAGTGCCCGCGTCTCGGTTAGAAACCAAAACTTGTCATCTGTGACCGGCACTTTCACTGGAGCCTGCACAAGAATCACACAAGATTAAATCCTTGATTGAGCTTCGACGTGTCCATATCCTTATAAGTAAGAGATTTTATATTTCAAGAGGTTAGAAATCCATTCATCCAAGCTACTGATACTCAGCTTCAAACCTCTAAAATACACCTAATGATCTAACCAGAAAGGTTGATAAGGTAAGAAAAGAAGAAACAACACACAACGTTCTAAAAACCAATTTGTATCGAGAGGGGAAGCCATTATTACGTCTTGCTCCTTCCAATCAGGGAAAAGCTCACTCAAGGACCGTGTCTCCAACACATTTCCCGACAAGACATGTGCACCTGCGAAGCAATCAATACAAATTCACTTTTACCTCAAAATCTGGTCCAAAAAACCTATTTGAAGAAAAAAAGATACATAAGATTCTAGAGTAGTATATAGATCTCTAGTAAAAAAGTGTCTAGAGCAACGATAAAATTGAAGAACTAGCCCACTTTGAAGCATTTTTAAGCATGCAACAGCTCTCGAATAATGCAAAAATTCTAAGGATAAAAAACAATGTAAGAAAGAAACAATTCTAATGGGAGCGACACCCGCCCTTGCTAACTTAACATGAACTCAAGATCGTGTAAATAAAAAGTACTTAATTGAAACAAGTACCTAAATGCAACACCCTAAAACTTGCGCAACATGTACATGAAAATGAACACCATCATACTACTAAATCACAGTGACCTTTGCAACATCACATCCCGACCTCTGTAATATCATATCTCCAGGCTCTGTGATATTATCACATAGATACAATTTGAAGACTTACTGAAATTTTTACTTTGCATTCTATCTAACATATGAAAATCCTTATAAAATTCTAATGGTGAATGCGTAAGAAACAAGTTTGTCAATTTTAGGTCATCTGGCAGTAAGTTTTTCACCCTTATAACTCTTACATACAGTGTCCAAATATTGCAATTTTTCAGAAAATGAATTCCTCTTAAATTTGCTAACAAGAGTAAACATTTTCTTCATAATTCTAACAATAGTAATTATGCTCAGCAAGAGTGCTCAAGAAGCTCATCAAGAATGTCATGAAATGAAAAAGCAAGAGGAGTCATTTCAGGTCATCTGGCAGTAAGTTTTCACTACTCTTACATAGTGTGTCCAAATATTGCAATCTTTGAGAAACTGAAATCCTCTTTGATTTGCTAACAAGAGTAACATCTTCTTTTGAATTCTAGTGTGAGTAATTATGATCAGCAAGAGTGCTTCATGAATGATAAGCAAGAAAAGCAAGAGGAGAAATACACTCACCGACTTCGGGTGCTTTTTCAACCACACAAACAGAAAGATCGCTGCCGTTCTCGTGGCACAGCTGCTTCAGCCGGATAGCAGCTCCCAGACCAGCTGGTCCGCCTCCAACAATCACCACGTCGTATTCCATCACCTCCCGATTTTCTTCCATTGCCACTTCGGTACTGAACGTGCGTGCCGCTCGTCCAATTCGGGACCGATTGTACTCAAATCCAATACTACATAACACTTCCGTTCTCATCCAGCTTCCGCGACCTAAAATTTCGACACGAGGACCAAAAAAACCATCGCAACCTTGCCTAAACCTTGAAATAGCGACATCGCTTTGGTTCAAGCGAGAAAAGGCTGCTAATTCGCGAGGAGATTGCCTTAGACTGACATGACGAGCACTTGCCGATAAACTCCGCTCTCGAAACAGACGCCTCACGAGCACCATCGATACTCGCTAACTTTATTTTCCAAAGACCTAATTTTCTTCAGCAACGCATCGGATCGGACCGATTCTAAATAGAATCCTCTTGGCTAAGAAATCTCGTCACCTGTCTTAATTAAGAGCAGAACAACGTAATTAATGAAATTGCGCTTGAATACTACTACCTCTGATTATCGCCGGGAATCCAATCAGTCAAGCCTTGTCAATAAGGAATTCTGCAGTTGTGAATTGGCAGAGGAGCAGCAGGAGTAATGTAATATAATCAACCGAAAGGCTAGGAAGAGAGGAAAGGCTGCAATTTAAAGTAGTTTTTGGCAAATTTCGTAACCAAAAATGTCGAGAAAAAAATTAGGAAGAGGAAGAGAGAGCGGGGATTGACGGGAAGAGAGGAGATTGCGAAGGAGGTGAGCGGTGGTGATGGAGATCCTGTAGTTTGATGTGGTGCAGTAGCAGCGTTGTGTTCGGGGGAATGAAGCAGGCGGGGATACTCGAGGACTCGAGGTGCTTGATTGGGCGGGGTGGTGATTACTGCCAGCCGTGTCAGCGCTGAGTTGGCATCCTTTTTGGCACGGGTTTCTTTCGGCATTCACCAGGCACGATGAGCGCACGGTGCGTGCCACGTCACATGACCTGAGTCGTTTCACATCCCAAGGTAAGGGCATCATCAGTCCAGCACTGGGTATTTGGCGGGGCCTGGGACTGCAGAAACATTGTTATTTTTTGACTAGTCTATAATTAGAATATGAGATTATTATCATTGGAAGCGTATACAAAAACTCTTCAAACAAATAAAATGACATATGGTATTGGAAATTGAACAATCAAACTAATGCTCATTGAAAAAATAGCTAAAGGACAAACAACACAGTAAACCATGCCTAATAAAAAGTAATGAGATAGTGGCACTCCAAATTTGTAAAATTTGGAGTGCCACTATCTTGTTATTCTTTATTAGGCATGGTTTACTGTGTTGTTTGTCCTTTAGCTATTTTTTCAATGAGCATTAGTTTGATTGTCCAATTTCCAATACCATATGTCATTTTATTTGTTTGAAGAGTTTTTGTATACGCTTCCAATGATAATAATCTCATATTCTAATTATAGACTAGTCAAAACATAGCAATGTTTCCTCGTCCCTAGCCCCGCTCCATTCCCAGTGAATGCATTGAAGATGCCCTAGCATGTGACATTATTCAGCAACAGTAGCACCAGCCCTCAACCCTTTTTCTTTCATGTTTTTGAGTGTGCTACACCAAATAGTGCATTTAGGTTGCCCCAAACTATATGTTGACCATACTTCAATTTCACATGTTTACAACTTGAACGTTGGTAATTTATTTTTCAGCAGCTTTGTAGTGGTTGCAAGGTCCTTTAAAAAAAAATTGTAGTAATTAGTGATGGAAATCATTTTTACAGTAGTAGAAGAGTAAGATATGAGAATTAGTGTGGGGCAACCTAAATGCACTATTTGATGTAAAAATGATTAAGATAAATTTTGTGGTTTGGGTTTAATTTCTTAACAAATTTTTTGCCCTAATCTTACTACAAAATGCCTATGGCTACTAGTACATTAAGAAATTTGCATGAAAATTTGGATGAAATAGCTAGATCCCACCTTGAGCAACAACCTAGTTTGCCAGAATGCAAGTAGCTTATATTAGTAGTCTTTTGGATGAACTTTCACATATCATTCATTCTTTCCAAATTTAGTCAAATTTTCCTTACCTGCATGCATTCGGTCGCTCTACCCTAGCAAAAACAAAAATTAAACCCTTTTGTGGTGAAGCCACATATTTGAACATCCATACGTATCTTGAATAAAAAAATCAATTTGTTTTTCTGTATATTAAGTTATTTTGTCAAAAAAAAGTGGCCGTTTTATTTGATAGATTACAATAGATTCCTAATCTTACTGCTAAGTAATGTGTGTGTCTTTTGAAGTTCATGCAGAAAATTGATGCCTTTTCACAAACATGGAAAAATTAGTTGATAGAGTAACCACTTGCAATTAATATAACAAGTTCTGTCATTGTAGATGCTTGTCACTTAAGGTAGTCGCTCTAAAACCGTCATTTTAAGGGCTGTTCTGGATTTTCATGGGCTTTTCAGGACATGAAGACTTTTTGCCTAATTTTTCGTCAAAGAGAAATGGATGCTAAATGTAATCCAATTTTTTCCAGCATTATTGAATTGTTGATGAATTTTCAAAGTTTTTTGTAGTAGGTACCTATCTATGACCCTAAGCCTCCCATAAAGCGTCCCCTTGCAACTTGTAAAGAGATCAAGTGAATAGAGGAGTATGATTGGCTCGTGCGATAAAATACACCTTTTCTTTTAAGACTAAGAAGGGTCCATTCAAGAACCATCTCATATTCATTCTTGGATTGGCTATGGAACTTTTTAAATTTGAGGGTCGCAATTAGAGCCGACTACCTTAGACATGCTCTTGATAGCATGATGTTGATACACCTCAAGGATTATACTCTCAATTGACTAGCATAAGGGTATGTTCCCACTTGGTGTTAAAAGGGGTGTTAGCAATACGACTGTAGTCTAAAGGTGCATCCAAGTGCATCTAGTTTTCCTCAGCTAATACCCCTCCTAACATCAAGTGGGAACATACCCTTAGGGTATGTAATTTCTAGCACTCAAAATGTGCAAAAAAAATGCAATAGTTTTTCCTTGTAGAATTTTTTGTGCTACCTAATAATGCTATAGTCGGATTAGTGAAAGGTTGAAAATATTTTATTCAAAAAATGCATACTTAGGTATTACTAAAAGAAAACCACTTTTTAATTTCTTATGATCAGATAAGAAAATAGTGTCCGAATTGAAACGTCCAAATTGACTAAACTTGTCTAAATTGATTAAAAAGTGTCCAAATTGACAAAAAAATGTCTAGATTGACACACCCAAATCTACAAAAAAATATGACATAATTGATAGCGTTTTCTTGAGTGGTGGCTATGGCCATTTAGTTTGGTAAAATTTGGACGTGGAGGTTGTAAAACCAAGCTCCTAAAATTTAGTAGAAAGTAGAAAAAGCTTGAAAGAAATTTTACCCATGAAAATGGTGAAAGTTGAGCATTTAGTGTTTTCATACTAAAATGTTGATTTACCTATTATAGATTTAACCCCTAAGTGCTCAACAGACCACTTTATGGTTGCTGCCTTTTTTTTAGGGGCTGCCTGAGATGCAAAAGTACATTTTTTTTAAATAAAAAATAATCTCAAATAGGAAAGCAAGTTTACTTTCCTATTCAATTTGAATCATGTTAATCCAAGTTAGCCTCCACCAAAGAAAATTTTCCAAAGACAAACATTTTAACATTTGTCAGTCTTATAAAATTTACTATATATACAAAAACTTGATGATATTCTCTCCTTTGAAATGATTTCATTTTTTAATTTTACAATATCATTTCTATTTTTAACAAATTATACTCAATTTCAAATTCTATGACTAAAATTTGTAATTTTGATGAATATTAAACCGTAAATACTTCTAAATTCATTTGAAAAGATTCCACATCCTTTTTGAATGTTGGACAATATAGAGAATTACAAAACGTCATGATTCTTGTTTTCTCTTTTGAAGCAAAACTTCAACAAATTTACAAAAGTATCATTTTATAATGCATTTATATTTTGCCCTTACCCCTTGGGCATTTAGGGGTTAAACAACTGGAAGGCCCTTTGCAGCTAGTACAATACGAGATATTTTTCTTGTATTTGGAATGGATCCACACCTTTACTACATTTGAGACCAACAAAAAAATTGGAGAATAAATCAATGCAATTCTATTTAGCTGCTTGAGATCCCAAATTTTTAAAAAATATTGGTAGCAAATAACAATTATACATTAAACATTAGCGTATATGCTATGCCCTATTATCGTTTAAGGGTTAAGGCCATTGGCAAATACCAAAGGAAATACAAACCAGATAGTGCAATCAATATAAAAGTGTAGACATGGGTTTTTGTAGAACGACTAGATAATGGATTGGAATTTGGCTTAGAAAACCAACTTAGGTTTAGGTTGAAGGAGAACATAAAATGGCTGGGCAATCATTTACAAAGAATTGTAAATTACCTTTCTTAGGAGTCCATCTTTTAATTCAAAGTGTTCCAACAAATGAGATTGCAAGGTTGTGTGTAAGGATTGCAACTTGCAATAAACTTTTTGTTGTTCTATATATACATCTCAAACAAATTTGCAAATGAATATAATATGTATAGTTTTGAAAAAAATGAGCAAAATATTTTTATTTTACATTGATATATGCCATTGTCCAATGAAAGATATTGTAGACTTTAGGTGTTTGTTTACACACCCTCAAATGTATCTAACAAAGGTAGAAAAAAAATATTAAAGATAATGAAAGTTTTGAAACTTAAACTAATACTTATCTTTATTCAATTTTAAGCAAACTATGCAATTATTATAAAATTCAACTCAATTGTATATAACTCAAGAGTCAACATGGGTTCAATTTCTACCTACTTTGAGCTAAAATCAATCAATTGTTGGCTTTATCTTATGAAGATTTTTATATTTTGACATTTTGACATTAACCCTGTTGCCTACCAAAAGTGTTGGGTAGCCAAAAATTCCCCAAAATAACCTCGTTAACCAATAGTATGTTTATGACTTGGCTTAAATTTTATAGCTCCAATAAGATTCATGTGCTACCTGAACACCCCATCTGTATACAGCACATGCAAGCTTATACAACACATTAACATCCTTTAAGGGTTTAGGGGTTAACCCCTCAACGCCCCAACTATCGAAAAATACATTGAAATGGGGAGCAATTCACGCCCTAGGGGCGTTGAGGGGTTAATGGGCTCTATCTTGTACAAATTCTATCTCTGGAGGCAATTAGCTCAAAAAACGCTTGGAGGTTCAAGGGATGAAATTGGTGATTTTGTGAAAAAACCAGTCCCTCTGAAATCGAAAAAGGTAATAGTGCTGGTTTCTTTGACAGTACCTGTTGACGGTCCTCAAAGCAGCCTCATGGCTACTATTCTCGTATACATTCAAGATCGGTACTTGGGGCTGTGTACATGCACAAGATGAAATTTCTCGTGATACACGAGAGCCCTGTACTCCAATTTGGAGTTGTTGGAACTTAAAGAGTAAGCCTGCGAAAACTTAGAATCTTATAGAAATTTAGAAAAGCAACTGGGCTGCAAAGCTTAATCCCTGAACGGCCCGAAAGCTCTTTGCAGCTGTATGTACGGCCATATGTACAGACGTATTTGAGTTACTGTGAGGGCTTTCCAAAAAAAAAAAATTATGCACCCACCATCATACAATCCTTCAATATGTATGGTTATAACACTTGATTTCTAGCTGATTCAAACTTCAGAATATTGGTTGCAACCGTATTTAGCTGATTCAAACTTCAGAATATTGGTTGCGACCGTATTTGGTATAGTAGCTCTAGAGCCCAAGGGCCCTTCAGGGGTTAAGCTTGAGAATCTAGGAAAAAGTTTGAGCTAATGACACTCAATAGGTCTGCTTGTATCACTTCAAAGTTAGTCGATAGGAACAGGGCTGTTGGCAAGAATGGCTTCAGAAGGTGTGTCTACTAATCAGAACACATGCAATTGCACACTACTAACCATTTGCAAAACTTTTCACTCAGATATTCTAGAACTCAAATTGCTAGTTAGGAACAATTTATGACAAGGACCAAAGTGAACCAATAATTGAACTGGACTATAATGGCTTGAAATTCGCCAGTTCTACTTTGAGCATATTGCTATCCTAAACTGTACACCTGCAAACAGGGACTCTGAAACTAAATATATTCAACGCATTTTGGGTGCCACCACCAATAAAGAGGACAATCAAAGAAAGTGTCGGTACAATGCTAAAGCTGCACATTTACTAGCATCATACTCGTCCGAGGAGCATCTGCAGAAACTTTACACTTAACCCGGAAATGAAGATGCTTAGCCAATACATCTCCATCCGGAAAATCTTTCAACTTTTGGCAAGAAGGCATAGTTGCCTTCACACTACAACCATTGTGACTATCATTCCTACTGAAAAAACCTGGTAGACTATCCGTGCCAGCCGATTTCTCACGCTTCAGATACAAAACGCCATCAAAAATTACCTGCAGCAGAAAAGAGAAACATGTTCAGAGGCTGAATTTGGAGGATTCGTTCAGTTCTAAACTTAACTCCTAAAATACAGCGTGGAAAGAAACTAAAGTGCTGTGTCTATAAAACTAGACTCCAAGAAAAACAATATAAAGCATGTTAGAAAAAGGGAATGACTAGGTAGACACCCCCCAATTGCTACGTGGACACCCCCATAGCCCAACTTATTAAATTTGAGGTTATTATTATGCTAAAATATGAAATAAAATCAATGCAACAAATTTGCATACATTTGTGTTTACAAGCATTGCAAACATACAACAAATTTGCCTAGTTTGTGACACGGTCAAGAGTTAAACCAGTAAATGAAGGAAGCGACTGGTTTGACTCCTAACCGTGTCACAAATGAGGCATCTTTGTTGTATATTTGCATCGCTTGTAGATGCAGATGTACGCTAAAGTATTACTTTGATTATATTTCATATTTCAGCGTAATAATAATCTCAAATTTAATAAGCTAGGCTATGGGGTGTCCGCGTAGCAATTGGGGGGTGTCCACCTAGTCGCTCCCTAGAAAAAAGGCTAACGTTAGCAAAAACAAGAAAGTCACCAAAATCAGTTTACTTCGCTTAGTGACTCACCTCTCCAGTTCCAAGGCTGACATCAATAGAAGAGTAGAAGGGAAGCCCAGTCGGTGATTGCGGAGGACCGGGCATATTCTCAGAAGGATCTTCCATTTGCTTATCAATCGTGCCTTCCAAGTCGTAAAGCTCATCCACGTATCGCTGAGCGGCAGTAACCTGCAAAGATCATATCAACAATCCTAAGAATTGCACCGAGCGAATCAAACATTTGGGCTCAAACATTAAGGCAATCCAGATAATGATACCTTCTGCATCATGAGCTCGCCATCAAAAGTTGAGAGCTCCACTAAACTGCCCCTGCCTTGGCGCCAGAGACAAAGGTCCGTAAGTGGCTCAGCCAGAACTGTACCACTCGGCAAAGCTACATTGATACCAATCAAATAACGACCTGGATGTTTCCCAATCCAACATATATCGTCAGAATATTGAAACATGCACGAGATCCAGTTTTCAGAACAGCGTAGACATATGATTGTTGTAAAAGCAAGGAAAAAAGACCATCATGCGGGGATAGGGTTTATTAATACCCGGTTGAACCTGAAATGAGGTAATGGCCTCTTCAGATCTATCCTCGTGTAAACGTTCCAGACTGCAAAATTCAAATGTCCGGGATTAGTATGGCGTAGCTACTACACACAACTTCGGCCAACAGATTGCTCTAAGCATAGTTTCCCAAAAAAATTGCAGCACAGTAAACAACCCTCCGTTAGATTAACAAAGGGTTAAGCGTTAATTTAATAAGCAATATGTCGTGCTGAGGTAATGTCGCATTATTATAAGCATAACACTAAGTAATGCTAACCTAGTGTTCGGGTGAAATAGTGTCCTTAGCATCAACTTGATAATTATACATGCAGGAAATTGAAGCATTAAGTCAATATTAAATTAACACTAATTTAACTTCTGGAAACTGATCTAATGCTTTATTACTTTTAACATAGAACTTATCAATAGTATCATTGGGAATCTGTTGAGATATGGATGATTCTGATTAATCAATTAAGCAGGAGTATTGCAACAATCTAGCAATTCCCAATTAGCGTTCCTAAGCCGAACCTGCATGCCACTTCTGGATCGTCATCCAAAGACCACCACGCAGGTACGCCAAGAAGCGCAAGATTTGTAAGCTGCATAATAGTGAGATGTCCAGTGCCCGAGTCCAGTCTCAAGACTTGATGCATCCCTATAGAGTAATAAATCCATGTCAAAAACTGAATATTTCATGCTATTACAGGACAAGTGATGTATATATGTCGATACCAATGAGACGTAAGACTAGGAAAAAAAATCCAGCACAGTCAAATGAATAAAGGTGATAATAGAAAAATCGTGAGACAGAATGTGATACCTGAATCTATGACAAGAACTTCAGACTTCAGCCCTGCCACCTGTGACACCAGACTAGAGAACAGCCGCTCACAGGCCACACCCCTGCTGGCAAGCGTTTCATAAACGTCCATCAAATCCTCAAACTGACTAGATTTTAATTCCATTAGCTTCTTCAAGTTGGCTGCCGGTTCTGTTTTTTCATCATCAAACGTAAGCCGTGAGTAACTGGCAACCTAAACCAATCAAAGACGAATAACCATCTCCTACAAACCACACATGGGCGAGTTCAAAGGATTATCTACATTTTAAACAGTCAATAGAGTTCACTCTCAGAACAGAGGAGGAACCTTGATCAGGCTCTACGGTCGCTGTTCCTGTGTCAATCTCGATCATCCACAATTTTTCGAACCTGAAAGAAGAGCGGAGGAAGGATAGATAAGGCACTTTTCACTAGAAAATTAAATTTTTTTCAAACTGGAATTCTAAAGAAGAATCAAGATTTTGGAGGGCTTATTGACCAATAAACTACAATCAATGCACACACATAGATTGAATAAAAGAAAAATGTTCGAGACAAACCTCGACTCACCCCTGTGTTGCAGCAATGATATTCCCGCTAGGCAATATGGAGAGATGCCAAGGATATGAAATCTGATGTAAATTGGAAACCCTAATAGATGAAGAACTCTTCATAAACCCCAGTCCACGCAGCCACCTTTGTACTAAGCCTTGCTGTTCTTCTTGTTTTGGGTACACAGTATCAAGCATTCTGGAGGGAAGATGTGCCCTCCGTATGGCATGATTCTGCAAGCACTCAACCAAATGACAAGATTTAGACTCCCGGACATTGAAACCATTATATAAGTTTCAAAACACTACCATTAATGATCAAGAGGAATAGTTCATACCTCGCAATCTGCAATGTAAAGGCAGTTCTGGTCACTATTATATACAACAGAGGAGGGTCTTCGTAACCTTGCAGAATCAAAAGGACCATCCTCAAACCCTGCACATGATCCAATCTACAAACAAATCCATCTTAGGAGCATCCTTGGTTCGAAAAATTCACAGAAAGAAAATTGAATGAGAACACAAAGAAACAGCTACCATTCAATACTAGACAAGAAAGTACTATGTAACAGCAACGCAAGGAACTAGGTGTAAAATTCACAACAGAGGTAACACCTGCTCGAGTGCAACAAAATAAGTCTAGAGACACGTGCGTTTAGGTGGAGCGTGTCCTACATAATCAAGCACTCTCCCAGTTCCATTTGTAATAATAATACGGTCATGTAGACTATCCGAGATAAACACCAACTCTTCTGCAGAACTTGTTGCTATGCCACCTGGAACAGAAACTTGACTTGTTAACACTAGAATGGCATGCGTACTTGCCACAACTATGACAATCCAACCCAAAAATTTCATTACATGGCAATTTTCCCTACATCTTTAAATATTTCATGAGTAAAATATTTTGAGCATTGATACATTCCATAGGGTCCAAAGCTCATGATATTACGAATGTGCACACGTCTTACTTGAATTCTTTCTAATAGTATTAGGAACACCCCATTCACCCATCTCCAGGGTCTACTCTGTGCTACTTCTCTTGTTTGAATATTTTTCCTATTTTACGTAAAATGCCAAAAAAAATTGAAATACAATATGTACTATTCACATAAGTAAATCATACGAAACTTTCAATGTGCACCAGGGTCCGGGAAATATTTGAGATTTTTCAGTTGATTTCCTTCAATTCCCGTATTGAACCGGTTAATCAAGGAACTGTTTCGGTTATTTTCTCTATTTTATAGTATAAATAAAAAAATTATAGATTTTTTGTCAGTTTTTAGCCGAAGTTTATAAATTGCAAACGGTTTTTTCTCATTTCAATCGGCTAGCTTTGAACTAGCGGTCGGTTCTTCCCGGACCTTGATGTGCACACCCCTCCTCAAGGCTTTGCAAAGATATCAAGAGAAATCCCCTCAATTCCACAAAATGTGAAGATTGACAGGGTCACATGACAAAGCAAAACAAACACATGTATCTCTAATGCATTTATGTATCCATGAGCATAACATTTACTAATAAAATTACTTTCTTCTTACAAAGTAGAGAACTGCTGATGGGAGAGGAAATGACTTCTTACGAGGGTAGGACAGAATTGTCTCGTACTCATGCTCAAATTGATGATTGAACAAAAAGGCATGCTGGACGTCCGGTAGCGTCTGCTTGGAAGTTCTCGTGGTTCCTGTATGATCAAGGTCAGCAGCTCTCAGAGTACTCAACCACCGCGGCCAGATTTGCTCTTTGTAAACTGCAGTAGACAAGGAGACAATGAAACAATGCTTGCAGTTAGTCACACAAACAAACCTCATCTCAAACTTGAACGTCGAAGCAAAACCCTAAATCCTACTATGATCCATTTCAGATGTTTGCAGAGCCCTATCTCTAATAAGGTAGCAACACCCATACCATCACTGTACCCATAATTATCACCTCTAAAATCTTGGGAAATCTGTGGAAGTGAATAGATATAATTACAAGGATGTACAACATGTGAACATGAAACCTTAGTGTTGGTATTAGGTGCAATTGCAGTCGGCTCTTTAAAAATTCACAACTCATTCTCCCAGTATCCAAATAATACATTCGAAGGTGCAAACTCATTATTTTTCTCTTGCTAATAGGATCTTATAATTTGCTAGATGTTTGTTAATAATCATCATGTTCAAAACCCTTACTTTGACGGTTATAGGTGCTGCTACCTTAAGGCAAAGAAGGATTGATCATTAAAAAGATTTGAGATACCTTCCTTGAAACAACAATGTTGCCACATTAGACTAAAACCTAAATTCATTCAAAACGGAACTGCTGACCTAGTTTCAAGACATTAAAGAAGAGTAAGCCTAATAAACAACGCTGTGATTAGGTATTGGCAAGCCTTTTACAACATTATACGATTAAGATAATCTCAATCACAGAGTGTCATAATACAAGAATCAGACAATAAAAATCCCAAACCCTAAACCTAATTGCGTAGAAAACGATGCACCATTGCATTGATTTAGGTTGCAGAGATAACAGTCCAGAATCTTACAGAAAGAATCAAGCCCTTGAAATGAAGACGACTGCAAAATATTTCGACTACCACACGTGCTCTGCGATGATCGCCCTAATCTCAGAAAGGGACGTAACAACGCCCCTCCCATACGCCGCATGCTTGGCATCAACAAGCTCACACCGCAGAACCTCCAATTTCAGCATCAGTGCTGAACCTGTAAAAACCACTACCAGCATCTCATTCCAAGCCTGTGCAGGTCGAGATTCTTATCAAAAGCAGCAAGGGCATTCACAAGAGAGCAATCAACTCCAGATTTAGCAACAAATTTGCACGGAAAGTAAAATGTATTTGTGGAAGTGCAGCTGTTTCTGAGAGTTCTGCACAAACATCAGCAATGTGGAATGCGAGAGAACGTTGTCGATTGAAAAGACGAGAAAATGTTTCCGAATGGCTTACTGGATTGTTAAGATTGTTTTTGAACAGCAGCTCCGCCATTGCCATAAAGTTACATCACGACGGAGGCAAAGATTATGAAGATGATGCGATTCTCCGGTGCAATGGATTCGATCAACACGCGCAACTTGAAATCCGGATGATGTTCAATGCCCTGTGGGAGACATATGCATTGAAAAATCCGGTTGAAATTGTTGTTAAACCCTAACTTAACAGAAGCTTTACTTGTGTTTTCCTCTGGCAATCGTTCTCGTTGAGTAAAATTGCTGGGTGGTAACTTGGTTAGTAACTGGCTGGGTAACTTGGTTAGTAACTGGCTGGGTAACTTGGTTAGTAACTGGCTGGGTAACTTGGTTAGTAACTGGCTGGGTAACTTGGTTAGTAACTGGCTGGGTAACTTGGTTAGTAACTGGCTGGGTAACTTGGTTAGTAACTGGATGGGTAACTTGGTTAGTAACTGGCTGGGTAACTTGGTTAGTAACTGGCTGGGTAACTTGGTTAGTAACTGGCTGGGTAACTTGGTTAGTAACTGGCTGGGTAACTTGATTAGTAACTGGCTGGGTAACTTGGTTAGTAACTGGCTGGGTAACTTGGTTAGTAACTAGCTGGGTAACTTGGTTAGTAACTGGCTAGGTAACTTACCTTGTACCTTGCTTGGTAACTTAATTTGTAACTTGTAACTTGTTAGGTAACATGCTTTGTAAAGCTCAAAAATATCTTTAATGTTGTCTACTAGGACCCTATAATTAGCCTTAACCCCTGAGCATCCAAACTTATTTTAGGATTTAGGAGAAAATGGGGGGTTTAATGGCCACCACAACTTGGAAAATTACATTCAAAAAAAGTGACCGTAGGATTTGAAAAAGAACTACCTTCTTTGCTGATGGAGACCAGCCATGACTGTTTTCACTATACAAATTAAGAGAAAAAGTGTGATAAAGTTATGGGCCCCAACTACAAGATCCTGTTGCTGGGGCGCTTAAGGGTTAAGTTTAAGCTATACTAAATAGTGCAATTAGGTTGTCCCACATTAGTTTCTCAACATTTAATACTACATAAAAATTTATTGATACTACAATAATGTTCATCAATAATTATTGCAATGAATAAATTTTAATACCAATAAAGGCCTAACAACAACAAAAATGTTGCAATTTTTTTTATAGCAAGAACCAAGTCATAAATCATGTGAAACCATAATATTTATAGAGTTGCATGGGCCTCCAAGTGACCAATTGATGACTCATGAGATAATTTTTCAAGGTAAGACAACCCAATTGCTAAGGCAACCTAATTGCACTATTTAGTGTAGTTGAGCTACTAATTCTATAAAGTTAAACAAACCAGGTCAAAAAGTGCGTATTATCATCTTCTTGAAGGAGAAAACTAACCATCATTTTTTACTCTTGGCCAACATGGTAAAAACGGGGCTAAAAAAATCAATCCTCATGAACTTTTTGTGCTATTGAAGGGTGTTGAAACAAGAGTTCAAACTTAAAACCATATATTTTTTCCTACACAAATTGTTTTTAACCCTTAAGCGCCGGGGCCTATTGGCGCAAATACACGAGCTCAGTGTATTTGCCAGGGACAATTTTTGTCCCCGTTGACATTTAAGGGTTAAGCTTGCTCAAGAGAAAAAATAAAAAAAAGCAATACTTGTAGCTAAGAGGTGGTTGTGCATGACAATTGCTGCTACAATAAAATTGCAAATAATCATTGTGGGTGGTACAAATTAATTTGTGTAGTGGTCCAAACTAAGCAAAACCACAATCCCTAAAGCTTGTGGTGTTTGAACATGTGAATGTGCTTTTGGATTCTTGAAAATGTTTTAATTTAAAAGAAAATTTGATCATAATGATCTACAAAATGTAAGAATTAGTGATAATCATCCTTCAAATATGTTGCTATCCATAGTGTATGTTTATTTTGGTACATTTACGCAAAATCTTATGAATTTGAACATGAGCTTATTTGCTCAACCATGACAAGTTTGTAGGGTCGCTTTTACTTTTATAATCTTAGCATAACTTGCATTCATGTGTAATATGATGTCAAAAGACTTGCATAATTTACTAGAGTAGCAGTTTGTAATTTCTACAACTAAGGGTTGCTTTACACTAGGAGTTAAGGCACTAAAGACTTGGACTTATTTAAAGCAAAATTTAACTCACATGGGCTCAAGAACTATCCCAAGCACCCATTATAATAAGATTATAGTGGGGTCAAATCTCTTGTGTGTAAAGGTCTCAAGCTAAACAATTGAGGTTGTAAGTGCAGACCTTGAAATTTAATTCCTAAAGGATTGTTGTTCTTTTAGTGGACAAGATTGATTGTGAGCAAGCTTGTACTATTTGGGCTTTTGACCAAATCATTTGAATTTCTTTTAGGTGTGAGAGTTTTCTAAAAGTAATGTAACCATATAACATATACTAAAATTGATTGTGAAATTCAAAATTTATTGATGTTTTATATGTGTTGTTTTTATTATCAAGGGATAGGTTGGGCATGCCATTTCTCTTTATTTTCACCTAAAAGACAATCAAAGCGGGAAGCAAAGTTGGCAACTTTGCTAAAAGGAGCAACGCAGTGGAAGATAGGTGATGAAGGGATTGGCTCAAGATAAATGCAAGGGGCAAGACAACAAGTGGTGATAAGAACAAAAAACGCAGTGGTCAAATCATGACTGGGCGCATGCAAGAGTGACACCAAATGCAAGTTGGAGGGTGCCACTCCTAGCGCAAAAGCAAGAGTAATGGCGGATGTTGATAGTTACCAAAGTTGCAACTAATTAGTAGATTGTTTAGAGGAGGAGATGGGGCAACTAGAGAGGGGTTTAAGGGTTAAGGTTAATTCAAACAATCAATCAACAAGAGATGAGCACTAGGAGTGATGAAAGTGGAAAATCTATTTCAAATCCTATTGTAAAGCAGCTTTGAACTTAATAAATATAATAGGAATATTCACAAGGTTTTAATAAATTTGACTAGCCTCTTGAATAAATATGAAACTCCTTATTTGTTTTATGAAGAGAGTAGTCTAATTTTATAACCAAATACCAAGTCACGTCAACAAAATGATATATTTTGTAATTATATACCAACTTTAACAATTGGACACTAATTTTGGTAATTGAACACCTGTTTTGGAAATTAAATAGCAATCATGCTAAACAAATTTAAACACCAATTCTAGTAACTAAATGGTCACTAGTTTTGGTAGCTTAACATAAATCTTTGTAAACGGTAATCAAACATCAATCCTAATAACAAAACAATAGTAGTGGTAATTAAACACTAGTATACAAAACCAAACACCATTGTTGATACTTAAAGTTATGGTAACTAAACACTAGTCTAGGAAATTAAATACCAAATTTGGAAACTCAGCACACAAAATGATCATTAGGCATCAATTTAGTAAACTATCAAATCAAACACTAAACGCAATCAATAAACCATGAAAATGACCAAGCTAATGTTTTCAAGGACATTAGGTTAGGGTATGTATCTTCTTTTAGAATTTATATATTTTTCAATCATTTATAGTTGATAAATCTAAAATAATAGAAACCAAATTCTTTCAAATTGATCAAGGTGGAAACTTTGCATTTTAATCAATCTAACACTTTCAAAATTCAATGCATATAAAGTATTCAGAGTAAAGGAAAAATAAGTTCTATCACTTTTGAATCAAATGTTTAGGTGGTTGGTACTTGTTGATTTAGAATTGCAAGACTAGTTGATTGAAGTGAAATCATACATGTGGACACTTGACACACCACAATAGTGCTATTGCATAGGGGCAATCACAATGACTAGCTTGGCATTTACGGATTAAAGTAGCTAAGTTTATTGAAACCTTGAGTGTAAGTTACAAAGTAAGTTGCCCAACAAGTTACAACCATGGTGAATTGATGAATTGACCCCCTCATAGTCTCATGTCTAGATGAATGAGGATTTGGGACTTTGTTCATTGTGCATTCGTTTCTCTACCCATGGCGGGAAAGCTCCGTAATTCTCAAAAAAAGATGAAAGTAATAATTTTCCCCCTATTTTTGTAGTGTTCACTTATATCCTCCTTCCATATTATAAACTAAATCAATGTTTATGAATGCAAATGTGATATCAAAATTTCCAAATCCAAACTTTGAATGATACATTTCTGAACTTCCAAAAATTTTGAAATGTGAAAAAGCAAAACTTCTTCACCTAGCTCTACAATATCAAAAAGTAGTTGACTAAGAACCCGGCCCTATTCATCCAGGAAAAGGACAATGAGGTTAGTTCACCCTAGCCACAAGTTACTAAATAAGTTATCCAACAAGTAGTGGGTGTCAAACTTGGCTGTTTTTCTATATTTCCCATTTGATAACTTTGGCAGGGTTCACTCCATAACTCAATCACTTTTGCAAGTTATCAGGTATGATAACTTTATCACCCACCTCTAGAGATGGGTCACAACTCAAACTAGTTATGGCCTCTCTTTATAAAAATTATAAAGTGATCTTGTAACTCTCTTCTAGCACCCTATTAACCTCCTCTCACTACCAAATCTTAAATTCTAATTTACGCAATTTTGTGATATTAAAGAGGGTAGGATGTGATACTAAAGAAAGTAGGATGTGATATAAATAGGTCAAATGTGATATGAATTGGTCAAATGTGATATTATAAAGGTCACTAGCTATGATTGTATCCATAACATCACAGAGAATGGAGATATGATATTAGAGAGGTTAGGATATGATATTAAAAAGGTAATTGAGGTTTTAGTAGTATGATTAGTAGTAACACTAACCTCTTTAATATCACACCCTAGCTCTTTAATATCACACCCTAACCTCTTTAATTTCACATCTCCATTCTTTGTGATATTATGGATACAATCATAATGACCTTTGTAATAATACATCTTGACCTCTGTAATATCACATATGTCCCTTATAATACCACACATTAATTTTTGTGACATTATCCCATACATACGTTATGAAGACTTATTGAAATTTTCATCAAGTAGTTTGTGAAGCTTTCAATGTAAAAGTGATAACTTTGTAGATTGTGGTATGAGCACCACCCAGTAACTTTGAGTAAATTTCTTGATACTATACAGTTATTTGAAAACCTTTAAAAATCAAAGGTTTGACACCCACTAGCTTTGTTAGCAAAAATTTCAGATATATACATATATATAAAGGGAATTGCTAAAGCCACACCCAAAATTGCTAACGCCACACCCCTACAAACATGTAATTTCAAAGTTTAATGCTATTTTGTTTTTAGTCAAGTGGTCCATTATTTATTCAATCATAACATTTTCACCTCCTTGAAAGAAAGAACAACAAACACAAATTTTTGTTAAACTTTTATAGTACCATTGCTTTTTTTTTTATGTATTTTTGCTTTAAGTAACTCAAAAGTCCTATCTTTTTAGTTTCAAGTTCAAGCATGTCTAATTTTTTTGAATACAGCCTTAGAATGATAGAGATGAAACAAATCTTTTGATCCAAATCAAAAAAATCAGCATTAAATTTGCACATTTCATGCTCAAAGTACACCTTGGGATGTGACATTAGCAATTTAGGGTGTGGCTTTAGCAATTCCCTATATAAATTGTAACATGTTTCCCCCAAGCATGCAGAGGATATTTTTTATGTTTACAATCTAGTATTCACTATTATTAGATTTAAAAGAAGAAGTCCTCCGCTTTTTTAATAGCTGTCAAAATTCAGTTTTTTTTTGCTTTTCTTTTCTGCATTTCACCCGGTTGACTTTCTTTTCATAGCCAATATTTTCCGATCATTGCTTCTAGGGACTAACAAAAAACTTCACCAGCTTTTGTCATTGGAGGCAGGGAAAAATATCTTGGCGAACTTTCCCCTAAATCTTACCTGAAAAACCAACTACACTGAATATTGCATTTAGGTTGCCTTGGCAAATAGGTTGCCTTGGCAAATAGGTTGCCTTATCTCAGTAAGCAACCTCATGACTCATCACTTGACCACTTGGAGGCACATGCAGCTCACTAAATATTTAGATTTCACATGGTTTGTGACTTGAAAGTCACTAGTTTCTTTTGTTGCTTCATTGTTGTTGATAGGCTATCTAAAAATGGTTTGTTGTAGTAATTTTTGATGAAAGATACTATAGCAACAATAAATATTTATATAGTGTGAAATGTCAAGAAATTAGTGTGGGGCAACCTAAACCCAATAAAATTCAGTGTAGCGACCATAACACTATAAAAAATCAGTGAAATGTTGGATGAAGTCCCCAAACCCCTCCCTTAGTTAAGTCTAAGTTCACTAGATTTTGAATAAAAGTTACTAGTATTAAAAACTTCTAAAGATGGACGTGCACACACCACTTACTCTATCCAATTCTGTCCAAATTTTCCTTACCTGCTAGCGTTGTGGGGGTGCGTGTCGCTCTACCAGCAAAGATACAAAAATTAAACCCATTTGGACTTTTGGAGTGCTCTCTAGATAGCTACAAGAGTGACTTTTAGAACATAAATGCTATACTTGATCTGACGAAGAGAATCTGTGTCTGCTACTTGCAGGCTCGCTTTACTCATGACACTTGTAACCAACACCCAAATTTGGCAGCTAGTATAAATTAAGTTAATGCTCGATCAAAAACTCTATCCAAAATCCTAAACCACCAAGATGAAGCATAGATTTTGTTCTTCTTGTTGGAAGCAGTGTGCTAGGAGATTTTGAGTTTTTTTGGCTAAAAGCCCACATTTCTCATTTTCATCCGGTTTTTTCATTGGATGCAGTGGCTATTCTCCATATACTTACATTATAATAAAAGAATTTTCAAAAACTTAGTCGGTTTTTAGCTGATTTATTTAAATTTCAATCGGTATTTTGCACATTTCATTTGGCTGACTTTCTATTGTTTTTTTGCTCTCTCTGTTCATTGGTTGGAAGAATTGTTTTTGAGTTAATGGGTATGTATGTTGTATATTGGTATTTCTTATTGCATCAATAGTTGTTGGCTATAAGTGTCTTGCACTATACGTTGATGTTGGGCTAGAGTGGAATTTTTTTATTTTTCATCTGCCAACAAATGTAAGAGTTTAAATATTTACCATTAGAAAATTGAATTAGGGATGTTTGAAATCACATTTGGATTCAAGGACCCTCATTTTGTTTAGAGCCCTAGAGGAGTGTACAGTAGAACTCTTGTAAGCTAATATCCTGTAAGCTAATATGCTTTGTAAACTAATGTATAACACAAATCTCAATGTCAGACCAGATGTTAGTCATACTCCAAAACAATTAATTCAATAGTAGTAATACTCCTTGGTGGTATCCCGGCACTAACCTCAAGGTAATTAGCTAATAACTTACTTAAATTAATTTATTTCTTGGGGTCCCAACCATATCAATTTAGAGGAATTCTATTGTACTAGCAAACAATGTCAAAATAAGGGGCAAATTAGTACTTTTATCCTTGTTTGTAGTAAAAACTAAGCTTTCTTGCCTCGGCTCTACATTGACGTGTGTGCAATAATTAGTGCAGTTTCTTTTTACAAAAGAAAGCCAAACTAATGACAAATTTGACAAACTTGGGAAAATGTGGGATGTTCACTTCATTTATTACCCATTGACCTTTGGACATCTATGATTTGGCAAAAAGTATCAAGCCCAAAAAAAATGCCTTATCAATAAACAAAGCCCTACTTGCAATTTTTTGAATTTTTGCCTTGCTATTTTTCTGGATCATTTTGTTACAAATCTTGATTGATAGCATTTGTATATGTTTATACATAAGAGGCATTGTACAAAGAAAACCAGCATTTAGTGTATTGTTAGCCAGTCAAAATTGCAAAAAATTGGTTGAATTCAAAACCACTTGCTAAAAATCTTGTCAAATCTTAGAAAAATATCCTAATTACAATGTACCGTAGTATACATAATGTTTGGATCTAGAGAACTACCAGTTGAAAATGAGAAATACCTGATTATAGTCAATGAAATCAAAAATTCCTCTCCAAACCCGGATTAGATGTCCTAGGCTTAGGCAAGTTATAGCTCAAAAGGTTGCTTGTATGGTCTCTCAATTTGTTGGATATAATGACTTTGGTTAACCCAAGTATCTGTTATTTTTGGAATTACGCAAAATATGTATAAGTAGTCACTGTTTCTGCAGCACTTTTCACCTGACCTCATGTAGTATGAGGAATCTTATTCATTCAATGAAAATAAGTGTAATGTAGTACATAGTATATATTTCAAGTTCTCTCATTAATTTAACTTATTAAATTTGGCACCTTCAATGTTGACATAGTTCATCTGTTTTAGAAGGCACCACCAATTTCATGAGAATGCCGTGTATCACTAACTATTCATTACGTCGGTCACAGTCACTACAACATAAAAATTAAAAAAAAAAACTTTAGTCGTACTACATGTCTTTTCCTACTGTCAAAGCACAACCGCGTACACTGCAACACTGGACATACCACGTGTCATGCACTTGCCCTCATGAACGCTCCAACTTTTGTTTTTTTCAATGCAATTTGCGTCCATGGCAATCCATTTGAACTCGCAATTTATGTCCACAACATTTGTCACATGACTTTTCTCTGTTTGCTTCCATGCCAATCCATTTTAACTTGCAATTTATGTTCATATCATTTGTCACGTGACTTTTGTCTATTCAAGTATAGAAATATGATGCCCCATTCAGATTGCATTTGAATAATTTCAACAATACAATGACGTGAACATGTAGAGTGGATTTATAAAAACCTTTTCCTTTGCTTGGTATGGGCTCTCCACCTTGACCAGGGTCTGACAGAAAAAATGTTGTTTCCTGCGGAAAACTTGCTCTTCCACAATTGCGCTGCGTAGTACTTGGCGGAGTATTCACTTGCAGAGGCCTCCTCATGGATGCATCAAGCACATGTATCGGCTGAATGTTGCTATGCAACACCACTTGTTGGAGGGATTTGCAGTTGTTCCCTTTGCCAATAGTACGTACTGCATTGTTGAGGACCTTGTCATCAGCAATAATTCTTCTGCCACTCTTGATACCCTCATGTCTTTGAGTGCCATCATCATGTTGCCGTTCCAGGGTGGAGATGTTGGCGTCTAGCACCACATCCTCCGATTGACAGTTCAACCTCCCTACTTCATTCTAGGGCATAAAGTTCTCAGCATTCCTCAAATTACACCTAGCCATGGCCATATCCTGCGCCCATTGTCACATGACCCAATGACTGTGACATAAGCTACTACTTCTGTGTCCGGATATCTGACATTACCAGTCTAGACTTACATATTTCATGACATGTGCTTTTCCATCAATATATAGACAAACAAAATTTGCAAATGCATGCGACTATTGTGAATTTGGTAGTTTTCAAATTAGATGTACCTTGCAATGTGTGCATAGACAAATGGCTTCTCCTGAATTACACTGATTTTTTTCCCAATGCATACAATATCATTTTCTTTCTCTCGACTTCATCATATACATACTATTTGCACATTTATTTCAAAACAAAATTGCAAATACCATACACAACATAAGTGCATTGACATGTCATACAAATTAAACCTTATCATTGTTAAACGAAGTTTTAATTTTTCCTTGTTTGCTATGTTTATTATGTGTGTGCAACAGCTACAACAACAGCCATTTCACATTTCTGTACAATAATTCCTTAGATAATATATGTACCATCCTAATTTTGAAGGTAGTCTCACAATCTCCGGATTTGATTGATAGTTATATATGTGCACTCAGAGGTGGGGACGGCACTATGTCCCGCTTTATGACATAATTATTGAAATTTTGAAATTTCCCTCTTTCATGTGGGAAATTGAGTTTCACCAAAACTTGTGATTCTATACATATGTAAATGAAATATAATTTTAACTTCTACAATGTCATATAAATATGATGTCTTTAGAATTTCTTATATCACACAATATATATTGTTAGTTTACCTTCACTTCATGGGTACATCAGCTCACTTACAAAGACAGCACATGGTAAACCTATACTCTAATCTTACTAATATTCCCTACATGTCATCACTTGAAAATTAAGCGCTGAAGTGTTCTACATCTCACTCAACATTCATCATTTCTTTAAGTATCTCAATATGGCTTTACATACCTTTCTTTTGTTTTGTTTTTCACGTTAGTACTTGCTCTCTAATGAAACTCCTCCGCAATGTCACTTATGTTAGTGTATACCTATTGCATGCACTTTGTGCTGGACTTCTTGAGATTTTCCCAAACACTTGTCTTGTCCCTTTTCCATTTTTTAATTCTGGAAAACAAACCCACACCATCAATCATAAAAATAAAAGGAAGTTCAGAGGTTAGGCTTGTATTAGCAACATATAATATTTAATATCAGCAATACAACATTCATGTTCTAAAGTTTCCCTTGGACTCCTTTGCATGCCTTCTATTTCCAACATGAATTAGTCAATGCATGACAGCTCAAATTTTGACAAGTGTGACTATGCTAGCTTCACTAACCTTCCTTGAATGCTTGAAATAGGACTCCTACCACACCGTTCTTCCTCTACACTGTCCCCATACAAACTTCACTTCCTTGAAAACTTTAGCGCTGTAAAAAACTCTAGATGCATGTGTTGTCAAATTTCCATACCTGGCACATGAGTAGATTCTGGTAACTACTCGTTCATTCAACAAGCACAAGCAGTCACTCTTTGTAAAACAATAGACTTCCTCATGAGCAAAAACATGAAGGACACAACCCTAGGCAAGTAGCAAGACCAGTAATATAATGCCGCAATAGAGAATACTCTACAGCAATCAGAACTTGGCCGCCACCGATAACATAGTTCCTAAAAACAACTTGCAGTGCAAACATTAATTTTGTGAACAGAAAGTGCTATAGAGCAATTTCATTCATCGTCAACCTTGCATCATCTTGCATGCAATGAGCAAAGGCTAGGGTCCAATTTTTTCTATTGTAAGAAACTAGTAAACACTGCCATTCCATGAAAACAACAAAATCAAAATAAAAGTAACCCAAAAGTACTACATATAGAAATGTTGCAATTCAAAATGTTCACGTGAAGCCTAAGCATTTGCAAAAGGCAGACATTAATCTCTGTGACAAGTAATATTAATTGTATTAAAGTAGAGGTGAATTCCCTTTTTGTTGGAGATGTGAAAAAATCTCTGTTGGGACAACAAATTTTTTGTTTACACCAGGGACTCCCACAACTTAGTGAGGACCAACAAGAATTGCGGAACTTGCAAAGTAATTCAACGAAGAGGAGTGTTAGGTCAAAGCTCTGGAACTTTGTGCTCTCTCTTGCAACCTCTTCCCTCTTCCGCCGTTGATGCACCCTCTCAAATGTTGTGATTCCAAGTAATTGTTCAAATCTACGTTGTGAATGCATCCCTGTTTTTGTTGATTGCAACTTTGAAGTCTAGAGAGGACAAGGTCGCCTTCATGGATTGAAAATTAACAACGCAAAGACTCCATTGTGCATCCAACATCCCAAACTACAGACCTTATAGGTTTTGGAGTAAGCCATTTGGAACCGGAACCTTGAACTCCTAGGAACACTTAAATTTCGCAACCAAAGTACTTATTTCACAAAGTAGTATTGTGTAATCATTCACCCATCGATGCCGTCAATTTGGAAAAAGAGTTTTGTATTCACATCTTATCTTGAGACCTTACAATGACAATTTCATGATTGCCTTCTCATATCATAATGCAAAGCGTCAATTATTAAATTGGATTCATCACAGCAGTTACCTCCATTCATTACTGAGATTATAATGTACTCAAGTGCGATATCTTGATAGGACATTTTGATGATTAGGTCATTTCGTTATGTAGTCAACATTTATTTTGAAAATGCATTGTCATTAACTTAACCATGGACTAGGAAGAATCCGACTTTGCATGAATTTTCGCAGGGGGTACCTTCAGTGCGCTGAACACCTTGTCAACTACAATTCTACTTGACAGCCACTGTTACTATTGTGGACAACTACTCTGCAATAGTCTTCATTTGCAAATCAAAGTATACCTTTCAGTAGCAAGAGCGTATAAGAAATTCAATAGTCTCTTTGAATGTGTGTTTTCATTCAAAGGCAATACCATTTTGTTAGGTTTGGAACACATTTGTCTACTATAATGTATTGCAAAGGTTTATATTTCACGTTTCTTGATTACAATTTCTGCGCTATCTGGATTCTGATGTTCCGGTGTTTGTTGTACTTTCCCATCTGTAATTTTGTCGGATGCATTTTGGTTCAGTGCATGGCCGTATAAAAAGAAATGACTTTCCATCCAATTTAGGGTTAATTCGTATAGAAACACTTCAAGAGTATTCAAAAAACACTGTTTCTTGTAGTTAGGATTTTGTTGTGGATAGGTTTATATGTCGGAATTTCATCTTTGCAGATTCATGGATTATTGAATAAGAAGCTTTGGTTATTCAGAAGATTTTACCATGACTCTGTATCGTAGGTTATTGGAATCAGTCACCATATATGATGGAGAGCTCACCTTACCCTAATTCTTCTAGACATAACTACCAATGGTGATTGAACTATTGAACGACGCTTACTATGTGGAGAGAGCATTTGCCGCTGAGAATGGCATTCTCCGGTACCTTTGCGCTTGTACAATATGCCATGGATTGAAAAACCAAACGATGATGAATGTTCAATGACATCACCAACTACACGGCCGGGATGTGACATTACTCCGGCCTCTTATAGTAAGTTTTCCAAATGAAAAGTTGCTGTGTTTGCTCATAAAATTTTATTTCAAGTTATATTTTGTAGGATTCCATATGC
The DNA here is from genome assembly GCA_963920765.1 of Ulota crispa. Classification (NCBI taxonomy): domain Eukaryota; kingdom Viridiplantae; phylum Streptophyta; class Bryopsida; order Orthotrichales; family Orthotrichaceae; genus Ulota; species Ulota crispa. The sequence continues at coordinate 36,502,418 of OY987242.1, forward strand.
ACGGTCTTTTGCTGCAAAAACTACCATTTTGATAATGTGTTTAGGTCTAAGGTTTCATCATATTCTTGCTTTTTGGAAATATGTAGTCACTGGTGCATTTAGCTGGCTGCATCATGAAAGAATATGTAAACATGGATATAGTGAAAACATTGTCAAACAACAATAGGCTCAAAGAGGACTATAGTAAATTATACTATGCAAATAAAATCTTGTAAGCTCCATCACACTACATCAGAAATTTTCATTGAACATCATCTATAGATTGTTCTTAGGGCGCTATAAGGATTTCTTCCTCAAACCTTTGATCCAATAGTACATGAGATTCACTTCCGTTTCAGAGAGCATGTACATGGTCTTCACATATATGAGTATCCCTCCTTTATATTGCTCTATCTGGTTACTAGTTCATTGTTAAAGTTTGTTTGGCATACAAATCAATTCCTTTAAAAAATGAACTTTCATGTCACACTTACTGTTGAGATGAACTTATTTTGTATCTCCATACGTCATGTTTATGTTGTATGAGGTTCAAATAAAATAAACAACTCAATATTCCCACTATCATCTACATTTTTTAGTAGGTTACCAATATTGCATTGAAAGTTAATTTTTCAATAACATATTTGCAAGTACAATGTGTTTCATACAGCCGTCTACAATGACTTTATAACAACGTAGTAAGTGACGAACCAGTCATTGCTATTGGTATGGTTCTCTAATATAATTTTTCTTGTCTGGAATATGTCAGGTTGGCAACCAATTTGCCCAACCAAGAAGCTACAATGATCAAGTCGATGATGATATGCCTATGCACCAAGACGACAAAGATGAGACTTTGCAAGAAGATGAGGTCATCCTAGATGGAGAAGGCTCTGATAATTATGACGATGACCATCCTAATACAATTGTTAACTTTGAAAGGATGGCGCGAGATTACTTTTCAAGGGAAAATGAGATACGTAGTCAAACTGAAGATGACCATGACTCTACCAATGAGGCCAACAGCATATTCATGTCTTCATATGAAGAACCTGATGACACAAACCATTTGGAATCGCTTTTGCAAGAATTGGCCGTACTTTTGTTTCCAAGATCATCTACAAGTTGCCTTCATTTTAGCGTGATATTTATGTCCATGTGCATGCTTCATTTGGTGAGCCGTCATTGTTTTGATGAATTCCTTACCTTTTTGAAACAGGATGTGCTGCCTCCAAACAACAGTTGTCCTAAAAACTCCTATGAGATGAAATTTGTTCTAATGAAATTGGGACTTGCGCTGTCGTGTTGAGAGGAGCGCGCCTTGGGAACACGCAGGGTGTCTTGCTGCGATTGTGCATTGCCGACTAAATCGTCTTCAATCTTGATCTTTTCTTCAAATCTTCAGTTTTCAGTCTTCCGTTGGCCTATCCTGTAGCTGGCTCTAAGGGTATAAGGGTCAAGGTAGGGATAAGAGCCCACTAGATACGGGACGGATAGATCGAGACAGCAGACACGAGCTGCCGTCCGTATGACGGAATCTTAAAATCAAATTCACGATTTGCTGGCCAAAACTCCAGATCGTGAAAACAGAGCAAGTCTCGACCATGTGGGTGATCAATCCCACTTTGTCACCACGACAATAAATGGGGTTAAATTTGGTTTAACCCAAACTGCCCGCAACAAGGTTTACAAAACAGAATGGAAATGAATTGACAAACGAGCCTCCAAAACCGGCTAGGAATAACAAAGCCACATCCCACACATACATAAAAAATAAATCCAAAACATTCCTCTTGAAATCTTCATATCTTCAGATCTTCAAGTCTTCATGTCTTCAAGTCTTCAAGTCTTCATGTTTTAATAAAAACAATGAGGAAAATCACAAATAACAAGTCCTAGAAAAGCAGCAACCTTCTATCTAGTGCCACAGATGGCTCAATGATTCAAATGCTAAGTTTAATAGCAATTTGAAAAGCTCTTCAAACCCTCTAACATTCCTCCAAATTTCAACTCAATTTAAGATATTGTCCAAAAGTTATGCGGGTTCAAAATAGAGGCTCTTCTTTCTTCTTACAAACTAAACACTGCCTCTATAAACCTCTATAACTTTTGTTCTATACATCACTCATAGAAATGTGATATCAATTTAGAAAGATGATATCACTGGCTACAATCCGTAAAATTTTTACTTCAAAATAAAACTCTGTCCAAAAGCTCTAGTCAATCAAAGTGTGGGTCTCAATTTTTTAAAGAGCATCCAAGCCTCCAACTTCTACCCATTATAACTTCTTCAATAAAACTCCAAATGAAATGATCAAAGACAATTCAAAAAGCTATAACAACAAACTATTACTCCTAAAAATCTGAGAAGAAAATTTCATACTATCCAAAAGTTGTAGTTCTTCAAAGTTTCGGCCTTCTCCTAACAAAAAGGCAGCCACCTCCAAACCTTCACACTTTCATAACTTTCTCGTCCAAGCTTCAAACCTCAAGTTTAAGGACTTTCTAGAAAGCCAAGACTAAGATAAACACTCCCTCCAAATCTTGTTGCAAAATGATATACAAATCATAAGTTATGGCTTGTCGAAGTCTCAGCCTTTCTTCATAGTTTGGCTTTTTGACTCCAAAATTCAAACACTCATAACTTTTGCATCACAACTCCAAATCAAACTTGCAAACTCATTTTGGAAAGGTAATCACACAAGGAACAATCTCCTCAAACTTCAGTTCAAAATCATGTATACACAAAAAAAAATCTCACATCAAAGTTTCGGGATTTTTTTTTTTCTTCCCATCAACACTCATACACTAACTTCCAACAACTAAGGGATCTTTTCTCCATAATTTTGACCCTATCTAAGGTAGGGAGGTGGGGCACATCAGCCCATGCTCTTCCCTATCCTAACCCCACCATAGATGCCAAACCCTTTTTCCTTTCACACCTTTCCTATTGACTTCTAAACCCTTAGTATTTTTATTCAAACAAAGACAAAATATATGAGCCTTCCAAAACATCTAGATAAACATATGAAAATGATTAAATTACAAAATAAATGCCATCGTAAAGTGGCCACGTGCCCTTGCGAGCATATAATAGCGTCAAACGCTTGTTTTCAGTCGCCAAGTTGTGAACTTGATTGGCTGGAGAAGCGGTCGTCTCTGGTCGCCCGCTGGTCCGGGTTCAAATCCCATCGGACTCGTCGAGCGGTGATGGCGGCTCACGGCTTGGCAGCTAGTGAGGCAAGAAATTGGCCCAGCCAACCCGCTACCTACCCCCCCTGAGCTGTGCATGTGACAAGACGGCGCAACGCACTGGAATCTATGGCCGCTGCGCTGTCACCAAACCGTGGTGCTCACCACGACCACCCCTTTTGCCTCAACTGTTGATTTATTGAAATCAATACAAACATAAATATATAACGAGTATCTACATGATGGAGATATCTCTATCAAGACAGCGCATGAGAACATGCACTATTGTAGTTGCAAGAAGACGTTGTACTAGAAGGAGAATGCACGGTTAGTGGAGTATCCAACTTGTTCTAAATCCAGGTACAGTGAAGGATCCAAAACCGTTCCTATTTGAATTTTACGTTATTTCCCCATTATTAAGAGGCTACAAAGATTGTATAGGTGTCTTGTGATTGCTGGACATCTCCAATGGCATGCTTCCAATCACTCTTAGGATGGGAAAATGAGATTGGTGGTGGATAGAGAGCAATGGAAGTACATAGAGGAAAGGTATCCCAAATTTTGTAGAAACCTTAAAAATGTCAGGTTTGGTCTATTGTTGGATGGAGTAAATCCATACAGTCTCCAATCATCCAAGCACTCATTCTGGCCCATTTTAATGGTCGTGCATAACCTCCCTCTTTATCTTGTAACCAAAAAGTTTTTCTTTCATTGAGCATCTCTTATACATGAGTTGAAGAAATTGTGGGTGGGTGTTCCAGCCGTGGACAAGTCGCAATCAAAAGGGCCTGATAGGAATTTTAGTCTAAGAAGAATGCTAATATGGACTATTAACAACTTTCCTGCATACACATTAGTTGCTGGTCAAATGGGCAAAGATTACCCAAGTTGTCCGGTTTGTGGAGAGGAGACATTTGCTGAGTATTTGAAAGAGACAGGGAAGATGCTTTTTTTTTGTAATTGACAATGGTTGCTTGAAGATCATAATTGGAAGAAGGCAAAAGTAGCTTTTAATGGTGAATGTAACAATGAGAAGACCCCCCCATTATCAAACATGATTGACCATACGACAACATGGAGCACAGAGACAATCATTTCTGAAATGTGGGGGTTGTCCAAATTCACCACACAATTTAGTGAAATGTACATGGGTGAAGCGGATCAGCATCTTTTATGAGCTCCTATACTAGCAAGTAAGTGCTCAAACTCATTCTTGAATGTGCCTGTCCTTTGTAATGAAATTATGATTTAGTAGCTTTTACATGAAATTTCAATGTTCACAGAAAACCAACTACCGTCAAATAGCGTTATGCAATATAATTGATAATTGAGCAATATGACATTGACAGGTAAGTGCTCACAGTCATTCTTCAATTTTGTTCTAGTAATCAAATTAGTAATAATAAGCGTCCACTTTAAATTTCAGTGTTCTCTGAAAAACTAGCCGTAGACAAATTACTTGGTGCCACAAAATTGATAATTAAGCAGTTTGATACACTCTGATTGATAATTTGAAATAGCGGTGTTGTACATGCCTCAGTTTAATCAATGAAGAGAAAGACATAAGTGGAGCTCATTGCAATATGGAAATTGGTTGACTTCAAAGTTCATGAAGAGAGAATAAAGTGAACAAAAATATTTGATGAGATTTGCTAGACATTGTTATAGTAATTAATTGTACGGAACTAGGGATTTGTAACATGTATTCTTTGTTATAACATGTCTATAGTTATATTTGACAGTTGTTGTTGAATTTCATTGGAGATATTTCAATTTACAAGTTAATTGAAATAATACACAAACCGTAAGGTAAGTCTTATGTTCTCTAAGTTTTGAAGTATGTAAGAGTGTGAAGTGTGACCATGCTACTGTCAGTGAACTTGAATACTTGCAACATTGGTAGGTGAATACCAAAAAATACTTTGCAAAAGAGCATTAGCACAAGTGATAGTTCAAATACTGTATTGTATGTGACTTTGATAGTCGTTACTAATGATTTGTCCTCAAGTTGTCACGTGCTTAGTCCATGGTAGCTGGGAATTTTTTAATTAATGTACCAATAATTAATAAGTTCTTGTGTCAGTTGTGTAGTCAAATAGGAACAGTGAAGGCCATGAAAGCGGAACAATAACAGATTATATTGTAGAATTCAATACTTTCAATGCGAGAGATAAAGAAGTGTTAAGACGGAGGTTTTCTATATGTGTATCTTTTCTTCTTAGTTAATGTCCCATACACTTTTGTCTCAAGTACTGTATGTATGCCCTAAGGATATGTCTAAGAAGAACCTGAAAATTAAAGAATCAAAATTTTATTGAATGAATAAGTCTGTGTGACATCAGTGTTTCATATTTTACAAAACTTAATGAATCCTACTTAGCATTCGTAGCTGTTTACTGTCCTATGCGTCCATTGTAATGAGTGAAATGGGAGGCTAGACTCTGTCTACATAGACGATCAGTGTGGACAGTGAGAATTTTAAGCCTCAAAACTGGTGAAGTTATCAAGAATTCATTCAGAGAAGTGATAGTAGTAAGGAGAACTGGTTTTGTACTGAACCATGTGTGGGGTGGAAGCTAATATTCTATTTGAAGAAGTCCCTTTCATACAAATTACACCACTGTCATTGTGAGGCAAGAGTAACGGATGTGTAGACAACAATCTTCCATGGTGTTTTAAGTTCAAGGGAAAATAATAGAGAGGTTGCAAGTGTATATGCCACATACTTCTGAAATGGTTCCACTCATGAGTTCTATATTGAAGTAGCCAATGAGAACTACATGTATATGTATTAGTGGACATTTGAGGAGAGGGCTCATTGTAAAGGGGAGCTTGTGTGGAACGTGAGTGGATGTGGATTCCGATTGGTTAGGTTCAAATTATTTACAAGACCAATGGAGATAAAACTTAATATTTGGTGCACAAGTACTTCCTACTGTCGACAATTGTTGGTTTGTAATGTTGGAGTTCAGATTTGAGTTTTTCTTACATATAGTAGTCTATTAATTGTTGAACAAAAAAGCGACCCTTTGCGATGAGTAGTATATAGGTTCTTTCTCTTGTATTTGGAGTGCATCCACACCTTTATAACATATCTGATCAATAAAAAAGTTAGGATATGTATCAATGCTGTTCTAGTAATGTAGTGAATATCCAGAGATATAATCTTCTTTGCTGCAGTAAATCACAATTAGAATGCAATGTACTTAGTATGCATTTTAGTGGCTCTGTCTTTTAAAGGGTAATATAGATACGCGTATCAATACTACAAAGGACCTTTCGCATTTTGCACTAATTTGTTAATTGAGGAGAACTAGCAGTAAGGAGTATATGAAATGGCAGTTTCTGAAGTTGACTCTATTTGTGTTTATTCTAGGTATCTGTGGACATGTAAATAGTACTAGTTTCTTACGTTCTGTAACCAGAAATTCAAAAAGAAGACATGTTGCCGATGTTTTTGTCTTCTTTTGCTTTTGTTCAATAAAGAAACAATGGCTTCAAATTGGTATCCCATTGCGGTGGTTTATTTTATAAGAGATTCCTGTTTGCTGAACATACTTTAAGAAGTTAGAATATGTATTCATCAGAAATAGTTTAACTTGTAGAATGGGTGTTGTATGCTGAAAGAGGTATCAGTGTCCAACTGAAGAGGCATACAACTGATGTGTCATATGATTTGTCTAATGAATTACTCGCGTATACTATGAATAGTGTTTTCTTTGTTTCCGTAGTTCTACATGACATATTTGGATTCTCTATTAACATAATATTCTAGTTACTATACAAAAACTCTGGTATTATTTTGCACTATGTCAATGTTGTTTACCTTTACTGGTCATTGTTATATAGAAAGAGTGCATGTTCATTGTACAGGTTTTGCTCAGAATGTAACATGTATTTAATCAGGATGGTAGACAATGACTGTAAGACATTGCGCCATGAAGTCAGTGGTGACCATAAGTGACCTCTGTGAATGTAAAGAAAATTTTGAAGGCAAATGCTTTAAAAAGAGAATGTAGACCACTGTTTCTTATAACTATGTCATGGAACTAAACAAGTACTGAGTACTTGTGTTTTATTTTTGGTTTAGTATTATTTGTTTACTTCTTTACTTTGATTCCTATGTGTGCATGATGTCAACATATGTTTCAATATGAAATGAGCATTCAATAATGATGATTATGTCGTTTGGAATGCCCGATAGTATATAGTGGTGACATTTGCATTGAGAATGTGGCAGTTGCATGTAATTTTATTTTTCAAGATTCTGAATGTTGACTTGAATGCCATCAGGATCTTTCAACAAGACATATCTTAGACCTGATGCATTGTGAGAAGAACTTGTGCAAGAATCTGATTTGAACATTATTTGGAGAGAATGATGGTGCTAAGTACCGGGAGGATATGAAGACTCAATATATCCGTCATCACCTACATCTACAGCCAAAAAATGACGGTGTTACCTTCTTCATGCTAGACGCATCGTACGTTTTGTCGAAGGATGACCAAGAGAAGTTTCTGTCTACATTGAGGAATCTGAAGTTTCTCTCAAATTATGTGGCTTTCTTTGGCCTTAAAATTGTGGATGGAAAGTTGCGTGGTTTGAAAACCCATGATTGGCATATTCTAATGCAACAGTTGCTTCCTTTGTGTTTGAGAAACCTAGTGGATCTAGCAGTAGTTGGAGCTATCATACAAATGAGCAGAGTGTTTCAAAGATTTTGTACTAAAGTGGTTGACTATGGAGAGAAAGATAGGATGCTGAAGGACATAGTAGAGACGGTGTCGGGTTGAGAAAAGCGCGCCTTGGGAACACGCAGGGTGTCTTGCTGCGATCGTGCGTTACTGACTAAAATCGTCATCAAGCTTGCTCTTTTCTTCAAATCTTCAGTCTTCAGACTTCCGTTGGCCTATCTTGTGGCTAGCTCTAAAGATATAAGGGTCAAGGTAAAAATAAGAGCCCACTGGATACGGGACGGGTAGATCGGGACAGCAGACACGAGCAGCCGTCCGTATGACGAGATTCTAAAATCAAATTCACGATCTGCTGGCCAAAACTCTAGATCGTGAGAACATAGCAAGTCTCGACCATGTGGGTGATTAATCCCACTTCGTCACCACAACAAAAAATGGGTTAAGTTTGGTTTAACCCAAACTGCCCGCAACAAGGTTTACAAAACAGAATAGAAATAAATTAACAACGAGCCTCCAAAATCGGCTAGGAATAACAAAGCCACATCCCACACATACATAAAAAATAAACCCAAAATATTCCTCTTGAAATCTTTATATCTTTAGATCTTCAAGTCTTCATGTCTTCAAGTCTTCATGTTTTAATAAAAACAATGAGGAAAATCACAAATAACAAGTCCTAGAAAAGCAGCAACCTTCTATCTAGTGCCACAAATGGCTCAAGGATCCAAATGCTAAGTTTAATAGCAATTTAGAAAGCTCTTTTAACCTTCTAATATCTTTTCAAATTTCAACTCAATCTAAGCTACTGTCCAAAAGTTATGCGGGTTCAAAGTAGAGGCTCTTCTTCCTCCTTACAAACGAAACACTGCCTCTATAAACCTCTATAACTTTTGTTCTATACGTCATCCATAGAAATGTGATATCAATTTAAAAAGATGATGTTACTGGCTACAATCCGTAAAATTTTTACTTCAAAATAAAACTCTGTCCAAAAGCTCTAGTCAATCAAAGTGTGGGTCTCAATTTTTTAGAGAGCACCCAAACCTCCAACTTCTACCCATTATAATTTCTTCAATAAAAATCCAAATAAAATGATCAAAGACAATTCAAAAAGTTATGACAATAAATTATCACTTCTAAAAATTTGTGAAGAAAATTTTATAATGTCCAAAAGTTGTAGCTCTTCAAAGTTTTGGCCTTCTCATAACAAAAGGGCAGCCACCTCCAAACCTTCACACCTCTATAACTTTCTTGTTCAAGCTTCAAACCTCAAGTTTAAAGACTTTTTAGAAAGCCAAGACTAAGATAAACACTCCCTCCAAATCTTGTAGCAAAATGATACACATATCATAAATTATGGCTTGTCAAAGTCTCAGCCTTTTTTCATAGTTTGGCTTTTTGATTCCAAAATTCAAACACTCATAACTTTTGCATCACAACTTCAAATCAAACTTGAAAACTCATTTTGGAAAGGTAATCACACAAGGAACAATCTCCTCAAACTTCAGTTCAAAATCATGTATACATCAAAAAATCTCTCATATCAAAATTTTGGGATTTTCTCTTTCTTCTCATCAACACTCATACACTAGCTTCCAACTACTAAGGGATCTTTTCTCCATAATTTTGACCCTATCTAAGGTAGGGAGGTGGGGCACATCAGCCCATTCCCTTCCTATCCTAACCCCACCATAGATGCCAAACCTTTTTTCTTTTCACACTTTTCTCATTAATTTCTAAACCTTTAGTATTTTTATTCAAACAAAGACAAAATATATGAGCCTTCCAAAACATCTAGATAAACATATGAAAATGATTAAATTACAAAATAAATGCCATCGTAAAGTGGCCACATGCCCTTGCGAGCATATAATAGCGTCAAACGTTTGTTTTCAGTCGTCAAGTCGTGAACTTGGTTGGCTGGAAAAGCAGCTGTCTCTGGCCGCCCGCCGGTTCGGGTTTGAATCCCATCGAACTCGTTGAGCGGTAATGGCGGCTCACAGTTTGGCAGCTAATGAGGCAGGAAATTGACCTAGCCAACCCGCTACCTACCTCCCTGAACTGTGCATGTGACAAGACGGTGTAGAGCACTGGAATCTATGGCTGCTGCGCTGTCACCAAACCGTGGTCCTCACCACGACCACCCCTTTTGCCTCAACTGTTGATTTATTGAAACCAATACAAACGTAAATAAATAAGAAGTATCTACATTATGGAGATATCTCCATCAGGACAACGGTATGTTCCTTTGAGAAAGAACTTCCATCTTTAGTATTTGTTGTGATGATGCATTTGCCATTGCATCTTGTGGAAGAGCTATTCATCTACAGTCCTGTCCATACCAGATGGATGTTTCCGTTTGAAAGCTTCATGAAATAATTAAAGGGGTACGTGAGAAACAAATGTAAATTTGAGGGGAGCATGACAAGTATTTATACAAAGCAAGAATCTGTAGGTTTCTTAACTAAATACTTATCAGAGTGTACACCAACAACAAAGAGGGCTTGGGACAATGAGAAAGAGCCCATCATGAATGATGAGGTCATGGAACGTGGAAAACATGATTGACTCATGGATCTTCAATTCCAGAAGATCATTCATGACTTTGTACTCGACAATACTGTCTACATGGAGTTGTATAGAAGATATGTAATTCTCATTTTGTACTTGTTTGTTAAAATTCTTATACTCTAAAAGAAAACATTCAAGTCTTCATTCTAGAGGTCAAAACTTCAAAGGTATGGAACACCATGTCTTCTATTTTTGAATTTTGCATGGTTGTTTAGGCATTGCAAAAGTTTGATTCTTGTACAACATGGTCACTAGGGTAGAGACACAATAAACTTTTATAATTTTAACATTACTCATAACAGCTAATTGAGTAAAGGGATGGTAGGAATTGTGAATGTGAAGAAAGAATACAAGTAGAGTTGGTAGTAATGTGAGAGAGTAGTAATATATCCGTGTCTATATTGTAAGAGTACAGTATAAAAATTCAAAATATTTGGACATTAGCATTATGATTGTGAAGTCATTATGTTTGAATACTTTGTAGGTTTAATGCATATTTCTGCCAGGAAGATAGTGGGCGCCAAGGTCCGGGGAATATTTGAGATATTTTGGTATAATTCCTTCAATTATGGTATTGAATTGGTTTATGAAGGAGTTGTATTGGTTACGCTTTGTATTTCATACTACAAGTAAATTTTTTTAAAGAATTTTGATTGCGTTTTAGCTATTTTTGAGGATTTTTGACCTGTTTTTAGCTAAAGTTTATAAATTGCAAACATTTTTTTCTCATTTCAATCGGCTAGCATTGAATTAGCAGTTGATTCTTCCTAGACCTTGGTGGGCGCTAATGATGTTGTTGAACACTTACATTTCTCAAGGAATATCAGGTAGTTCACAAGTGAGTAGGACTTTTATTCATGCGCTCATTGTGTGTAAGGTACACGGACTTCCGGGATAACTCGGGGTTAAATAGGTAGATATGATTTAATTAGCATTTGTAGTCAATATGTGAAGGACAATAAGTGAGTACTGTATGAAGTTATAATTCATTTATTTTTTCATTCATTTCATGGCATTCCCTAAGCCATTATGTTGGATATCCAAACGCCTTTTTTTGCATGGAATTGAGTGACAATGGATTACAGACCGGGTATTCCAATTTTTGAAAGCAGAGTGGATAGGATTACAAAGTTTGGTGTATTTGATTCAAGTCAAGTACATCCCTTCTGTATGTTTGACTTTTAGAATGCATCATGTGGTTTCAGAGTGGATTAACATAACATGGAATACAAGTTAATATATCTTGAGCACAAACTTGTAAGAGTGGGGACTCACATATATATTTTTGTGTACTAGTCACATGAAATAAGTAAGGTTTATGGACCGGCATAATGTACATGCTCAAAAGTGAGAGCTGTTTTTTAAAACTTAGTACACAATACCCCTTTTGGTAGGCTTTGAGTATGTTATTCAGTAGTGCAATTGGAAGAACAAAATGATGAAACTTTGTTACATGTGCTCCTGAAGTCACCATAGTCTACATGGTCGTTGTATGTCTTCTTTGTTATTTGCTATGACAGGACTAGTGGTAGTATTCTTAATTTTTTGTTATGGACTGACTTTTATAGTACATGTGACATGCAGAAAGTACAATAGTGAAGTGGCAGAGCACAAGGCTCAAAGGAAGGCTTATAGGCAGTAGTTCAGGAGAAGTAGAAGCAAAACTCATTTTACTTTCCCACCACAGTTACAACTTTTACCAGAATTTGCACAATGGACGTTGGATAAGGTCAAGCGACAATAGTAGCAAGGTGTTCATGTGGATGCAGAAGTAGTGGACACGGCCAAAGGTCCTCTCCCAATTGCTACAGTGTACAAGTCAATGTTTGCCTTTGGTAATCACTTTTGAGTGTTAAGCGTTGAAGACAAGCTCAAAACCGCTGACAGTGGAATGGTTGCCACTTTCAGACAAATATGTTGCAGTGGAAGAAGAAACGTCAATGATATAGTTGCAAATGTCAAATATGTGGGACATGTGGAGGAAATCTTACAGTTGAATTACAAGCGTCATTTCATGAAGGTTTTAATTTGTGACTTTGTGAAGGCTAACTATATTGGGGACCATGCAACCACTCAAAAAGATAGATGGGGCTTCACTTTAGCAAATTATACTAGAAGACTTGGTTACTTATGCCAAGACAATTTTGCTTTTCCTAGTAAATGTGAACAAGTTTTCTTCTCTAAAGCATGTGAAGCGCTTGGGTGGAGAGTTGTTCTAAGGAAGGATATTAGAGGGAAACGCATCTTGTCGGGCATGTTGGAGGAATCTAATCCTAATCTATTTGAAATGGGAGATGATGCAGACTTTCTAGGGTTGCAACCTGAAAGGGAAGTGGATGAAAAACCCGTTCCTCTGCCCAAGACTTGGAGGAAACATTGTGATGCAGGAAATGCTAGTTGTAGGCCAAAGTAGGAGTACCGTCATGCAAGGTGTACGTCGGCATGTTGATACAACGCAAGTGTTTGAAGAAAAAGGAGCCAAAGTTCATCCTCGACGTTGGTTGCATTGTTGCTGCGGTGTCGAAGGTACGGCGTCGGAAGGAGGACGACGTAGTATGGAAGCATGTACAGAGGGTGGGAATTTTACTAGCAAAGAGAATTGCATGGATGAAAGAGGTAGAAGATCTGGAAGCAGGTCAAGGACCATGGGAGTCGAATCAGAGTCAGAGGAAATGGGACCGTTGCATTATGCACCCACCAAGCCTGACTCCTGAGAGACGTGATGTATTCAATGGAAACAATAACACAGAACAGGAGGGGTCCATGCATACACCGCCGTCATCCCATTATAATGGAACAACCTCCTTTGTTGAATAGTGCATATGATCTACGTGATTTTGAGCTAGGAATTACATTACAGCATTTCATGTTTTATAAAGCATTAATTGAGGTTTGCCTCTGTGAAGTTTTCTAATGAGAAGGTGTAGTCAATTTCTATTACCAAAATTATTATGCTGTGTTTGCCAGGAAAAATGCCCCACCTTCTCCTGCAATAATCACAGTAACACTATTGAAGTAAAAGTAAGCAGAGAAAAAATAAAACCAATCACCAAAAAGTAAATATGTATGTAGGCAGAAGTAAAGAAAAAAAAATAGTAAGCAAAAGGTAAAAAATAAGAATGGCCAATTTGAAATGACTATGAAGGTAAAAGTAAACAAGGCAATTAGGTTCTCCAACTTCAAGTAAGTACTGGTAGTCAATTGCAGTTTTCACTAAAAAGTACAGCGGATTTCCTTGAACGGTGATAAAGCTGTGAAAACGTCTCTTTCACAAAGCAAGTGGGACCATTCCAGAGAACTGGTGGTAAAGTTGACAAATTTAAAGTGAATTTTTTTGCATCTGTTGTTTCGGAGACCATTTTGTCAATTCTTTGTACATTTGACATGGTTTTCCCCGTAGTGTTTGGAATTACATCTTGTTGTAGAGAAAATGATTCATCATAGGGGGTATCAAAAAATTTGAGTGTTTAATACAAATCTTTCACTAAAACAGCAACAAGAGGATGATGTCACCTGATGTCTTTAGGGACCTAGTAAATAGTGCCATGACAATAGCCAAACCAATTATTCTTTGGCTTTGTACCCCCTACTTGAGTTTTTCAGTCCTTTTAGAGTTGCACGGTCAAAACTACTTATATACTATCACACTTCTTTTGAAAAAACACATGGTTGTAGAATAATACTATTCAAATAACTCATCCGGTTGGATTTTCTAACCATGCAAATCTCATTTTCTCAAAATGATCAAAATTTCATGAACTTTTCCACAATTTTTGCACCCTAACCACCCATGCCTTTCCTTCATTGAATATAGCAAATGGTACAACTTTTTCCCAAAATCTTAAGTTCAAGCCCTTCAACATATCACACATGAGAAAAGTGCACAATTTCAAAATCTAATTCTAGTGTAGTTGCTTGTAGGAGCCATTCATTCAACTTGTACAATCCAAACTTAATCCAATGCACCACCTTTCACTTAATCGATGCAGCACGTATCATAAGCAAATAGGTCCAAAAAATTTATGTGCTTATCTTCCAAGAGTGCAATTTACATTGGTATGGTTGGATTGTGCTTTTTACATCTGACTAAATTGCCAAAATGCTTGAAGCAATTAGTTTTTCCAAAAAAACGACCAGCTCGGAAAGCAGGCGGCTCTAAAGGGTTAATGATGTTACACACTCTAGTGTTAATAAATATTTATGCTGTGTAGTGTAGAATGTTGAGAAATTAGTGTGAGGTAACCTAAATGCACTACAAGTAGTTTACCCTATTATCACACTAGTAGAACTAGAGGAAAAGACAACCATCATTTTACAATTGCTTAAGAGTTGTAAAGGACATGGCATGACTTTTAATGACTCCATGCACTTGTATCACTAATGCAGTTGTCTTAGAGTCACTTTTTAGTTGTTTGAGACTTATTTCAGTGCAGTGACATTTTTACAACTGCAAATATTTCATCCACATGAAAATCATCCTCTACCCTTTGAAACTTTCACTACCTCAGCCCCCCTTGCCCTTCTTTTTCCTTTGTGGCAAGAAATCTTTTGCCTAGTTCCCAATGTTGCAATAAATTCCCTCTGACACATACTTGTTAGAGGACCCCACCTATGACATATGTCAAATTCTCATTTGTTAAGGTAAATATTTTATTTTTATTTTTACCTAGATTTTTACTTGAAAAATATGACACATGTCAAACACAGTTGTAAGACAATTGTAGTGCAGCTATTAGACAATTGTTATGAAGTTGTTGTATAGTTGTAATAAATTATTGTGTGGTTGTAGTCTAGTTGTACTTTGGTTTATGTGTATATAATGTGTAATTGTACTGTAGTTGTATTGTAATTATGTAATGCAATTGTAATATGGTTGAATATGGTTGATATATAGTTGTAATGTAATTGTTCTAGTAGTTTAGTTGTTTTATAATTGTAGCACAACTGTAATGCAGTTGTAGTGCAATTGTGGTGTAGTTGTACAATGGTTATTTACATTAATTTTGTGAATATTGACATTTGACTACTTTGATAGTTACTTTGTAGTTTTTTTACTTGTTTTTTATTTTTAGTAGGAAAATATGCACTAAGTAATTACAATCTTGCGTACAACTACCATACAACAATAATTAGTCAACAAGTTTCAATTGTTATTCAATTATAATCCAACAGTTTCACATGAAAAAATCCAACAATGCAGTTGTAATGCAGTTGTAAAGCAATTGTAAAATAGTTGTAAAGCAGTTGTAAAGGAATGCAACAACATTGCAACACGGTTATGCTACAGTTGTAGCACAACAATTGTCAACCAATTTCTACAAGGTCACAGATTATTTGCAAAAATTGGTAGTCAATATATTGAAATTTAATTGCAAACCAATTGCAATAGGAATTAACCTAGATCCTAAAATCTAATGTAGTTGCACTCTAATTGCACATTGTGCTTCTATAAGTTGCAAACCCTTGCTAATAGTATGATATAAGCACACAAACCCTAATTTCTCTAAACTCTTGTCAAAACTTCAAAATAAACCTAAAAGTTGCAAAAAACCACTTTTGAAATTTAGATAAACAAGGGTTAGCAACCATTTAAGCCACTTCACAAGATCCTATATACACAATGAAATATGATTTTCTGAAAACTACCTAATTGCACACATAGAGCTGAAAACCACTATGCATTCAAGAATCAATCAACATTTCACTAACAACTCAAGACAAGGGTTTCAAATTTTTCAAAAACTAGACTCTACCACATATCTAGTATACAAACTTGCACAAAAATTGAGCAAAAACTCACCAAGATGTGGATTTTTGAAGATGGGTTGAAAACTGCCATTGTAGTAAACACCCTTCTACTAGAAATTCTACCAAAAACTCCTCAAAACTTAGAATCCAGCGTGCTTGGTGTCATTGGAAAGCTACTAGCATAAGAAAGAACCCTAAAAATTTTCAAAAAATAAAGATCAAGTTCAAACTTACAGCAAGCAAATGAAACAAGCTAATACATAAGAGAAGGGGCTTTCATTCCCAAAAAATCTTGGCATAGCTTTACCCTACAATTGAGAAGAATGAGTGGAAGAGAGGAACCATCCAAGCCTTTTTATCCTTGGGTGCAAGGGTTCAAGGGTGGCGGCCACATCTCCACCCTCTAAATAACAAACCCTAATTTGAATCAAGAGTCCACATTTACTAAAAGAAAACAAGCAATAAACAACTACGCCACAACTGCACAACAACTAAATGACTATATAACAACTGTGAAACAATTGTGAAACTATTGCAAAATAATTTGATTACAATTGTGCAATTGTTGTATAGTTGTTGCAGCATAGTCATATATTGCATATTTTTCTTCAAGTGATTGAGTCTAAAAACACAATATGATTTCAAGGTTGCATGCTTTTATAATTCCAAGGAAAATATGTTTTTGGCAAATTTAACATAACAAATGTGCTTAAAATACATTTTACCTAAAAATGGACTACTTACATTTTAAAATCCAAATTGTGAAGCATAAAAAACAAATTAGTTTGCAATTTTTGAAGTTCTAACATTTAATACTTGAATCTAGTGAATTATTTTGGAAGAAGTGAGTGAAATTTTGTACTCTACATCTTCTATCTTCAAAAAATAACTAAAATTATTGGTAATATTAGCATTTTTTGGAACATAATTCATTTCAATCTTCAAAAACTTTAATTACATACTTCTAGTGATATTATTTCTTTTAATATTGATACTGCAATCTAATTTAGCCTTTTGTAAGTTTTGAAGTACACTACAAGGCTAAGGTGATTAAGCTTGGAAATACAATTTAAAAATAGGCAAACCAAATTTGTGATAGTTTCATACTTGCGTGTCTTTTAATACAACTATTACAATCATTAATTGCATTTGCATTTTAGTCAATAAAGTAGCATTTAAATTCAAAGATTGTTATAAATTTAATAGCAATGTTTCATATCTTCTACATATCTAAATTGGATTTATTTTAATTGAAGCATTCAATTATTACTTATTGGGATTTTCCATAAAATTAGAAGAACACAGATAAATTTTAGAGAATGCATAACTCTCAATTAATATTTTGGGCTACTACATGATTTTAATTTTGGAATACATGAACTTTATAATCTATTGTAAAGTGTTTTTATTTTATTTCAATATTATTTTTTAAAAACAAATATATATTTTAAAACCTTTTAGAACTTCAAAATCCTTTTTTGGAAAAATTTGAAATTTAGGAAATTTGGAAAATTGATTTTGATAAACAAAGCCAATAATTTATCAATTACAGAAATGTCAATTAACTTAAATCAATGGCAATTGCTTTTGAGAAGCTGATTGGTTGATTATTCTAAAATAACAAAATAAAATGAAAAATTTCAATGAACTAAGAAGTTTTTCAAGGTAATTTTTTTACTTTTTAAAATGAACTCACCATATTTTAAGATTTTTTTACTACCAATTTAGCGTACAAAAATCCAATTAACAAAACTGTTTACTAAATTGAGATTTTTGAAGCCTCTTGTTAATAAAATTAACAAATAAAAATGCATAATTAAATAATAGTGCTATTGGTGATGTTTAAATTTATACTTATTGAAATTTATTAATATGCAAAAACTTCTATGTAATGTAAACTTTGATCATAATCATAACTAATTTAGACTTAATACCTAAATTTAAACATTCTATATTAATATTTTACTAAATTTTTAACTAATATAAAAGGAAATAGGTAGTTTTTTGTGAGGATAAATTTTATGAAATTAATTAATTGAAAAACAAGTAAGGTAATCATAAAAAAATTATATGAATTTTGTGTTAATGATCATAACTTTTATTGAAAGCTTTAAATATTATTCAGTTGTTGTTAATTATAATGCAATTGTTTATGGAATTGATGTGTGCATATCCGGGGTGTGATATATGCACATCTAAAGGGAGAGGGAGGCTAAATTTTAGATAGTTATCATCAACATGCTAAATTTGGAAAGTTTGATTTCAAATTTGGACTTAGAGATCTTGATTTTGCCTAGAGCCACAAAGAATGAAACAATTGAACAACGCCCTGTGGAAATGCTTAGTTTTTTTACAAACAAGGGTAAAAATAATAATTTGCCCCTTAACTAAGCCTTTCTACTAGGCATTGTTCAATTTTATCTTTCTTTGTAGATCTAGACTAAATCAAAGTCTCCAAATTGAAATCTGAATTTGAACTTTCCAAATGTAGCTTGTTGATGATATCTATCTAAAAAATTTACCCCCCCTTCAGGTGTGCATATATCAATTCCCTAGTTTATGTGTTTGCATGTTTATTACCACTTATTTACAATTGTAAAATAAATAGAATGTAGTTGCAACTAATAATATTGCAATTAATTACAATTGTGGTGCAATTTTTTAATTAATTGAATGTTTGTCACTTTACATTTGCAACTTGAAAACAAATTATAACACATTATAGGATTGCTCTTGAAATTGATTGCAATTGTAAAGCTATTACTATTAGCAATATGCAATGATATTTGCTGTGCTTGACTTTGCAAACAATGTTTTTAATCAATAACATCACATACTTGTAAAACATAAAAGTTGAAAATGGAAATTAATCTAAGTATTGTATTTTTTAAAATGAAAAATTTTAAAAACAAAAAATTAATTAACATAATAAATGTAAAAAACATGAAAGGTTTGTTAATGTGTAAAAAAAGTCTTCAACAAAATAATATGCTTATTTGGAATATTAAATTTTAAATTTTTTTTCAACAAATGATTCATTAGTTATGAATTTGCAAATAATTGTTTAAAAATTGTGTCTATATTTTAAATGTTTTTGTTAGTTGATACAAGTATAAGTTGTATAACAATTATCTATACAAAAGAGTTTAATAAAATCTTAAAATTAACCTACAATCACTTTAAAACTTTGATTATTCATCTTTGATGCAAATCAACAACACAAAATATAATTGGAGTGGATATCAATGCCTTTCATAGCAAAATGTGGCAAGAAAAATTTACATGGACAAAGATTAAAAAAATATTGCCAAAAACATGAGTGTTAGTCATGATACAATTATTTTTGAGTGATACTATAGTAATAAATAGAATCCAAAAACAAGTAGGATGCAACTACAATACAATTATTTTAACAAAGTGTATTACACCAACATCAAAAAACATAATTGCAATAGAATTTGCCATCCAAGATAGCAAAAAAATGTCAATAAAAATTAGCAAGAACAAAAATTTAAAAATATTTTTCCCAGAAAAATGGCACTCATAGTCTAGTTGTATTTGAATAGTAGTGCAGTAGCAAAAAGAGTCCATGAACATCTAAAAAGCAATTGCAATACAACTGCTCTAAAAGAGCGCATTCACATTGACATCAAAAGACATAATTGCAACTAACCTTGTTGCCTATGGTAATAAATAATGGCATCAATATTTTGGAGGAGCAAAGAATAAAGAAAGTCTAAAAGAATGTGAATGGTAGTTGTGATGGGGTTGTTTCTAAGTAGTAAAACAAGAATAGGAAAACCCAAGAACAACTACAATGCAACTGCATCACCAACGTTCTAACATAATCCATTCACACTAACCTTGAAAAGACATAATTGCACATGACATTGCTGCCTAGGACATCTAAGAATGTCAAAAATAAGTTACTTGAGCCAAATTTAAAAATTAAGAGAATTTATTAAAAAAAAAATAGTTGTACTTCAATTGTTGTATAGTTGCCCCACAGTAGTGTAGAAATGCTAGGATAACTACATTGCAACTGCATCATCAATGCTCTAACATAACCCATTCACACTGACTTTGAAAATGTGTAATTGCACCTGACATTGCTGCCCATGGCATCTAAGAATGTCAAAAATAAGTTACTTAAACCAATTTTAAAAATTAAGGAATTTAAAAAAAAATAGTTGTACTTCAGTTGTTCCTTAGTTGTTGTACAGTAGCAAAGAAATGCTACAGCAACTACATTGCTACTGCATTACCAATGCCCCAACATAACCCATTCACACTGACCTCAAAAAGGCCAGTTTGAGCATAAACAATTGCCTAGGGCAGAAAGAAATTGCAAAATTCATTTACATGATTGAAGTAAAGAGAATGTAATAAAAGAAATGAATGACAATTGTAACATAGTTGTTAGTGAGTAGTATTGCAATAGAATCAAAACCAAGACACAACTACGGGACAACTATGATGAAAAATATGGACTGCATCCCTAATTTTCATTCGCAGACTCACTAAAATCATTGGTGAGGGATGAAATTGTCAGACACAGTTGTATCATAGTTTTGCGTAGTTGTAAACACAATTGCAATACAACTTGAGAGAGTCCACGTTAGAATTTTTGCTATTCAATTCTCTTTTCAGCTGCCATGCGGTTGTTTTTGACAAGGAGTTGTAAAGGTGCAGTTGTGTTTTGCCCCATTTCCTACTAGTGTCACTCCGCTCCTATTATCACTTTTCTATCTTCAAAAATTCATATCTTTTAGAGGTTAGTTTTAAATCCAAATTTACAAGTATGGCAAGAAAGGCCTTAGAGTCCTTTACTAATTGTGAAATTTTTGTTCCGTTTGACCAAAATTTGCAAAAGATATAGCATATTAGCTATGAAGACCTTAGTTAGATATACAATTTATTGCTCCCGCGCCTTAGCTAAAGCAATGTCAGTTGCAAAATGTCAAAAACAAATGAAAATTGTCAACTATATTAGCACTTATGGATGACCATAGAGGTCAAGGATAGGAAGAAGAAATTCAAAGATGAAGATGACAAAATATTATTACGTATGACAATGAAAATCTCTAAGGAAGTGGTAAGGAAGTGATAATAGGGCAATTTCAAATTTGAGTTGAACCTTGACCTTACCTTATTGTAATCTTGATAACTATTTCATACTCCACTCATTTAGGAATTTGGAACTTGATACAAAACCTTGACTTGATTATCTTTCAGATGAGACCATAACCATGTCATTTGATATATTATAACTATTATTTTGTTAATTTTTTGTCTAAGGCCCAATGATAATAGGGTAAACTACCTATATTTATATTTTGTGTAGAGGATGTATTGGTTGAGCATAAGTTAGAGCCCTTTTGTGTTAAGCTTGTTCAAAAGACAGCAAATGAGAATGTGCCATGTAGACTTCTAATAAGCTGGACCTGGCTATAGAAAGAATGGAGTATATAGCTAATGCTTGTGCACAAGCATTAGCACTGCTTGTTCTACAAAAGGGTGAGAAAACAGGAATTTTTTTGTATAAACACAACAAGCAAGGGCCAAGGGCAGTTTGTGCGGAAGGTATTAATCCCTAAGCTTGTTAAGAAAATTTAGCATAATTCCAACATGAAACTTTCAACACATTTCTTGAGTTTTTGGAATGTTGAACAAGTAATCTCATAATCCAAATCGATCATTTTATATTCAATTATAAATCAAATGTTTCAAACCGATATTATTTCAAATTCAAATAAATCTGTAAAATCCCCACTATTGAGAATCTCATATTTACCAATTTGGGCAGCTGTTTACAATATGGATTTTGGACCTTGATGTAATTTTTTCCCAAATGAAAGATGTACTTAATGGTTGATCCCATGAGATTGTGTTTAGCTATACTTGATGGAAAAAAAAATTCCACAAATAGAAAAAACTCCCTAAGATATGGTCACTCAAAGTAACTACATTCCACTTAGTTCCTTACATTAGAGCTACAAAAACCTTGCCCAAATTAAGAAAAAAAAAGTGACACATCACCAAACTTCTCCCTTGTACAATACGAGATGTGGGAGCACCCATCCTATATGCTCTCTAAGCCGCTCCCTTTGATTGCCCAAAGACATTATTCTCCTAATTGTTAAAATAATATATTATTCTCCATATTCCTTCTAGAATTTAGAGCAAAGCAGGCGCTTTAAGGAACAACAAGCCAATCAATTTTTTTGGTGAACTAGCAACTCCATTCGCACTTGAGTAGCATACCAAAATTTGAGCTCAAAATACCTCTTTTGTATACTTTCACACTTCCAAACACCCCCTTTGGCCATTGGGCTCTTTGGACGCATAGGGGTTATGCTGCAAACGAGACAATCGATGAAATCGCTAGAAGACCCTGGTTGTAAATTGAGGGGCCAGATTTGCGAGAGACGCATATACGCATGTGAATGAGAACTCAGCATTTTGTAGCAAAATGGCTCCTTTACTGCATGGCCCTTCCATAGCCACAACTAGCATCAGTCTTTTGAGTCAATTACTTGCACTGGGTAGTATTGATTCCACTTAGGATATGGAAATCCGGCCAAACGAAGCAATCCGGGATTCAGTCGTTCACAACAGCCTCATACTAGTATAAATATCATAAAAAATAATGAAACACCAAATTATCCAACACAGCAAACTCTTTTAAATTTCCCTGTGTAATTTCAGGAATTCTTCACAATTTTTCATGTGAGTTGTTCAACATTTCTGTGAATTTTTTTTAATGATTTTTGCTTGTCTCACATTTCCATGTTCAAGCATCATTTCCAAATCCATTGCCCAAGATTCCCAAGTGAAACTTGCCTCTACTGTACAATATCCTAAAGAAAGAGTACATAAGTTTCTCTTATGGGATCCAAAGAAGTTTGTACTATAAATAAATTAGTTTTTGGCAAAATAAACATATCATCATATTTAAATGTACAAACTTCATCACAATGTATGAGTCAAACAACAAAAACTAATTTCCATATAGAAATATATATTTTACTAAATTTGGTCATGATCACCCTAACATTAAAATTTCTATAGAAGGAATTTTAAAACTTTTTGGAAATACTTGTTTGAAAGAAAGATGTGCGTACGGATGTCTGCTACACATATATGCAATAAAATCTCAAAAATTCATCACCTAGTTTTAAAATTTAATTTCTTGTAAAAGCATGATTTTGACACAAAACAATTTATCAAAAATAGAATTTTGATTTTTAGTAACTGAAATTTGATTTGCTTGATCATGATTGCACAAGGATCACATATAAAAAAATCTAAGGATAAATGCCAATTGTATTCTTTGTTATACCAACTTTTATTAATGCCATGAGAGGGACTTATGTACTCTTTTTTTTTGGTACTGTAAAGTGTATACTAGGAAAGTTAGTGTCCTCAGTGGTGGCCAAGTTTTTGTTTAGAATCACATACCTCGATCAATGCCACTATAGTACACCAATCATACATAACCCACAATATTAGCATATGTTGGGGAAGCACAAACAAGGATTGTTTGCATATGAGATTGGAGGAAGCGGAGATTACGGGCGGTAATTGAGGCCCCATGTTCATGTTTGTAAAGGTTGTAATTTTGGGAACGTGTGCAAGGGTAAGAGGCTCTAGTTTGGTTTAGGCTCTAAAATGGTTCACCTCCTCAAATATACTATTTTTGTACATGTTGTTTTTCATAACCCCTCAACAGTATATAGATAATGAATATTTGAGCAGGTGAACCATTTTAGAGCCCTATGCCATTTTAACTCCAAACTTCATAACTAATTCCACAAAGCTTCAAATTTTTTGAAAAAACTTGGATTAGATGCCAATTTTTCTTTTGTCTTTCGAGGAAAGTTTACTGAAAAATATTTCAAGAACTTTCACCTCCGCAAAATTCAAATTCAACCCTTAGATGATCCATTCATGAGCCTCCTACCTAAGTGCACAAGCTTCCTTGCCGGTTTATGTTTATTAAGGTTGGAATGAGGGGAACAATCCAGGGAACGTGTGCTAGACTGCTAGTGCTTAAGTTTTTAGTGGGATGGGGGTGTGGCTTTAACTTACATCACATCTAGGTCAGGAACTTTTAGCACGCACTCTGTTTTATCATAATTCCGATCCCAGGGCTCATTAGTTGCTTGTTGTCAGCCAGTGAGGACGACGTCGTATGGTATCTAGATTCCAATATGCACTGCCTCCCCATGGCTCATGGTATTTGGACTATTCCAATATGCTGAAAATGGGGCTTGAGCAGTGGACATGACTACATGAGCTTATCTTTCGAGATAATCTGCTTAGCTGTTGTTTTGGAGGAGTGGATTAATGTCAACCTCCCCCAACAACGATGGGCTTCATGTCAAAATGCAGGGATGTTGGTCGGTTTTATTTTTACATCTGTTTAGTTTGAATTATATGGTGGCGTTTCAAGATGATTTTCATAATATCTCTGTCTATGTCTTCTGAAATCGCCACGGTTACACACTAGATACAAGTGGGCGTTGAGTTCTCTAAGTAGACAGAGAGTGCAAGTTTTATCTCTTTCGAACTTGGAAAACTTGATTTCTTCGAAGGATATTCACCACCTGGGTTCATTATTATAGACAAAATGTAATGGAGCCAAATTTTGTGTTGTACAGGAGAATTAGGACGATTATAGAACTAGATTGCATGTGTTAGTGAATGGATTAACAAAAAAAATTGAGATATTTGAAAGTGAGAATTACTGTGATAATAAGAAGACGTCATATTCATTAAATTGGGAAACCAAATTCCCAAGTTGTACTTTATCTTAAACCCATTTTTTCTCCTTAAACCGTTTAAACACTAGATTCAAAGGTATCAAATTTAGTCTGAGCCATAGAGATTTTGTCCCTTGCAAATTCCTCCTCTCTAGTGAAAGCATGTGTACCAAAAAACTGCAAAAATTTAGATTTTGGTTTAAGGTGATCACCTTAAACTTAGTTTATTCCCAAAATGGGCGTTTCTTCCCAAATTAACAAATATGGCGTTAAATAAAGTAGCCGCTTTTACAAACTCGTTTGACGCAGGAAATATGAAAGGCCTCAAAAGTAAGACTAAAGTTGCTAAGTAAACCTTGTTTAGCCTAAACTAACGATGTTGATGTTGATGGCTTGATGCACCACTTGGATATACTAGTTTAACTGACATAAAGTTGTCCCATAAGTTGAAAAAAAAAAACTACAACCTTAACAGAAAACTGCTTATAGAAACAGTTGGGCCCATTTGCACTGCTTTGTGCTTTGAACGCAGTTTCAATTAGATTAGCAATATTCTACTTGTCACAATTAAATGAACGGTACAATAGATTTTGCCTTTCTGGATTAAATTTTAAGAAAAGTATACAAAAATATTATCATATTACCTGAAAATTGACACTGTAAACACCATATTCATTAAAATTGGGAAAAATGGAGGTACCATTTTGTACTCTACCTCAATCCCAAAAAGTTACTTTAAATCAGATTCAAAGGTATCAGATTTATCTTGAGTCACTAAGATTTTTTCCCTCGCAAATTCCTCCTCTCAAGTGAGGGCATGTGTACCAAAAAAATGCTGCGAGCTTGGTTTCAAGTGATCACCTCAAAGTCCCAAAATGTACTATTTTTCCCAATTTAACGAATATGGTGTTTATAAAAAAAGTTTCCTTTGTTGTGAACAAAATAATTGTTGTCTATCACAAAAACTTTTACAAAAGCTTTCACACTGGCCTCAGTTTGACTGAAGAGACATCCACAGGCAACTTATATTGCTTTCCCGGTGTTCATTCCTAGGTGAGTCTCACTTTCCCGTCTGATCTGGAGAATTGACACCTGTAAAAACTTTCTAAATACAGTTATTTAGACACATGTTGCAACTACACATACACAGAGGAAATTGAGATTCACAGGGAATTAACACCAGGAACGCGATACAAGCTCCCTGTGATCGATAGATACCGATCAATTTAAAAGCCAAATATAGTTATCAGTTTGTATTCTGTTCACAAAGAAAGACATTTAGTCAGATTGTTCAAGTTAAATACATTGCTAGTTAGTTGAGTACTGGAATCTCATACTGAGTGACTAAAAGGTTGACGAACGTTTCGACTCAAGCTAATGTGCACTTTGCAGTGCTTGTGCAGATCCTTATCATGCCTGCTCCAGAAGGAAATGGACATGTCGCTGCTTTGCATTAAGGTGCAATTATCATCAATCAGCGCAACTAGCGCTGTATTAAGGATCGTCCTGCATATTCGTCTCCCCGGTCCCTCTCAATCGCACGATCATAGCTTTTCCAAGCTCCTATTTGGAATGCTCCTACGCGTCATTTCAAATTAGTTACATTTCCCTTTCCATACAGAAGCTTCAATTTAACTACTAACAAACTACAAGCCATTTTGTGAGAACAAAGATTTGGAAGCCAACTATTAAATGAGCAAAGCAATAGATTTTGCCTTCCTAGATTAAATATTTAAGAAAATAGTACCAAAAGATTTACATATTACCAAAAAGTTGACAACATAATCATCATAATTATCTACTTTCTGAACAAGATAAATGTTGTTCATGACAAAGCTTTCATACCAACCTTAGTTCGACCTAAGAGTCATCGAATGTTACTGATGAATTCAAAAGCCAAATAGATTGATCAGTTTGTATTTTGTACCCAAGGAAAGACGGAAAAATTATTTGGTCAGAATGTTCAAGTTAATTAAAAGGTTTGCTAGCTAGTAAGTTATGTTCTGGAATCTAAAACATTGGGTGATAAAAAGGTTGACAAGCGTTTCGACTCTATCCAATGAACACTTTGCAGTGAGATCCTTATCGTGCATGCCTCAGACGGAAAGGGATATATTCATATGTTGACTACATTGCATTTAGGCGCAATTATCATCATTGATCAGCGCAAGATGCGCTGTACAAATTGTCCTGCATATTCCTTGGTCCCTCTCAATCGCAGGACGCTCGTAATTGAGATGCTCCTATGCGTCATTTCAAATCAGTTGCATTTCCCTTTCCATACAGAAGCTTTGATTTAACTACTAACAAACTACAAGCCATTTCATGAGAACAGAGATTTGGGAGCCAACTACTAAATGAGCAACTTAATAGATTTTGCCTTCCTATATTAAATTTTAAGAAAATTGTACAAAAAGGTTTACATATTACCAAAAAGTTGACAACATAATCATCATAATTATCTACATTCTGAACAAGATAAATGTTGTTCATGACAAAGCTTTCATATCAACCTTAGTTCGACCTAAGAGTCATCGAATGATACTGAGGAATCCAAAAGCCAAATATATTATCAGTTTGTATTTTGTACACTTGTACACAGAGAGACAAAAAAATATTTAGTCAGATTGTATAAGTTAAAGGCTTGCTAGCTAGTTATGTTCTAGAATCTAAAATACTGGGGTGACTTAAAGGTTGACAAGCGTTTCGACTCAAGCTAATGCGCACTCTGCAGTGTTTGTGCATATCCATAGTGCGTGCCACAGACGGAAAGGGATGTGTCGACTGCATTGCATTAAGGCGCAATTGTCACCAATCAGCGCATGATGCGCTGTATTTCGGATCGTCCTGCATATACGTCTCCCCGTCTCCCCGGTCCCTGTCAATCCCACGACACTAGTAAATAAGTTGCTCCCTTCGATTTAACTAATAACTAAATATACAAGCCATTTCGTAAGAACAGGACCCATTTGCCAACGAGAGCAGGCCAGGGAGTAGCTGGCAAATGGAGGACGGAAAGCGAGCATGGCCTGGCCAGGAAACACATAAGTATCTGCCCTGCACAGTTGAGAAAACACACTGACTGCAGTTTGAGAGACCAGAGCTCTAGAGCTTCAGTGTGCATGGGCATTCTTGCTAGATACACAGAGTACTTAGCCACAGCTTGAATTGTTTGTGTTTTGTTAGTTGATCTATGGCGAGGCTTGCAGGACAGGTTCAGCGACAAGGGAGGTTGTCACTGATGAAGATGGGCAAGTTTCCAGCGTCATGCACTCGCCATAACCCTGGGGGCAAGCGCTTGAGTGCAGCGATAGACGACGATGCCGGTTCCTGGGAGGTGCACGCGGTCGCATGCAAACGCATGCGATTGGGGCCTGGCCTCCTGCCTGGCACCTGCGAATTCTGCGTTAAAAGCTTTCGTAGTGCTCAAGGGCTAGGAGGTCACATGCACGTGCACAGGGAAGAGCGCAATGCTCTCAAGACCCGTCTTAAGGCAGATGCCACCACGGCAACAGCTAGAGAGATCCAACTGTGCAATGAAACCACTGCAGCAGCAGCAACAAGCACGCAGAAGATCCAGACGATCCACGTTCGCTCTCCAGTCCTGGCTAGGGTCGATGTACCGGTCGATGTAGCAGCTGTGGAGATGCTCGGCCCACCTCCATTGTCGAACCAGGACTCCGACATGGCAACGCTTCTGAGCTTGCTTGGTCTAGCACCGCAGGAGTCAGGCACCACCACTAAATTCATCCCGACCCCGCCCCCGCTTTTGCAGTTACCCTTACAGGAGTTGGTGACCACCAGTGCACGCATCCAGCCACCGCTGGTAAACTTGCGCTTGATCCCGCCCCAGCTATCAAGCTTGCCTTTGTCGCAGAGCAAGAGTACTCCAGTGGTGCTTAAGCATCCCCACTCGTTCAGCACCAGAGGCAAGTTTCACCCGCCGCAGTCGTTAGAGCTTCCTTTGTGGCTGGAGAGGAGCAACTTTCCTTTGCCGCAGCAGCAGCGGAGGAGCAGCTTGGTGATGCCATCGCCGCCGGTGTCCATTACCTCGAGCTCTCACAGCACCTTTCATCCTTACGAGAGTGGGCTGATGAAACTTGGGCGCTTTTCAGTCATGGCCTCTGCACCTCTTGACCTGGAGCCGCGTCTTGGCTTGATACTCCGGCAATTGATACCAGGCTTTGAGTAAACTTTTCTTAGCCCCAGGCTTTGAGAGTACTAAATTTTGTTACAATAGCCTGTATACTCTAGATTGGTTTGATCAGTTTTTGCAGGACTCTGTTTTGGATTATGGAGCTAAGATTGTGCACTTACTGGTGATTGATAGTGGTGAGGAAGAGCACGCTTGCTTCCAAGAGGGCTTGATTGAACCCAGCATGTTTGATTTCAGAAACTCCAACTTTTGTTTCATTGTTTTTTGTCTAGATTGTGAAGCCTCTGTACCGGTTCAGCCGTGATGGATTTGTTCGGCCATTTCTTAACTGGTACTAGTGAGCTTATAGCGTTTGGGATTCTCTTTGTAAGCTGTAGGCTTGATGCTTTTTTTCTTAAGGAATTTTCGGTGTAATGGATGATTGGGGGTGTGAGAACGTTGTTCCACTTAGGCACTGACGACATAGCTACTTAGTGTAAGATGGTACTCTATAGTTTGTGATGTAAGTTGTTACAACAGGGGTGTGCACACCCTTTGTAAAAATTATATATAAAAGATAAGTTTTGAAGTGGTTTGGGTCTGTGTAACGGTGTATGTCTTGTAAGTGGCTGCAGTTGACTTTCTATAAGTTTTTCCTTCCTTATTTGTGATGTAAAAGATATCTACTTTCGACTTTTTGCAATGGGGAATCTGAAGTGTTAAGTATTGCTTTGAACACCATATTAAACAAATTGGGGAAAATAATACAATCTGTGGCACTTTCACTATTTTTGTCATTATGTACAATTTAGCAAGGTACAAAAAAAAGCATTCACTTTCATATATAGGAGTGAAGTCTTAGTGATTGCCTTCAAGAATTTCAAATTATTATAACTTTAAGCTATATAATTATACCTACATTTATTGTATGTTAGATTAAGGTGGAGCAAAAAACTGGACCTCCATTTATCCCAATTTACCTAATAATGTGTTTTTGTATTTTATATAGTTTGTTCGGAATAGTTGGTGAGGAGTAACACTATGAGAGGGGTGTATGGAAATGGGCTATGGCTACTGCTTGCAAGAAATTAAGTGTTGAGGAATAAACAATGGAAAATAGAGGGGTTGTGTGCAGATTGTTTGGAGGGAGGGGTGTAAATGTGTAATCTCTGAAATGTAGGGGGTGTGTGTTTAGGCAACAAAGTGGGAGAGTGGGGGTAGTGTAGAAACTAGAAAGGTTGCAATAGAGCAGAGCCTGCAATGTCTTATTAGGTTGGAGATTAAGGCAATGAGTCTCAAGGTAGCAACACCCATAATCGTCAAATTAAGGGTTTTGAACATGATGATTATTACTAAACATCTAGCAAATTATAGAATCCAATTAGCAAGAGAAAAATGATGAGTGTATACTTTCAAATGTGTTATTTGGATACTATGAGAATAATTTGCAAGTTTTTAAAGAGCCAACTGCAATTGCCCCTAATACCAACATTAAGGTTTCATGTTCAAATGTTGTACATCCTTGTAATCACATCTATTCACTTCCACAAATTTTCCAAGATTTTGGAGGTGATCATTATCAATATAGTGATGGTTATGGGTGTTTCTACTTTACTAGGTTGAGATTAGCAATTGGCACTTGCTACACTAAGCCTTTATTACTATAATTTATGTAACAAATCTTTCAAAACATTTGGTAATAGCAACAAAAAAGTGAAATTATGAAAGTCCAAAGCTCCCCAAAATCACAAAAGTTTAAAAATCAAAGTAGTGTGAATAAAAAGAAGCAATAAAAACAAAATGGCAACTTCCTTAATATCACTTTATTCACCCTCTTTAATATCACCTCAACTTCAATGGCTACGTCCTAGTTTTCTACAATATCATAGAGATTGGAGATGTGATGTTACAGAGGTCAATGTGATTTTGGTGATATGATGGGCCATATCCTTAATCTTGTTAAAAGCAATTTTACAACAAAAATGAATGAAAAAGGCAGCAAGTTAGCAAAGTAAAGTGGTAAAGAACATTCTTTGCAATACAGAAATGGGACAACCATTTCAAAGAAAAGTGGATTCTAATTGTGAAGATGATTTTTTACTTGCTATGGCCTTGTGAAAGGCTCTTCAAATTGCTACAGTACTTCTATATGTGAAGCATTGTTACCCACACAAAGTCCAAG
This sequence comes from Ulota crispa, assembly GCA_963920765.1. Lineage (NCBI taxonomy): Eukaryota > Viridiplantae > Streptophyta > Bryopsida > Orthotrichales > Orthotrichaceae > Ulota > Ulota crispa. The sequence goes on from OY987242.1 coordinate 36,533,685, forward strand.
ACTTGTTTTCTACTATGCTTTTGCTCTAAGAAGTAAGAACCTCTTACCCCATTGGGATACTCAAATTTACCAAGTTGGAGCAAAGGGTATAGGATTGGAGAGAACTACCATAGCTAAGAGTATTGGGCTACAGGTTGAGAAATATTTGTGGAGGAGATTAAAATTTATAGTTTACAAGTGTACATAGTGTGAGACTTTGAATAGTAATTGAAGCTTATAATTGGTTTAAACCGTAACAATGAAAACAAATAAAAGATTCTTCAAATAAAAGTAAAAAGTAATGGTAATAAACTAATTAGATGAGAATGGGAGGTATGGTCAAACTCTAGGTTTGTGCCTTAATTTTTCTATAAAGTTCATCATTCAAATTAAGCACCTAGAATAAGGCTAAGGACTTACATATCACAAAAAATTATTATCCAATTAGAGAAATATGATAAGTCTTATTTGAGAGGTTAAATTATAGAAATCAAATCCATGTTGCAAAGCCTAACTAGTTAAACCTACTCTAAATAAGCAACATAAGTTAAACACAACAAATTCATAAGTTCAAGACAATTATCTACCAACTTGGAGGAACATGTACATTTTTGTTTTATTGAACATCTAAATCAACTCAATATGCACTTTTGGTAAGCCCAGCAAAAAACAAAGACTATTATTTTAGATATCTAACATACAGGTTTGTAGCTAAAGTAGAAAGGCAAATTTGCCACTAACAAAAAAATAGTGATTTGGACTTGCAAAGCACCTCAATAAGTTCAAGGCAAAATTGATATTTAAAAAGTCATCACCATTCAAAAGATGCTCTTCAACTTTAGTCACCAAGACCTTTGCAAGGACTTTTGAGCTCTGTAAATGTCAAGGAAGCCAAATTCCTTAAAAAAATTATGTTATGTCTTGATTCTTCATTGGAATATGTTCTTGTTTTTCATGGTCAAGAAATAGTGGATTTGGAACTTCTAAGACTAATTTGAGCATTATAAACTCAATGACAAAGTTGGTTTTCCATTTAAATTACAAATGCAAGAATTAGGAGTACATCTAAGAGATTTGCTTTTAAAAAAAGTTGACTTTTTATACAACAAAAATTATGTGAAAGGAATATAGTGTTTGAATAAAGTATTTAAAGATTCTTTTTCTTTTTTTAAGTCAACACTAAACCATTTGAACACCAACTTATGATACTTTTATCACAATTCAGACTTTTATAATACTTTTTCTTTTTTAATGTATTTCCTCATACTATAGTTATAGTATAATAAAAAGTTTCTTTGGAAGCTATCTTAGAAGACTAACTACACTTTGAACCTAGTTCAAGTTCATTTTGAAAAATGAGCTTTGATTATAGGGGAAGCTTTTAATATAAAAATTGTTTATTGTGAGCTTTTAAATTAGTTATGTACTCTAGTTGCTTTTACTTATGTTTTGTATGAGTTATGAGTTTTTGTTAGTATCAAACCATGAAATTCTTGATTTAAACAAAAGTTAAGATGCACAAGTGAAATTAGGTTTTGTAGCTAACTTGAGATTTCTTTTTTGATTAATGATAATTAAAACTAAACTAAAACTAAACTAAACCAAAACAAAATCTAAATAAAAACCAAACTAGAACAAATTCAATAAGATTTTGAGTGATTCAAGATCAAATGAGGTCATATAAGCTATGTAGATAGTATAGTTACCCTATGTTCTTTCCATCTGAAACAACATCTACTTAGCTATTTTGGTATGATGATAGAATAATAGACATTGTCCTAGTAAAAATAAAAACACAAGCCAAACAACATATATTCATTTGACAACAAGAGGCAAGTGTTTTAGATTAAAAACATTCTTGAAAAAATAGGACTAAAACCAATTTACAAATCTTAGTTCCATTTAATTGTGATTTTCACTTCAATCAACTAGTCTTGCAATTCTAAGTCAATAAGTACCAACCACCTAAACATTTGATTCAAAAGTAATAGAACTTATAGTTCCTTATTTTTTGAATATTTCATATTAATTGAAAGTATTTGATTGTTTAAATGCAGAGTTTCCACCTTGATCAATTTGCAAGGATTTGATTTCTATTATTTTAGATCTTGCAGCAACAAATGGTTGAAAAATATATGAATTCTAAAAGGAAATATGTACACCAACCTAATGTCCTTGAAAATGTTAACTTGGTCATTTTCACGGTTTAGTGACTGTGTCTAGTGTTTGATTTAACAGTTTACTAAACTGATGCCTAATGATTGTTTTTTGTGTTGAGTTTCCAAATTTAGAATTTGATTTCCTAGACTAGTGTTTAGTTACCACAACTTTAAGTATCAACAATGGCCTTTGGTTTTGTAAAGTAGTATTCAATTACCACAACTATTGTTTTGTACAAAGATTTATGTTAAGCGACCAAAACTAGTGACCATTTTGTTACTAGAATTGTTGTTTAAATTTATTTTGCTATTTAGTTTCCAAAATAGGTGTTCAATTACCAAAATTAGTTTCTAGTTACTAAAGTTGGTATTTAATTACAAAAAATATCATTTTGTTGCAAAGACTTGGTATTTGGTTATAGAATTAGACTACTCTCTTCACTAAACAAATCAAGAGTTTCATGTTTATCCAAGGCGCGAGTCAAATTTATTAAAAACCTTGTGAATATTCCTATTATATTTATTAAGTTCAAAGCTGCTTTACAATGGGAGTTGAAATAGGTTTTCAACCTTCATCATTCCTAGTACTAACCTCTTGTTGATTGATTGTTTGAATTAACCTTAACCCCTAAACCTCTCTCTAGTTGCCCCATCTCCTCCTCTAAACAATCTACAAACTAGTTGCAACTTTGGTAGCTATCAACATTTGCCATTGCTCTTGTGTTTGCGCTAGGTGTTGCACCTTCCAACTTGAGTCAGATGTCACTCTTGCATGTGCCCGGTCATGGTCTAATTGTTGCACTTCTTGTTCTTATCACCACTTGTTGTCTTGCCCCTAGCATAATGTTGCGCAAGACCCAACATTGCCCATCTTTCAATTAGCTGCTCCTCTTAGCAAAGTTGCAAGGTTTGCTTGTCTTTAGGAGAAGACAATGAGAAATGGCATGCCAAACTTGTCCCTCAATAATAAAAAAACCCACTTATAAAACATCAATAATTTTTGAATTCCACAATCAATTTTAGTAACTATTATACAAGTTGTAGAAATTACAAACCACTATTCTAAAAAATGAAACAATTCATTTGACATCATATTATGCATGAATGCATGTTACACTAATGCATGTTATACTACAATTCTAAAAGTGAAAGTGACCCTGCAAACTTGTCATGGTTGAGCAATAATTTAAGCTCATGTCCAAATTCATGTCATTTTGCGTAAATGTACCAAAATAATCATACACTATAGATAGCAATATTTTGAAGGATTATTATCACTAGTTCTTACATTTTGTAGATCATTATGATTAAAGTGTCTTTTGAATAAATTTTTTTAGTAATCCAAAAGCACATTCAAATTTCCAAACACCACAAGTTTTAGAGATTGTGGTTTTGCTTAGTTTGGACCTTTACACGTATTCATATTTACAGCCCACTGCCCACAATAATTATATGCAATGTTATTGTAGTGACAATTGTCATGCACAACTAGCTATAAGCCACATGGTAGTTGCAAGAAACACTTCACAGTTTTGTCTCAAACACCCTTAAAATTGGTAATACTAGGTAGTGCTATGAGCTTTTGAAATATTATTTTTTAAATAAAATAAAATATGGGCAATTTGTAAAGCACTTAAAATAGCATACTTGTGAAAAATCAGACCTAGAAAAAATTATTCTAAAAGTTATGCACAAAAACAAAGGGATAGAAATTACCAACAAAAGGACAAGTTCCTTTTTTCTTTTTAGAAAATAGTAAAAAAATTCAAAAAAATAAAGCAAAAAATGGCCATTTTTTGTCTCTTTGAGTAGCTTCACTTGATGCAAGTGGTTTTTGGAGGGTTTTTTATTTTATTTCACCAATGCAAGGAGAATGGATGCCCACTTTGAGAGCATGTAGAAGGCAGAGAATTCACCATTTCCTAGAACCCTTCTACTAGTCCATGTAATGCCCTATGATGAACAACTTCCTTGATTTGTGGCATGATATTTGCTTTTTTGGACCCAAAATAATACTAGAAACTTCCAAAACGGCCAAGGTAGAACTTGTTTGGGGGCTATTTAAAAATAGTAAAATATTAAAACAAAAAACAAAAAAATCACGAAACATCTATAACTTTGAAGTGAACATTGCTCTAAATTTCCAAGTCAAAATGACTTGGTACGCAAAAGATAGGAGCCAAAAACCACCCACAAGAGGTGAAGGAGATAAAAAATAGTACAAGTGTTTCTTGCAAACACCCCACAAGTAACGCTCTTTTATTCTCTTAAGCAAGCTTAAAAACAATTTGCCCATGAAAGAGAATATGGTTTTAAGTTTGAATTCTTGTTTTAGCACCCTTCAATACCACAAAAGTTCATGAGGATTGATTTGTTAGCCTCGTTTATACCATGTTGGTCAACAATAAAAATTAATGTTTAGTCTCTCCTTTAACAAAAATGAAAACATGCACCACTTGACCTGGTTTGTTGAGCCTAATAGAATTAGTAGTTCAACTACTAATTAGTGCAATTAGGTTGCCTTAGCAATTGGGTTGCTTCACCTTGAAAATTTACCTCACCACTTATTGCTTGGTCACTTGGAGGGAATGGAGGCCCATGCAACTCTATAGATATTAGGATTTCAAATGGTTTTTGACTTGAATGTTGCTAGTTTGTTTTTTTGCAACATTTTTGTTGTTGTTAGGCTCTTATTGGTATTAAAAATTATTCATTGCTACAATTCTTGATGAAGAGAATGTTTGGGAGATCATAACGTTATGTAGAAGTTTGAGACTGCCCTCCCTCCAACTGAATGGTGTGGAATATTCCACACCATTCAATAGCTATGGGGCTTGTAAAAATATGTCTAGAGAGTCAATGGCAAGGCTTGCCATGACACTTGGCTGAGTTTACTGCACATAACTTACTGTATGTGGAGCCGGATCCTATCAAGCTAAAATAACCATGTCCTTTGGCTACCCTTATTGACGAGTTACCCAACATCGACATATCTGTAGTGTGCAATAAACTAAATCATGAAATTTCACCTTTTTTGAAATCTGGATCCACCTGCATGGATGATACTTGAAGAGAGGGAAATGCAGCCTCTTCATGCTACTAAATGTTATGATTTTTGAAATTTGTTGGCAAAATTTTCATATATACATTAATTGTAGCATCTTTTCCTTATACAAGCAGAGGATATTTTTTATGTTTACTTTCTAATAGTCATTATAATCAGATTTTTTTTTTTAAATCTGCTTTTTTAATAGCTGCAAATTTTTTTTTTTTTTTTTTTTCGTTTCTTTTTTTTTCTTGTCAAACCGGTTGACTTTCTTTCATAGCCAATATTTTTGGATCATTGCTCCTAGGGAGTAGGGGATAACAAAAAACTTCACCAGCTTTTGTCATTGGAATACTGAACACCAGATAGCTACAGGAACGACTTTTATAACATAAACGCTGTACTTGATCTGACTAAGGGAATCTGTGTCTGGTACTTGCAGGCCCGCTTTACTCATGACACTTGTAAGTTGTAACCAACAGCACCCAAATCTGGCGGCCAGACTTACTACTCAATTGAAAAAAACTATCCAAAATCCTAAACCACCAAGATGAAGCTTAGATTTTGTTCTACTTGTTGGTGGAATTGTTTTTGGTGGAATTGTTTTTGAGATAATGGGTATATATGTTGTGTAATGGTATTTCTTATTGCAGTAATAGTTGTTGATTATAAGTATCTTACATTATACATTGATGTTGGGTTAAGATGGATTTTTTATTTATTTTTGATTTGCCAAAATTGTAAGAGTTTAGACATTTATCATTATCAAATTGATATAGGGATTTTTGAAATACATTTGGATTCCAAGACCCTCATTTTCTTCTGAACCCTAGAGGAGGATACTATTGAACAATACCAAAATAAGGGACAAATTAGTACTTTTATCTTGTTTGTAGAAAAAAACCAAGCTCTTACCTTGGCTTCACAATGATATTTGTTGAGTATTTAGGGCATTTTTTTCTGGCAAAAGGAAGCAAAACCAGTGACAAATTTGACATACTTGATAATTGGACTAATGTGGGTTGTCCCTCCATTTATTACCCATTGGCCTCTGGACATATGTGGATTGGCAAAAAGCGTCAAACCCAAAGAAAATGCCTTGGCAATAAACAGAGCCCTACTTGCAGTTTTTTGAATTTATGCCTAGCTATTTTTCTTGATCATTTGGTTACAAATCTTGATTGATAGCATTTGTATATGTTTATACATTAGAGGCATTGGACAAGGAAACCAGCATTTAGTGTATTCATTTGTTAGCCAGGTTCAAAATTGCAAAAAGCTGGTTGAATTCAAAACCACTTGCTAAAAATCTTGTCAAATTTTACAAAAATATCCTAATTACAGTGTACCATAGTATAGATAATTTTTGGTGCAATCTAGTGAAATACTAGTTGAAAATGAGAAATACCTGATTATAGCCGGTGAAATCAAAATTACTCCCCAAACCTGGATTAGATGTTCTAGCCCTAGGCAAGTCATAGCTCAAAAAGTTGCTTGTATGATCTCTCAATTTTTTTGAATGTAATGACTTTGGTTAATCCGAGTATCTGTTATTTTTGGATTTGAAATCTCATTTCATTCCGTATAAGTAATCATGCCGACATCACAAAAATTGAGTACAATTGAGGTAGTGCTACAATTAATTTGGTGTTGTCAAAATGAAATTAAAGGAAAAATAAATAAATCATAAAAGCTATGGATTCTCACTTTTGTAACATGGAATAAATGAAAAATAAATCAAACAATTTTTTTTTTTTTGACTAAGTGCGACATTGCCTTAGGCTAGCTATATTGCCTTGTTGGGACCATTTTGCACAACAAGAAGCATGAAGTTTTAAATAAATTCTTTTTGGGTACATAACCCACCTTTAGGGCTGCTGATTTGCCATATAAGCTAGTTTTGGTTTGATGTATGCCCTTATTTCAAAAAGAAAAGTTATCAATATAAAACCAAAATTGTCGAGGTTTGAAATCCCCTATTCTATTGCAACTTGTATAGTAGTGTGTGTCTATAGTGTATTTCAAATTACCAAACTTGTGACAAATTTTTAGTACACTAAGTCCATATGATAACAAATTCAAATCAATGGTTCCAAGTTGTGTCTTTTGTTCATTATTAACCCCTAAAGGGGCTTGCACATCATTTTTTTTGTGGCAATGTAGCACTTTTGAGCAACTCATTACAAATGGGTTTTATAGATTTTTTTTTGAGATTTTTGCACATGATGTGTTCAAGGTGTAGCTTTAACCCCTAAATGCCCAAGGGGTAAAGGTAAAACATAGATGCATTATAAATTGATACTTATGTAACTTTAATGAAGTTTGCTTCAAAAGAGAAAACAAGAATCATGATGTATAGTAAGTATCCATATAATCAAACATTCAAAAAAAGTTTTGGATTATTATTTAATGAATTTAGAAGCATTTACCATTTAATATTCACCAAACTTACAAATTTTATTCATAGATTTTAAAATTTGGCATGATTGGTTAAATACAAACACTCTATTGTAAACTTCAAAAATGCAATATTTTCAAAGGAGAGAACATTGTTAGCTTCCCAAAATAGAAAATTTTATAACTCAAAGTTGAAGTGTTTGTCTTTGAAAAATTCTCCTTGATGTATTTTAAGTTGAATTGACATGATTTAAGTAGGGTTGGAAAGTAGACTTGATTTCCTATTAATTTATTTGATTCTTTTAAAAAGTTTTTTTTTCATCTTAGGCAGCCTGCAAAAAATGGGCAGCGTCCAAAAAATGGTAAATTGAGCGCCCAACAAGTTTTATAGCTTTTGACTACATGGTTCAAAAGTTATAATTGCACAATATATAGATTCTTTTACTTGTTGGACAGACAAAAAACTTCTTAAAAATTTACAATTTAAATTTCTTCTTTTTTGAGAATGGTTCTTTAGATTTATACATGGGAAGCTTTAAATCCCTTGATTTTGATCAATGAGATGAAAGTCAAGAGGAAAATTTGTTTGCAAGCAGCTATGGAGTTTCTACTCTAAAAGAAACTTTGAAGTCCTTTATTTTACTCAATTTTCAAAATTTTGGAAAAAAAAAAAAAAAAAAAAACTAAAAGATGCAAATTGTTTATTGCAACGTTACAATCATTGGGATTGGAAATTTTCATTTCCATAATTAAGTTCTCAACAATTTAGTGGTTTGAATCATTCTCTACTTTTTTTTACTTACTATTTTTTTCCCATAAGTTGTACTATTCCAAATGATTGGAAAATCTTTAGATGTGTACCCAACTTGCTTTGAAGAACAAATCCAAAAAATCACAACCATTTTGGAGTTTTCTTCATACAAATATGACCTTGTGAAGTAGAGCTTCTTGGATTTTTGCAAAGACAAAAAATGACTTTTTGTTAATTCAAACTCATATGTCTTACAATCTACATGGTGGAAATTTTTTATTTAGTTTTCCACATCTTTTAGTATTAGTATAGTACAAGATTTTACGGCTACATATATCAATTCTAAAATATGGTAATTGTACTATAAATGGTAGTTTTGGAGCGGTTTTGGTGAAAATTTGAGCCTCGTACTTTAGAGGTTAAAAAACAAAAATAGTTTGATTGAAACTTTATTTGTAGTGAATATATATTAGGCCCCCTTTACACTAGAGGTGAGAAGCCAACAAGAAAATCTCTCATGGGTCATGGCTTTTCTTTGAAAGGCCAGTCTTTGGAGATACTAGCTTTTGGTTGTATCATTAAGTGAGAAGAGGCCAAAACAAAAATTAGAAAAACTAGATTTTTTAAATTTTTTGTTTTTTTAAATTTTTTTTTATTGGCTACAAGGATTTTGGTCTCCAAAATTTTAGTCAGACCCACCTCTTTAGGTAGGCTCAACTATAATTCTAGAGGACCCCAAACGTGTGCTTTTTCATTGCCATGGTGGACAAAAGTGTTGTTCACCTCATTTTCTCTTCTTCTTGTCCTTTTGAAAAAAAACTCCCATCTAAAATGACATTTCTTGGTCTTCTCAATTTTTGAAGTTTTCATTGGCTAAAAGTTTGCTCTCCATGGCTTCTTGGCTCTAGTGTAAAAGAAGCCTTAGAGTATATACAAACAAAATATCCTACACATGTTTAGGGAAAACATATTACAATCAAGATATAACACCATATTCATTAATCTAAGAAAAACGGAGGTACTATTTTGTACACCTTAAACCCAAAAAGTTACCTTAAACCAGATTCCAAGGTATCAGATTCAATCTCAGTCACTAAAATTTTTTCCCTCGCAAATCCCTCCTCTCAAGTGAGGGCACGTGTACAAAAAAAAAAAAACGATGAGCTTGGTTTTAGGAGATCTCCTAAAATCTTGAAAGTTCCAAAATGTACCGTTTTTCCTTGATTAACAAATATGGTGTTATATATGAAATTTTAGCCAACTAGCTCAAAATCTCTCCAATGTCTTTTCAAATAAGACAATTATTAGCCTTGAGTCTAAAGGCCTGTTCCCACTTGCTTGTAGTAAAATGTTATGATTTTTGTTAAAAATAACAAAGTAGGTGCACAAAAGGAACTCACAACTTGCAAATGTTGGCAGCTCTATTTAGCAAGGATGAATAGTTCTTTTGAAACTTGTCATTCACACTAATGGTAGAGTTAAAATCATTATTAGTTTATCCACCATCCTCACAAACTTTACATAATACCATGGTTAGTATTATCATATCTTTGTGTTTCTTGGATTTGAACTTCAAGATTTTTAGCAAAAACTATTGATGTAGTCATAGTTTACTACAAATTTTACATACTAAAACCAATGCTATCTACTACCACAAACCTTGCCAACTAGGTTTGGTTCTCATTTACTAACTCAAGTGGGACCAATTAAAACTAGCTGTTTAACACTCACCTAACATTGCTCATAAGAGCAAGCGGAAACAAGCCCTAAGCTATACTGAATAGTGCAATTAGGTTGTTCCACATTAGTTTTTCAATAGTTTATGCTACAAAAAAAATTACAATCATTACAATAATGTTCATCATTAATTCATGTAGAGAATTAATCCTTAATAACAATAAAAGCCTAGCAATAACAACAATTTTGCAAAAAAATAAACTAGCAATAATATTCAAGTCACAAACCATGTGAAATCCTAATATTTAAAAAGTTTCATGGACCTCCAAGTGACCAAGCTATGAGTTATGAAGTAATTTTCCAAGATAAGGGAACCCAATTGCCAAGACAACCTAGTTGCACTACTTAGTGTAGTTAAACTACAAATTTTATCAAGCTAAACAAACCAGGTTAAACGGTGCAGATTTTCATCTTTGCTAAAGGGGAAAATAACCATCATTTTTACTCTTGGTCAATATGATAAAAATGGGGCTAAAAAATCAGTCCTCATGAATTTTCGTATTATTGAAGGGTGCTAAAACAAGAATTAAAATTTAAGACCACACTCTTTTTCTTGGGCAAATAATTTCTAAGCTTGCTAAAGAGAGAAAAACTAAGCGTCACTTCTAGCTAATAGCTAGTTGTGCATGACAACTTCTACAACAACAAAATTGCAAATAACTATTTATGGGTGGTACAAATTAATTTGTGTAGAGTTACAAAATGATATGATAAACCAAATCACAATCCCTAAAGTTTGTGGTGTTTAGAAATTTGATTGTGCTTTTGGACTACTAAATATTCTAAAGAAATTTTGATCACAATAATCTACAAAATGTAAGGATTAGTGAAAACTGTCCTTCAAAATATTGCTATCCATAGTGTATGATTATTTTGGTACATTTATGCAAAATGTCATGAATTTGGACATGAGCTTTATTGCTCAACCACAACAAGTTTGCAGGGTCACTTTCACTTTTAGAATCTTAGTATAACGTGCATTCATGCATGATCTAATGTCAAAAGAATTATTTAATTTTATTGGTTTGTAATTTCTCCAACTAAAGGTTGCTTTACACTAGGAGTCAAAGGCACTAAACACTTGGACATATTTCAACCAAAGTTTTAACCTAAATGGCCTCAAGAAGTATCTCTAGCATTCATTATAATAAGAATATACTTGGGTCAAATCCCTTGTGTGTAAAGATCTCAAGCCAAAAATTGAGGTTTCTAGAGTAGACCTTGAAAATTTTAATCCTAGTAAAGGACTTTGTTCTTATAGTGGACAAAAAGGATTGTGGGCTAGCTTGTACTCTTTGGACTTTAGACCAAATTATTTGAATTTCTTTTAGGTAGATGAGTTTATGAAAGTTATGTAGCCATATAATTTTTACTAAAATTGATTATGGAATTCAAAAATTATTGATGTTTTATGAGTTTATTTTTTATTATTTAGGGACAGGTTGGACATGTCATTTTCCATTGTCTTATCCTAAAGACAAGCAAAGCTGGCATCTATGCTAAGAGAAGGAGCAGCGCGTTGGAAGATGGGTGATGAAGGGATTGGCGCAACATAGATGCAAGGGCCAAGACAACATGTGGCAATAAGAACAAGAAGGGTAGTGGTCAGATTGTGACCGAGCGCATGTAAGAGTGACACTTGACGCAAGCTGGACGATGCAACACCCGGCGCAAGGGCAAGAGCAATGGCTGATGTTGATAACAACCAAAATTGCATCTAGTTAATTATTACATTGTTTAGAGGAGGAAGTGGAGCAACTAGAGAGGGGGGTTAAGGTTAATTCAAAGAACCAATCAATGAAAGGTTAGCATTGGGGGTAATGAAGGCCAAAAATCTATTTCAACTCCTATTATAAAGCTACTTTGAACTTAACTAACCTAATAGGAAAGTTCACAAGGTTTGTGGTAAACTTGACTAGCCCTTTGGATATTAAGTAAGAAAATCATTATTTGTTTTATGAGAAGAGCAATCTACTTTTAACTTATAATTAAATACCAAGTTTGATCAACAAAATAATTTTTTTTGTAACCAAGTACCAATTTTAGTAACTAATTAAACACCATATTTGGTAATTAAACATTTGATTTGGATTTTAAATAGCAATCTTGCTAACTAAACACTAATTTTGGTAACAAAGTGGTCACTGATCTTGGTAGCTTAACATAAATCTTGGTAAATGGTAATCATCCTAATAAACAAACACTAGTCTTGGTAGTTAATCACTAGTTTAGGAAACCAAAAGCCGTTGTTGATACTTAAAGTTGTAATAACCAAATACTAGTTTAGGAAATTAAGTTTCAAATTGGGAACTCAACACACAAAATAATCATTAGGCATTAGTTTTGTAAACTATTAAATCAAACACTAGACACAACCATTAAACATTGCAAATGCCCAAGTTAATGTTTTCAAAAACAGTTAGTGAATATACATTCTTTTAGAATTCACAATAAGTTTAAATCATCTAGATGAGAAATCTAAAAGAAAAGAAACCCAATCCTTGCGAATTGATCAAGGTGGAAAATTTGCATCTTAAATAATTTGACACTTTCAATGAATATGAAACACTCAAAACAAAAAAAACACACTACAAGAAAATTTTGTTGAAGTCAACAAAAATTTGCATGATTTTTTCTTTGGGAAATTACAAACAGGGGCATGAAAACTTAAAATAGATAGGGGCACAATTTCAAAATAATTACAAATATGGGTACGATTTCAAAAAAATTGCAATTTTTTGTGATTTTTTTTGGTTTAGACACTGATTGATTTAGAGACATCACATAAAGTGTTAGCTAATTTCCAAAAAAAAAGGTCTCTCCAAATCAAGCCTAAAAAAAGAAATTTTAGTAAAGGGGCTGGCAATTTTTGAACACTTTTGATTTTTTTGAAAGTTAGTTAACATGTGATGTGATGTATCTAAACCAACCAACGTCCAAACCAAAAAAATTTTACAAATAACTACAATTTTTTTTGAAATCACGCCCCTATTTGTAATTATTTTGAACCTGCACCCTTATCTATAATATTTTACATTTTCATGCCCCTATTTGTAATTATTTTGAACCTGCATCCTTATCTATAATATTTTACGTTTTCATGCCCCTATTTGTAATTTCCCCTTTTTTCTTACTTCTAATGCATAAATTTGTGGTGTTCAAAGCAAATTTATGCATTGGAAGCAAGAAAAAGCTATGGAGTTTATGTTGACTTCAACAAAGTATTTTTCTAGTGATATGTTCTATCACATTTGAATCAAATGTTTAGGTGGTTGGTACTTGTTGACTTAAAATTGCAAGACTAGTTGATTGAAGTGAAAATCATAATTAAATGAAACTAAGTTTTGTAAAATTGGTTTTAGTCCTATTTTTCAAGAATGTTTTTAATCTAAACACTTGCCTCCTATTGTCAAATGAATACATGTTGTTTAGCTCATATTTTTACTTTTACAAGGACAATTTCTATTATTATATCATTTTGCCAAAATTGCCAAGTAGATATGGTTTTAGATGGAAAGAACATGAAATATACTCTCTACATAGCTCATATGACTTTAGTTAACCTTGAATTACTAAATAAAATCAATTTTATTTTTATTTTTAAAGCTTTTATTAATAAAAAATAAATCTTATATGAGCAACAAAACGTAGTTTCACTTGTGCATCTTAACTTCCACCTAAATTAAGAATTTCAAGGTACAATAATAATAGAAATTCTCAATTCTTAAAAAACCTAGACTCCTTAAACAATTAGGATGCATAACTACACAAGTGCTAATTTAAAATCTCACAACAAACAATTTTTATATTAAATGTTTCCTCTATATTCAAAGCTCTTTTTGGTCTCTAGTTGAAAAATTAATAGACTCAATACAAGTTTATGCTAAGAGAGTCTAGGCACTAAAGGGGCTTGACAAAACAAAATAATAACATTTTTTGGTATCAATATAAGGGTGAAATGCCATATTCATTAAATTGGGAAAACTAGATTCCCAAGTTGTATTTCACCTTAACCCTAGAACTCAGTTAAGTTGATCAAACTTAAACCTGGTAAATGCCTAAAATGTTCACAAATTCCCAATTTAATGAATATGAGCATGTGAGGACTATGGCTTTTTCAAAAGAAACTATGTGAGCTTATTCAAAGTATGTGAGACAATAGTAGAAGTATTAGATGGATAGGAGATAATTGCATATAATTTGTAAGCTTAAATCCAATATAATATCTTTATATGTTGATTTTTTCCTTACAAGAGATGGCAAATATTTTGCTCATAAACAACAAAATGCAAGATAATATTAAGATTGTTACCAAAGATTTAGTTCTAACTATATCCTTGATCTGGTTTGTATCAATAGAAAATTATACTTTCTTTCAAATACGCAAGAGTGTAAGACCTTTATGCCAAATTCAACTAAATACAAATGATCAAAATTTCATAAGTAATATTTTTGAAAATGCGTTGGTTTGCAAAACACTTGAGGAGATCATGCCTTGTAATTATATGGTACATATGTGATTTAAGAGAGTCTTTGATGTAGTCCTATTTATCTAAAATATGGTATTTAAAATGACCATATTTTTATATGAAAAGCTATGCGCGTCATATTTTTGGTACCCTATGTTTATTTATAAGTTCATTCATTTGATTTTCAAGTAGGGCTATCTTACCACAATTTTCATCAAAACAAGAGATTTCCATTGAAATGAGAGGTCATTCAAAAGAAATTTGACAAATTTTTTATGTCAATTTAGCTTGAATCAAGCTAAATTGACATAAAAACTTATAGATTTGACCTAAAATCAAAAGTTTTTATGTCAATTTAGCTCAACTCAAGCTGAAAACTCTCATTTTAATGGAAATTGCTGATTTAGGTCAAGACCAACATGGTTATTTTGAAAGATCCCCGATTTTTCATTTTAATGAATATCATGTTTCTTATATATATAATTTATTTGTCCAATTTTATCCTATCCTAACTATTCTTCAAAAAAATATTTCTTTTATTGCATATGCATATATGGTACACATTTTGAAATCAATAACAAGCATATGAATTAAAAAGCTATTTTCCAAGTGGAAATATTTATTAACAAGTTTTTGGTATTTCTCAATTCTATGGCATGTATTTAAAACAATTTAACATGGAGAGCAACAAACAACACTATGAATTTTTACAACCCTTATTTGTCAAGGCTAATTTATTAGTAAAAAATCCTACTACCTAATGTTTTTACATACCTTAATTTATTTATTCTAAATTTATAATATTTCATGAATCCTATAGTAGCTCTACATATCATACAAAAATTTGTTCTTTGAATTAAATGGACCCTATTTTTTAACTCACATGGTTTCTAAAACATAGATTAGTGATCTCTTTGAGGCAAAACATTGGGAGGTACTTGCAAGATATCATGCAATATTCCCAAATCAAAACACATACGAATCTTTGAGAGACCTGTATCTATGCAAAAAGCTAAGAATTACCTTCAAAATTTGAGGACATTGAAAGTCCAAAAATTGCACGTATAATCCACTAGTAGTTGAATGTGCTATCTATTCAGAAAAGATGCCTATATGGAATTATTATATAAAATTCAAAAGTTTCAATACATAGCCAAGGTTTTCAATGCTAGGAAACCAAATTAAAACCTTTCAAAATAATCTTAATTTTCACTCTACCATTTGTAAGTTTTCTCTTGTAGAATTCCAACTCCTTTTAGTACAATTTTGTAATAAATATATACACAACATCAAATTGAGATATACCAACCACAACTATAGCTTATTGTGCTCATAATATGCAATATTAATTAATGTATTCAATCAATTATGAACTTCTAAAATTGTTCTTGTTATTATTGTTGAATATTTTCAACCATACCCTAGAGTTCCTTGTGCAAATTTGTGAGTTGTTTCACATTTTCTACTAGCATAAAAAAACTCAAATCTTCACATTGCCTACCTAAGAGGCTTAGAGTAAGAAAAATTGATGAAGTTTGTTGAGAAATGTGATGACTTGGAAGGAAGTGCATACAAATTCTTCACAAAACTTTAAATACAATCTAAACTAAAATGACCTATTTGCAAGATAGTCCAAAAAAAGCATTCATGATAACTAAAAATTGTGAAGTGCATTATGGCCAATTGGCAAAATTAAGGAATAACATTTTTATGTTTAAACTCTCATATGACAAAATTAGTCCAATAAACAATTTTGACAATAGTAAGAGCTTGATAACAATGACACTGTTGTAGAGAGTTGCATGCACCTCCAAGTGGCCAAGCAATGAGTCATGAGATAACTTTCAAGGGCAAGACAATGTAATTGCTAACACAACCTAAATGTACTATTTTGTGTAAACTTTAGAGGTTATATTGGTTAGGGAGAAATACAAAACAAGAGCAAATGCAAATGTTAGCACTATACTAAATAGTGCATTTTGGTTCCTTAACATGCTTTAACAACTAAGTTGCCTTACCCTAAAAAGTTACTGCACTAATCATTGTTTGGCCACTTGGATGCACATGCAAGTATGAAACTCTCAAAATATTAGGATTTTATATAGTTTACAACTTGAGTGCCGCTAGTTTGTCTTCTAGCAACATTATTCTTAATGTCATGCCCATTAAAAATTGCTTATTGTAGAAATTATTAATAAAAATTGTTATACACTGCAAGACAATATAAACCCATAAAGACCTAACAATCATATTGAACACCATATTCATTAAATTGGGAATTTGTGAATATTTTGGGCATTAACTAGGTATAAGTTGACCAACTTAAACTAAGTTCTAAGTTTAAAGTGAAGACAACTTGGGAATAACAACATATTCATTAAAATGGGAGATTGGGCACCTCCCAAAATAACCAAAGGAGACATAAAACTTCAATTTTAGGTTAGTTTTGAAAGGTTTTATTGCAATTTAGGTTGAGTCTACCTAAATTGCAATAAAACCTTCTAATTTCAGGGCAAATTTGAAAGGTTTTATGTCAATTCAGCTCAAATCAAGTTGAATTGACATGAAACCTTTTGTCGACTTTCCTTTACATTACCTCTCATTTCAATGGAAAACTCCCATTTTAATGGATATGAGGTTGAATCTTGTTTTCTCAATTTGATAAATATGGTATTATTGACTATCCATAACACCCCTTAGTTAATTAGAGTTCTTTGTAACTACAAGCAAGGAGATGTTAGGAACACCATATTTGTTAATTTGGGAAAAACAAAGGTACCATTTTGAACTCCACTTCAAACCCAAAAAGTTACTATAAACCAGATTTGAAGGTATTAGATTTAGTATGAGCTACTAAGATTTTTTCCCTCACAAGTTCCTCCTCTTAGGTGAGGGCATGTGTACAAACAAAAAAAGCTAATCTCCGTTTGAGGTGATCACCTCAAACTTCTTGAAAGTCCCAAAATGTACCATTTTTCCCAAATTAAAGAATACGATGTTTAGGAAATAAACTAAGAAAACAAATTGGAATTAGTATATACCAAAAATGTTATCATCATTTGAAATTGGCAACTAGTTGACATTTTTTACTAAGAGGGCAAAGAATTAACCACCCTAACACAATTTGCCCCAATATTGATAATTAATTTATATTAAATTGATCAACTGACAAACTCAATTCATTCGATAAGATCCAAAATTGGCATCATGCTACAGTGCTACACTATTAGGGCATTTATTTCAATAGTGACATGTACAGGATGTGCCTTAGTTATGGCCGGGTTCAATTTAGGACCGGTCAAGGTAAAAAGGAAAGAACAAGAACTGCCTAGAAATTTTGCTGCATACAAGAGTTTGTTGGTTAATGATGTCACACTGTAGTGTTAACACCATGTTCATTAAATTGAGAATTTTGTAACATTTTGGGATTATGGTGACCAATTAACCTCTAAAGGACCAAGCAAAGTTTTCACCACCATGTGGATTGGAAGATACAATAATGGTTTGGATATTCAAAAATGTCTTGTGAAAAACCGGGCAGCTACCCTTCAAAAGGTAAAATTCCTAAGGAAATAACTAAATAAGGATGTGTGGGTGGTGCTTCTCTAAATTCCTTATTCCACTTAAGTAAAGTATATGCCAAAAATGTTTCAAATCATTTGGAATTGTATAACATATGGAAAAAAATAGTAAGTAAAAAGAATTAGAGAATGATACAAAACACTAAATTGTAAAGAATTTAATTATGGAAATGAAAAATGCCAATCCCAATGGTCATAATGTTGTAATGAACAATCTACATCCTTTTGTTTTCTTTTTTTTTCCAAAATGTTGAAAATTGAGTAAAATAAAGGACCTCAAAGTTTATTTTAGAGTAGAGAATCCTTAACTACCCACAAACAAAAAAACCCTCATAACTTTCATCTTGTTGATTAAAACAAAATGATTCAAAGCTCTCTACATTCACAGATATCTCTTAAACCAATTTAAAAATTTTGTTTTTGAAAAAAGTGATTTTTAAAAATCTGCCTAGGCTGCTCGACGAATGTAAAAAACAACATATTAGACCATAACTCTTTACTCACAATTCCAAATGTCATGAAATTTAGTGCATATGAAGATAAACCTTGTTCCCACATTATATTAAAATTTCAGCCTAAAATATGAAAAGCTCCAATCACAATTACCTGCCCAAAATTGCTATATTTCTAAAAAATGGGGTTTGGTCCTTTAGGGGTTAAACTAACCATTAGGGTACAATTTGGATATCTAGTTTTCCCTGGTGTTTAACACTTATGTATAGTGTAAGATGTTGAGAAATTAGTGTGGGGCAACCTAAATGCACAATTTAGTGTACTAGAGGATGTAATGGTTGAGCATGAGAGCGCTTTTGTGCTAAGCTTGTTCAATATACAACAAATGAGAATGTGCCACATAGATTTCTAAAAAGCTGGACCTGGCTATAGTAAGAATGGAGTATATAACTGATGCTTGTGCACAAGCACTGGTTGTTCTACAAAAGGGTGAGAAAATAGGAAAAATTCCGTGCACACGCAGCAAGCAATGGCCAAGGGCAGTTTGTGCTGAAGGTCAGCTGCAAAAGAGACAATCAATGAAATCGCTAGAAGACCCTAGTTGTTAAGTGAGGGGCCAGATTTGAGAGAGACGCATATCCGTGAGAATAAGAAGCGTTTTGCAGCAAACCAAATCTTTCACTGCATGGCCCTTCCATAGCCACAACTGGCATCTTTTTCAGTCAATACTTTGCAGTTGAATCACCACAGTAGTATCCCCTCATAACATGGAAATCCTGCCAAACGAAGCTTTAATGAATTCCATCGTTCACAACAGCCTTAGACCAGTAAAAAAATATCACAAAGAAAACAATAAGAGAACAACAAAACACCAAGCTGTCCAAGCATCAAAACAATAAAAGAACAACAAAACATCAAACTGTCCAAGCATCATTTCCAGATTCACAGCCTGAGATTCCCAACTAAAACTTGCCACTACTACAAAGTGTAAACTAGGAAAGTTAGTGTCCTTAGTGGCCAAGTTTTTGTTTGGAATCACATACCTCGATGCCACTTGCAGTACACCAATCAATCGTACTGTACTGTACATGACTGGCAATATTAGCATCTGTTGGGTAGCACAAATAGGGATTGTGTGCATATTCTCCATGGAGGAAGCAGAGATTGAGGGCGGTAGTTGAGGTCCGTTGTTCATGTTTACTAAGGTTATAATCCCGGGAACGTGTGTACAAGTGCACAAGCTTCTTTGCCGGATCATGTTTATCAAGGTTGTAATCCGGGGGACAATCATGGGAACGCGTGCAAGTGCACAAGCTTTTAGCGGGGATGGTGGCATGGCGTTTTATCAGATCTGGTTCAGGAAATTTTAGCACGCACTCTGTTTGGTCATAATTACAATCCCACTGCTAGGCAGTTACCTGTTGTCAGCCCACTGAGGACGACGTCGCATGGTATCTAATGGCATCTAGATTCCAATATGCACTGCCTTGCCTCACCACGGCTCATGGTATTTGGACTTGAGCTTATCTTTCGAGATAATCTACTTAGCTGTTCTGGAGGGTGGGTTAATGCCAACTTCCCCCAACAATGATGGGCTTCATGTTGAACTGCGGTCGGTCTCATCTTTATATCTGTTCAGTAGTTTGACTTGTATGGTGGCATTGAGATGATTTTTATTATCTCTATCCATGTGTTCTGAAACCCCCACGGTCACATATAAGATACAAGGGGGGCTTTAAGTCCTCTAAGCAGAGGATGTACAAATTTTATCTTTTTGGAACTAGTAAAACTCGAAAGATATTCACCACCAAAGTATGTTCATAACCTGTATTCATAATTATAGTTAAAATGTAACAAAACCACAATTTGTGTTACTCAAGAGAGTCAGGACGCTTAGTGAACCACATTGCACGTGTTGGTGTATAGATTAAAACAAAAAAAAGTAAGATATTTAAAAAGTTAGGATTATTGTGATAATAAGAAACAAAGTAGCCTCTTTTATGAATTCGTTTGGTGCAGGGAATATGAATGGCCTCAAAAGTAAGACTGAAGTTGCTAAGTAAACCTTCTTTAGCCTAAACTAACGATGTTGATGCACCCATTGCCCATTGGACATGCAGGTTTAACTGACATAAAGTAGGCCCATAAGTTGAAAAAATAAAAACTACAATAATCTGAACTGAAAACTGCTAATACAAACAGTTGGGCCAATTTGCACTGCTTTGTGCTTTGAAGGCACTTTCAATTAGATTAGCAATAGTCTACTTGTCACAATTAGATAAACGATACAATAGATATTTCCTTTCTAGATTAGATTTAAAGAAAAGTATACTAAAAGATCATCATATTACCTGAAAATTGACAGTATAATAAAAGTTTCCTTCGTTCTGAACAAAATAATTGTTGTCTAACACAAAAGCTTTCACACTGGCCTTAGTTCAACTGAAGAGACACCGATAGATACTGATCAATTTAAAAGCCAAATATATTTATCAGTTTGTTTTCTGTACACAAAAAGAGACCAAAAAATTATTTAGTCAAACTAGTTCAAGTTAAAGGTTGGCTAGCTAGCTGAGTTCTGGAATCGAAAATACTGGGTGACTAAGAGCTTGACAAGCGTTTCGACTCAAATCTGCACTTTGGCAGTCCGTGCTTGCCTCAGTGCCTCAGACGGAAAGGGATATGTTCATATGTCGACTGCATTGCATTAAGGCGCAATTGTCATCATTAATCAGCGCAAGATGCGCTGTACTACTACGGATCATCCTGCATATTCGTGTCCCTGGTCCCTCTCAATAGCAGGACGCTCGTAATTGAGAATGATGCTCCTACGCGGCTACGCGTCATTTCAAATCAGTTGCAATGCCCTTTCCATAAAGAAGCTTCGATCGATTTAACTAAAAACAAACTGAGAGCCATTTCGTGAGAACAGAGATCCGGGAGCCAACTATCAACTGAGCAACACAATAGATTTTGCCTTCCTAGATTAAATGTCACGAATACTGTACAATTTTTTTTGCATATTTCCAAAAAATTGACAACATAATGATAATTATCTTCGTTCCGAACAAGATAACTGTTGTTTATGACGAAGCTTTCATACCTGTCCAACCTTAGTTCGACCTAAAAGTCATCGAATGATACTACTGAATTCAAAAGCCAAATATATCAGTTATTCAGTTTGTATTTTGTACCCAAGAAGAGACAAAAAAATATTTAGTCAAATTGTTCAAGTTAAAAGTTTGCTAGCTCTAGTTATGTTCTAGAATCTAAAATACTGGGTGACTAAAAGGTTGACAAACATTTCGACTCTATCCAATGTGCACTTTGCAGTGCTTGTGCAGATCCATAGTGCTGCCTCAATGGAAAGAGATAGGTTGACTGCATTCAATTAAGGCGCAATTGGCATCAATCAGAGCAAATTGCGCTGTGCTAGATCGTCCTGCATATTCGTCTCCCACGTCCCTCTCAATCGCACGATCGTAGCTAGCTTTTCCAGGCTCCTAATTGAGATGCTCATACTGGGCATTTCAAATCGGTTACATCTATCTATCCATATAGAAGCTTTAATTCAACTAACAACAAACTAAGAGCCATTTCGTAAGAACAGTGACCCATTCGCCAACGAGAGCACGCCAGGGAGTAGCTGGAAAACGGAGGACAAACAACGAGCATGGCCTGTCCAGGAAACACATAAGTATCCGACCTGCACAGTTGAGAAACACACTGACTGCAGTTTGAGAGACCAGAGCTCTAGAGCTTCAGTGTGCATGGGCATTCTTGCTAGATACACAGTACTTAGCCACAGCTTGAATAGTTCCTGTTTCGTTCATCTATGGCGAGGCTTGGAGGACGGTATCAGCGTAAAGGGAGGTTGTCACTGCTGAAGATGGGCAAGCTTCCAGCGTCATGCAGTCGCAGCAACCCACGGGGCAAGCGCTTGAGTGCAGCGATGGACGACGATGCCGATTCCTGGGAGGTGCACGCCGTTGCATGCAAACGCATGCGTATAGGGCCTTGGCCTCCTGCCTGGCACCCCTGCGGATTCTGCAGTAAAAGCTTTAGTAGTGCTCAAGGGCTAGGAGGCCACATGAACGTGCACGGGGACGAGCGCATGGCTCTCAAGGCCCGTCACAACGCTGTTGCCGCTGCCACTCTCGCCGCCGCTACAGCTCGGGAGATCCAATTGTGCAATGAGACTGCGGCAGCCGCCGCAACAACCACTCCCAAGATCCGCGTTTGCTCTCCAGTCCGGGCTTCTGTCGACTTACCTGTCGATGTAGCCGCTGTGGAGATGCTCCGCCCACCTGCATTGTCGAACCAGGACTCGGGCATGGCAACGCTCACGAGCTTGCTTGGTCTGGCACCTGAGGAGTCTGGCACCACCAGTGAATTCATCTTGCCCCCGCTTATGCAGTTGCCCTTAGCAGATTTGCCACCACTGTTAGAGTTGCCACCGCTGTTAGAGTTGCCACCTCTGTTAGAGTTGCCGTTACCGGAGTTGCTCACCACCAGTGCACTCATCCCGCCACCTGTATTAGAGTTGCCGTTACCGGAGTTGATCACCACCAGGACACTCATCCCACCACCTCTGTTAGAGTTGCCGTTACCTGAGTTGCTCACCACCAGCGCACTCATCCAGCCTCCGCTTCTGCAGTTGCCTTTACAAGAGGTGGTCACCACCCATGCACCCATCGAGCCACCGGTGTTAGACTTGCCTTTGTCGCAGAGCAAGAATATCCCGGTGGTGCTTAAGCATCCCCACTCATCGCAGAGGAGGAGGAGCAGCTTTCCTTTGCCAAAGAGGGGGAGCAACAATCCTTTGCCTAAGAGGCAGAGCAACTTTCCTTTGCCGAAGAGGCAGAGCAACTTTCCTTTACCGCCGCAGAGGAGGACCAACTTTCCTATGCCGCAGCAGAGGAGCAGCTGCATGGTGATGCCGTCATCGCCAGTGTCCATTGTCTCGAGCTCTCAACGCACCTTCCATCCTTACGAGAGAGGGCTGGTGAAACTTGGGCGCTTTTCAGTCATGGCCTCTGCACCTCTTGACCTGGAGTTGCGTCTCGGCCGTAACTCAGGCAATTGATACCAAAAGCTATCAATTGAGTACTAAACACCTCCTAGCCCCCAGGCTTTGAGTAACTTTTTGCTTTGCAGGACTCTGTTCTGGTTTATCAAGCTAATTTGTGCACTTACTGGTGATTGATAGTGGTGAGGAAGAGCACGCTTGCTTGCTTGTAGGAGGGCTTGATTGAACCCTGCATGTTCGTTTCAAGCAACTTAGTTTTGTTTCCGTTGTTTTTTTGTCTAGATTGTCTAAGCCTCGGTACTTGTTCAGCCGTGATGGATTTGTAAGGCCATTTCTGAACCGGTACTAGTGAGCTTATATATTTTACTCTGCTTGAGCTTTTGGGATTCTCTCTGTAAGCTGTAGGCTTGATGCTTTTTATAAAGAATTTTCGGTGTAGTGGATGGGTGTGAGAACGTTGTTCCACTTAGGCACTGACGACATAGCTACTTAGTGTAAGATGGTAATCTGTAGTTTGAATGTGATGTAAGTTCTTGCAACAGAGTGTGCACACCTTTTGTAAAAAAATAATAAAAAGATCAGTTTTTTAGTGGTTTGGGTCTATGTAACCGTGTATGTCTTGTAACTGCCTACAGTCGACTTTGTATAAGTTTCTCCTCCTTTGTTTGTGTTGTGAAGAATTATCTACTCTCAAGTTTTTAACACGATATTCATTAAATTGGGAAAAAAGTACATTTTGGCACTTTTGAAGGTTTAAGAACCAAGCTTCAGCATTTTTTTGGGACATGTGCCCTCACTTGAGAGGAGGAATTTGCAAGGGAAAAAATCTTAGTGGCTCAAATTGAATTTGATACCTTCAAATTTGGTTTAAGATGACTTTTTCGATTTTAGGTGAAGTACAACTTGGGTATTGCGTTTTTCCAATCTAATGAATATTGTGTTTTTTGCAATAGGGAATTTGAAGTGTTAAGTATTGCTTTGTTTTTTGTTTAGTTTGTTTGGAATAGTTGTTGTAGAGGAACACTATTAGAGGGGTGTATGGAAATGGGTTACGGCTACTGCTTGCAATGAATTTAAGTGGAATTAAGTGTTGAGGGATAAATGATTGAAAACAAAGAATTTGCTGCAAATTGTTTGGAGGGAGCGGTGTAATGTTGGGGTCCTAGGGGTGCGTGTTACTCTAGGTAATAGAGTGAGACAGTGTGGGGAGTGCTGAAAGATTGGACCAGAGCGTGCAATGTCTTGTAAGGTTGAGACTAGCAATTGGCAGCTTGGCGCTTGCTATGCTACACATTTACCATTAGAATTTAGGGAAAATTTCATGGATACCATTGAAGTTTGTAATCATTTCACAGATGTTCTGCTTTTTCAAAAATTTCACAAGTACCATTGGACCAAAATTTTCAAACGTTTTTTTTTTTGTTGTGCATGCCACTTCCCTTCTCCCTTTGTGCGCACAGTACTGCTTTCTTGTTACACGTGAGCACAATCCACATGGAAAAGGGAAAGTAGCATGCACAACAAAGAAGATGTTTGAAAATTTTGGTCCAAGGGTATCTGTGAAATTTCTGAATAAGCAAGGGTATCTATGAAATTATTGCAAACTTTAGGGGTATCCATGAAAGTTTCCCTAGAATTTATATAACAATTTTTTTCAATTGTTTGGTAATAGCAATTGAAAAGTGAAATTATGAAAATACAAAGATTCCCAAAATCACAAAATTTTAAAAATCAAAGAAATGTGAATCAAAGAGAAGTAGTAAAATGGTGACCTCCTTAATATTGCTTTATTCACACTCCTTAACATCACCTGAACGGCTCAACTTCAATGACTATCTCCTAGTTTAATATAATATTTTTAAGATTGGAAATGTGATATTATAGAGGTCATTGTGATTTTAGAAATATGATGGGTCATGTCCTTAATCTTATCAGAATTTGTTTAATAACCAAAATGCATGAAAAAAGATAGCATCTAGGTAACAAGGTATAGTAGTAAAGAATTTTCTTTGCAATATAGAAGTGGGGCAACCAATCCAAAGAAAAATTGATTCTGATTGTGATGATGATTCATTTTTTGTTATAACCTTATAAAAGGCTCTTCAAATTGTTACCTCTATCACTTTATGTGAAGCATTGTTATTTGTTACCCACTCAAAGCCCAAGGCTTATTTTGCACCATGCTTTTGCTCGAAGAACCTCTTACAGTACTGCACTCGGGTACCCAAATGTACCAAGTTGGAGCAAAGGGTATAGGATTGGAGGCTACTAGCTAAGAGCGTAGGGTTAAAGGTTGAGAAGAATTTGTGAAGAGGATAAAAGTTTACGGTTTAAAAGTGCATATATAGTGTGGATCTTTGAATAGTAATGGAGAGATTATAATTGCTATAATCCAAACACTTAAAATAAATAAAAGGCTCTATTAGTAAAAGTAAAAAGTAATGGTAATAAATTAACAAAATGATAATTATAGAAATTGTCAAACTCAAGGTTTGTGCCTTATTTTTCTATAAACTTTATAATTCAAATTAAACACCATGATAAGGACTAACGTATCACAAACAACCATTATTCAGTTACAATAACATGATAAATTTTATTTGAGAGGTTAATAGAAATCAAATCCATGTTGCAAAAGTCTAATTGCACTATAAGGGAGTAGTGTTAGTTTGGACAATTTTTTGTCAATTAGGTCATCCTGATTTGGACACTTTCTTGTCAATTTGGACATGTTTTTTTCAAATTTTAGTCAATTTGGACGCACGTCACTACAAATAGTTTTTCTTGTAGTGTTGGTTAAACTTATTCTAGATATGCAACATAAGTTAAGGTAGTATGCTTCAAAAGTGGTAGTAAGAGCTGGTCTCATGTTTTCATGGGCTTTTCAAGACATGAGGGTTTTGTCTAACTTTCAGATAAAGAGAAATGGATGTCAAATATAATCCAAAATTTTCCATATTTTTTGAAGCATTATTGAATTGTTGATGAATTTTCAAAGTTATATGTAGTAGACACCTATTTGTGACTCTAGGTCTCCCATAAATCGTTCCCTTGCAACTTATTAAGGTATGAAGTGAAACCAAGAAGTATGATTAGCTCTTGCAATAGAATACACCTTTTCTTTTTTGACTTATAGAGATTCATTCAAGGACCACTGCATTACTATTGGCACTCCTATGGAAGGCTTTATTGACAAGGGTTGCTTTTCAAGAATACTACCTTAAACATAACAAATTCACAAGTTCAAGAAGTGCCACTACTATCTACCAAGACAGAGGAATATTTATATTCTTTTTTTATTGACCATCTAAAGCAACTCAATAAGCACTTTTGATAAACACAGCAAAAAACATAGACATTGATTTGAAATATCTAAAACACAAGTGTGTAGTTGAAGTAGAAAGGCAAAATTGCCACTAACAAAACACTTCATAAGTTCAAGGGAAAATTTGATATTAAAAAAGTCGTCACCATTCAAAAGATGCTCTTCAAGTTTAGTCACTTAGACTTTTGAGTTCTATAAATGCTTAGGATGCAAAATTCCTTAAAATTTATAGACTACGTCTTGATTCTTTATTGGGGTTTTTAGGCTTTTTGAGCTTTTTACTTTCTTGTCTTTCATATTCAAGAAATAGAAGATTTGGAATTTCTAAGACTGATTTGAGCTTTATAAACTCAATGACAAAGTAGGTTTACCGTTTGAGTTTCAAATGCAAAAATTTGGAGTAGATCCAAGAGATTTGCTAATAAAAAAAAGTGACCTTTTTATAGCTAAGATTATGTGAAAGGAGTATAGTGCATGGTTGTTACATTGGGCAACTTTTGGCTATCGAACAGGAGAGTCGGGCAGGCAAAAAAGACAAGATGGGCAAATGTGTCTGTCCTCTCATAGTATTATGACTATTTGGAGGGTTTTTGACCTAAAAATGAAAGAATCCAATTATTGTTTTTTATTTTTATCACATGATATGGCTTTAAATCCACATTTTGACTTCACATTGGCAACAATGAGTATCACTAGAGTGTACAAAGTAAGTTTTTTTAGCATTTTGTATCATTGTTTGAAGTCAACTATGAGTTGACCACAGTGGACAGACATGAGCTCAATCAGGCACTTTGGCGGACAAACAGGCAGGCGGACAGGTGGCCCAATGTAACAACCATGGTATAGTATTAGAAAAATATATATAAAAACTTTTTTTCTATTTCTACAACAACATAATTCAACCATTCTCAAAAATAAAATTATGATAATAATAGGGAATTGATATGTGTACCACACCCTTTCAATTACTGTACCACACCCCAAGAGTAAATTTTAGATTTCTACCATCAAAAAGCTGAATTTGAGAATTTGAAATTCTGATTTGGACTTAGAGACCATGATTTAGTCTAAAACCACAAAAAGTTGCAATTCAACAACATCCAACAAAAAAGCTTATCTTTCTTTACTAACAAAAGTAAAAGTAACACTTTTCTCCCTAGCTAAACTTTTTCATTAGGTGTTGTTGAATTGCAACTTTTTTTTATGGTTCTAGACTAAATCATGGTCTCTAAGTCCAAATCTGAATTCCAAATTCTCAAATTTAGCTTTTTTATGGTAGAAACCTAAAATTTACTCTGGGGTGTGGTACGGTAATTGAAAGGGTGTGGTACACATATCAATTCCCTA
Source organism: Ulota crispa (assembly GCA_963920765.1). Classification (NCBI taxonomy): domain Eukaryota; kingdom Viridiplantae; phylum Streptophyta; class Bryopsida; order Orthotrichales; family Orthotrichaceae; genus Ulota; species Ulota crispa. The sequence goes on from OY987242.1 coordinate 36,561,958, forward strand.
ATTTTATCACAATTCAAACTTTCACACTGCATTCTCTTCTTTAATATATTTTCTAGGGACAGACTAGGGAGACACCCTTGAGTTGCTAGAGAGACACTCCTATAGCCCAACCTATTAAATTTGAGATTTTTTTAATGTTAAAATAAGAAATAAGGTCAAAACGATATTTTAGCGCACATTTGCATATGCAAGTGTTGCAAACATTCAACAAATATGTCTTATTTTTGACATGGTCAAGAGTTAAACTTACAAACAGATGGAATGGCTAGATGTAACTGTTGACCATGTCACAAATCATTAGGAAAAATATGGGGGTCCATAAGGCCTTTATAAATGAATCTAGCCCTCCATATGTATTGTTCCCAATGTGGAGAACTAGCCACTGCAAAAGGCCAAAAAAATTAAATTAAAAAAACCCAATTTTTTTATTTTTATTTTTAAAGTCTTAGAAAAAATAAGAAATTTTTTTGATTTTTTTTTTATAAAAAAATTCAAAAAAGCTGAGGTGACATCAATGATGCCACCTCAGCCTACGCATGATTTTATTGGGAACCAGGTTCCCATGGCTGGGGACCCCCCAAACTCAGGGTCTTATTGGGGCCCCATGTTTTTCCTAATGGAAACATATTTGTTATATGTTTGCAATGCTTGCAATGCTTGTAGATGTAGATGTGAGCTAAACTATTATTTTGATTTTATTTCTTATTTCGACATAATAATAATCTCAAATTTAATAGGTTGGACTATAGGGGTGTCTCCCTAGCAACTAGGGGGTGTCTCCCTAGTTTGTCCTATTTTCTAATACTATAGCTATCTATATAAAAGAATACGATTTGATGCATGGCAATCCTTTTACCACAAACTTTTTATCATGTGGCTAAAAACTTGCGTGCATAAACACCTACATGAGTATATAAAAAAGAATATGATTGGCAATCCTTTTATTGCTTGGGTAAAAACTTGCATGGGTGAAAACTTGTGTGTGTTAAAACTTGCACTTGTAAAAATTTGTGTGGGTAAGATCCTACATGGGTAAATATCTAAGTGGACCAAAATTTGTGTGGAAATTTTTTTGCGTGGACAAAAACCTACATGGGTAAAACAAATGGGTAAAAAATAAGTTATATATGTTTTGTGTGAGAATACAATAGCAATCCTTTTAATGCATGAGCATAATACTCTATGGGTATAAAACAAAAATTGCTTATCTATAAGGGAATGTTTTGTAAACAAAAACAATTTTTGGATAAAGTTTGAAATTGGATTATGTGAATAAAAAGTAAGAAAAACATTTTGAGGGTGAAATGTTTTGCATAATTGGGCCTAAATTTATTTTGTGTCATGTTGGAATGACTGGTGCCTATACTAGTAGTATAATAAAAAGATTTTTCAAAAACTCTCTTAGACTTTGAATCTTGTTAGACTTTATTTTAAAAAAAGAGCTTTGAAAATGGAGCAAGCATTTAATTTACAAATTGTTTGTTGTGACATTTTAAATTAGCACTTCTGTAGTTATGTATCCTAATTGTTTAAGGAGTCTAGGTTTTGTAAGAATTGAGTATTTCTATTATTCTTGAACCTTGAAAATTTTAATTTACGCGGAAGTTAAGATGCACAAGTGAAATTAGGTTTTGTTGCTCATTTAGGGTTTCTTTTTTTCATTACTCATAATTTTAAAAAAACCAAAACAAAATTAATAAGATTTTGAGTAATTCAAGGTCAGCTAAGGTCATATGAGCTATGTAGATAGTATAGTCCATGTTCTTTCCATCTAAAACCATAGCTACTTGGCAATTTTGGCAAAATGATAGAATAATAGAAATTGTCCTTCTAAAAGCAAAAATATGAGCCAAAAAATATACATTCATTTGACAACAAGAGGCAATTGTTTAGATTAAAAATATTTTTGAAAAACAAGAATGAAACCAATTTTACAAAATTTAGTTCCATTTAATTATGATTTTCACTTCAATCAACTAGTCTTGCAATTCTCAGTCAACAAGTACCAACCACCTAAACATTTGATTCAAAAATGGTAGAACTTATATATTTTTCTCTTCTTTTTGAATAATTCTTATTCATTGAAAGTGTTAGATTTTTAAGATGCAAAGTTTCCACCTTGATCAATTTGCAAAAATTGGGTTTCTTTTATTTTAGATTTTTCTAAGCTAGATGATATAAAATTATGTGAATTCTAAAAGAAGATATGTACACCAACCTAATGTTTTGAAAACATTAACTTGGTCATTTGTGATGTTTACTATTTGTGTCTAGCCTTTAATTTAATAGTTTACTAAATTGATGCCAAATAATCATTTTGTGTGTTGAGTTTCCAAATTTGGGATTTGATTTCCTAGACTCTAGTGTTTAATTATCACAACTATTAGTATCAACAATGGCATTTGGTTTTGTAGATTACTATTTAATTACCAAGACTAGCTTTTTGTTATTAGGATTAATGTTTGATTATCATTTAACAAGATTTATGTTAAGCTACCAAGACTAATTGATCATTTAGTTACAAAAACTGGTGACTGTTTAGTTAGCAAGATTGCTATTCTTTCCAAAACAAGTGTTTAATTGCCAAAATTGGTGTTTGGTTATTAAAATTTATATTTGGTTACAAAAAATATCATTTTGTTGACTTGACTTGGTAAGTAGTTATAAATTAGAAGTAGACTACTCTCCTCATAAAACAAATAGCTTCTTACTTATCCAAGGGGCTAGTCAAATTATTAAAAACCTTGTGAATATTTCTATTAGGTTAGTTAAGTTCATAGTAGCTTTAAATTAGGAGCTTAAATAGATTTTTGGCCTTCATTACCCCCAATGCTAACCTCTCATTGATTAATTCTTTGAATTAACCTTACTCCCCTCCCTAGTTGCTCCACCTCCTCCTCTAACCAATGTAATATTTAACTAGATGCAACTTTGGTTGCTATTAACATTTACCATTGCTCTTGCCCTTGCACCAGGTGTTGCACCATTGAGCTTGCGTCAAGTGTCACTCTTGCATGGGCCCGGTCATGATTTGACCACTGTCCTTCTTGTTCTTATTGCCACTTATTGTCCTAGCCCTTGCCTTTATGTTGCACCAATTCCTTCATCACCCATCTTCCAACGCGCAGCTCTTTCTCTTAGCATAGATGCCAGCTCTTCTTGTCTTTAGGAGAAGACAATGGAAAATGACATGTCCAACTTGTCCCTAGATAGTTTTTAAAAAAAACTCATAAAACATCAATAATTTTTGAACTCCACAATCAATTTTAGTAAAAATTATATGGCTACATAACTTTCATAAAACTCTTCTACCTAAAAGAAATTCAAATAATTTGGTCAAAAGTCCAAAGAGTACAAGCTAGCTCACAATCCATTTTGTTCACTATAAGATTAAAGTCCTTTACTAGGATTAAAAATTTCAAGGTCTACTCTAGGAACCTCAAATTTTTGGCTTAAGACCTTTACACACAAGAGATTTGACCCCAGTATATTCTTATTATAATGGGGGCTAGAGATAGCTCTTGAGGCCATTTGGTTAAAATTTTGGTTGAAATATGTCCAAATCTTTAATGCCTTTGACTCCTAGTGTAGAACAACCCTTAGTTGTAGAAATCACAAACTGTTATTCTAGAAAATTAAGTAATTATTTTGACATTATATCATGCATGAATGCACGTTATACTAGGATTCTAAAAGTGAAAGTGACCCTGCAAACTTGTTGTGGTTGAGCAATAAAGCTTAGTCCAAATTCATGATATTTTGCATAAATGTACCAAAAAAACCATACACTATAATAGCAATATTTTGAAGGAAAATTATCACTAATCCTTACATTTTGTAGATTATTGTGATCAAAATTTCCTTAGAATAAAACAATTTTTAGTAGTTCAAAAGCATATTCAAATTTCTAAACACCACAATCCCTATATGAACTGTGGTTTTGTTTGTTGTAGCTCTAAACAAATTAATATGTAGTACCACCCACAATTATTATTTGCAATTTTGTTGTTGTGGAAGTTTTCATGCACAAACTAGCTATAAGCCACAAGTAAGGCTCTTTTTCTCTCTTTAGCAAGCTTAGAAATTATTTGCCCAAGAGAAAGAGTGTGGTCTTAAATTTTAATTCTTGTTTTAGCACCCTTCAATACTACAAAAGTTCATGAGGACTAATTTTTTTGCCTCATTTTTACCATATTGACCAAGAGTAAAAAATGATGGTCATTTTCCCCTTTAACAAAGATGAAAATATGCACTATTCAACCTCGTTTGTTTAGCATGATAAAACTTGTAGTTTAACTACACTAAATAGTGCAACTAGGTTACCTTAGCAATTGGGTTCTCCTTACCTTGGAAAATTACCTCATAACTCATTGCTTGGTCACTTGAATGTCCATGAAACTTTTTAAATGTTAGGATTTCACATGGTTTGTGACTTGAATATTGCTAGTTTATTTTTTTGCAAAATTGTTGTTGTTGTTGCTAGGCTCTTATTGTTATTAAAATTCTATCTACTATAAGAAATAATAATGAACGTCATTTTAATATTAGTAGTTTTTTATGTAGTATAAAACGTTGAGAAATTATTAATGTGGAACCACCTAATTGCACTATTTAGTATAGCTTACAGCTTGTTTCCACTTACTCTTATAAGTAATGTTAGGTGAGTATTAGATGGTTATAAGTTTTAGTTGGCATTCCCACTTGAGTTAGTACTTAAGAACCAAATCTAGTTGGCAAGGTTTGTGGTAGTAGATAGCATTGGTTTTAGCATGTAAAGGTTGTAGTAAATGATGACCACAAAAATAGTTTTTTGCTAAAAATCTTAAAGTCTAAAATCAAGAAAAAAAAGATTTGATAGTACTCACCATGGTATTATGTAAAGTTGGTGAGGATGGTGGATAAACAAATGATGATGATTTTAACTCTACTATTAGTGTGAATGACAAGTATCAAAAGTACTATTCATCTTTGCTAAAAATAGCTGACAACATTCACTAGAAGAAATTTTGTCCTAAACAACTCGTTCAAGACAACTGCAAATGTCCGAAACAACTCAATTTTACTGTAATTGAGTCATTGTATAGTCATTTAGGACATTTACAATTGTTGTGAACCAGTTGTTTAGGACATGTTTTTCTTCTAGTAATTTGCAAGCTGTGAGTACCCTTTGTGCACCTACTTTGTTATTTTTAACACAAATATTAATTTTTTACTACAAGCAAGTGGGAATGGGCCTTTAGACTCCAAGCTAATTATTGGGTCCTACAAGATGGGGTTAGGGAGATTTATGAGCTTTGTTAGCTGAAATTTCATATATCTTAATTGTAACATGTTTTCCCCAAACATGCATATTAGGAAATTTTTAATGTTTATAGTCTAAGGCCCCCTTTACACTAGAGCCAAGAAGCCATGAAGAGCAAAGTTTTAGCCAATGAAAACTTCATGAATTGAGAAAACCAAGAAATGTCACTTTAGATGGGATTTTTTTTTTCTAAAGGACAAAACACCATATTCATTAAAATGGGAGATTGGACACCTCCCAAAATAACCAAATGAGACTTAAAACCTTTCAATTTTAGGTTAGTTTTGAAAGGTTTTATTCCAATTTAGCTTGAATCAAGCTAAATTGCAATAATTCTTTTTAATTTTAAGTCAAATCTGAAAGGTCTTATGTCAATTTAGCTCAAATTGAGTTGAATTGACATAAAACCTTTCATCAAATTTCCATTACATTACCTCTCATTTCAATGGAAAACTCCCATTTTAATGAATATGAGGTTACAAGAAGAAGAGAAAATGAGGTGAACAACATTTTTGTCCTTTGTGGCAATGAAAAAGTATAAGTTTGGGGTCCCAAGAATTATAGTCAAGCCTACCTAAAGAGGTGGATTTGAATAAAATCCCGGGGACCAAGGCAATCAATTTGTTTTTTGAAAAAAGAAAAAGAAAGCAAATTCTAATTTTTTGTAATTCGTTTTTTTGTGGCCTCTTCTTATTTTATGCTACAACCAAAGACCACTATCTTTAAAGGTTGGCCTTTCAAAGAAAAACCATGATCCATGAGAGATTTTCTTCACGGCTTCCCACCTCTAAGTTAGAAGCACCCATAAACGTCAAATTAAGGGTTTTGAACATGATGACTATAAATAAACAATTAGCAAATTGTAGGACCCTATTAGGAACAAAAAAAAAAGAATTTGCACTTTTAGATGTATTATTTGGATACTGTGAGAATAAGTTGTGAATTTTTAAAGAACAAAGTGCCATTGCACCCATAACCACTTTTAAGAATTCATGTCCACATGTTGCACATCCTTGTCACTACATCTATTCATTTCCATAGATTTTCAAAATTTCAAAAGTGACAAATATGGGAACACTAACGCTTATGAGTGTTCCTAGCTTAGTATAAATGGGGCCTAATATTCACTACAATTAAAGTTTCAATCAAACTAGCTGCAGAATTCAGTTTTTTTTTTCTGCATTTCAATTCTCAACCGGTTGACTTTCTTTTCATAGCCAATATTTTCCTATCATTGCTCTTAGGAACTAACAAAAAAACTTCGCCAGCTCTTGTTATTGGAGCATTGGACACCAGAGAGCTACAGAAACGACTTTTATAACATAAACGCTGTACTTGATCGGACGAAGAGAATCTGTATCTGCTACTTGCAGAGTTGCAGGCTCGCTTTACTCATGTCTCATGACACTTATAACCAACAACACCCAAATTTGGCTGCCGGCCAGTGAGGTAGGAGCACCCATAACCAAGAAACTTTTTATTTTAGGGTATTTGAGGTTATGATCCAGGTTTGAAATTAATATTTTTAGGTTAGGAAATTGAAATAAAAAATATTGGGTTTGTTAAAATTTTTGCTTATATGATCATCTATTTGTGCAATTTATTCAAAGTGCTAAATAGGTACTTATCCATGGGTGTTGACAAAGTGAGCTTAAACCATGCATCATGGAGCCTCTTATTGCCTTCAATTATTATCAAAACCAAAGCTTGGGTATTCCCAACATGGCCAATCTGCTACCACCAAGCATTGACAAAACAAGGAACTAAAACAACAAAGTTGGGGACAAAAGCAACGGAGTTGAATTTTTAATCAAGTCACGCCCATGGGGACATGACGCCCATGGGTGCGCCTACCTTATATTGATCAATAACAAAAAAAAACTATCCAAAATTCTAGACAACCAAGATGAAGCTTAGATTTTGTTCTTGTTGGTGAAATTGTTTTTGAGATAATGGGTATATATGTTGTATATTGGTATTTCTTATTGCAACAATAGTTGTTGATTATAAGTGTCTTGCACTAAGGTAGCTATACCCATTCCCAACTATTGAACTTAATGCCTTTCAAATTTGCACAAGGCATACATTTTAATTATCAAATTTAGGCATATCATAGATGTCTTATTTTCTATGCACAAAAAATAAGACATTTATGAGATGCCTAAATTTGACAATCTAAATGTATGCCTTGTGCACATTTGAATGGCATTAGGTTCAATGGTCGGGAATGGGTATACCTACCTTATATGTTGATGTTGGGCTAGGGTAGAAAAATCTTAATTTTTCAACAACCAAAAATGTAAGAGTTTAAATATTTATCATTAGCAAGTTGAATTAGAGATTTTTGAATTCACATTTAGATTCCAAAATCTTCATTTGGTTTAGAACCCTAGAGGAAGATACTACTTAAAAATGCCAAAATAAAGGGTAGATTAATACTTTTACCCTTGTTTGTAAAAAGAGAAGCTTTCCTGCGTTGGCCCCACATTGACGTCTATGTCTATGTAGTAAACAGAGCCGTCCTTGTAGTTTCTTTGAAATTATGCCTTGCTGTTTTTTATTTATCGTTTTGCTACAAATTTTGACTGATAGCGTTTGTATATGTCTATACATTAGAGGCATTGTACAAGGAAAACCAGCATTTAGTGCTTTTTTAGCCAATTGAAATTGCAAAAAGCCCGTTAATTTTAAAACCGCTTGCTAAACAAACATGTCAATTCTTACAAAAAAAATTTCCTAGTTATAATGTATTATAGTATACATATCTATATTACTAAATGGGAGGATTTCAACTCCTCACCTTTTCTAGAAATTTTTAGAACTTTTTGGTGTAAGTTGAAGTAATAAAGGATGCCTTAAATACAAAACACTAATTGCATTCCAATCATATTCTTTTTTAATATCCTTTAGGATTTTTTGGTGGAAACTAAAATAGTAAAGGACACCTCAAAAATAAAACACCAAATATCCTTCAATTGTGTGCTAGAAAACCAACAAAATGCCGAGTGCTCCCTAGCAAAATGTAGCAAAATGTTAAAGAGTATCCTTGTGATGAAGGCAATTACTAATTTTGGTTTCAAAAGAGAACCAAAATGACAATGCATCAAAGTTAGATTTTATATTGGTTATGAGATACTATTTTTTGTAAAATTGAATATTACATTACCCATGCATGTCCAACTCAAGCAAAGCGTGTGTCATATGCTTACTAGAAAATAATATTTGGTGCAATCTAGTGCAATGCCAGTTGAAAATGGGAAATACCTGATTACAGCCAAAGAAATCAAAATCTCTCCCCAAACCTGGACAAGATATTTTTATCTTAGCCAAGTCATAGCCAAGTCATAGCTCAAAAGGTTGCTTATATGATCTCTCAATTTTTCTGGATATAATGACTTTGGTCAACCCAAGTATTGGTTATTTTGGAAATCGAAATTTCAATTTCGTTCATTTCATTTAGTACAAATGATCACATAGACATCACAAAAATTAAATACAATTGTAGTAATGCTACAACGTAGTATTTTAAAAAGAAACTAAAGGGGGAAAAATAAAAGAACTTTATAAAAGCAATGGACACTAACTTTTGCAATGTGGAATAAGTGGAAACACATATTTGTTTATCATTATTTATTATTACTTTTAAAGAATTAAGTGTGGCATTGCCTTAACCCCTAAATGTCAAAAGGGCTGTATATACGGTGCCATATATTTGGCATTTGCTACCAATAAGAAATTTTAACTTGGGATCTCAAATAGCTCTTTAGAACTGCATTTATTTATATTCCAACTTCTTTGTTGATCTCAAATATAGTAGAGGTAAGGATCCATTCCAAATACAAGAAAATACGCAGTATTATATTGGTCACAAAGGGTTGTTTTGACGTTTAGGGGTTAAGCTAGCTATATTGCCTTGTTTTGAGGGGCCTTTTTGCACAACAAGAAACATAAAGTTTCAAATAAATGTTTATATGGTACATAACCCACTTTTGGAGCTGCTTGTTTGCCATATAAGCTAGTTTTGGCTTGATAAATGCACTTATTTCAAAAGAATATTCATCAACATAAATCTAAAATTGTTTAGGTCTAAAATTCCCTATTCTATTGCAACTTGTATAGAAGTGTGTGTCTATAGTATACTTCAAACTACCAAACTTGTGACAAATTTTTAGTACACTAAATCCATCTAATGACAACAAAAACAAATTAGTGGTTTCAAACTGTGTCTTTTGTTCAACATTATTAGTTTCTTTCAAATATAAAAATATGAGGATTTTGAAATCAATGTATTGTAGCATACACACATTTAGGGAAAATGCTTGATAAAAAAAATGTTTACTTAACCCCTAAAGGACCAAGGGCCCTTTTGGGGGACATTTGGGATTTTGGGCATGTACCTATGGCTAAAATACTTTGCATGATTTTTTGAAACTTATATTGAAGGTGAAGAATTCATAGATCTACATGGGAATGTAATTTTTTCTTCATTCCAAAAATTATTGAAGAAGTCAAAAATGAATTCTTGGAAAAAGCTGCTCAAGGAGCATCCAAAAACTTCTTTGAAATTTTCATTTTTTTCAAATAAAAATCTAAAATAGGTTCTTTAGACTTGTATAGATGTGGGGAGCTTTGAATCATTTGAGTTTGATAGATGAGGTGAAAGTTATGAGATTTTTTAGTTTGTGGGTAGGTGTGGTTTAGAGCTAAACCACACCTACCCACAAACTAAAAAATCTCATAACTTTCACCTCATCTATCAAACTCAAATGATTCAAAGCTCCCCACATCTATACAAGTCTAAAGAACCTATTTTAGATTTTTATTTGAAAAAAATGAAAATTTCAAAGAAGTTTTTGGATGCTCCTTGAGCAGCTTTTTCCAAGAATTCATTTTTGACTTCTTCAATAATTTTTGGAATGAAGAAAAAATTACATTCCCACGTAGATCTATGAATTCTTCACCTTCAATATAAGTTTCAAAAAATCATGCAAAGTATTTTAGCCATAGGTACATGCCCAAAATCCCAAATGTCCCCTAAATTGACAATGGTCCTTTAGGGGAATACTATAGTAGGAATTAAGGAAGAGGCCAAGTTTCTGCAAGAAAATAACTCCCTAAAATTCTAGGAAACTAGAACTTGGGTGTTGTTGACTTGTTAAGCTAGTCATATAATTATGTCACCTTCAACTACTTATGGATCACCCAAAATTCATAAGTAATAATTCAAAAACTACTTTGGTTTACAAAACATATGAAGATACTTCCAACTAGAAATACTTGCAAAACATAGAGGGGGTTTATCAAAATAAAAAAACTCATGCACATATTGCAAAGATACTTCAAAATATATAGGATAATCTCTACATATTTAGGAGCACAAGAAGTCTATAATCACATGAATTATTGCACAAGTCATATAATACATTAAGGTTAATAACGCCATATTCATTAAATTGGGAAAACCAGAATCCCAAGTTGTACTTCACCTTAAACCCAACATTTTTCTTTTTGGCATTTAAACACCAAATTCAAAGGTATCATATTTGGTCTGAGCCACTAAGATTTTGTCCCGTGAAAATTTCTCCCCTAAGGTGAGAGCACATGTACCAAAAAAATCATTGCTTAACCTAGAGCTTGGTTTAAGGTGATCACCTCAAACCTAGTTTATTCCCAAATTTGGGGTTTGTTCCCAAATTAACAAATATGGCATTCAATGCCTTTTAGGCTTTTCATGATAGATTTAGTAACATGGTACTTTTTTAACTGTATTCATGATTGAAAGTTTTTGTTTACCTTCATTTGCAAAATTGTCACATTTAGAATTTAAAATGTTTTCAAGAAGTGAGATATGAAGCTGATTTTCTAGTTTTTTTCAAGTGTTTGAAGAAGTTCATGCTTTCCAAATTTTGTCTAAAGTTTTGGCTCTAAGATAGAAGTGAAATGGATTTATTTTTAAGCTCTTCAGGATTTTTGTTTTAAGAATTGGTCAAATTTGTCATAAATAGTAATGTACTTAAAAATCAAAATAATTTTAGAAATTAGCACAATAATTGCCACTATAGAATGAGCAAATTGCACTAGACCAAAGGTATTTTTAGTTTTGAGACTTAGAGGTTTTGCTAAACCATACAAGTGAATTATGCTTGGAACTGTTGGCTAAAAATTTATAAGCAACTTATGTATGTTTGTAACACTTGTACCTCTAAAAAGTAATTTGGTACTTGAAAAGAACATTTTGTATACACTCTAATTTACAATTGACAATCCTTTGTACAAAAGGAACTTGTGCACAAAACAATTCATGCATAGGATATAATATTGTCCATATTGAATGGGTTTTTTTGGAATTATAAGAATTCAAGAGTTTCAACCACCCATTTTGGTTTGTATTTGTTTCTAGTCTTTTGGAATAGTTTCATACGGTTTTCAATTTGTGTTCTAATTTATATTTATTCTATCTCTTAATTCATCAGAGGGTCATGCAATATCAACACAACCACACCTACATATTAGTTACATTTGCCACTATGGCCTACTAGAAGTAAGCATGTATACATCACAAGAAAAGTCATGGTTTTGTCAAAGATGCATACATTGACCAACATTCCAATCATCAAATTTCATTTTGAAAGAATGCTCTTAGATAACTATTGTAACAACACAAAGATTAACCAAGCCATAATAGGATAAAAATAGGCAATGACTTTTTCATTGGTAGTTTACAAAAAGGTTCAAATATGCTTTCACTAGGTCCACCTACCATGCTTATTGAGATAGTTTGCATGTTCTGAAATGTACTTCTATTGTTTATAAAAATAAAATAAACAAAAAAATAAACAATTGAATTTACTTAACTTTTAAAATCCTCAAATGAAAAATTCAAAGCATATTTCATTTTTGGATATGCCCTTCATATGCAGTAGTTGTCATATACTCTTTGTGAACTCTAAAGTAGGCACATGACTAGTTACTAGTTTAGTACCCTATAATTGTATAGAAATCCAAATTGCATTTCAAATGTTGCACCTTCATATAGCCTTATTTCTAAGTTGCAAATATTTTAAATATGTCATGATAGATTGGTCCAACTGGTTTAAATTATTCCATACATACACTAAACATACTTATGCGTTACAAAATTATGTGCACAATTGTAGTTTGAAGCCCCAAAAGTTAGTTACTTTATCAATAAAATGTCCACAAATTTGAGATTTTCCATTTTATGGAACTATGATTTTGAACTCTGTAATGGTATGTTTTATTAGAACTTACATCTATATTACATATGTGTGTTGAAGGAATGTGAGATATGTTAGACCAATTTGACCTATCTAAAAGTCCTGCCCAAACAACTTGTTAGTCACAATATAACTAATTTTGAGAGTACTGTAAGTTTTAAGATACCATTAGGTTTATTATACAAATTAACCAGTAGCTGTGAAACACATTTCTAGTTTAGATTTTTTTTTTTTAATTTGCAAATTTTACACTTGAGACTTGAATGAGCTTGCAAACAAGTGGGAAATGCCTTGAAAATGCGACTCAAGGTTACAGGAACAGATAGCAAATTTTCATGGTTCATTAATGAGGTTGGCCATGGTAACAAGCATTTTCCAATGTTGAAATTTTCAAATTCTTAAATTCTTGTATTTCTTTCAAGAAAACAAACATTGTGAAATAATATCATTTCCAATATCTCATTGTCAATAAACATCCATTTCAATCTTGTTGATTTCTAGTGCATTTTTATGCATGGCTCCCTAACTCATATCAAGCACAATAGTCCACCTCGTTAAATGATAAGAAGAGACAACAAATACCAAATAACCTACACTAAATATTGCATTTAGGTTGCCTTAACAAATAGGTTGCCTTACCATGGAAAGTTACTTGGTGAATCATAGCTTTGCCACTTGGAGATGCCATGATGCATGCAACTCTCTACACTAGAATTTCATATGGTTTAGGACATGAACATTACTAGTTTGCTTTTCCATAGCTTTTTGTTGTTCTTTGGCCCTATAAAAACATTTGATTGTAGTAATTATTGCTGAAAATTACTAAAATATTAGCAAGATTAGTGAGTATTTAAAAAGTGTAAAATATTGAGAAATTAGTGTGGATCAACCTAAACGCAATATTCAATGTCGTGCTTGTCAGTCAAGCTAGAATTCCTCTGGTGAGCCTGCCTTTTAAGTTTTGTGAGCATTTTTGTTGGTCAAGCAACATGCACTAATGAAAGTAGGTGAAAAAAATGGATAGAACCATTTAGGTGTGTATGTTCATTCATAACGTTTATTATCTATTAAGATTACTATCTTCCATTCAAAGTTTGGCAAAACTGATGTTTGTTTGAGAGGGATTTGGTTTTTTCATCCATGTTTTCCCATACTTCTTTTTTAGTGTTGAGGGAGCTAGTGCCAAAATTACGTAAGGTAGCAGCACCCATAAATGTGAGGTCCTCATAGGCGTGACCTACATTTGCATCCATATGTGTGTTTTTTGGTCCCATGATTGCCAAATACAAAAGAAAATTGGTTAGGAGAGACAAAGTAATGGTTTTGGGTAACAAGATAATGGTTATAAGTGACAAGTGCATTCCATTTGAGTGCCAATGGATATAGAAATAAGTTTAGTGAATGGCCGTACTTAATTAATTTTGCAATATCATGAGTAAATAAACAAAAGAGATGAAGACACCATTCAAGTACCTTGAGCATGGTATTTTGTCACCTTCCATGACAATTTTGGGTGCCCCATCTAACTATTTGAGAGATTGTTCAAGCTTACCTAGAATTATGAACGTATAAGCTCACTGAAGATTTCAATAAACATCTTTTTTGGCATCTCCTACATGCTACTATACATTCATAACATTGTTAACGGGTTGGACTTCTTCCCCCTCAGGTTAAGGGATATTCCCCCCTCAATACTTGGGGGGAGAATTTAGTTTAAGATGGTGCGAGCTGATTGGCTCTCGCTAGGACCTTGTGGTTTAAATTTACTAGGGGATCCTCATATTGGGGGAGCAAAAGGGAACCCCCCAATGAAGGTTAAGAATGTTATGTTTTCAATGACTTTAGACTTAAAAAATCTTTGTAAACAAATGCTTGCAATAAAAAAATAAAAAAATTGATGCCAATATTTTTGGTTTCCTTTGGCTTACTTAACAATATTTTTTTCCAAGTTCATCAACTGATTTTCCAACTAACACCATATTATGTAATTTAGGTAAAAAGGTACATTTTGAGACTTTTGAAGGTTCTAGGTGATCACCTCAAACCGAGCTTTAGCATTTTTTTTTGTACACGTGCCCTCTCCTAAGAAGAGGAATTTGAGAGGGAAAAAATCTTAGTGGCTCAAACTAAACTAATACCTTCAAATTTGATTTAAGGTAAATTTTTGGATTTAAGGTGGAGTACCAAATGGTACCTCCCTTTTTCCCAGATTACATAATATGGTGTTAACTCAAAAATCCTTAGTTTCACGATTATGGGTGTTGCTACGTTCTGGCAAAAGTTTGCCAACAAAAAATCACAGAGCCAGCCTACTCACATGCCCGTCATTTCAATGGAAGAGGGAATATACCCTGTAACTTTCTGTCACTTGAATTACCAGCTAGCAGGATGGATGTGGAGAGAAGCAAGTGGATGATAAATGGCAACTAGAAATAAAAAGCTAACAGTGGATGGATGAATTCCAACCATTACCCATGTCAGCTCTTCTCTCAAGGCAGCTTGAATTCGAGAGTCGAGTTGGCCCCTCAGTAAGGTTTCATGTCTGAATGCTCACCACGCTCATCCCTCCTGTAAATTCATGGCCAAGTTGCCGTCTTGCAAGCTCCTCAGTTTCAGCCTAGCCAAATTCTGCATTTCCTTCCTGCGCATAGTTTTGCTTTTTTATTTTACTCGCCTCCATGCCACCGCTTCAGTGAATTCTCTCCCTCCAGGTCCATTGCTGTTGTTGCTTTCTTCATCTCAACAAAATGCCGAAGCACAACGAGCACAAATGCTTGCCCCCTCCGCCGACCGATCGTTCCACCCAGGAGATGGCATCATCTCCCCAGATGAGCCACAACCATGTGGATGTTATGGAGGTGAAATGGCCCTCAGAGAGTGAATTGGAGACTGTGTCTGCTCTCATTCAGCTGAGTGAATTCCCTGTTTTCTTTTCGAACCCAGTTCCTCAGGTTAGTACGACTGCTCTGATTTGTTCAATTGCTTTGCACGCTGTCGCTTAAGATGTTGGCGTTTGTGAGTGCTTGCGCGTGTGCCATGTTGGATGAGGCCATTTTCTGAGTAGCTGTAGTTTAGTTTGGTGCTCACAACTAGTTTAGGTGTATTTTCTTTCTGTAGCATCGCCACCCTGTTGCACATTGCAAGCTCGGGGTGTTAGACCGTGTCTCATCGATATATTCTTGTTGGAAATTGTGTATTGGTACTTGAAAACCAGTGAAGAAATGTTGCTTAGGGTGCTTAGATTCCTCCTTGCTTCGAGACTACACAGTCACCCCTGTTATTTTTAAGTGGAACTGGGTGAACCTGTTTCCTAGTAGTAATTTACGTACTTTTTTTTTTTTTTTTTTTTTTTGTGAAGCTAACTCACAGTGCTTTGATCTTCATGTCGTTGTTCTGCAGGAGGAGGAGGGACATGCCCAAGTTGTGTCTGCGGAGACAAAGCAGCAGCGCGTGATAGACGCGCCGGAGAAGTACCGGTAAAGTCTCTCTAGTAATTAAGTACAGGATCAGTTGCTTTATAGGAGCTCTTTGCCTTCCTTCACAGATGCCGAACACCTCTCTCACATAAGAACATGCTGGCATGGATAACAGGGGATCAGCGGACGACGATGTCGAGGACGGCTCTTCTTTTGGCAGCCTTAGTAAATACTCTCCATCACCACATACACATGGGTTAAGATTACAGGAAATATAATAAGGGTTGCATTAGGATTAGAGTTCTAGTATGGGTTGCACTAGGATTTAGCTCACGCACAGTCACCGAGTTTTTAAACCTTTTCTAACATGGAAGTGCCCACAAGCATACCAGCTCATTCCTTCTTCGCTTGCCTCACATCGTTCTATTTTTAGTTTTTCTTGTGCAAGCGCACATCCAAGTGCATCTTTCGTCTTACCTTTGCTTTAAGTGAATACCTAGTCACTTCACTTTAAGTGAAATGTCGTTACCTTACTACTAGTGAGTATATAGTTGCATTCTTACATTCTAATCCAGACTTGCTTAAATCAGGAGATCCAGAGTTTTCTACAAAGAAGGTGGTCTCGAACAGAAAAGGGAAAAGAAATGCAATCACCTATGGTCTGCACATGAGCCGCTTGAATTCGCTTGTTATTGGCTTAACAGGACCAAATAATACTTCGTCCGTCGACGCCAGCAAGCAGAAGGCCGTAGCCCCATGCATGAAGAGTGAGGGATTTGATAAACAGGCACGATCTAGCGCTGCAACAGTCGACATTAAGTTCACCTATGTCAAGAGCTTGGGTGATACCGCCTCGAGGCCCCATACAGGCAAGCAACCAAGTCAACCTCCACGGGCTATGGAAGATGGGAGGGACGCTCATCAAAACCTTAACAAGCTGGGAGCAGAGAATGCGAAGAGAGCAGGCTTGGAAGTGGGTGAACCGAGTTCTGCTGTCTTAGGGGCAACAGCAACAAGGTCGGCGCTTGTTTTAACACATCCTCCAACCCGTGCAAATCGATCGAGGTTAGCTCCGGATGCAGCAGATCCCTTGTATGAACCAGCGCTCTCCAAGCAAGCGAGATTGGAGCTGTTAGCACCAAAGCCAGGAGTGCGTTCAAGGAGAGCCAGAGCTGAGGTGGAGGAGGCAAATCCTCCGTTCTTCTACGTCGCAAATGCACGTGTTTTGAAGGGCGCTGGCGATACACAAATGTCTTGTCGTCCGTTTCTGGAAGGGGAGCTGCTATACAATGAAAATCGGGAGTTTGTGAAAGCGAAGTCCATCATGGCCTTGCTGAAGAATGGCGATGACCAAGAGGAAGAGTAAGTTCGGTTCCATTAGAACAGCGTGGTTGCTGATATGTCCACTTAGTTGGATGTTTTGCTCCGCCTCGTGTACAGTACAGCACTCTTTATGAGCAAACCAGGCCTTTGATGCCTTTCAAAATTGTAGATTCTTGTAGATTCTTTTAAAGCGGTAGATCTGTCCGTCATATTGCCAAAACCATGGCTTTTCCGGAGGTGGAGCGGTTGGGAATGCGTAGAAGAGTAGAGCCTTGGGAGAAGGCGAAACAAATGTGAAAGATTCTCTGATATGACGAATTTTGGAGTTAATGTGTCTCTGATTTGGTCCAGCCTCTTGCAATCTCAGTTCTTTTCTAACCTCCTGTAATCTCGATTCGTTTCCAGCCTTGTGTGGACACTTGCTTGCCTTACTAACATTTTATTCTATTAGAAGTGGGTTGGAGACTAAAGTCAATTGAGTCCGTGTGAGAAGTTTCAAACAGAACAAATTAGGTCATCAGGAGTAGAGCCACTGTATGTACACAATACACAAGAGAAGGATTATGTTGTGAGGCTCAGGCGCTTAGAGTGATTATAGTGAAAATGCGAGATAGTTTTAATAATTAAGGTGTTAATGACGGAATAGAGTGTAGGGAGGAAATGTTGCAATTAAAAAATGGGAAAATTTCATGGATACCCCTGAAGTTTGCCATATTTACATAGATATCTTTGGTTTTCAGAAGTCACACAGATATTCTTGGTCCATAATTTTCAAGCGTTGTGTTTTGTTATGCATGCTACTTTTTCCATGACCAATGTCAAAACAAGGAGTGCAATAGAATGGAAAAGAAGCAGTGTGCATACAAGGGAGGAAGAAGTGGCATGCACAATATAACAAACGCTTAAAAATAATGGACCAAGGGTATTTGTGTAATTTTTGAAAAACCAAGGATATTTATGTAAATAAGGTAGCAACACCCATAATCATGGAGAATTTGTGAAATTAAAGAGATGTAATTACAAGGATGTACAACATGTGAACATGAAACCTTAGTATTGGTATTAGGTGCAATTGCAATCAGCTCTTTAAAAATTCTTGACTTATTCTCACAGAATCCAAATAATACATTTGAAAGTGCAAACTCATCATTTTTCTCTTGCTCATAAGATCTTATAATTTGCTAAATGATTATATTTAATCATCATGTTAAAACCCCTTAATTTGATGGTTATGGATGCTGCTACCTTATGACAAACTTCAGGGGTATCCATGAAATTTTCGTTTAAATAATATTTAATTAATGTAGATGCTATTGCAATAGTTTTGCATATATGTCGTATTGTTTGATTTGTACCTCAAGGCTTGTGAAGGCCAAGTGGATAATTGTTCATGTCAACGTCTTGCTTTGGTGAGCCTTAGATTTTTTGTAAGCTTTTCTGATTCCATAGTATACACCATGCACAATTGGAGGTGCAGCTGTGCAACCGTGCAGTGCTGGTGAAGAGCTAGGAACAAGGGATGTTCTTTTCATAAAGAAGTCTGGGTATTTATTTCATGTTGAATAAAGGTTGATAAGGAGCTAAGACTCATTTTTGTCTAAACTATGACTTACTTTTAACTTTGAGGTTATTAGTTGGTGGATTGAGGTCTCTGGCTGATGGATTGCTGAGAATTCTCAGTATTAACTTTGTTGAACTGGCATAATCCATCAAAATGATGAAAGAATTGGAAATAAAACAAAAGAAAATGCTAGAATTTGTAACAGGGCTGGTGAGTGTTGAAGTAGACATTGGCCTACATGGCTGACATTGGCCTACATGGCCTACATGGCTTACACTTTAAAGTTCAGACCTTCAAATTAAAGACTTTTTACCTCATGTATTTAATTTCCTTTGTGGAAGTGCCAAAAATAACAGAGCTATTTTGATGAAATTGACATTTCACCTATTTATGTATTGTATAAGGGGTTGTTCACACTACGTCCCACGTCCCATCTCTATGAGTTCCATCCTAGCTTCAAATCCCAAATTTGTTAGGTTATTGAGGGTAAAAAGAAGTGCTAAATTAAGCCATGAATATTTAATGCAAACATATTGGTGGGACTTGGGCTAAAAGTTAGGTCTAGCAAAATGGTTGATGGAAACTTTGAGTGAAGTCCCACCTTCTTTGATGCCAAAATTTTCAAAAAGTGCTACCATGTAAGCAACTAGGACGTGGGACTTGGGATGTAGTGTGAAATGCCAAGTCCCAACTTATGGCTTTATACCAATTAAGTTCTTAGATTTTAGTGGGACTTGGGACATGGGACATAGGGTGAACCACCCCTAATATGGATATGCCTAACACCACTTGCTTCACATCATTAGTTGGGTTGGTAAATTTTCTCACACGTTGCAAATGTTTGTGCAATGATAGCAAGTAAATCTCTATTATAAAAAAACCAAGCTCTTTGTAAACACTGAAAATTTGAATTTTTTATTAAAAGAGTTAGAGAAGGGAGAAAGAGAAGAAAATGAGAAAAAAAGGAAGGTGAATAGAAAAAAAAAAAAGCAAAGAGAAAAATAAGTTGGACAAGGCAAATTTTAGATGAAAGTGATGAGATAGAGCACAAAGTGTTGAAGGACATACTGATAAATAAGTAAATGTTTAATTTTTTCTCTAAAAGTAAGTACGTGTGACGTATTTAACTAGTTATGGATCTTTCATGTGTTTATAAAAAAATTGAAATATACATTTTGGATTTTTGGAAAACTTTCAACAATTTGCAAGTGCCTTGCAATGAATTGCTAGTTAAAAAGATAAATTTTGATAGACTTTGGATGGTCTATTACTAATAGATTACGCTGTAAGTAAAGCTACTCACAAATCTTTTTCTCTTACGGTACAAGGAATAATTAAAGAAAAGAATCAATTTGAGTATATTATATTATAAAGCCCATGCTCACGTTATTACTTATGGACTAGGTTCTCACTTGTCATTAAAAATTTAGTGCTTCAACATCATATCACTACTCATAAGGGCATTATTTGGTAAAACAACTTGTTGACAAACTTGTATTGTTATAGGTGTTTGGATTTGCAATTTATTTCGGATATACAATTTAAGAACATTGCCATCTATACTTGGAATAATAGACATATAGTTATCTAATACAAAATTATTAAGAGAAGGGCATACTTAATACTTGACAGGGTCTACACAAAAAAGATTCAATGAAAGGGTGTTTTGTGTTTGTTTAGAGATTTCTAAAGGTCATTGCATGTGGAAGTTGATCTCATTTATAGCATGCCAATTTTCAAAAGGCAACATGGAGTTTTAATAGGTTTATTTTGCTATAAATAAAAAATATAATAGTAGTGTAGTACATCCACACTTGGTATGATTAGTTATTCATTAATCATACTTTTTCAAATGATAATATCACAAGATTTTGGTTCATTCATTGGTTTTGAACAATGTAGTGTATTAAGAAAGCTCACTATAGTAGAACTCTTGTAAGCTAATATCCTCTGAACTAATATCCTTTGTAAACTAATGTATATCACAAATCTCAATGTTAAGGTCATGCCTCAGTCATAAATTAAAGCAATTAATTCAATAGTAGTAATGCCCCTTAAAGCTATACTGGCATTTGGCAATAACCTCAAGGTCACTTCTTTACACTTCCACAAAATTAATTTATAATTTACTTAATCCCTAAAGGACCAAAGGGACGTTTTTTGTCCCTGCTCATACACAGGGCTGTGTAGGCTCAGTGACCCCGCGCTTAAGGGTTAAACTAATTTGGTTCTTGGAGTCCCAACCATATTAGTTTAGAGGAGTTCTATTGTATGATGTTTTCTAAATAGCTCTCCATTAGTTAAAGAAACATCATCATCCAATTTTTTTTTGCTACATGTGGTATTATTTTCTTAACTTTTGCTGAAGTTTTTAAACTCCAAAACTTCTAGCATTCTAACAAATTTGTAGCTCTCCACTTTTTTCCAAAAACATTGGTTAATAAAGATGCAAAGATCTTGTACTAATTGCAAATATAGAATACAAGTTTCTAATTACAAAAACGTGAACAATTATTGAAAACTTCAAAAATAAGATAAGATAGCCTTCTTGTTGATACAAGTTTGCACCTTCATTGTCCAAGTTAATAATTAGTTTCCATCTACAGGTAACAAAATGGATTGTTTGGAGTTGGGAATCTAATATTCATCCAACTTCCAACATATGTAATGATGTATGTAATCATCAATATAGAGTTGTTTGTCTTCTATCTACTTTATTTGTGTAAACTAATAGTTTTGTGTATTTTCATTTATGTTTTTTATGTAGCAAATCATGCATAAATCATTATTTTGTTTCTCTAACAAAACCTTCTTGGTTGAACACCTATGAATAGTTTTTAGTGATACTAAATGCATGTGCTAGAACTTATGTTGAAAATATATTCAAAAAATGTTTTTTGCTTATAAGATACTATTGTACAAGTATTTACTTTTCATCACAAAATTTCAAGTTGTACATGTTGGCATGTCATTTTCTAGGTTTGTTGTATGTATTATTCATCTACTTGATGTTCCAACTATGAAAAGGGATTACAACATTAATCAATTCAATTGTAAGAGTACCTATTTAAAACAAGGCTAAGCATGTACTACTCTAGAATTGTATTGGTCATGAATCCATTCTTCTAATGTAGAAATTTAGTAGTTCAAGATTTTCCGCATGGTTGTTTGTCTTTTTTAAATGTTATTTGAAGAAAGACTACTAGTTTTGTGGATGCAAAAAGAAAATAATAATTTATGCAATACAAAATTATAAAAAGCATCATAAAAATTCAAATGGAAATACCATTTACAAATTATTTAAATTGAGTTTGACTATGATATAGGAATTAATGATTTTAAATACAAACATTGATATGTTTTATTTATACAAAGACAATTGAAGAACTAAATATTGCTAAAGGAGATATAAAAGAAAACTAATAGGGCCAATAGAATTTCCTATCAATGTGTGGAGAATTGAAGGTGTATACAAAAAGAGATATGAAAAAACATTTTTTGTGTTTGAAACATCATTTGAATATACAATGCAAGTTTTATTTAACTTCTACAACAATTTGTAGAAGTTATCAAAAGTTTTAGAACAACCAATATTTATTTTGACCATTCATTACACTTGACACAATTGCATAAAAGTTAGATTTTTCATTTGAAAAAATTAAAGCACAATGAAAAAAGTAAGTTTCTCATTTTGTGATGTGTGATAAAATAAAATAAATCAGACCTTTCAAATTTGATTTTTAGATTCTTTTAAAGTCAAAGTATAGATATTAATGATACAAAACATAGACTTAGATTTTAAGTTTTCAATCACATCTAAGTTCATTAACTCTATGTTTAACTTTGAAAGTCCACTAACATTGAAATTTTGTTTTGATATTGGAAGGAACCAACATTTTGTGGATTTTTATCTAATTGAAATTACAATAAGTTCAATTGAGATTCATAACTATCAAATAAAACGTTAACCAATTTTTTCTAATAAAATCAGTTATAATGTATCACAATATATTTGTAGGAGTCATTTGGTGCATGTCTAGGAAAAACAAGTTAAAACTGGAAAATACATAATTTTAGCTCATAAAACCACAATTACTACCCAAACGTTGAGTTTGCTCTTATATACTTCAAACTGTCAACACAAATAAATATTTATGGAATGACATTAGGAAAAGCGCTAGAAAACTATGTTCAAACATTCTTCAAAACTTGTTTTTATGTTTTTAAATAAAAATTTTCACATTGTACTAAATTTTTTACGGAGGTATACATATACCCTAAAAATTTAGCTGGCGTTGACATGCATTCAAGAAACTCCAACAGTAAGAGGAAAGAACATAAGAATTGCTCTTTTGTTTAAATTGGAAGATTTGATGACAAACTAGTGGACCCGTGCACCCTTTGGGCTCACTTCAAACACATAAGTTAAGAGTGATTTGTTTGTTGTTTATTTTAATCATTTATTATAATTCCGCTTATTGTCTCATTTATTTTTATTATTTCTTGCTGGCTTAATCACATCATGGTGTTGCTTATTTTAATCATTTTTTGCTTATTTTAATAGTTTTTGTGACAAGTGAGGCTAATCATTTTTTTAGGGAATTGATATGTGCACAGAGGGGGTTGATATTTGCACACTCCCCTGGGAGGTAACTTGTAGATTTCTACCATCAAAAAGTTGAATTTGAGAATTTTGAATTCAAATTTGGAGTTAGAGACCATGGTTTATTGTAGAACCATAAAAAGAAGTTGTAATTGAACAACACTCAATGAAAAAGTTTAGCTAGGATAAAAAGTGTTACTTTTACTTTTGTTTGTAAAAAAAGATAAGCTTTTTCATTGGGTGTTGTTCAATTGCAAACTTTTCTATGGTTCAAAAGTAAACCATGGTCTCTAAGTCCATATCTAAATTCAAAATTCTCAAATTCAAATTTTTGATGGTAGAAATCTACAATTTACCTCCCATGGAGGTGTGCAAATATCAACCCCAGTGTGCACATATCAATTCCTTTCTTAATCATTTTTTTAATGTGTGCTAGGTGAGGCATATTTTAATCATTTTTTTAATGTGTGACAGGTGAGATATCAATCCAAGAACTTTTTATGATTATTTTTATCACCCCCCCATGGCATGTGCAATTTTATTATGGGAGTGCAAGGCCCTTGCTTGCCCCCCATGGCGCATGCAACCCCCTCTATTAAGATGAAACCTGCTTTTTATCATGGATATGGAACCCTTTTTATCATGCAACCATACGTACATACAGACATTTTATCATGGAACCCCCTCTTAACTAATACATATATACAAACACCATGTTCAATTATATAGATAGATTCATCACCATCCATTCAATGCTCTGTGAGTATATGTTACAAACAACTAGCATAATCATAATATATCAATTTAGAAAAATATACAAAGTATAGGACTTTTGAGTATTTTAGTTGTGAGAGTATTTTGGTGATTTAAAGTACATTTCATGATAATTTCTTCTAGATCTTACATCAACAATGACAAATGTTAAAGGAATTAGTATAAAATTCACTCTAAATCACCAAAACACTCTCACAAAATAAAAAACTCAAAAAAATCTTAGAATTGGTTGTCTTTCCACATTATATGCAAAATTTGGTATGTAGAGATGTGGACAAAAAGATCCATTCCCCACTCAAACCCTTCCCATATAATCAATTCTTCACCAAATCTAAAACCAATTACGTAATTTTAAAGCCTCTAAAGGGAAACAACATGCATTAAAATTTGAATAGAAGACTATTCCAACTCCACACCCTTAATCCATGCCAAGTGCTATTTTGCTTTATCAAATATGCTATATTTATCAACTTTTAATCTTCCACCAACAATGTTTTTAGCTTTTAACCACCTTTTAGAGCTTGAAATTGCCTCAGTTCAAGCAAGCCTCTTGTAGATAGAAAGAGGGACACAATGTACTAAAATTTGACATGAATCAAGTTAAGAGAAGTTCTAACAAAAAACATTTGTAGAAAGCATCAAATTTTGATTAAAATGCTTTTAAAATCACTTCAAATCCATCATCAATTTAAAACCAACACATTCTCAATCTATAATTAGAACTTTCAACATATATAATTTCAAATTGCAAATTTAGTGAAGTATTGATAGCATGGGAAGCTTGTGAGTTGGGAATGGATCTTTGTGTCCTTGTCTCTATATGTATTCCATGTGTGTGGAGCTAATATGTGTATATAATAATGCTAAAAATCAAATTTCAAGCTTTGGACTTCAAACCAAACAAGTTCATAGAATTGCTGTGTTGTTATAATCAACAATTTTGCTTCCTTACCAAATCTTGAATGCATATGAACAAATTTCAATTCAATGCATTTGACAATCATTTGGTGATTGAGGTACAATTGAAGAATTAACAAAAAAAGCATTAATGTAGAAAAGGGAGAGTTGTCCAATTTGTGAAATAGTGACTTGAGTGCCACATATTGTGCATTGATTTTTAGACTAGTCCATCTAGATCCCAAAAAATCCATTTGTTTCTCACTTTCACATGCATGATGCATTCCAAAGTACTTTATTGGTGGCAATGGGCACTAATAGTTAAATAAAATTGAGATTTGATGTGATTCAACTATGCAAGTTGTATTGCTACTCAATTATTAATAGTATTGTACTTGTGGTTATGACATACTTGCAATCTTGCAATGCTTGCCACATGTAAAAAATATGTTACAATTTGACATTCATTGATGAAAATTACAATCTTTGTTCTATCATCCTAGAATTTTTTTATTAGATATTAATTGTAGTAGTACAAAAACACAATCTAGCCACATTAAACCATTAGTATCATAAAAGCAAAAAGATTTTCTTCATTTAAAAAAAAAAAAATTCAAGTGAAATCAACTAAGAAAGTTCAAATGTTTTTAGAATTCCCCTTCCATGATCAAAGAAGAAGCTTTAACAATCAATTGAATTGAATTACACAAAATGATCAAAGTTACAACAAAAAGTAATAAATGCATTGCTTATCTATTTTTAAGTCAATAGGTGTGTATTGAAAGGTCATTTTGACAAATGCAAAAGCTGCCTTGTAACCTTTTAGTCATAACAAGGATGGGACTAGAAAATGATACAAGGAAAAGAAAAAAAGAAAAAAAAGTGAGAAACAATCTAAAATATAGATGGATGAAGATTGGCCAAGTCTAGAGCTTCTTCAAACATTGTTTGGACCAAGTTTATACACTATGGGTTCCTTCTTCATTCCTTGCATTTGTTGTTGCTATAGTTGCCACTTACTTCAAAGTTTCCTTCTAGAACATTCTTATGTATATTGTTTTGCCTTCATATATTTGCAATAATTACCTTCTTCAATTTCTACTTTTAGGCCATTGGCCCATATTCACTGCTATTGTAATTGTAATATTCATTGTCTCCTTGTTTGACTCCTACTACAAATTGCAAAGGCCATCAATGCTTTCACTCACTATGATTATAAGGGTTTGTACAACTAGTTCAATGTCTTTAGGCTTTCTTGTGTGCGGACTAACCTTTAAGAGCACCTTGTTCAATAAAATGAAAGTATTGTTTGCATTATGAAACTAAAATTAATTAACTTCAAGGTGAAATATACAAACATTTATGCTACACACAAGGTAAACATAGTGCATAATTTTTTGCAAATAAGGAAAGTTGTAGGTTGAACATTCATTTACTTAAAGTACATAAACAAATAGTACTAGATGATAGAGTTTGTAGAAGTTGACATCACATAGTAAACTAGAAGTGGAGCTTAATTTCATAATTAAATTCTAAAAGTTTCCCATTTCATTCAATGGTATTAGCAAGAATTATTTTGTGGGTTTGCAAAACTTTCTAGCTCTCCAACCATTAAGGTAGGAGGCTCTAAAAGCAACCACATTCTAAATGCATTCTATATGTAGGAATGAGTGACATATTATATCAAGTATCTCATACTGTCATTGATGAATTAAGTAGGCTTAAATGGATGGTTAATTTATGAACCTCCTACCTTACACCTTTCCACTCCTTTTTTCACTCACTTCATTTACTCAAAACCCAATATTTATTAGTTTGAGAAAAACACTTTTCGAAAACGGATTTTGAGATATTGGATTCTGCATTTGTGATAATAATTTGGTGGTTTAAAGGGACATTTTATAATTCCTTCAAAGTATTTAATCATTGAGGTAAGGTCTTGAAGAAATCATCATAAAATTCACTTTAAATCACCTAAAAACTCTTAAAAATGAAAAATTTGAATGTGCCAAAATTGGGGTATTTTCCCAATTTGACAAATATCACATTTCAACAGCCTATGACAGGTTTGGAGCCATGACCCACTGACCCTTACATGCCTACTCAGGCCTCCATCCTTGAGCTGTCCCTCTCCAAAGTCATACAAGAATTTCAAGTCTTCCCAAGTGATCCAAAGGCATTCATTCACATCGATCCGATTTCAGAATTTTGTCCAAACCCTCATCTAAACCCTCATCCAAACATTCGACTAGAACCTCATCCAAACCCTCATCTAAACCCTCATCCAAACCCTCATCCAAACCCTCATCAAAACCCTCATCCAAACCCTCATCCAAACCCTCATCCAAACCCTCATCTACTAAACCCTCATCCAAACCCTCATCAACTAAACCCTCATCTAAACCCTCATCTACTAAACCCTCATCCAAACCCTCGACTAGAACCTCATCCAAACCCTCATCTAAACCCTCATCCGAACCCTCATCCAAACCCTCATCCAAACCTTCATCTACACCCTCATCCAAACCCTCATCCAAACCCTCATCCAAACCCTCATCTACTAAACCCTCATCTACAAAACCCTCATCTACGAAACCCTCATCTACGAAACCCTCATCTACTAAACCCTCATCCAAACCCTCATCTACTAAACCCTCATCTACGAAACCCTCATCTACTAAACCCTCATCCAAACCCTCATCTACTAAACCCTCATCCAAACCCTCATCTACTAAACCTTCATCCAAACCCTCATCTACTAAACCCTCATCCAAACCCTCATCTACTAAACCCTCATCCAAACCCTCATCTACTAAACCCTCATCTAAACCCTCATCTACTAAACCCTCATCTAAACCCTCATCTACTAAACCCTCATCCAAACCCTCATCCAAACCCTCATCTACTAAACCCTCATCTACTCAACCCTCATCTACTCAACCCTCATCCAAATCTTCATCCAACCTTTCATCCAAATCTTCATCCAACCTTTCATCCAAATCTTCATCCAACCTTTCATCCAAATCTTCATCCAACCTTTCATCCAAATCTTCATCCAACCTTTCATCCAAATCTTCATCCAACCTTTCATCCAAATCTTCATCCAACCTTTCATCCAAATCTTCATCCAACCTTTCATCCAAATCTTCATCCAACCTTTCATCCAAATCTTCATCCAACCTTTCATCCAACCTTTCATCCAAATCTTCATCCAACCTTTCATCCAAATCTTCATCCAGCCTTTCATCCAGCCTTTCATCCAACCTTTCATCCAAATCTTCATCCAGCCTTTCATCCAACCTTTCATCCAAATCTTCATCCAGCCTTTCATCCAAATATTCATCCAACTTTTCATCCAAATCTTCATCCAACCATTTGTCCAAATCTTCATCCAACCTTTCATCTAAATCTTCATCCAACCTTTCATCCAACCTTTCGTCCAATCTTTCATCCAATCTTTCATCCAATCTTTCATCCAATCTTTCATCCAACTCTTAATCTAACTCTTCATCTAACTTTTCATCCAGCCCTTCATCCAAACCTTCCACCCAGAGCGCAGATTAGGGCAAGCTACAAAGACAGTTCAAGTGGCTCCAAAGAATGCACGAGCAGAACGTCCTCGAGGAAGTTTAAAAGCGATCATTGCAGGGAATGGAGCAAATGGAGCAGAAACAGATTCCTCGACTCTGACTTGAGGAAACGCACTGCAGTGCGACTGGAGGGATCTTTGCTTTGGCCGGAGATCGGCGCATAATTCATACAAGGCACATACCCAGCAGCCAGCCAGCTTCGTTTGCATATCGATGGCCACAGGGATGCATCAAGCTCATGAGGAGCAAGGGCGGTCATCTCTCCCAAATTCGAGTGCACTGTCGATGCCATGCCGTGCCCAAATTGGCTGCACCAGTTCGAGAGCAGTTAGCGAGATAGCTTCGGATGCCTCCAGCCCTCTCAGGTACAGCTGCAAATTGTGCAGTCGTTTCTTTTGCGATACTGGATCACGAAGAGCCCACATGAGAGTGCACAGGCTCGGGCGAGAAACCATGCACGCTCGAGATGAGGCCCGTGCAGGAGCTGCTCAGATCCAAGTCCAAGTTATTAATCACGCCGCTGCAGCAGCCGAGGGGACCCGTCGCCAGCCCAAGCCCACAGTGCCAAACCGTAATCATAACGGGAACCGGCAAAGGAGGCCTGGTCGTGCTCCCTTGCCTGGTCGTGGTCCCTCCTGCACCCATCGCTGAACCGCTTTTACAGCCATGTGAACCACTCTTACAGCCATGGTTGAGCTTGTCGCTGCCGCAGCTGGATTCCTCCGGCACACAACATACTTTTCATCATATGGTGGGACCTAGACCGGCTAACCTCCACCACTTTTCAGTCACGCAAGAGGAGGCAAATACTGTTGATCTCGAGCTTCGTCTCGGCCAGAGCTCCGGCAACTGATTCCAGGCTCTAGGTATTTTCATAGTTGGCCTTGGTTACTCTAGATCAAGTGGAGCGTTTGCTTTTTGCAGGGCGCCTGTGGGGCTGTGGACCTCGAGTTTTGTCTCGGCTTCAGGCTCTCAGCTCCTGGAAGTTTAGCTCTGAGTACTTTTTGTTAGCATGGTCGTTTGAGATTAGTTAAGTGTGCACGCTTGTGTGAATAGCTGTGGTGAGGAAAAATACTCTTGCAGGAGAGCTTAGTAGATCTCAAAGGGCTTGTCGATTGAATTAGGATGTTGGTTTCAAGAAAGCCCATCTTTTGATTTGTTTTTTGTTTTATGTGTTCGGAAGACGATTAGGAAGTCTCAGTTGGTGAATTTTCTGCTTTACATCAGCCATGAGGAGTTTGTTAAGCTATTTCTTGACCGGTATAAGACGATTTTCAACCTTTTTACTCTGCTTGCAACGTTTGGGATCTCCCTTTGCAAGCTAGGTGTGTTTTTGAAAGAAATTGCAGGTGTTGTGATGGGGACGAAATGCGCTGCACTCCGGCTCAGGCATAGACGAAGTAAATAAGTAGCTTCATTTTAGGATTTCAAATGAACCCTGTTTACAAAAGAAGTGAATGAGGATAAACTCTCTGGTGTTTGGGTCCATGTACCTAAGTGATTGTCTCTCGAGGTGACCAATTTGTTGTGTTTTGTGCAACAGGCAACATGGAAAGGGAGGAACCTTGTACAACCGGTAGTACTAGAAAATTCAAGAGCCCTGAACGCGTTATTTGTTAATTTGGGAAAAAGCATACAAAATGGGATTTTTGTTTTGTTTTTTTTTCAAAGAATGCCATATTTGTTAAATTGGGAATTTGTTGACTGTTTTCCAATGAAATGAGATATATATCATCCGAGAATACTCTCTTTTTGGATAGAGATATTATTAACTTTTGAAATTTTGGACAAAAAGTTCATGAACTTTTGAAATTTTGGACAGAAAGAAGTTCATTAACTAGGTTTTAGGTTGAATTAAGGAGGCAATTTTGGATCAAGGTGAGATACAAAATGGTACCCATTGTTTTCCCAAATTGACAAATAACACGTTCTTGACATGAGAGTAGATTGAGCACTTCTTAATCGATGCTTTAAATATTTTCATAGCATTTGCGATGGTGTTTTTTTCCTGTACCTTTATAGGAATTATAGCTAATCATATGGTGTGGAAACGTGAATTGGGAATGGTTGAAATAATAATTCTTAAACCACCAAATTTGTGGCTTTTTTGTAGCACTAGTAAGATATGTATGTTAACAATTAGTAGTCTAGTACAAACACCATATTCTTTAAATTGGGAAAAATGAAGGTACCATTTTGTACTCCACCTTAAACCCAAAAAGTTACCTTAAACTAGATTTGAAGGTATTAGATTCAGTTTGAGCCACTAAGATTTTTTCCCTCGCAAATTCCTCTTCTCAATTGAGGGCACGTGTACAAAAGAAAAAAAGTTGCAAGCTTGGTTTTAGGTGATCACCTAAAACTTTTAGAAGTCCCAAAATGTATTGTTTTTCCCAATTTAATGAATATGGTGTTTACAACTTTAAATTAAGTTTTCAAACAGGCATTGGAAGGTTGCATAAGTATTTTGGATTTATTTTCAAGCCAATGTATCTTTTATCTATTAAACAAGTTATCAATTGATTGTTCATTAAATTGGAAAAAACACTTTCCTAAAATGTATTTTGGGGATACTAAATTTTGCATTTGTGAGAATATTTTGGCAATTTGAAATTTGAAATGGTTTTTTTTATAGTTCTTGTAAGGTATTTCATCATTGATGTGGGGTTTTGAAGATATTACCATCATAATATTCACTCTAAATCATTTAAAAACTTTTAAAAATGAAAAATTCAAAAGTTACAATATGTAAGCTTTTTCCCAGTTTAATGAATAATGCAAATTTGTAGTTTACGTAACATGGTATTTAAGGAAGAGGTCTGATGGAGAAACAACAATTCTGAAAAAGCTTATTATAGGAACTAGGAAAGAGAAAGACTTTTCTAGTAAAACCAAGAACCTAAGATCCTTAAAGACAAAAGCTTGGTTGTTGTTAATTTCTTGAGATTTTAGATAAAGCAAAGCCCATTACAAATGATTTTAGTTTGTACACATATTTCATGATTGATTTAGAAGCTTTTTGTTTGCTTTCTACAATATAATGTGAATGATGGCAATTTAGGTTTGTAACTCTACATTATGTGGATGTTTTCAAGTTCCACACTCAAAACATATATTAAAACAAATGTCCAACCTATGTGTAATTTAGAATAAATCTACTCATAAGTACAACTTCTGAAGTACAATTTGGAGTGTTGTACAATTTACAAGACTCCAAATTTACAAAAACCTAACAAATATTACAATTGGGACTTAGAAGACCTTACCTAGAAGTGGAAAATGGTATGAATTGGCAACTTATGTCCCTTACTGTATTGTTACCTGCTAGGGAAAAATTTCCATGCTTAGTGAAAATTGACCATGATTATTGGCATTTATTGAGTAGGAAAAACTAAATCCTTAAAACTTATGTGCCTCTCGTAAGAAGTCACTACAAATGCCATTTCTTGTTTTGGGTATTTTAAATTCTAATTTTGTTGCTTTCAATGCACTTCCTTCATATTTGTCAAACTAAGAATGGGGCTATTTGGTGGCTTGTCCAATTCGTTTGCTCAATTTAGGGCTTGCCTACTAGATGCTAAGTATTTCAATTACATATTTTTTCTTAGTTTTCTCAAATGATAAATTTGGACATTTTTTATCCACATGTTTTTTGTGAGAGATAATCTTGTTTGCCAAGTAGGGATAATACACACATATTATAGACCAAATATTAACCAAAGGATGCAATCTAGCTACTAGTAGGAAAATGTGTCATAAACAACAAATTCCCAAGAATTGCAAGTGTTTGTAATGATTTTATTGTTAAGAAGTAGTTGTTCAAGATTATTATTTTCTATTGGTGAATGTAGGCCTTATTAGTACATGTACAAAATTGTGAGTAGACACACAAATTATAGACAAATGACTAGATGCATAGAATCTCAAGAAGACCTACAAATGTATGGAACACCATATTCATTAAATTGGGAAAAACAATACATTTTGGGACTTCCAAACATTTTAGGTGATCATCTAAAACCAAGCTTGTAGCGTTTTTTTTGTACATGTGCCCTCAACTGAGAGGAGGAATTTGCAAGGGAAAAAATCTTAGTGGCTCAAACTGAATCTAATACCTTCAAATCTAGTATAAGGTAACTATTTGGGTTTAAGGTGGAGTACAAAATGGTACCTCCATTTTTCCCAACTTAACAGATATGGTGTTATGCGTAAAATCTGTATTGTCATACTCAGCAATTTGAGACAATTGGATGTGCCTTTTGATAGACAAAAAGGCAAGCATGTTCAACACCTTTTTATAAAGCTAGATAAATTCAAGTTTTTAGTTTTTATGCCAAAAACACAAAAAATGGTTGAGTGTCTTAGATTTTTCTCACATGTTTTCAAAACATTTGAATTTGAGCAAGCAACTCATCAATCAAACAAACAAATTAGATGGGCAAATTGGACAAGCTGGCAAGCAATTTTGTGCCCTACTATGACAACCATAATTATAAAAGGATGCCTAAGTGCCTCACGCACAAATTTTTCATTAGACAATCATAATTCACCCCTTTTGCTCAAAAGATAGTGCGTTTGCCCATAATTTTGTAAATGATACACTTGCCCACTTGATGAGCAAATGCACACATTTTCTAGTGGACACACAATTTTAGAGGAACAAACAAAATTCCTTGCAGACATACAAAATTGTGGGTAGATGCACAATAGTTTGGTTCTTGGGCAGACCCAATCTTGGACAAAAACATAAATTTCAAGGCTTAAACATAAAAGTTGATGTGTGTGCTTGTAAGTTGAGTGAGCGCGCCCTTTGCAAGCGAATGCAAAAAAAATTAGAGAGACGCTTGAATGTATATGTGGAAGTGCTGAATTTTGTGCATCCATACAAAAATTGGTGCAACTTTACGCAAGGCCGTGTTTTGGACGGACTGATTGAAACAATAATACATGCCTTTCCTTCAGATGCCAGTCTCAAGCAGTGATTGGGGAGAATGGCAATTAGTGTAGTGGTAGCAAGTTGAAATTGCAAAAAACCCTGTTGAAACTTGAAACTACTGGCTAAAACACCAGTCCATTTTTCCAAAAAATCTAAATCTAGCATGTTTACTATAGAAATTTAGAAATTTAACAAAAAATAACTAGTGCATATTAGTGTAAATCTAGTTGAAATTGGAAAATACCGGATTTCAGCCAATGAATCTAAAATTTCTCCCCAAACACTAGTCTCAAGGTCTAATTTGTTGTTCTCTCCCAAAAGGATTCTCATCAAGCACGGAAATTCACCCTATTGATGTGAAATGACCAAAAGTGAAAGTTATCCTGTTGTAGTGAAAAGATCAAAAGGGACAACAAAAACTACATAACCTAGCGCTTGTTTGTTAGTCAAGTTAGAATCACCCGCCTCTGATCTCACTTGCTCACTTTTGTAAGCATTTTTTCATTGATTGCAGTAAACGCACCCAAAAATGCAAGCATGTAAGAGCAAAATATAAATACAGTCATCCATGTGCATGTGTACATTCATTTGTAAGATCTACCAACCGTACAAACTTCTATCTAGGATTTGGCAAAAATTGAATTTATTTGAGAAAGATTTGTCTGTTTCATCCATGTTTTTCCTATTTTTTTCTTAGTGTTGAGCAAACCAATGCCAACATGACATACACTAGAATGATATTTTATTTGTCTTAACAATTAGGTTGTCTTACTTTAATAAGTTACTTGATGACTCATTACTTGGCCACTTGGAAACACAAACAACTTTTTAGATAGTAAAATTTTACATGATTTATGACTTGAAAACCAATAATTTGTTTTTCTATAACTTTGTTGTTGTTGCTAGACTCTCAAAAATCTGTTTATTACAATAATTACTGCTAAAAGTTACTGTAGTAATAGGAAGTCTTTATATAGAGTAGAATGTCAAGAATAAGGTGTGGGGCAACCTAAACAACGCAATATTCAGTATAGGGTTTCTAGCATAAGTTTGCCAACAAAAAACCACAGAGCCAGCCCATTCACATGGCGGTCATTTCAATGGAAGAGGGAATGTACCTATATACCCTGTAACTTTCGAGTCATTTGAATTACCAACCAGCAGGATGGATAAGGAGAGGAGCAAGTGGATGACAAAACAGGATGAGAAACTAAAAGCAAAAAGCGGATGGATGAATTCCAACCATTACCCATGTCAGCTCTTCTTTCAAGGCAGCTTGGATTCGAGATTCGAGTCGCCTTCTGTAAGGTTTCATGTCCGGATGCCCATGCTCACCCTTCCTGTAAAATTCATGCTTTTCGCCGTTGCTGCTCCTTCTTGCAAGCTCCTCCGTCTCTCAGCCTCGCCAACTTCTGCATTGTTTTCCTGAGCGTTGTTTTGCTTTGTAATTTTTTTGGCCTCCATGCTACCGCTCCAGTAATTTTCTCCTACAACTCCATTGCTGTTGTTCAAGTCCATTGCTGTTATTGCTTCCTTCGTCTCCCCTCCCCACAATGCCGATACAGAACGAGCATGAGCATGGGTGCTCGCCCCCTCAGCCAACCGATCATTCCAACCAAGAGATGGCATCTTCTCAGAGGAGCCACAAGCATGCGGATGTTACGGAGGTTAATTGGCCCTTAGATAGTGTATTGAAGGTTGCTTCGGCTCTCATTCAAATGAAGGAATTACCCGCTTTCCAATCGAATACCTGTCCTCAGGTTAGTACGGGTGCTCAATTGCTCGCAGGCTGTAGCTTGAGATGTCGGCGTGTTTAAGTCCGTGCGCATGAGGCATGAGGGATGAGGCCATTATTCCGGAGGCTGTAGTTTACTTTGGTGCTCACAGCTGGTTGAGATGTATTTTCTTTCTACGGCATCGGCACTTAGTTGCATATTGCAAGCGTGGGGTATCACACTACGTCACTTTCACCTGTGGTTATTAGAATTTGTGTAACCGTACTAAAAAACTAGTGAATCGATGTTGCTTAGCGTGCTTAGAGTGCTCCTTGCCGCTAGACTCTGTACTGGTCAATTATTTTTAGTGGAAGTAGGTGAACTTGTTTCCTCTTAGTTTACTGTGGACCGTAAGTTTTTTGTGACGCTAAATGATAATGCCTTGGTCTCCATTTTGTCGTTCTGGAGCAGGAAGAAAGACATGCCCAAGTTGGAGGGACATGCCCGAGTTCCGTTAGCAGAGACAAAGCACGCGCCACAGAAGAAGAACAGGTATAGTCGCACTGGTAGAGATTTTGGGTATCAGTTGCTTTGTTGGAGCTCTTTGCTTTCCTTGGCGTAAGCCTATTACCTCATTATGCTCTGACGTAAGGACATGCTGGATGACAGAGAATCAGCCGACAACGACCACGACCACGACCACGGCTCCTCTTTAACAACCCGGGTAAGTATTCTTCATTATTCTCCATTGGCACATACTCTTGGGTTGAGATCAAGCGGGTTCTGAGATGGGTTGCACTTGGATTAAGCGCCCGCACAGATATCGAGTTTTTCTAGACCTTGTGTGACATGGAAGTGCTTGCATACATATAAGCTAATTCCTTGTTCGCTTGCCTCACGTCGTTCTATTTCTAGTTTTCCTAGTTCACCATTTGTCTTGGCTTTGCTTTAAGTGTGTATGTAGTCGGTGTACTTGAAATGAACATGTGGTTGCTTTACTGTATGTGAGTATGTCGTTGCATCCTTGGGTTCTAATTTATACTTGATTAAAACAGGAGACCCAGAGTTTTCTTCAGAGGAGGGGATCTCGAATAGAAAGAGAAAAAGAAATGCTATCGCCCATGCTCTACAGAAGAGCCGATCGAATCTGCTTGTTACTGGCTTCCCGGAACCAAAGAAAACTCTATCCGTCTATGTCCGCAAGCGGAGGGTCGCACCTGGATGCATGAAGAGTGAGAGGTTTGATGGACGGGCCCGATCTAGCGCAGCACCAGTTGTCACTGGGGTCACCAATTGC
Organism: Ulota crispa; assembly: GCA_963920765.1. Classification (NCBI taxonomy): domain Eukaryota; kingdom Viridiplantae; phylum Streptophyta; class Bryopsida; order Orthotrichales; family Orthotrichaceae; genus Ulota; species Ulota crispa. Next base: position 36,598,610 of record OY987242.1, read on the forward strand.
AAAAGACCCAAATCTGGCGCATATATGTCGCATACAGGCAAGCAACCGAGTCAACCTCCATGCGCCATGGAAGATGGGAGGGACAAGAGGTGCACCCGACCTGCACAAGCCGTGCTGAGTGCGTTGGAGACCCATCGAAACCTTAACAGGTTGGGAGCCCAGAATGTGAAGAGAGCTAGCCTGGAGATGGGTGAACCAAGTTCTGCAGGCTTCCGGGTGACCATAGCAAGGTCAGAGCCAATTTCAGCACATCCTCCAGGGGATCTACCCGAGCAAATCGAGCGAGAGGATCGCCTGATGAAGCACATCCTTCGTTCGAACCAGTGCTCTCCAAGCTAGCCAGATTGGAGGTGTTAGGACCAAAGCCACGAGGGCGTCCCAGAAAAGTGAGAGCTGAGGTGGAAGAGGCAAATCCTCCGTTTGTCTCCAAGCAAGCAAGATTGGAGCTGGCAAGACCAAACCCACAAGGGCGCCCCAGAAAAGTGAGAGCTGAGGTGGAAACTGTGAATCTTCCATACGTCCTCAAGCAAGCAAGATTAGAGCTGTTAGCACAAAGCCACGTGGTCGTCCAAGGAAAATGGAGGTGGAAGAGGCAAATCCTCCGATCGTCTCCAAGCAAGCGACATTGGTGTTAGCACCTAAGCCACGTGGTCGTTCAAGGAAAATAAGAGCTGAGGTGGAAGAGGCAAGTCCTCTGGTGCTCTCCAAGCAAGCAAGATTTGAGCTGTTAGGACCAAAGCCAAGAGGTCGTCCAAGGAGAGCAAGAGCGGAGGTGGAAGAGGCCAATCCTCCGTTTGTCTCCAAGCAAGCGAGATTGGAGCTCTTGGGACCAAAACCATGTGGGCGTCCAAGGACAACCAGAGCGGAGGGGGAAGAGGCAAATCCTTCATTATTCTACGTCGCAAATGTGCATGTTATGAAGGACCGCAGCAATACACAAACGTCTTGGGGTTATTTTTTGGATGAGGAGGATGACAATCGAGCGGTTGTGAAGTTGAAGTCCATGACGGCCTTGCTGTAGAATGGCCATGACCAACAGGAACAGTAGGTTCCAATTGAACAGCCGGTTGCTGATATGTCCACTTAGTTCGATGTTTTGCACCACCTCATGTACAGCACTAGGTGTTTGATGTCTTTCAAATCAGTAGATTCTTTTAGATTCTTCTAAAACAGTAGATTCTTCTTTCTTTTTTTTGAAAAATGTAGATCCTTCTATTGTCACCGTGCTAAAGCCATGGCTTTTCCTGGGATGGTGCGATTGTGTATGTAGAAAAGAGTAGAGCCTTGGGAGAGCGATTCTCTGATATGACCAATTTTGGAGTTTGTGTCTTTTTTCGTCCAGCCTCTTGTAATCTAGGTTCTTTTCCAGCCTCGTGTAATCTCGATTCTTTCCAGCCCCTAGTGTGGACACTTGCTTGCCTCAGCCAACATCATATTCTATTAGATGTGGGTTGGAGACTATTATCAATTGAATCCATTTGAAACTAGGTCATCAAAAGTAGAGCCACTGTATGACAGAAAACGCGAAGAAATTTGTTGTGAGGCTCAGGCGCTTAGAGTGACAGTGAAGAAACTAGGTAGTTTAACAAGCATGGTGTGAATGACCCATTTAGAGTGTACGGAGGAAACGTTGCAATAAACGGGAATTGATATATGCACACATAGGGGGTAAATTTTAGATATTTACTATCAAGAAGTTGATTTGGAAACTTGAATTTAGACTTGGATTTGGAGATCATAACTTTGTCTAGAACCACAAGGGAGGTTACACTTAAACAATATTCACTGAAAAAATTAAATTTTTTTAACATACAAAGGTAAAAATTATAATTTGCTCCCCACGTAAACCTTTCCACTATACCTTGTTCAATTGTTATCTTCTTAGTGGTTTTAAACTAAATCAATATCTCTAAATCCAAATTTGAATTTAAACTTTCCAAATTAAGCTTGTAAATGGTAAATATCTAAAATTTGACCCTAGGTGTGCATATATCAATTTGGTTAGTTAACATTCAGTTACTCTACGTGTTGTTGCATACATGTCATACTATTTGATTTGTACGTCAAGGCTTGTGAAGGCTGGGTGGATAAGTTCATGTCAATGTCTCCCTTGAGTGAGCCCTAGATTTTTTGTAAGCTTTTTTGATTCCATGCATCATGAACAGTAGGAGGTGCACGGCTAGTGAAGTGGTAGGAACAAGGGATGTCCTTTTTCTTAAATAGTCTAAGTATTGATTTCTTTTTAAATTAAGATTGATTACAAAAATACCCATTTTTGCCTAAACTATGACTTAATTCTAACTTTGAGGTCTCATGGATTATTACAAGATTCCCAGCATTGATTTTATTGGAATGGCATAATTCATTAAAAACAATGGAGGAATTGGAAGTAAGCAAAAGAAAATGCTAGAAGTTATGAAAGGATTGATGAGTGCTGAAGTAGAAATTGGCCTACGTGACTTGCACTTCAAAGTTCAGATTTTCAAAAGAACTTTCTTGTCTCCTCTGTTTTGTTTCCTTTGTGAAAGTGCCAAAAAACACAGCTATATTAATGAAATTAATATTTCACTTGTTTTGGTATTGTCTTTTATGATCATGCCTCACTTCACTTGCTTCACATCATTAGTGGAGCTGATAAATTTTCATACACATTGCATGCTTTTGTGCAATGTTAGCAGGTAAATCTCTATTATAAATCATCAAGCTCTTTGTAAACATCAAAAATTTGAAATTATTTATTAAGAGTGTTTGAGAGGGAAAAAGGAGAAGAAAATGAGAAAAAAAGGAAGGTGAAAGAAAAAAGCAAAGAGAGAAACAAGTTGGACAAGTTAGTCAGATGAAAGTGGTGAGATAGGGCACAAAGTGTTGAAAGATATACTAATAAAGAAAGTAGAATTGCTTAAAAGAATCTTTTAAAGTAAGTGTGACGTATTTGACTAGTTATGGATTTTTCATGTGTTTATAGATTTTCTACAATTTACATCTTGGATTTTTAGAAAGCTTTCACCAATCTGCAAGTACCAAGCATGTACCTTGCAATGGTTTGTTAGTTGAAAACTTACTTTTTAATAGACTTTGGATGGCTAATAAGTAATAAAATATGATATAAGTAAAGTTATTCACTAATCTTTTTCTCTTATGGTACATGGAACAAAGAAATTGAATTAACTTTAATATATTATATTATGGAACCCATAGTCATGTTAACACTTATGGACTAGGTTCACAATTGTCATTAAAAATTTGGTTCTACCACATCATGATACATGAGCATTACTTGGTGAAACAACTCTTTGACAAATTTGTATTGCTATGTGTGTTTGGATTTGCAATTTAAGAACATTGCCATCTATACTTGGAACAATAGACATATAGTTAGCTAGTCAAGAATTATAAAGAAAAGGGCATAATTAATACTTGACTTGGCCTACAACAAAAATATTCAATAAAAAGGTGTTTTGTGTTTGTTTAGAGATTTATAAAGGTCATTGCATGATAGCTCTCTCCATTTTCCCATAGACATTGGTCATTGAAAATATTAAAAAATTGTACAAATTGCAAACATAGTTTACAAGTTCCTAATTTAAAAATCAATTGTTTTTGAAAACTTCAATTATAAGTCAAGATAGCTTTTTTGTTGATACAAGTTTGCACCTTCACTCCTTCACTACCCAAGTTAGTAGTTACTATGCAAACATGACCAAATTGATTGTTTGGATTTGGAAATCTTGAATACACCCAACTTTCAACATACATGATAATGTATATAATCATCAACAAATAGTCACATGTCTTTTATTTATGTCATTTATGTAAATCAATAGTGTCATGTATTTTCATTTATGTTATTTATGTAGAGAACCATGCATAAATCATGCTTTCATTTCTCCAAAAAACCTTATTATTGAACACTTAAGAAAATTTGTATAGTGGTATTAAAGGCATGTGCTAGAATTTATGTTGAAAGTGTATTCAAGCAGTGTTTTGTTGTATGTATTATTCATCTACTTGATGTTCCAACTATGAAAAGGGATCACAACAGTAATCAATTCAATTATAAGAGTACATATTTAAAATAATGCTCATTACTATACTACTCTGGCACTATATGGGTCAAAAATCCTTTCTTCTTATGTTAGAATCTAGTAGTTCAAGAATTTAGGCATGGTGATTTATTCTTTTAAAATGAAACTACATAAGAAGTAATGCTAGTTTCTTTGGGTGCACTCGGGTGCACTTGGGTGCACTCCCAGTTTTTCTTTTGGTATATGTGCAATCAAAATCTTTGACCCCTAACTTATATTGTAAAAAATCAATTAAATAATTTGGAAATTTTATAGTGTGTTTTCCTATATTGAATTTCCATTGTGATTTATTTAAAAAATCTTTATCTCTATATATAATTGATTACGGTGTCAGTCAATTAGGGTCGGGCATGGTTAGGATTGGATATAGAATACAATGGTCAAATAGTTAAAGTTGGGCATGATTGGGATAGGAAAGTTATAAATGGAATAAAGTAAAATCACCTATGAGTCTCTTTTATTTGCTTCACTATACATTACCAACAGGTCATTGGCAATTGCACCGTCACTGGCAGTTGCACAGCAACTTTCTCTCGGCCAAAAGAGGGCACAGGGATAGGGGCACAAGGATAAAAGAGCATGGGAATAGAGGGGCATGAGGATAGGGGGTGGGGGGCATGATCTTGTTAACACAACGGGCAATATACTAGTTCTAAATAATCACTTACAAATTTGGAAGAAAATAAATACAATGTATAGCTGGAAATTTTTTTGACCCCCCTATATCATGTGGTAAGCAATATTTTAAAAAACAATTTTAAATTGCCAATAAATAAAGGCTTGGTTATAGTTTTTGTATACCAAAGTTGAATGCAATTGTTATTCAAATGCAATCTTGATAAATATTTGAAATGAAAACTCAACCATTTTAGTGTAGTCTTCAATTGTATGTTTGGATATCTTGTTTAATTCATTTAAATCCAAAAAAAATCACATAAAAGATACAATAATTTTGTGAGAACATCCAAGAATTTGGAGCTAAATCAAAATTTATTAAAAAGTATATAGGGAGTGGAAAAATTTACTTGATTGCACATGGTATTCAAAAAATACATTAAGTGACCTCCACAACGTTAGTTTTGTGGATGCCATACAAAAAATGGTAATTTATGCAACACACAAATATAAAAAGGACCATAAATTTTCAAATGGATATATTGTATATAAATTGTTTAAAATAAGTTTAACTATTGATATAGGATTTTTTTGTTTTTTAAAGCATTCATATGTTGTATTTATACAAAGACAATTGAAGAACTAAATATTGTTGAATGAGATATAAAAAAATTAAACACGGCCATTATAATTTTCTATCAATGTGTGGAGAAGTGAAGGTGTATACAAAAAGAGATATGAAAACATACTTTTTGAGTTTAAAACATCATTCAAATATACAATGCAAGTTTCATTTAACTTCTACAACAATTTGTAGAAGCTATCAAAAGTCTTGGAACAACTTATGTTTAATTTGGTCATTTATTACACTTGGCACAATTGCATAAAAGTTAGATTTTTCATTTGAAAAAACTAAAGCACAATGGAAAATGTGAGTTTTCTCATGCTATGATGTATAATATGAAAGTTTTTTTTGGACCTTTCAAATCTAATTTTTAGATTCCTTAAAGTCAAAGTGTAGATATTAATGGAACAAAGCACAAACTAACATTTCAATTCTTCAACCACATCTAAGTCTATTGATATTGTATTTAACTTTGAGAGTCCAATGACATTGAAAATTTGTTTTGATGTTGGGGAGAACCAACATTTAGTGTGATGTCATCTAATTGAAATTGTAAAATGTCCAATTGAAATTTAAAGTCATCAAATAGATTGTTGACCAGTTTTTTCTAATAAAATTAGTTATATTATATTACAATATATTTGTAAGAATAATCTGGTGCATATCCAGGAAAAACAAGTCCAAAGTGGAAAATACATGATTTTAGCTACTAAACCATAATTTCTACCCAAATGTTAGTTTTGTTCTCACAAACTTTCAAATTGTCAATGTTACTAAACATTCATGAAATGATACACAATCTCAATTAATACGCTTCAAATATTATTGAGTAAAACTTTTCTCTAATGAAAATGATCTCTAGAAAAAGTACTATTTTTTTTGTTCAAATTTTCATCAAAACTTCTTTTTAAATTTTTAAATCAAATTATTCACAATGTACCAAATTTCTTACAAAAGTACAAATGTCCCCTTAAATAATTGTTGGGGCCAACATTCATTTAAGTAACTCCAACAATAAAAGGGAAAAACACAACTAGAAATACAAGAACATCTTTTTGTTTAAATAAGAGAATTTGATGATTATTAGATTCATCAACATCCATCCAATGTTGTGTGAATATATGTTACATATAACTAGCATAAGCATAATATATTTAATTTGAAAAAATAGACAAATTGTAGGACTTTTCAATGTTTTTAGTTGTAAGTGTATTTTTGTGATTTGAAGTGAATTTCATAATGGTTTCTCTGAGATCTTCCATCAACAATGACAAATCTTAAAGGTATTATCATAAAATTCACTCTAAATTACCAAAATACTCACAATTAAAAGATTCAAAAATCTTAGAAATGGTTGTCTTTCCTGATTAACAAGTATTATGTGCATAACTTGTGTATACATGTGTTCCGTGTATTTTGAACCAATGTTTGTATGTAATAATGCTAAAAACTCACATTTCAAGCTTTGAACTTCAATTCAACCAAGTTCATGGGATTGTTGTGTTGTTGTAATCAACAAATTGCTTCCTTACCAAATCTTGAATGCATATGAATAGATTTTAATTCAATGCATTTGACAAGCATTTGATGATTGTCTAAAGGTACAATTGAAGAATATAAAAAATAACATTAACATAGAAAAGGGCAAGTTGTAATATCTAATTTGTCAAATGGTGACGTGACTCCTACATATTGCGCTTAGATTCTTAGAATAGTCCATCTAGATCCCAAATAATCCATTTGTTTCTCACTTTCACAAATGCATGACGCATTCCAAGATACTTTATTGGTGGAATTGCCGTAGTGGGCCATTGGTGGTTAGATAAACATGAGGTTTGATGTGATTCAACTATCCAAGTGGTATATAGAAACTCAATTACTAATAGTATTGCACTTCTGGCTATGACATACTAACTTGTAGTCATGCAATGCACATCAAATGTCAAAGTAAAATGTTACAATTTGACATTCACGAGAGATAATAATAAACTTTTAATCACTTTTCTATCATCTTAGAAAAATCTTGTTAGGTATTTACTATAATAAATCAAAAAACACAATCTAGCCACATCAATATCATAGAAGCAAAAACATTTTCATTTAGTTCCTACAAAAAATTTACCATGTTTTTTTATTGGCCTTGCACAATGCAATTTTGTTGCTTTCAATTGAAATTAATTGATAGAATGCAAATGTTCTTAGAAGTCCCTTTCTATGACAAAAAAACAAGCTTTAACAATCAATTGGATCTAATTGCACAAAACAACTATAGTCACAACAAGTAACAAATGCATTGTTTATTTGTTTTTAAGTCAATAGGTGTGATTTGAGTAGTCATTTTAGCACATGCAAGAGATGTCTTGTAACCTTTTAGTTATGACAAACATAGAATTAGAGAGTGATATAAGAAAGAAGCAAAAAAGAAAACCATGTGAGGAATAATTTAGAATATGAAGGGACTAAGATTGGCCAAGTCTTGGGCCTCTCTAAACAATGTTTGGAACAAATTTGTACAATATTAGTTCTATCTTTATTCCTTGGGATTGTTGTTGCAACCTTTGCCACTTGTTCCAAAGCCTCCTTCTAGTTACATTTTTATATATGCATATTGTTTTGCTTCCATGCATTTGCAATAATTTTCCTCTCTAATTTCTACCCTTAGGCCATTGGCCCATATAACATTGCTAATTGTTGTATTCATTGTCTCCTTGTTGCTACTCCTATTAGGAAATGCAAAGGTCACTCTCTTAGACCATAATCATAAGGGTTTGCACAACCAATACAATGTCTTTAGGCTTTTTCCTATGCGGAATAATCTTAGAAATACCATATTCAATTTAATGAAACCATTGTTTACATTTTGAAACTCTAAGCAATTAAGTTCAAAATGAATGCAAATTGTTATGCAACTTATAGGGGTAGCATAATGCATAATTTTATGCAAATATGAAAAATTGTAGGTTAAATACTCATTTTCTTAAAGTACAAAAACAAATAAAAACAACAAAATTAGTAGATTCTAACATCACAAAGCAAACTTATAATGGAGCTAAATTTCATAATTAGATTCTCAAAGTTCTCCTATTTCATTTGAGGGAACAAGCAAGAATTGTTTTGTGATTTTGTCAATCTTTTCAACTATCCAACCACTACACCCATCAACCCCCATTTTTTCACACACTTCATTTTTTCAACCGCCCATGGCACATTTATTCCATTGCCTATGACGGGTCTAGGAACATGACCCCTACATACCTATTCAAACCTTCATCCTTGAGCTGTCCCTCTCCAGAGTCATATGTGAATTTTAAGTCTCCCAAAGTGATCCACATGCTTTAATTCACATAAATCCGGTTTCACATTTTCATTGCAACCTTCATCCCAACCTTCATCTCACCCTTCCACCCAAAGAGAGAGTAGATTAGGGCAAGCTATGGAGACCGCGGCTCCAAACAATGCACAAACAATGCACAAGCAGATTATCTTGAGGAACTTCGAAAGCAAAGAATGGAATGGAAACAAACCTAACTTGAGGAAATGTACTACATCGCAACTTGGTAAGAGCTTTGGCAGGAATTTGCACATTTGTGCAAAGCACATATCCTGGCTGCTTGAGCCGCAGCCATTTGCACATCCATGGCGGCTACGCACGTAGAGATGCATCAAGCTGATGAGGTGCAAGGGCCATCGTCTTTGCCAAATTCAAGTGCACCTCAAGTGCCATGCCTTGCCCAAATTGGCTACACTGATTTGAGGGCAGTTAGCAAGTTAGCTTTGGACTCCTCCAGCAATTTGAGTCCCAGGTAGAGCTGCAGATTGTGCAGTCGTTCCTTTTGCAATCTTGGATCACTAAGAGCCCACAAAAGTGTACACAGGCTCAAGCACAAAACCATGCAGGCTCGAGATGAGGCCCCTGTAGCCATTGCTAAGGTTTGAGTTGGCAATTAGGCTGCTGCAACTGTGGTGGGGACACATTGCCCGCCCAAGCCCACATTGCCAAACCGTAGCAGGAACTGGCAAAAGAAGCAGGCCTTGCCTGGTTGTGCTCTGCTCTAAGAACCATGGTTGAGCTTGTCACTGCCGCGACCAAATTCCTCCAACACACAATATACTTTTTATCACATGGAGGCAACCTAGACTCCCGCCTAGACTAGCAAACCTCCGCCACTTTTCAGTCACACAAGAGGACTCTACTATTGTTGACTTGGAGCTTGCCAAAGCTCTTGCAACTGATTCTAGGCTCTAAGTATTTTAGTTGTTGGCCGGGTTACTCTAGATTAAGTTGAATGATCTCTTTTTGCAGGGCACATCTTGGCATTAGCTCTTGGATATTTGGCTCTCAATTCATTTTGTTAGCATGGTCGTTTGAGATCATTTTGTTGTGCAAAGCGCCCTTGTTGGAGAGCTTAGTAGATCTCAAAGGGCTTGATTGGACTTAGGATCTTTGTTTTGAGAAAGCCCAACTTTTGCTTTGATTTTTGTTCATGTTTGGAAGCCAATTAGGAAGAAAAATAATGTGCTGGAATATTTTGCTTTACATCAGCCATAAAGAGCTTGTCAAGCTATTTCTTAATAACCAATACATGACAATTTGCAACCATTTTACTCTATTTGCAACTTTTGGGATCTCCCTATACAATTTACTTAGGTTCTCTTTTAAAGAGATTGCAGCGGCGGTGATGGGGCTAAAATGCCCGGCACTCCAACATAGACAAAGTAGATATGTAGCTTCATTTTAGGATGTCAAATGCACCTTGTTTATAAAAGAAATGAATGAGGATAAATTCTTTGGAATTTGGGTCCGTGTAGCTGCGTGATTGTCTCTCTACGTGACCAATTATTTGTTTTGTTTTGTGCAACATGGAAAGGGAGGGATCTTGAGAAATGGGTAATACTAGATGATATAAACAGAGCCTTCTTGTGACAAAGTAAATTGCTTTGTCAATCAATGCTTAAAATGTTTTTGTAGCATTTGCCATACCCTTACTCATATGGTGTTGGAACATGAATTAGGATTGGTTGAAATGACATTTCCCAAACCACCAAATTTGTGGCATTTTTGTAGCACTAGTAAAACCTCTATGTTGACTATTGATAGGGCTTTGAGGTTCCAAACATGTAGGCATTGAAAAGTTGCATCAGTACTTTGGATTTTTTTCAAGCTAATGGATTATTATAAAAGATCTGTAGTTTAAGTATGGCAGTATGTAAGAGAGGTGTTTGATGGAGAAACATGATTTTCTTGAAAAGCTTAGTGTAGGAACTAAGAAAGAGATTGACTTTTCCAGTAAAACCAAGAAGTCAAATCCCTAAGATCTTTTACAACAAAGGTTTGATTGTTGATAAGTTCTTGTTTTTAGATAGACCAAAGTCCATTGTAGCTGATCTTTAGTTTGTATAGTTTGTAAAAATATAAAATATTTCATGATTGATCTAAAAGCTTTTTGTTTGCTTTCTACAATATAATATGCATGACATTTTAGGTTTGTCACTATGCATCAATTGGATGTTTTCAAGTTTTCCACATTAAAAGCATAATTATCTATAATGGATGCCCAACCTATTTTTTATATTAGAATAAAATCATTCATAGTTGCAACTTTTGAAGTACAATTCGGAGTGTTGTACAACTTACAAGGCTAGTAGTGAAACACATTTCTAGTCCACATTTAAAAAAATTGACAAGCATTACAATTGGGACTTGGAAGACCTTACCTTAAAGTAGACAATCATGCTATGAAATTGCAAATCATGTCCCTTACTATATTGTTACCAACTGACTAGTTAGGGCCTATGGGCAAACTTCCATGCTTAATAAACTTTGGCCATGGTTATTGGCATTTTTCTAGTATGAAAACCTAAATCTTTAAGCCTTATGTGCTTCTTGTAAGAAGTCACTACATATACTATTTCTTGTTTTGGATATTAATTTCAAATTCCAAAATTGTTGTTTCCAATGCATTTCCATCATAGTTGTTGTTGCCAAACTAACCATAGGACTATTTGCTAACTTGCCCAATTTGCTTGTTCAATTTAGGGCTTGCCTATTGAATGCTTAGTACCTTATTTACAATTTTCTTTTTTGTTTGCCCAAAAAACAAGTTGGACTTCTCTTGTCCACAAATTAATTTTGTGAGAGATAATCTTATTTTGCAAGTAGGATTAATACACACAAAAAGACCAAATTACAAAAGGATGCAACATAGCCACTAGTAAAAATATTGGGTCATAAACAACTAATTCATAACAGTTGCAAGTATTCACAATGATTGTATTGTTGTGAAATGATTGTTTAAGACAAGTTTTTCTATTGCTGACTGTGGCTCATATTAGTAGAATGCATAAATTCATGGGCAAACCATTAATTGCTTAGAATTTCAAGAAGACCCACAAATTTACTCGGAAGATCTCTATTGTCATACTAGGCAGTGGGCAGTTTGAGACAATTGGATGCAACTTTTGAATGTATATGAAGAAAAGACAATGGTGAGCAACACATTTTTTTGAAGTTGGACAAATTTAAGCTTTTTGTTTTTATGCCATGAACCTAAAAAATGGTTGAATGTTTTAATTTTTTCTCAACTGTTTTCAAAACATTTGACTTGAGCAAGCAAGTCGTCTGTCAAACAAACAAATAGATATTAGGCAAAGGTAGTTTTGTCCCTACCATGGCAACCATGCTTATAAAAAGATGCCTAATGTATAAACTTTTGGTTAGACAAACAAAAATTCACCCTTTTTGTTCAAAGACGTGCATTTTTTGATACTTTTGTAAATGGTGCACTTGCACACTAAACTAGTAGATGTACCTACTTTCTAGTGGGCACACAAAGTTTTAGAGAAACAAACAAAAATTTCTAATAGACACACACAAAATTGTGGGGATACACAATACTTTGATTGGGTAGTCCAAATCTTGGACAAACACACAAAATTTAATGCTACCATCTAAAAGTTGATGACTTGATGTGTGTGCTTGTAAATTGATTAGGCATGCCATTTGCAATCAAATGCACAAAAATTTAGATAGACACTTGAATTTATACATGGAAATGTTGAACTTTGTACGTCCACAGAAAAGATGGTGCAACTCCACACATGGCCGTATTTTGGATGGACTAATTGAAATTACAATAATGGATGCCTATCCTTCATGCAAAACTTAAGATGTATTTTATTATTCTCTCACAAAAGGATTCTCATCAAGCATGGAAATTCACCCTATTGATGTGAAATGACCAAAAGTGATATTCACCTTGTTATTGTGCAACGGTCAAAAAGGGATAACAAGAATCACATAACCTAGTGCTTGTCAGTCAAGCTAGAATTACCCACCTTTGATCTCACTAGCTCACTTTTGAAGACTTTTTTTTTTTTTGTTGATTGCCATAAATACTCCCAAAATTGCAAGTAGGTGAGGAGAACATAAACACAGGTGAAAGGAGAACCTAAACAGAATCATCCATGTGTGCATGTTCCTCCCTAACATCTACTAACACTATTAACTTCCACCCAAAGTTTGGCAAAGTTTGTGTTTGTTTGAGAAAGATTTGGCTAATTCATCCATGTTTTCACCTACTTTCTTTTACTGTTGAGAAAATAACTGCCAACACAATGTACATTGAATATTGCATTTAAGTTGCCCCTACTAATTTTTCAACATTTTATACTATAGAAAAATATTTAATTCAGCTACAATAAATTTCATCAATAATTATTACAATATTTTTCTAAAGGTTTTGGCAACAACAAGGATGCTTTGAAAATACAAATTAGTCACATCTACATTGTAAACCATGTAAAATCCTAGAATCCAAAAAATTACATAGGCCTCCAACTCTCCAAGTGACCAAATGATGAGTCATGAGGTAAGTTTCCAAGATAAGACAACCAAATTGTGAAGGCAACCTAAATACTATATTTAGTGTAGGTTTCTGGCAAAAATTTGCAACAAAAAATCAAAGAGCCAGCGTATTCACATAGCGATCATTTCAATGGAAGAGGGACATAAATTACCCTGTAATTTTCTGTCATTTGAATTACCAACCAGCAGGATGGATGTGGAGAGGTGCAAGCGGCTGACAAAACAGGATGAGAAACATAAAGCCAAAAGTGGATGGATGAACTCCAACCATTACCCATGTCAGCTTCTCTTTCAAGGCAGCTTGGATTCGAGATTCGAGTTGGCCCTTTTGTAAGGTTTTATGTCTGAATGCCCACGATCATCCCTCCTGTAAATTCATGCCCTTCAATTTCAGTCACTGTTGCCGTCTTGCAAGCTCCTCCGTTTCCACCTAGCAGCAGAATTTTTGCATTGTTTTGCTATTTTTTTCGCCTACATAGTACCGTTTCAGTGATTTCTCTCTCTACAGGTCCATTGCTGTTGTTGCATCCTTCATCCCCCCATAATGCCAATACAGAACGAGCACCCATGCTCTCCCCATCTGCCAATCGATCGTTCCACCCAGCTGGTGGCATCTCCCCAGAGGAGCTTCAATGTTATGGAGGTTAATTGGCCCTCAGAGAGTGAATTGAAGGGTGCGTCAGCTCTCATTCAGATGATTGAATTACCCGTTTTGCATTCGAATGCCAGTCCTCAGGTTAGTACTGGTCCTCAATTGCTCCGTTTTGTTGCACGCTGAAGCTTGAGATGTAAGTGTCTATACACTTGTGCACATGTGCCATGTTGCATGAAACCATATTCTTTCGAGTAGCTGCAGTTTATTTTGGTGCTCACATCTGGCTTAGGAGTAATTTCTCTCTATGGGATCGGCACCTTGGTGCACATTGCAAGCGCGGGATATCACGCAGAGTCTCCTTAAACTCTGGTTGTTAGAATTTGTCTATTGGTACTTGAAAACTAGTGAAGTGATGTTGCTTGGAGTGCTAGTTGCCGCTAGAGTACATCGATTATTTTTAGTGGAATTAGGTGAACTTGTTTCCTCTTAGTTTATTGTGGACCCTAAGTTTTTTGTGACGGTAGCTAACTGGCAATGCCTTGGTCTCCAGTTCGTCGTTCTGCAGCAAGAGGAAGGACATGCCCATGTTGGAGGGACATGCCCAAGTTCGTTCTGTAGAGACAAAGCAAGCGCCACAGAAGAACCGGTACAGTAGCTCTTGGTAGACAATTTAGGAATTTGTGGCTTTGTTGGAGCTCTTTGCTTTCCTTCTCAAATGCTAAATACCTCACCTTGGTGGACATGCTGGTGGATGACAGGGTATCAGGCGACGAAGATGTCGACGACGATGTCGACGACGGCTCGTCTTTAGCAGCCCCGGTAAGCACGTACTCTTGGGTTAAGATCACACAAGTTCTAAGATGGGTTGCACTCAGACTGAGCGCACACACAGCTACCAAGTTTTTCTGGACCTTGTGTGACATGGAAGTGCCCATATGTATACAAGCTCATTCCTTGTTTGCTTGCCTCACATCGTTCTATTTTTCGTTTTTCTTGTGCAAGTGCACATCCAAGTTCATCGTTAGTCCAAGTGTGTATGTAGTTGCTTCACTTTAAGTAAAATGTCGTTGCTTTACTTTGAGAGTGTATGTGGTTGCATCCTTGCGTTCTAATCTAGAAGTGATTAAAATAGGAGATCCAGAGTGGAGGTGATCTTGAACAGAAATGCAAAAGGAGATGCCATATATCACCCGTGGTCTGCAAAAGAGCCGCTCGAATTTGCTTATTACTGCTTTAGCGGAACCAGACAAATCTCTGTTAGTCTATGTACGCAAGCAGAAGGCCGCAGTCACATGCATGAAGAGTGAGGGGTTTAATGGACGGGCTCGATCCAGCGCTGTACAAGAGTCCCAGCTCTGGCCCCTCAAGGTCGTATTCAGGCGAGCAACGACTTAAGTCAACCTCCATGCGCTATGGAAGATGGGAGTGACTAGAGGTGCACCCGACCTACACAAGCCTTGCTAGGTATGTGGGAGACCCATCGAAATCTTAACAGGTTGGGAACCTAGAATGAGAAGACAGCGAGCCTGGAGTTGAGTGAACCCAGATCTGCAGTCTTGGGGGCGATAGTAACAAGGCCGGAGCTGGTTTTATCCCGTCCTCCAACCAGTGCAAAGCGTTGGAGAGGGGCTGCCGTTGAGGTAGATCCATTGTTCGAACCCGTGCTCCACAGCAAACTTTTGTAAATTTTGTAAATTTTCCTGTCTCATTTCAGGAATTCTTCATGTTTTCCCAATGAGTTGTTAAACATTTCTGTCTATTTTTTTTGTGATATTTTCCTGTCTCACATTTCCTACACAGGGAATTCATATGCAAATCCCTATAAAAAAAATTTACCAGAGTTTGCTGTGTCTCCAAGCAAGTGAGATTAGAGTTGTCAAGCCAAAAGCCACAAGGGTGTTCAAGGAGAGCTAGAGCAGAGGTGGAAGGGGCAAATCTTCCTTTCATCTCCAAGCAAGCGAGATCGGAGCTGTTAGAATCGAAGCCTAACGGGCGTCCAAGGAGAGGCAGAGCGGAGGTGAAAGAGGCAAACCCTCTGTTATTCTGCATTGCAAATGTACATAACACCATATTAGATAAATTGGGAAAAAGAGGTAAATTGAGAAAAAGAGTACTTTTTGGGACTTTTGAAGGTTTTAGGTGATCACCTAAAATCAAGCTCAGCCTTTTTTTTGGGTACATGCGCCATCACTTGAGAGAAGGAATTTGTGAGGAAAAAATCTTAGTGGCTCAAACTGAATTTGAGACTTTGAATTTGGTTTAAGATGACTTCTCTGGATCCAGGTGATGTACAAATTGGGACCCCCGTTTTCCCAATTTACCTAATATGGTGTTACATGTTTTGAAGGACTGCAGCAATACACAAACGTCTTGGGGTCATTTTTTGGATGAGGAACTAATATAAGCTTATGATGACACTCGAGAGTTTGTGAAGGTGAAGTCTATAACAGCCTTGCTGAAGAATGGTGATGACCAACAGAAACCATAGGTTTCATTAGAACAGCGGCTCGCTGATATGTCCACTTAGTTCGATGTTTTGCACCACCTCATGTATAGCACAGTAGATTTTTTTAGATTCTTTTAAAATAAGATTTGGCAGTCAACAGGACGGATGGACCAGACCTGGTAGGGTGGTTGTGCATGTTAGAATTAGGATGCAGATAGACATTAGGTTACAATTGAAGGGATACATTCATGCACCAACTTAAAATGAAGGAAAAAATAATGTTTATGTGTGCAGGTCTTGGACAGTTTGTGTTTGCATTAGAAAGATAGGTGGTTTAGGGTTGGTCCAATGTGACAACCATTGTCAAAATCATGGTTTTTTAAGGGGGTGATGTGGTTGTGAATGTAGAGAAGGGTAGAGTCTTGTGAGAAGGGGTAGTTGCAAGAAACACTTCACTGTTTTGTCTCAAACATCCTTAGTACTAGTAGTATTAGGTAGTACTATAAGCTTTTGGAATAGTTTTTTAAAAAATAAAATAAAATATGGAAAATTTGTAAAGCGCTTAAAATAGCATACTTGTGAAAATTCAGACCTAGAAAAATTTTATTCTAAAAGTTATGCACAAAACAAAATCACCAACAAAAAACCAATTTCTTTCTTGCTTTTTAGAAAATAGTAAAATAATTCAAAAAAATAAAATAAAAATTGGAGATTTGAGAACCCATTAAACACATTCACATGGTACAATTGCTTTGGTGAGGAATTTCTTTGTATTTTGCCAATGAAGGGAGATTGGATGCCCACTTTGAGACAATGTAGATGCCATGGAATTTATAATTTTGCAAAACCCTTCTATAAATATATGTAAGCATGCTCCATAAACAACATCCCTGATTTATAGCCCTAGAAATGCTTTTTTGGACCCAAAATATTACTAAAAACCCCCAAAATGGCCAAGGTAGATACCCATTTGGGGGTTGTTCAAAAATAGTAAAATAATTTTAAAAAAATAGCAAAATCACAAATGGTCTGAAACTATGACATGTACCTTCTTCTAAAATTTCAGCTCTAAAGAACTTGCTGCGCAAAAGTTACAAGCCAAAAAGCACTTGCGAGAGGTGAAGGGGACAAAAAATAGTACAAGTGTTTCTTGCAATCACCTGAAGGCAAAAAGAAATTGAAGGATTTCTTGATATGACAAATTTTAAAGTCAAAGTGTCTATATTTTGGTCTAGCCTCTTACAATGTTGATTTTTTTCCAGCCTTGCGTAATCTTGGTTCTTCTTCTGGCACTTGCTTGCCTCATCTACATCAATTGCTACTAGAAGTGGGTCAAAGACTAAGGGTGGCTTCACACTATGACCGGCCGAGTCAAGAGGTTGTCAAATTGAGTTGCCAAACTTTGTTGAGAGCCCAAGAAAATCTACTGAAAATAGACAATAAATGTTAAAACTAACAACAATAAATGCTGATATGGATGGCCTCTTGCACATAGTTTGGGTCTCCATTTTTGTTGAACCCAAACTTCCCTTTGAGATGCCGTCAACCTTGAATGATAAAGTATTGCCATGTAGGCAAATGGGGGATGATGGCCTTTGGAGTCTAGCCTCTAGTGTGAAGGGTTGAGTGGCCAGACTCTTAATTTTGTGCAACCTAATTGGTGCAGACCGACGGCCTCTTGACTTTTGCCATAGTGTGAAGCCGCCCTAAAATCAGCTGAACCCATGTCAAAAGTTTCAAACATAGCAATCTTGGTTAGCAAAGCTTAGAGTGACAAGCTTAGTGAAGAAGTTACATAGTTTAACCCTTAAACATCTAAGCGTGTCATTGTGACCAATACAATACAAGGTTTTTTTTTTATTTGGAATGGGTTCACACCTTTACTACATTTGAGATAAACAAAGAAGTTGAAATACACATCAACACAATTTTAGTGAGCTATTTGACATCCTAAATTAAAACTTTTTGATGATGATGAATGCCAATTATACAACACCGTATCTATTAAGCCCTAGGGACATGAATATGGTGTTAATGTCCTAGCTAGAGTATACGGACAAAATGCTCCAATTAAACATTATTTAGATGACTTCAGTACTCACAAGAAGATTTCTAAGCATTAGCTAGAGCTAATCCTTAGACAGGTAGCTTCCACTTTAGCCCCCTTTACTCAAGAATCTATAAAGTTGAAATCTCCTTTGTTAATAGCTCTTTAGCTTCCAAAATGGTTCACATTGGCGTTAAACAGAATACTTCAGCCTTGGCTAATGTATGATATATTTATTGAGGCTAGTTTAACCCCTAAATGCCCAAGGCACCACATTTCGGTGTTGTTAATATTTTGAAGTTCAATAAAATCTAATCAAATTACTATATTTACTATTTTTTATTTTAGAATTATTAATTTTGAAGTCTAGTTTTAGCATCAAAAACTCAATTTTGAAAGTCATTAATTGTGAATTTTCTATTCAAGATTTTACATAAGGGTGCGCATTGCAATCTTAATTTTTTTAGTGTTGAGAGCTCATGATAAAGAGCCTCAAATACACTAGATCTTGGAGAAAATTTCACACTAGAAATTCATTTTAAAATTTTGTGAAAGAGATTTTGAAAAGACGTAAATGGATTGGAGTTATGTATGCTATGTCCTTTAACCTCATATTTTTTTGGTGACCAACATTTTAGATTTGATATGGGAAAAGAGGATTGAAAGACCTAAAGTCATTTTTGCAATTTTGACACCCTCTTTATCAAACATTATAATCTTTCAGTCCATAAATGGTGTTGTTGTGTTTTCTTTTCCTATGTGATGTTTAACATATTTAGTTTGGATTTGTAAGGTTACAGTTTTAAAAAAATTGATACATATTATCAAAATGTTGACTTTTTGTTCAGTTTAGAGAAAATTCCTAAAAGCTCAAAAAAGGCCTTGGACATTTAGGAATTAAGTTGCATTAACCAGGGTCAACCCATTCTTTGTTACTTGAGACTAATGCTTGTGTGGTCAGACACTCTAAGGTAGGAAGCTCAAATTTGGCCACAAGGCTCTAAAATGGAGCACCTCCTCAAATGTATTCTAGTTGTACATGTTGTTTTTCATAACCCTTCAACAATGTACATGCATTGTGCATTTGAGGAGGTGCTCCATTTTAGAACCCTATGGCCTTTCCACTTCAACATTCTATAACTAATTTTGTAAAATTCCAAAAAATATAAAACAACTTGAGTTAGATGCTAATTCTTCTTGTCTTTCAAGAAAAATTTACTGAATAATATTTTAAAAAGATCACCTACCCAAAATTTAGTTTCAGCCCTTAGATGTTCCATTTAGGAGCCTCCTACCTCAAAAGAATTTACTGAACAGTATTTTAAGAAGTTTCACCTACCTTAAATTCAGTTTCAGTCCTTACATGCTTCATTTATGAGCCTCCTACCTTACATTATATGCTTCTTGATTCGATAGCAGCATGACAAATGGACCAATATGCAAGCAAGTAAAAGAACCAATGACATTGGATGAACAATTTAATAATCAATAATTAAAATATAATTCAAAATGATCACAATAATATATTTCTAATTTTATTGCTACTATTATCTAGCTCATAATCACTGTTACTCATAATTTACTTTCTCTAGTACTCAGAATGCATCATTTGGCCTTCACCAACTTTTGAATTGCCTACAACATAAATAGAACAACGTTGCAGCAAGTCTTGGTCTTTTTTCCGTTTCTTATTGCAATCCAATCCATGCTTAACCTCTCACCGCCCCCAAGGTCCCAAACTGGGCCCATTTGAATTTTATTCAGAGATGTGCAACTTTTTTTCAATATTTTTTTAGTGGTTATTATTTTGTTTAAATTTTATTGAAGTCTAGTTTTAGCATCAAGAGTTTGATTTTGAAAATGAGTTATCATGATTTGTTTATTCAAGATTTTGTGCAAGGTGTCTATTGCAAATCTTCACTTTTTAGTGTTGAAGGCTTTTGGAAATGAGCCTCAAGTACACTAGAACTTGGAGAAAAAATCACATTATACATTCAATTTTAAAATTTGAAAAATAGATTTTGAGAAGCCATAGATTGATTAGGGTTATGCATGTTATACTTTACATACTCATATTTTTTGGTACCCTCAATTTTAGGTTTGAGATGCAAAAAGAGGATTGAAAAACTTCAAATCACTTTTGCAGTTTTAACACCCTTATGATTAAACATTATAATCTTTCAATCCATAAATGATATTGTTGTGATATCTTTTCTTGTGTGATTTATAACATGTCTATTTTGAATTTGTACGATTGCGCTTTAGAGAAAATTAATAAGATTGATCAAAATGCCAACATTTTGTTCACTTTCAAACAAATTTTGAGATACTCAAAATTACCATGGGCTGTGAGGGGTTAAGATATCATTTGTAGTAAAACGAATCCTACATCAAGTAGTGCTGTGCTTTATTTTGTTAAGCACGACCTATTTAGCTTATCTACTAATAACCATCTCCAATTTTCTAGCAATGCAATACATCTTTGAAGCAAAGCAACAATTATGCAATATTATTAATCCAAATAGGTAGAGAATAGGAAGATACTTAGATTGGAACATATTAACCAAATAGGGTCACTAGTGATGGCTATGGTACTAGATAGGTGTAAGCATTTGAATCATAGTGGGCTTGCAAAGAAACAAATTTGCAAACCAACACCAAACTGAAACACCCTCATTGTCCTCATCAATTTGTCAAAGAGTTAATGTGCATAAAGATATTCAACCAGTCATGGTTTCTACATGAATGTAGCAAATTTGCAAGAAAACTAAGCAAAATGGCTATATTTGAAGGCCCCATGCAAGAATAGCCACATACTAAGCAAGATAAGCAAGAGGATATGGTGCATGCTAAGGAGATAGAGATTAATTACCTGTGCTTATGCACATGCGCTATATTGTGAAATAGCATGTTAAGGTTGTTTGTTGCTCCTGAGTACCCAACTTGAAAATAATTAGATGTCACCACTAATAATTATAAGATTTTTTTGTGAAGTTTAAAATTCCAAAAACAAAAATTGGTCATTTTAAAACTATGTTCTTCTAGAGTTTAAAGTTCATCTCTGCAAATTTATTATGGATTGACTAATACAATCGTAGGGGAGGTCAAATTGTAAATCACCAAAAATTTATCATTACAACAGTTTTGAGCCCTTAGAGAGCCCCCTCCAAAGTCTCAAAAAGATCCCAAGATATGTAATTATTACAATATAAACAAATCACTAATCCCCAATTTTTGCCCAATTTTTAAGTTTAATGCAATAACAAAAATTATATTGTTATGCCATCTTGATTGGACAAAGATGTGGGTACAATAAATCCATAAATTATATTTTACTCTATTTGTATAAATGAGTAAAATACTTTAGTAGTGGCTAGTGAGTTCATTTACATATTTTATTAGTGCAATGTCTTTTGTACTGTTTTAGATTGTACATCTGACTAGTAAAGTCCTTTGTACAAGATAGCGATAGATACGTGTCAATTTTTTTGTACTCACCCTAGCATGCCTAAATCTCAAATACTAACTTGCTTTGTCAAATAAGAGGGCTCTTTCAGAGCTCAAATTTTATTCAGAATAAAATTGCATATAGTGATCACAAATTACTGCAAAAACAGACATAAGAATGTCTTTCCATGATCTACTTGAAGATTCTAAGTCCCAAATTGGGCTTTCTTGTTTTGTTAGAAGTTCAAACTAGGTTTACAACTTAATGTAAGCTGGTATTGGAATTCTTGGAATATTGTAACAAATGATGAAAGCAAAAATAATATGCACTCTTACAAGTATATTTCTCTTCGCAAACAGGTTCTTCTGAGCCTTTTCGCTGTGCAAAACAAAATATATATATTTCCATCAAAACCAAGTTTTAGTTTTAGATATACTAAATTAACTGTCAACAGCGATGATTACTTCGTTCAAAACACACCAAGTTATCAATAAAGAACCAAAGTAGCAAGCTGTTTATAGTGTAAATAGCAATGATCTCTAGTAATTTTATTTTTTATACAAAAAAACATTAGAAAAATATGAGCCCTCCACAAGGTCCCTAAGAACCCCTTTCAAGGGGTCTCCTTAATTGTTTTAATTTGTACTTTGAGATAATAAAAATTCCGTACACCCTGCTATGCTTTTGACTACAATTATGGCTCACATTGGCTTGTCCAATTTTCATTGGGTGTCACAATTATATGTACATATATTACCATGGTCCTTTTTCTTTATATTAAAATCTTCAACGTAGTAATTGTGAGGGTAACATTTAGTTATGATTATGTACAATAGTAGGAGAATAATGAAAAAATTGTGACATAGTACTAGAGTTCATAGTTTTTCTGATGTACAATAGGAAAGTCATACAAGGTAGAGACACTTCACACAAGTTCTCACATGCTTATAATGTACCCGGCCTAAGCCCAATAAATGTTAAGAGTGTCAATTTTGAAGGGCCTTGTAGAGGGTTCAAAATTTTACTAATGCTGATGATACTAGCCATGTCAATGCATCAATTGTGCACTGTTTGATTTCACGTTCATAAACTCTAGGCAATCAAAATTCAAAAATGAATGTCACAATCTAAAGCAATCACATTTAGAAAAACAGTATGAACATGTACTAGAAGAAATTTGTGTTTATTTTAAGGGATTTTTTAGACGTCCACTAGTTTTTATATTAACAATGACATCAAACGTAATATTAAGATGTTAGTTTTAATATCAATTGTAATATAAAAAAAAGTAGACATCTAAAAATATATGTCAAAAACACAGATTTCTTCTATCAGTTGATATAGGATTCTATACCCACTTGAAGAACTTTGCGTAACCATGACAGTTGTGGAAAATAATGCAAAAACTCATGGACTAAGAGTATCCCCAATCCAGCCTTAAAAAGACTGGCTATAACCGTGTTTGACATATTAGTAGCCATCAAATCATGATCTACTGATATGTTACACTTGATTTTAGCGAACCTTTTTAAGACTAGATTGGGATGCCCTAATCACAATTAAAATTCATTTCTGATGTTTTGTAACCTAGCTACCACCACAACATGTTTTGTACTTAATGTTCCTTTATATCTAGAGGAAATTTTGAGACAGCACTAGTACGTAATTGTCAAAACCAACAACCAAATGCACCTCTTTCCAAACACTATTTTGTTTTTTTCTATTTTTTGCAAAAAAAAAATATTCCTTTTTTAGACAAAACATGACAGAAATCAATCCCTTTGAACATGGTGTAAAGACCCTCCTAGTGTTAGTTTGAAGATGTTAGTACTAAGCTTTGTATTAACCCTGAAGGATCAACTATCCCCTTGGGGATAAATGGACCTCAGGCATGTATCTATGACTAGACTAGTTTTTATAAGTTTTTGAAATTTTTGAGGTTGGTGGGAAATTCAAAGATGTACATGCACATCTAATTTTTTCTTCATTTTGATATTTATTGAAGAAGTTATGCATGAATTTCTGAAAAATGGGGGAGGGCAAGCAATTTGGGCAGCCCAAAAAACTTCTTTAAAAATTGTATTTTCTAAAAATAAAAATCTAAAATTGGTTCTTTAGATTTACATATATGTGGGAAGCTTCAAATCATTCAATTTCAACTGATGAGTGAGAAATTTTCATTTGTTGGTAGACATGGGACTCCCAAACCTCCATTTCTTTTGCCCCTTGTAAAATTTGGTGCTTTACTCTTTTGTGCTCTTTGTGTATTTGTTTTTTAATTTCTTTTTTTTTCAAGTTGTAGTAGACTAAGATTCCTTGAGTTTCACCATTTGGATTAAAGTAATTCAGATTTCTGAATTTTACATAAATCCTCCAATTTTGCTTAGTGTCTATGCAAATTTCATGGCCTTATTGCATTGCAAGTTTAAATTACAAAGTATGATTCACACCTCCTACTCATTTGAGAAATCTCCCACACTAACCTAACTTGGTCTTCTACATGGATAAAATAAACCTCAACTTTGCAGAGAACAATTTTTTTGATACAGGAGCAGTCAAAGGCTTTTGAAAAGTTTTGGGCAGGAAGGAAAACAATTTTTTTTTTCACTTTAGATGTCAATATCTCACTCCTCTACATCTAGAATGAGCTGATTTTTTTCCCTCAAATACCTTCCATGGTCTAGGGCACGATCTTACGGTTATATTTTTGAAAAAACTTTTTTTCCTATGTTTCTACTTATTCCCCCAAACGTGGCAATTTTCAGTGACTTTCACAAAAAAAAGCTTGGGCCTTAACTTCTGAGTGCTCAAAGTTATTTTAGGATTTAGGAGAAAATGGGGGGTTTAATGGCCACCATAGCTTGGAAAATTACATCCAGAAAAGTGACCGCAAGATCTGAAAAAAGACTACCTTCTATGCTAATGGGGACCAGCCTTGACTATTTTCACCGTACAAATTAAGGGAAAAAGTGAGATAAAGTTGTGGGCCCCAACAACAGAATCTTGTTGCTGGGGCGCTTAACCCCTAAAGGACCATTGTCCCTTTGGGGAAAAAATGGGATTAAGGGCATGTACCTACATCTAAACTACATTTTGTGATTTTTTGAAATTTTATTGAAGATGGGGAATTCAAAGATCTACGTGGGCATCTAATTTTTTCTTCATTTTGACATTTATTGAAGAAGTTATGCACAAATAACTAAAAAACAAGGGAGAATCGGGCAGCCAAAAAAAAATGCTTTTTTTTAAAGTAAAAATTTGAAATTGGTTCTTTAGATGTTTATGTATGTGGGAAGCTTTGAAACATTCAATTTTGATAGATGAGATGAAAGTTATGAAAAGTTTTAGTTTGCGGGTAGGTATGGGACTCCCAAACCTCCATTCCTTTTCCCCTTGTAGAACTTGTTGCTTTACTTTTTTGAGATCTTTGTGTATTTCTTTTTTTATTTCTTTTTTCCAAGTTGTAATAGACTAAGATTCCTTAGTTTTCACCATTTGGATAAAAGTAATTTAGATTTCTCAATTTTACATAAATCCTCCAATTTTGCCTAGTGTATTTGTAAAATTCTAGACCTTCCGGCATTGTAGGATTTTACAAAATATGATCCACATGTCCAATTCATTTGAAAATTCTCCCACACATACCTAACTTGGTTTTAGACATGAAAAAATAAATCCTCAACTTTGCGTAGAGTAATTTTTTTGACATATCAATGGTCAAAGGCTTCTGAAAATTTTGGGTAGTAAATAATTTTCTTTCTTTCTTCATTTTGGATGTAAATATCTCTTTCCTCAACATATAGATTGAGCTGATTTTTCTCCAAGAAGTACCTCCCATAGTCTAGGCCAAGATCCTATGGTTGGATTTTCCAAAAAAAAGTTTTTTTTTTTTTTTTCTACTCACTCTCCCAAAAGTGGCAGTTTTCATTGAAATTTTCAGAAAAAATGCCGCGGTCCTTTTGGAGTTACGGATTAACCCTTTAAAGACCACACACGTTTTCCCAAAATCCACTAGAAATAAGGGCAATAAAACTAGATGTGCATTTGGAACAAATATGGACCCAATTTGAATAATCCAACTGTACAAATGTGAAGGACACCTTGTTTGTTGTAATGCATCAAAATTTCAGCTAGATTTACTGTTGGAGGTGAAATATTATAATGATTGAGTGAGCCGTATATGGAAAATCTCTAGTTTTTCATGCTTGTGTGGTTTTGAATGTTAACAGTTCATGCAAGCTTTGGTTGAGAAGAGCCTTACATTTCTAAAAAGCAAGGTCCGACCTTTCCAACAATACTAGTTTCACTCAATATAGACAAAAATAGCCATCACAAGGTGTAGCTAAGTGGACAAAAGGGTCAAAAATGTAATTTTCTTTGCTACCCTAAAATGATTCTACAAGAAATTTGATAATTGTTATGTTAAATCTAATCGGTGAAAGCAATCAAGAATTGGCCTTAATTGTAGGATGAACTTTTTTATATATAAATTGATAGCATCATTTCAATGGATTCTCAAATAGTACAATTGTACAACTATTGTATAGAAAAAAATACAAGCGTATTCCTTGAGCAATTTGAAGTTTTTAAAGATTGCACAATTGGAATGTGACATTCTTCTTGGATGTTTGATGTATTGTGTTGTTGCTTTGATCCATCTTTGACCAAATATGGATATGTATTTTTAGGCCATGATGTATAAACACCATTGATTATCAACTCCCACGTCCAATTCTATTGTTGTTTTTTGGGTTGGATGCATAATTGTTGTGATCACAAGCGTTCTTCAAGATCATTTTCCAAATTGTTGAGCTATTTTACTGCATAGGCCAAAAACTACTATCTCAATCCAAAATATGGTTTGGTGGTCTCTAAAGGGTTAAAGCTACTCCTTGGATACATTATGTGTGAAATTTTCAAAGAAAAAGGATGAAACATCCACTTGTAGTGAGCTGCCCAATATCACTATTTTGCCAAAAAACATTGCTTGGGCCTTTAGGGGTTAAACTTGCAACTGGATTAGGAGACCCTGAATTCATCTAAGACCCGGTTCAAACTAGCGGCAGGTTGAAAATTTCTTGAACGTGATTGGTTGAAGTTTGGTTTTCCTCCGCAGTTGGGTTGAGATTGCAAGTTTGTCCGGTACCTTTACATCCAACTTCACCAGCCTCGGGACCACCTTTATAGCCACGGCGGCAGTCAGGACGGTGAAGATTTGGGGCTTGCTCCAAGGATGATATCAAATTTGTTTGGGAGAGGCACACTCTTGGATGACTCAAGATTACACGGAAAAGTTTCCATCCGACCAACCATTGGCAGAGGTGCCAGTTTTGCTACTTTGTCCTTCCAATAGTTTGAACCAAGCCTAAGACCCTAAAGGAGGAATGGAGGATACTTGCAGATAAAGCCAAAACAGGAGGCAAGATTATTACTTTTACCTTGTATTTGTATATATAAACAAAGCTGAGCTTTTCTACCCTGGTCCACATCAACTGATACTAGAGCCACATAGGCAGATAATGGGCAGTTTGAAATGGATGAGAAGTAATTTGTATTTTTAGGAAATTGGAAGACAGCCGCTTTTCCAAATTTTCGTCTTTTGTTCACCTAAAGATAAGGTAGCCATACCCATCAGCGTGACCGTCCCCATGAGCGTCACTGACATCATAATTAAAAAAACAAATGCTTATGAGTGAACTAAGTGATGGTTATGGGTGACAAAGTGATGGTTGTGGGTGACTTGCATGACGGTTTTGAATACCCATCTCACTATCTAAGAACCAACAAGCCTTGTTTTTAGCATCTCTTACACATGGTTCCTACAATTTTAGTGATTTTGGACTTTGAAATATACCCACGCACACATGATTATGTGAATAACTTCCCAAACTAAAATAATATTTTTTGTTCTCTGTTCCCAATCTAATGATATAATTTTTGCCCTTGTCCAACTACCCTACCCATGCTAAAGTGCTTAACCCCTAAAGGCCCAAGGATCCCACTTTGGGCTTTATGAGAACTCAAGAAAGCTCTATTGACTTCATAATTTGGAATTCTTCATGAAATTTTTAGGATGGATGCTACTCATCATAATCTACATGAGAAGCTTTATTTCATGTCATTCCAATAAGTAATGCAAAAGTTATAAGGTTTTTTCAATTTCAATGTCAAATCTGGTAGCAAAAAAATGTATTCTAAAAGTTTTATTTTTAATTTTATATAATTGTATAGAATGATGCCTACTCAAAAAAAATTTAATCACTCAATTCCAAATAACAAGGTAAGAGTTAAAAGGAGTATTCTTTTGCGGGCAATGAAGGTAGGAAGAGGGTAGAAAAAACATATAAATTTATCTCTTACTCTCAATTTTGAAAATTTTCAAATGAAAATGAAAAATAAAGTTACTAATAGCCTATTAGAGCATTCTCACCATTGGGATTAACAATTTTCAAATTCTTCCAAAACTTATTAGCATATAAGTTACATCTTTCATTCATCAATACCTTTCACTTTACAATTTTTGTAAAAATGAATCCAAAGCTTTCTTTGGTTAAATTTTTTTATATATGCTTTCAACCCATTTTCCAACATATTGCAAAAATTGCACAAGAAATACGACATATGTGTTTTTCTCTAAAAAGTTTGAAAAACAAAACTTCACCTTCTAGAAGGACTAGAAAAGCCTACATTTTGAAGTTTGGGCACATCGATCTTGCAATTGGTGAGGATATTCATTCTAAAATGTTGGGACAATGTAGTTGTGCAAGTCAACTAAAGGATCCTATGGTTGGATTTGTGAAAAAGTAAGTTTTAATAAATATTTTGATCCTAGTTTGGGGACTAGTATTTTGAAGTAGTTTTGGGCCTCTAAACACAAAAGAATTTTAGGGGTTAAACTCATGCTTATGGGGGCGGCTACCTTAACCTCTCCACCATTCTAGGGCAGGAGGTTTGAGACGGCAGTTTGTGAATTCTCAAAATTGCCAGTGTTGAGTAGACCAAAAAAGTGGGCCCTTGAAAGTCAAAGAATTTGCTTTCTTGCAAACATGTAATCTTGCCACCTGCTTTTTACAAACTACCGGTTTGGAACCTTGGTCCTGGCTTGTGTGGCCTTGCCTTGAGCCAGTTTCCATGGAGGGCCAAAATCAGAGGCCCATCCTTGCTGGCCTGGGCATAACAAAGAAAAAATCTTGAAATGTTTAGAATGTGTAGAGCGCGTTATTTGTTAAATTGACAAAAACAATACATTTTGGGGCTTCTAAAGGTTTCAAGTGACCACCTGAAATTGAGCTCACAGCTTTTTTTGGATACTTGTGCCCTCACCTAAGAGGAGAATTTGTGAGGGAAAAAATCTTAGTAGCTCAAACTAAATTTGATAACTTCAAATTTGATTTAAGGTGACTTTTTGGGTTTAAGGTGGAGTACAAAATGATACCTCCATTTTTCCCAATTTAACAAATAATGCGTTGTAGAGTTCAGAAAGCAATCTCTAATTTTGGGTCCAGAGCCTCCAAGGATGTAATTTGACTTTTACAAAATTGGAGGCTCCACATCTAGGTTGGACCCTCCAACCCAACATTTATTTTATTGGCGAAATTTTGCCAAGATCTTACTTGAAAGTTACGCTAGCTCCCAATACACTAAGAAATTTGGTGAAAAAAGTGGATGAAATTGCCAAAGCCTTCCTTCAGCAAACACTTGGTTTGCCACATTTTAGATGAAAGTAGATTATATTAGTAAATTTTTGGATGAACATCCACACATCATTCAGTCTTTCCAATTTTAGCTAACTTTTCCTTACTAGCGTGCAGTCCAGGGTGCGAGTCGCTCTACCCTGACAAATAAATAAAAAAACCCTGCTCCAGCCTCCATGGAAACTGGCCAAGTGCAGAACCCCAAACATTTGCCCTGCCCGTTACAAACCACGCCGTCATTCGCGTCGCTGCCCGAGCTGCCCGAAAGACCTGGTCCCCCCGTTCCCTGCCGGAGTGGGGTCCACACTCCACAGCATGTGGCTGCTTTGAATAGAATCGTATTTATAGGCCCCAGCCCATGAATCCGCTTCCCCGGTCACGAGAATCCTCGCAGTCAGCCGCATTCTTCCCGCATCAAACCAACTGCTGCTTGCGTTCAAAGTCCTGCTTGCATTTGGCGCACTAGGCGGTGTGCAAGCAAGCACGGGAGCTAGCTTAGCTAGAGCATGCTAAAACGTCCCTGGTCTTCGAGGTACCTCCACTTGCAGTAGTGACTCAACACCCATTGCAAAATTTGAAAATTCGGTTGCAAGAGCTTGGCTTCTAGGGAAGTGATCATGGCTTGGACGGAGGGTTTGAGGTGTTGGCAACAGTAAGGAATGCGTGACAGGAAGCTGGAGTTTCGGTTCAGAGTGTGAGAGAAGAGGCTCAATACAAGCCAATGAGGAAGACGTTGAATAGTTGCTGCTGTATCTCGTCTTGGATGCGGCTCTATGTGCGCGCGTTTGCCGGAGCTTCGCCAGGTATTACTTCGCAGTTCAATCTTTGTTAACTTCTCCCCTTCGTGTCACGAGAGTGAGAGAAATCTCTTGAACGTTTAGCTCGCTCCGTATTCTTTTGGTTATTTGCAGTGATAATATGTGAACCGAACTTGGATTGCGGATTTGCGGTGTAGCTGGAAATGTTGGGTTTTTCGCAATCTATACTACTGCTCCGAGATTGTTGGGGATATCTAGGCGTTCATAATCCAGCTTCTTTTACTGATTTAGTCGGATTGAGTTCATTTGAACCATTGAATTTGGGATTCTTTGAGTGAAGGTGCTTGCTTTTGATTTGATTTGATTCCTAGTTGGCTTTGTCCCATCCTGAAATCCCCGGAAATGTCGCCCGTTTTTAAAATCCTCTAGAAGCATCGAATAGTCGGTAACGCCATATTCGTTGAAACGCCCATTTTGGGAATAAACTAGGTTTAAGGTGATCACCTTAAACCGAGCTTTAGGTTTCAGCAGCAATTTTTTTTTGCTACACATGCCCTCATCTGAGAGGAGGAATTTGCTAGGACAAAATCTCAGTGACTCAGACCGAATCTAAGACTTTCAAATATGATTTTTAGTTTAAGGAGAAACAATGGATTTAAGGTGAAGTACAACTTGGGAATCTGGTTTTCCCAATTTAATGAATATGGCGGTCGGTGCTAGAGATATTCAGAAAACGTGTTTTCAATGACCAAACTTTGTGTAGCCCTAATTATTATTCTGTAGTAAAATTGGGATTACTAGTCGTCAAGCGGTTTGAACAAGTAGCGTTCCTTAGGAAAGAAAATCGTTTACTGTGGTGACGATATATTAATTCAGAGCTTGGAGTTGGGCCTGATCAATATCTGATCTCTAGACAGACTACTACAAGTTTTATAGTGCAACTTAGTTTAGAGCTACAGGAAACTAATTAGGAGATCGAAGTGACCGTTCCTTACTAACAGTGCAAGTCTCTAAAACATGATGATTTCAGGGGTTCTGCAATATTTGGAGGAGTGTGGGGTAATCAGCATGCACGGAGAGCTTATTTGCCGAGTGTGACGTTCACTTAGACAGCAGCTGCTGAAGCTGAGACATTCAATCTGTTATGTGGATTTTTGAGCCACTTCAAAATACTATGGGCTATATCCAGAATTGCCGTAGTGCAGGTCGACGTGCCCACCACCAAACGGTCGCTTTGACAACCGTGTTCGACGCTGATTCCATCCAACCTGCTCTCATCATCGACACAGACAATCCCTCCGTGTCGTATGGCGAAGCGTTTCAAGCGCGCAAGGAGGAGGATTTCATTATCGTCAAGACCCATTGCCAGCGCATCTCTGGTGACGGCTCCTCCACCTACGACGCCTTTGCGGTATGCCTTTATCATTGCTACTTAATAGTCATATTTTTCGAAAACGACATTCGTTCAGAACGCAAAAAATTTGAGCCCTCCAAGAGCTCCCTACTATTTGACAAACCAAGCTATTATTTGTTTAGTGTGAGTACAAGAAAAGGACACTCAGACCTATTGCTACCTTGTATAGAGGACCTTAGCCACATGTACAATCCAAAATAATAAAAATAATTATAACATGTTATTTGTTAAATTGGGAAAAATGGAGGTACCATTTTGTACCCACCTTAAACCCAAAAAGTTACCTTAAACCAGATTTGAAGGTATCAAATTCTGTCTGAGCCACTAAGATTTTTTCCCTCGCAAATTCCTCCTCTCAAGTGAGGGCACTTGGATTGGTTTTAGGAGTACTCCTGAAAGTTAACTGAAATCTTTAGAAGTCCCAGTGTCCCACTTTGTAAGCATATTCCCAAATTATCAAATAACACGTTTTATGTAAATGTACTCACTAGTCATTATCCAAGTACTCTGCTCATTTATTCAAATTGAGTAAAGTAGAATTTATGAACTTATTGTATTTTGGTATTCATAGTTTTGTCCAAATGGGTAACATAATAATATAATTTTCATGATTGCATTGAATTCAAAGGGTGAAATGCCATATTCATTAAATTGGGAAAAAGCTTACAAAGTGGGACTTTTGAAGGATTAAGGTGGTCACCTTAATCAAAGCTCCAGCATTTTTTTTGGTGCACGTGCCCTCACTTGAGAGGAAGAATTTGTGAGGGAAAATATCTTAGTGGCTCAGATAGAATTTGATACCTTCAAATCTGGTTTAAGATAACTTTTTGGATTAAGGTGAGGTACAAAATGGTACCCATCGTTTTCTCAATTTAATGAATATGGGGCTGTGAGGAAAAATAAGGAATAAGTGATTTCAGTTGTTTGTTGTAGTAAACACTACATATCTTAAGGTCTGCCCTTTTAGAGACTTTGAAGGGGGCTCTTGGAGGGCTCAAATTTTTCCTAATGATTGTGACGTTCAAGTGTAGAGCATTCTATGATTGCAGAGTGAAGCAGTGTTTTAATCTAATGCAGAGCTTCAACTGAGGGTGGTGTGCTCCTGCAGGTTTTAGACGGTCACAATGGATCAGCAGCGGCCGTGTTCACCAAAGACAATCTTCTGAACAATGTGGTGAGTGCTGTACCGGCCGGGCTCAGCCGCGACGAGTGGCTGGCAGCTCTGCCCCGAGCGATGGTGGCCGGGTTTGTGAAAACCGATAAGGACTGGCGATCGAAAGGTATGCACCATGGGATCCTATGAGATACCTTCGGCGTTCTTTTTTTTATTAATCATCTGTACCACAAAGCGTGGGTCATTACAGATTTACAAGTTCTATAAGAGACTCAGAAGGGAGAGGAAAATGGGAGAGTGAAAAGTTATTGAAATTATTTTTAAAACTTTTATCATTGAAATTCTCTGTTATAAAGTAACAGTTTTCATTGAGTGTCATTGAGTGTTTGTCTTTCTGTCACCTAAAAAATTTAATTTAAAAAGGAAGGAGAAGAAAAGGCATGCCGTAAGGGAGGGTGAAAAGTCATAAGAAATTGCAGGAGGAGAGGGAAAGGGAAAGGCAGGGAAAGGGGAGGAGGGAGAGAAAAGGTCATATAAAAGGAGGTTAAATAGTTACCTCAAAAAACATCAACATTACGCAATGCGCGTGCAAGACAAACTCATTATAATTATAAGCAGGTTTGGATTAGCGATGTATATTTGGAGAGAGAGTGCCTTGCCGTGGGATATTACATTAATCATGAAGTCACAAGTTTAGCATTCCAACCATGGTTGTCACATTGGTTTGCCCGTCTATCCATACGCCAAACTGCTCGGTTGAGCTCATATATAGTCAACTCATAGTTGACTTAAATTTTTTTATGAAGAATGATAAAAAAGAAAAAGCTTACTTTGTATATGTTGGTTTGTCAACATGAAGTTGAAATGTGGATTTAAAATCATATCACGTAATTACAATGAAATATAAAATTTTGATTAGTCCTTTTTAGGTCAAAAACCCTAAAAATGCCGAAAGAAACAACAAGAGTGGAAGGACAGTTTGTCTGTGGGTTGGGTTCGTGCGTCCTCCTGTGCTGACCGCAGCCAAATCTCGCCCACAGTACCAACCTTTGTCTTTGTTTCATTTCCAAGTGGTGCGACACTAATTAGACAATCGTGTGGGAATTGAAATTTAGGTGTATTTTCCGGAACCACCGCGACTCTTGTGATAGTGGACGGATGGACGGTCACTGCTGCTTGTGTGGGCGACTCGCGGTGTGTCCTGGATGCGCAAGGAACTGTCACTGCCTTGACTATTGATCACCGATTCGACACCAATGACGAAGAGTACGTTCTCTGGCATCACCCTCACCGACTTTTTCTTACTATCAATGAGACTCAGTAATGCTTCTTTGAATAATCTCACCTGTACACTCTTTCGGTAATGGCCATATCTATCGTAATTGTATGTTTGAGAACGCCAAAGTTGAGAGATATTAACCCCTAAATGCCCAAGGCACTAAACTTTGGTGATTTGCACCCAAAATTTGATGCCTTGGGCATTTAGGGGTTAGGTTTTCAGAGCTCTGAATACTAAGACTTTCAGCTTTCCAGATTTTTGGTATTGGGACTGTAATGCCGCACAGGATACTAACTTTTATCATTTCTAGTGTTGGAGTATGATTTCTATGTGGGGTTAAAGCCGACTTGCAAATCTTGAGGAAAAAATCATGTTTTTTGGTCAGAAAGGAAAGCCCTTTGCTGAAAGATAGTAAGTTTCACGAAGGCAACTAACACTGTACCAATTATATTCAAAGCCTTGATTACAATGGATGTGAGGTTAGATTACTATATGAGCTCTAAAAACTGGGAAATTCCAACAAGTTCCATGAAATTGGTTCTAGCATAGATATGAGCTTTTAGTTGCGTGACCAGTTGAACTCCGAATTTCACTGGAGTCCATCAATTTCATTGAAATTTGAGGTTAATATTCTAGGCACTTTGAGTAGTCTTTACAGAGTTAAAACTGGTAGTGTAGATCTCCAGATTCAAACCATTTCCGTATTCTTCTCAAATTGTGAGCTCAATACTATACGGCACCTGAGTGGTTAGTGGTGCATTGCACAGGCGGGACCGTGTTGTGGCAATGGGAGGCCAAGTTGCTAGGCTTCATCCTTATGGCAGCGAGGTATGCATTTTTCCCAAAGATCAGCACTCCCAACACTCTCTAACGTTACGACATTTCCGAGGGGGCAAACGGGTTTTTATGTGCACTCTCACTTGCATTCACAAGTCAGAGTGAATAGGTGGATATGGTTAAAATAGATGTATTCAACATGACATGCTCTGAACATAAAGTAGGATATCCCAAGTTCTCAACTGTGAGTATGCCTCGATGAATCTAGATGATGATTAGTTGTTTGTTAGAGAATGGTCAACAATTATTTCAACACTTGAAGTCTAGGATACTGAAAGTAAAGCAAGGATCTGCAAAATTCAATTTTCTACTGTAGTTTTGTTAAACTAACGGTATTTATGCTTCAAAAGCTGTGACATATAGCCTCAAAGGTCGAATTTCAATTCACAAAATAGGACCGGTATAGATTTTGAGTTCAGTCCGTGCGGCCTGAACCGTGCCCTCACTTTAATGTACTAGATAAGTTTGTCTATATGGGGATTAGACAAACAGATATGATTGACATACAGTCCCAGTTGTCAGGAAATTTGCTTGGTACATATCACCCTACTTTGAGCAAGAAAGGGGAATGCTATATCGTGAGTGGGGATCCGTGAGCTACGAGTCTACAGTTTTTTGTCAAACATTCAATTTCACTTATAATCGTAAACATATAGTCCTATAACTATGCATTTCAATTTTTATCTTTTGAAAAAATTATTTTTTAGTTTTTTCACTAATTTTGAGCTCAAAATGGCTCCAGCTCACCAAATCTTGGCTCACAGCTCACCATTTTACAGGCTCACCATTTTACGTTCACTAAATAGCGTCGTCCGAGCAAGAAATATGTAAGTACTGAGAGTGTTGCTAGAGATAATTGAGTGTAACGGCCTTCAGTTAACCTCCGAACCTAATCGGCTTTGTATTGACCACGTGTCAATGATCCGAACAATGATCTTATTGAGGTTTCATTGTTTTCTTGTGGTACAGATTGGGCCATTGAGGGCATGGCCAGGTGGTCTCTGCCTCTCGCGGACAATTGGAGACATAGATGCTGGTCAATGTATTGTGCCTGTACCCCATGTGAAGCAGATCAAGGTGAGCCAGCTGAGTCTGCCTTGTGTCAACAAGCCCTTACCTCTTGTATCACAAGCAACGATCCTGCTATTAGCATCCTGAGGTTATGAATCAACCGTTTAAGTACCTAGATGGGAAAAAGAAACTGCTATAACCAAAGCCTCGAGGAAAGTAGTGAAATAGGACTTTGAAGTTCGACTTGTGTTCCAAGAATCCAGGCAATTTGAGAACTTTGATTTGGAATTCTCTACAGGGAACCCAGTACTTTGAGTTGAGATTTTGGGGCTCTAAATTGCACAAGGTTGGATTTGAAAACAAACTATAGGATTGTGTGGCAGAGATCGCAAACTAGCATATCAATAGAAAGATGAATAGCATACCCTACACTTTTTACCAGCAAAACTTTGTTTTGAAAGTGACTAGATGAGGGTGTAAATTTTCATGAGGTGTACTTTCTATATTTAGGTCAGGCAGTAAGGGTTAAGTTAATCGTTTAAGTCTATATGAAGCTATGTAGGCAGATCTGACTGTGTTGGTTGGGTTTTGAGACCAGCTCTCACCTGGAGGAGGCAGGCTCATCATTGCCTCGGATGGCGTTTGGGATGCCCTCACCTCCGAAAAAGCTGCCAAAGTCTGTCGTGGTGAAAAGCAACCCGAGGTTGCTGCGAAGAATGTCGTCAAGGTGTGCATTTGAAGGCTGCTCTATTATCCTTTCAAAAAAAACTCTCTGATTCTGGAGAGTCTTAGTTTATGAATAGTCCATGGTTGTCACATTGGACCAATTGTCCATCCGCCTATCTGTTTGTTACGTGCATCTGATTGAGCTCTTGCTTGTTTGATGTAATCAACTCATACTTGACTTCAAAAAGAAGTAATTTTGTTTCTTACCTCTATAAGTCGGAAACCCTAAAATGCAACATTGGACCAAACTGCCCGTTTGTGCGATCCATATTGCTTGTTTGCCTATCTTGTTCTTTGACCAAAATTTACCCAAAGTAACTTTGGAGTTGTTCTGTCAAATTTTCACCAGCTTACCATAACGCTCTCTTATCACTTTCATGGATACCTTTTGCATCGTAGTTGGAAAAGAGAAATAAGGCCTATTGTCAATAGAAAACTGTAGATCTCCAGGGGCTGATTGTTTGACAGGTCTGAAACCTCTTTACTTGAGATGGTCATGTATTAGATAACAATACAAGGTTTGGGAAGCCTGAGTTGGTTATTGGGCATAACCCTATCAACTATGACTCTCTCAAAGCGTGTGGGAGGATGACGTTATGACTTATGACTGTAAACTTTTCCACCTGCAATGTGCCTGTGGCAAACTGGCAATGAGCCATGTAGCAACGAGCCAATGAAGGGACAGGGGAGGGTTATGTTGGTTTTGTTCCATAATATTCCTAACAAAAATTTGCGGACTTCCCGGCCTTATAACTAGAGTGTATATTAAGCTTACAGATGGGCTGTGAACTTAAGGTCATCAATTTGACTTCCTGCTGGGTTGGCTTCTTTTTCAGGAAGCAATAAAGATGCTGGGGTTGCGAGATGATACAACGTGCTTGGTAGTGGATATTGTTCCTCCGGGTCGAGCCTCTCGCTCTTTTGCTCCAGCAGTGCGAAAGCAAATGATGGTCATGAAATTCCTGCGACGTACACGATGCAACAAGAGTACCGCTACTGGAGCTCCCATGGAAGAGCTTTTCGATGAAAACTCTGCTGCACTCGCTGAAAGGTGTGTTCAGTGCTCACAAATCCTGGAAATCAAAAACTCTCCACTTCCAATACAAGATGGGAATTGATTGGATTCTTCAAGTCGTTGCTGTGGTTACCAGGCTTAAATGTTGAATCACACAAAATTAAATAAAGCACGTTCAAAAAATAAAAATATCTCGGAAGGAACACAACAGTACTTCAAGTATCCTAAATATTGCGTTTAGGTTGCCTTAACAATTGGGTTGTCTTACCCTAGAAAGTTACCCTCATGACTCATTGCTTGGTCACCTAGAGGCAACTCTCTAAATTTTAGGATTTCACATGGTATATGACTTGGACGGCGCTAATTTGTTCTTCCATAGCTTTGTTGTTGTTGTCGAGCCCTTTAAACTTTGTTTATGGCAGTACTTATTGATGAAAATCACTATAATATTATGAAGTATTTATTTAGTGTAAAATGTTGAGAAATTAGTGTGGGGCAACCTAAACGCAATATTTAGTATAGAAACAGTTTACTGAAATAATGTATAAGTACGTCTTAATGGTTGCATGAGAACAGGAGGTGTTTTCATGTGTGTTCTAACATAATAAAATCTGTTGCAAAACTAAAAAAAATTGTGTCTAATACAAAATCATGGCATAATTGCCCAAGTCAATTTTCATGTATGAAATCAAGTTGAACTCCGTTAGATTTGCTTTGCTTACTTTCTACATGTGTTCGTCCGTGTTCCAGATTAGGGCCATTGACTTGAGAGAGTACAGAACATGATCAACCACAAACTCTTCTCTCCAATTTGCATTGCAACATCAAGCTGGTGCTGACTCCCTTGTAAAATTCTTGCACTCAACATTTATTTAGCTTTCACATGTGGCTTCAAGGGAAAGAAAATTTCTTCCACGACATGGCACACTCAGGCTTTAAGGTTTCCAAGCACTGTAAATAGGCAGATGTGTCCAAATTTTTAGCTTGAAAATTGCCCATGTGCCCAAAAATTCACGGATTTCGGAGGTTTGTAGATCCTAGCATAGGTAATTGAACCATTGGATTACGCTAAATAGCATTCAAGTGGCTTATCATGAACCAAGAGAGCGCCTGCCCTCTAGCCAGTATTCTTCATAGACAATGCTGCTATTAATTCTTTGTGTGAACAACCCTGCAACATGTATATTCAAACTCCCTGAATCATCAATTTTGTTGGCGTATTCCATCAAATTGTTGCAAAGACTTAGCAGAGAATGAAATCCTGAGGTTGGCAACTACATTTTAATGTGCGAGGAGCACTGAGTTAAAAGCATTACATGGATGGATTTGAATCTATCATAAGCTTATAATAAGTATGATAATTATTAGAATAAATGTGGACTTCATGTTCAACAAACATTAGATCTCATTTAGATTTTAGGGAAAATTTGGTAGATACTCTTGACGCATGCAATATTTGTACAGACTACATATGTCCTTGGTTTTTCAGAAGTTGCACAAATACCCT
Organism: Ulota crispa; assembly: GCA_963920765.1. Lineage (NCBI taxonomy): Eukaryota > Viridiplantae > Streptophyta > Bryopsida > Orthotrichales > Orthotrichaceae > Ulota > Ulota crispa. The sequence continues at coordinate 36,637,690 of OY987242.1, forward strand.
CAAACCATAATTTTCAGGCATTTGTTTTGTTCTTTATGCCACTACCTTCTCTATTTGTATGCACGCTCTTTTTTTCCCATTCTACCACTCTTCTTGTTGCAATCACCACCCTCAAAACATGCTAGTAGAGCTCTTGCATCAAAGAAAAGCATTGAACAACTTGTAAAGCAGCTTCCATAAGAGCAAAGTAAGAAGTGGAGCAAGACAAGAAAGAAGTAATGTGCGTACAAATGGAAATAGAAGCGTGCATAACACAAAAAACACTTGAAATTTATGGTTTGAGCGTATTTGTGCATTCTTTGATATATCACAAGCATTTTTATAAATATTGCAAACTTCAAGGAAATTCATCAAATTTTCCCTTGATTTAGATAATTATGACTGTCATGCTATGCTAATGATGCTTCAAAAAGTCTATGAAATTCTACATCTATGTCATCAGCTCAAATAAAAGTCCTTAAGTAGAACACATGTTCTAAAGACAACGAATTCATTGAGTGCATACCCTAAAAAAAATTCTAATATAAATCAAGAATCCTAGTAAAATGTAGGAAGAGGGAGGAAAACTCAAATGTAACATGAACCAAACCCAGCTCTAATGCTAAAATTGGAATCTTGACCTAACTAATGTCTCAAATAAAAAAGTATTAAGCAATTTTTGTAAATTTGAAATTATAGGATTATTAGTATGTTGTAGCAAGTCATTGTTTATTATGTACGTAATTTAAGTTTTAATATCACAAAGTATCAATTACACCGATCAATATCTTTATCATTGCTACTTTGTTCTGTAGATGTTCAACAAAACAAAAAATGAAAAATTAATTGTTTGCAAATAGAACAATTGAGTATCTTTTTAATATCCGTAATGATCCCATGGTATTTAAACATGTTGGACTTGTCATTGGTATTTAAACATGTTGGACTTGTCATTAGACTTGATGAGTGATGTATTCAACAATATGTGACATTTTTCAATCGAAAGTGTAGACATTGGGAAGGAGTATAATTAGTCTCTTTATTGATTTTTTTTCTACAAGCGACAAAGATTAATAAGTCATGCAAACAAATACAGGTTGAAATTATATTCTCATTTCATTCAAATAACTAAATAGCAGGAATCACCAACATCTTCCAATCAAGATATTGAAAGCAATGCAAATCAAAACAAAAATAACACTTGCATGTACAGATCTTTGTGTACATCTATGTGTTGATGTATTGTTTGATGTGTGTCATATTGTGATGATTCAGTAAGGGTTGTTAAATAAGGCATATTTTGGAAAACTACGTTCATTTGACATCAAGATAAATTTTGATGATTTCCAATTTAGAGTGATTTAGGTTCATTAAAATAAACTCAACTTATTCTTAACTAGACTTTAGGCAGTGCACTAATCAAAAATTTATTACTTACTTAACTTGAATAGTAGTGGTAGAATAAATTACAATCTAATTTAGAACATTCTACAAAATGATAAGGACAAACATTTGCATACATTAAAATATGTTCCAACTATTTTTTAGCAAGGAAATATGCTAAGATAGATGACTTGAAACAATAATAAATGATTCACGTAGTAGAATTGAGTTAGAAAAAGAATATAGCTATTACCACCACAATTTTGCCTATTGCTGTCTCAACTAGCAATTTTTTCTTGGGGAAATTACAAATAGGGGCATGAAAATGTAAAATATTATAGGGGAGCAGTTTCAAAATAATTACAAATAAGGGTATGATTTCAAAAAAAATTTAATATTTTGTAAATTTTTTTGTTTGGACATTGGTTGATTTAGACACATCACATTAAATGTTAGCTAATTTCCAAAAAACTTAAAGAACTCTCCAAATCAAAAAAAAAATTTAGTAAAGGGGATGGCAATTTTTGGAGATTATTAGGTTTTTAGGAAGTTAGTTAACATTTAATGTGATGTGTCTAAATCAACCAATGTCTGAATCAAAAAAAATTACAAAAAATTACACCTTTTTTTGAAAATGTGCCCCTATTTGTAATATTTTACATTTTCATGCGCCTATTTGTGATTTCCCCTTTTTTCTTAGTGCTACTTTAGGCCAATTGCACTCTTTGCTATTGCTAGCACATATTGTTTCCACAATCCCTTAGATGCCACTCATACCCTTTCCTATTGCCATCAAAACTTGCCACTAAGAGCATCTCTTGCAGTACGGAAATAGCCCTTTGCATTCAACCCATAACGGCTTTTGCAATTTGAGTCTCTAACAGCATTGTACTCGTCAATGTGCAGGAGTGGGGCCTTTTAGGCTTGGCCACTTTCACGTCAAATTCAAGGTTTCTCCATGCCCCCTTCACAGTTGTTGCCAAGCATTTTTCACGCTACAACGCTAGAAGCACCCTTGCAATTCATTGTAACGCAAGTGCAGACCCTCAAACCTTCTTGATTGTAGGTGAACTTCACACCCTTTTGTGCTACTTGCTGCTCCCGTCCCCTCCAAACTTAGTTTCCAGGCGCTTCTTTAAATGTGCTGCAAGAGATGATCTAACCACAATGCACTTTTCTCAACCACTAAGGTAGAAGCACCTTATATGGACACCAGCCCTTTTTGGACACCTATAATTCCCCCCAAAGAAAACCCTAGTTGCATGCAAATCAAACCCTTGTTGTACGCAAATGTGACAAGTGTTGTTTTGTATTCAAGTCACACCAACCATTTTAAGCATTAAAGTGATTTTTCTTAAACTCTCATGCTCACTCACTTGATTTTCTCCTTGTTTGTTTTCCCAAAATTTAATGACCAGTTTACAACAAGTCTAGGGGTCACAATAGATGTATCTACGACCTCAACTTCAAAAATTCATATTTTATTCATAAGATCGTAAAATAATATGAGGGCAACTTTCTGCCCACCTGTCCATCTGTGCCTAAACCCTAACGTGACATTTGACTTCAAAATCTCGGTGCCCCTCCTCCCAAATTGATCTCACAAAAGTGTTCACATTAGGTGCTCCTACCTTTAAAGTGTGTTTTGTGTAATGTCCACCATAGTCGTAGCCTATTTTTGTTGCAAGGCCTCAAAATGTTTATTATAATTATGTAACTTGAAAACAAATCTGGATTTTGAACATAAGTGACTAAAAGATCACAATTCACAACTTGTAAAGGTGGTAGCATTGTTAACCTCCATGACAAAAAAACACTTGGGAGTCGAGTGTGGTAACATTAGCACAAATTGCAAGTTGAGGTGGCAAAATAGGAGTAGCAAAAATTATGGTGGTAATAGCAAATACCCTTAAAATGATAGATCAAGGTTAGAATTCATTTGCTTTCTAATCAATCTCTCTTTAACGGAAAAAATTGTTGGTCATTTTGTATATAAAGTTGTTTAAGTTTATAATCAATAGATGATTGAGGACTTGCTGTCATAAAATATTGAGAGTAAAAAGGTCCGCCTGTTTGTGGAATAAAAAAATTCTAATTGAGAAATTTGAAACAATGTTGGTTGTTTCAAGTAAACGAAAGTTCATTCTTAACAATTTTATGAAAAACGAGATGGCATGATTTTGAATTTCGACACTTGAAAATTTTTTAAGTTCAAAAATATAACATTCATCTATTCAAATATTATAAGCAGTCTCACTAACACAAAAAAATGATGTGAAGTATTACTTCTTCTATACATTGCAATTTTTCTAACAATTTCTGCTGTACAAAATACAATATTCGTCAATCCGGGAAAAACTTGATTTGAAGAATTTTGAGTTTTTTATATTTTCGAAAGAGTATAACACAATATTTGTTAATTTGGGGAAAAAATACAGTTTTGGGACTTGGATTTTATGTTATCAAGTGATTTTTGGTGATTTAGAATGAATCTGATGAAGATTTCTTTAAGACCTTACATAATGATGAAATATTTTGAAAGAATTATCAAAAAGATCTCTTTAAATCATCAAAATATTTTCACAAATGCAAAACTTAGTATCCCAAATTGAAAATGGAAATAATTTTTCTCAAATTAACTAAAAAATGTAGATACTATCTACTAAATATTCTTTCTAGAACAAAAATCTGAAAATCTCTAAATTGGATTATTTCCCAAATTATTGAATTAATCATTACAAGTTAACTCAATTAATGCAAGAAGTACCAATTATTAATCTACTACATTCTTCTACAAAAAAATTCAAACAAACTTATTAGTTTTGATGAAAAAAACTAATTCATTTTTCTCCTAGTACTCTAGTAGGCACGAAGCAAATAATTGTAAAACAACTTCTAAGAGAAAAAATGTAAAAGAAAACACAAAATGCGTATGGTGGTTACAATTGCGTGCTTTATTTCTTCCATTATTGAGTCTAATTCTTTTAATGAGTACTTGTTGAATTATTTTAGGAAAGTAATTCAAATCATCCAATGATATCAAATTTGAAAGAGTTTTTAATGGATAAAATTATGATTCAACTTGCATCTTAATTTATCATGAAATATTATCAATTTATTACATACCATAGTTCTTGAATATTCAGTAACTCATCTCGTATACACTTATGCAATAAGTCATAAAAATGATGGCTTTTGACTTCCTCACTATCTCTTGACTGTTCTCCTTTATAATGATAAACTTTCTTAGAAAAGTTTGATCATAAGCTTATCAATTGAGATTCTAAAGGCTCTTATCCTAGTATTAATTTAAGTAGTATATCATAATATTTTAGGTTTATTACTCAGCACAAATAAAAATTTATTAAGTAATAACTTAATAAAAGAAACTTGCTGCTAAAGTCCTAAGATTTGAGATTTTGAGCTGGAAAAATGTTTAAAACCAGTATTGTAATGAAAACTATGCAATTGTAACTAGGATACATGTTCACTAAAATGTCTAAAAGTTTTACACTAAGGTAGGAGGCTTGAATTTTGTTTGGGCATTTAGAATTGCTCATGTAGAGCTACAAAAAAAAGGGGAAGAGAGCTTCTTAAATGGATCACATTTTCTATGTCCAAGAATTGTCCTTGTTCATGCACAATTTTAGAGATTTAATAGAGCAACAAGAGCTATTGCTTAGCACTTGGGCTTATTGCCATTGGTCACAATTGTGTAGAGTTTTGTTTTTGAGTAAAATATAAATCTATGTTATATTAAAATATATAAAAACTTATTTCCAATCATAATCTGAATATTAGAATATGGAATGGGTGCTTGCATGCTTTAAAGGCCCTAAGCCCTTATTGGAGCATTCTCAGCTTTGTAGTGGTTGCTTTTAAGACTCATGTGTTCTATTTACAAACCGTCTTTGAATCATGAGTGGTACAAACTATGATTAGGAATAGCTATGTATGCATCTTTTTCATTAATAAATTATAATTAATTCATACTAACTCAAAAAAAAAAATTAAATGAGCACAAAACTGTCTCTTCTTTGGCTTCCTACCAAATATATTTCTATATTGCCAAGTTGCCTTGATTTTCCACAAAGAGGCACTTTTCCTTAGATGGTCAATTCACGAGCCTCCTACCTTAACCCCTAAAGGACAGTGTGCCGCTGCGACTAGTAGAATACGAGGTGTTTTTTTCAATTTGGAATAGATTCACATCTTTACTGCATTTGAGATCAACAAAGAAGTTGGAAAATAGATCAAAGTGGTTCTAATGAGCTACTTGAAATCCAAAATTAAAACTTCTTACTGGTAGCAAATATCAATTATATGGCAAGTCAGCAGCGTATACTATGCCCTATTGTCCTTTAACTCTTTAAGGGTTAACCCTTGAGCGTCCCAGCGCCTCATATTTGACCTCCCACAATTTCAAAGCCTTGTTTTGAGAGAATGGATCTAACTTTTGATCTTGCTATAAACTACAATTAACACCACATTAGATAAATTGGGAAAAACAGGAGTCTCATTTTGTACTCCACCTTAAACCCAAAAAGTTACTTTAAACCAGATTTGAAGGTATCAGATTTAGTTTGAACCACTAAGATTTTTCCCCCCCCCCCAAATTCCTCCTCTCAAGTGAGGGCACGTGTACCAAAAAAAAACGCTAGAGCTCAAATTGAGTTGATCATCTTAATCCTCAGAAGTCCCATAATGTACTATTTTTCCCAATTTATCTAATATGGTGTTAATTATGAAGGCATTTAGATTGTCCATGCCAATGAAGTAATGGCAATGAAAGCCAAATGTTGTACGAAGTGTTGCAAAAGATTTGATTGGATGAAACACCATACAGGGCGTAGTGGCAAGCAACGTTTTACATGCTGCAACCGGTCAATACCCCTTGCAAGCTTCCTTGTGTAAGCTTTGTGGTAGCATGAAAGTTGTTGGCAAGGGTTCAAGCATGTTCTAGACCCTTTTTATGGCAACCGTCAGCAACTGTGCTAGTCATTGTTTTCCATGTAATAGCGCTTTGAAGCCCTAAAATTTGACATAAAAAGAAGTGCAATCTTCAATAATTTACAAGTGTGTGCATTCACATCTAAATCTTGCTACTCACAAAATTTGAGATGAATCCAGGGCTTATAAAATTTTATAAAAATCATCAATAGCAACTACCTATTGAAAAATGAGGTTTTGTCATCACATGTTTGTTCAAATGTTATATTCTCCCATCTCCCACGGTTAGTTGTTCCCAAAATTTGCAAACCATTTTCTAAGTAGATGTTCCACTATTTTCAATGGTCACTTTTTGTGAATCATCCGATTGACTGAGATATGATGCATCAAAGTTGTCGGTCTCCAAAAACCCTGCTTTTATAGCGGCCTAGGCTCTCAGGGTTAAACCATCATTCAACCTCTTCTCTTCTCTTCACTTCTTTCTTGCCCATGTGAAAGTGGGTTGGAACTTGGAACACTGATAACAGCCGTTTCAATGAAACTGACGTTATAACTGGTTCCTCATGAAGAGTGAATGGTCCACAAACTGATTCAGTTGCCAAGCGCCACCGCCGTCACCTGCAGTCAACATTAAAGCACATCAAAGCGATCTGATTAATGTGTGTTCATTTTGGGTTTGTTTATTCTGAACATTCTAAGGAAGAAGGCTCATAAATCACTCATATAAGAATGTTTGCCATTTTGGGGAAGCTAGGCTGCTCGGAACAATTTTCAGTAAATATTAATTGGAAGAAAAATGGAATTCGCATCTAACCTAAGTTGTTTCATATTTTTGGACCTATGTGGAATTAGTTATGAATTTTTAAAGTTCAAACGCAGTGGTCATTAAAATTAATGACACTTTGAAATGTACACTTTTGGTACATGAAAAAAAGCAAAATGTACCTCTAAGCTATGATCGGTTTTACAACTCAGTTGATTTATGAACCTCTTACCTTAAAGATGTTAAATTTGGGGCTAGACCGGCATGCTCAACTTATGTTTGCCAAACGTTAACACCCATTCCATCACTTTTTGTGAGAGATTAAGCCCTTGCCAAGTGCTCTTGTTAGTAAGGTAGCAACACTCATAAGCGTGATACTATGGATTTTGGAGTAGGAAAATCATTTGATGAATTTTGAAAAAGAATATTGTTAAATAAGTAAGAGCTAGGAAACAAAAATATTGGGATTAATTTATAAGTTCTAAACTTCTAATTGCAAGCGTTTGTTCACAAAGATTTTTCAAAGTCCAAAATCACTGAAAATGTATAGTTGGGTGTAGGAGATGCTAAAAAAGATACTTAGTGAAATCTTTAGTGTGCTCATACGCTCATAAGATTAACTTGAGGAGTTCTTAATTACTGAGATGGGGCACTCAAAACCATTGTGCTAATCACCCAAAACCATCACATTGTTACCCATAATTGTTATTTTTGTATCTGTTTGACACAGATATCAGGCGCTTGGGCAACGCCAATGGGGACACTCACGGAGAGAGGGGTGTCGCTACCTTACACAAGAAAGGATTTGTTCATCATCGACAGGATGACTGTCTGCCTTTGTAGCAGTTTGGTGCAAATTTTACTTCGTTCTGGAGTGGCACCTAGAAAAATACAAATTTTGGCTCGTCAAGAAATTTCGAATGTAAGCGTAAGTTCGCGTGTCTTTTCATACCTTACCATAGTTACCAAGTGTATAGCACCGGTTTTTAATTTGTACTACACTTGTCGTCCCTGGTAAACATTAGCTGCAACCCCAGCCCCCATTGACATTTCTATGCAATATGGACCTTACGGATCAACACATTTGCATAGGCTACAATGATTGAGAGAGCTTACTTTAGAGACTGCCCCTTGTGGTGCTGGAGAAGTATTCTCATCTGAAATCTCATATCTAAATCCAAGAAATCATTTGAGCATTCGAAAGACATAACTTTTAGCATTGAGAAAGACCTAGTTTATAGCACTTCGGTACGTAGTTTCGTATTCATACTTTGGTAGTCATAGAAATTCGCCAATATATATCAAGCATGAAATTCCGGGTTCCAGAATTAAACACAAACATGCAATCAATCGACTGACAGGGGAATTTAAATTGCCAAAAGGCATATACCCATTGAATATTAGGTTAACTGCTGCACAGCTTCGAGGAGGAAGGCCGAACTGCAACAACTCGGACCCAGTGAAAACGTTTTGTGCTAATTATAGCTTTTTTGCTACACCAAAATTGGTGTGGCTAATTGTCTTATAGTATTTTTGTAAAAAATTTAAAATTTTAGCCAACTTTTATACACGGATTTGGGAGTAGGAGCCTGGTATTCAAGGTTTCACTTGATGTTGCCTCATCCTACTGGTGCAATATTCTAATTTCTCACAAAACCACCATGAGATTTAGCTTTGATGAAAGATTAAAAACATCAACTTTACATCTGTAAAAAAAATGTAGAAAAAATGTAGCCACCCTTGCTACTCAACCATTTTTGGGTTAGAAAAAAAAAAAAAAAACTAAGTCCACTTCATCCAAAATATCTTCACTGCTCGGACCTGTGCTTAGTAGTAGGAGTGCATTCAACACTTACAGACTACAGAGTGACGACGGCGCAATTTGAGTCAAACAAAAAGCAAGGGGATTGAACAGCAAGGTTATTGCATCCAACGCCCAGCCACAGTCCATAGCAGGCGTCCACAGCGTCCACCCAGAGCTTGACCGCACTCGGTGTAGCCGTTCACATGTCCCTCAGTTGCGCCAACACTCCTGCTGCGCATCCATTCAACTGCTAGACTAGTACATCATCTCCAGAAACAATATTCTCCCAATAGTAAAGTTTGCAACGTAATGAATACATGGTATTTTTTATGCTACACGTAATAATTTGTGTTGCAAGGAGAAGCTTATGAAGTTAGAGAAGGAAGCAAACCTTCAGTAGTTGTGGCGGTGACACTGCGAAAATGAAGGCAATCTATGATGGCCCAGAAAAGAAGAACTTGAGCAACCTCCCCTAGATCGTTGTGCTCATCACTTTCTCCTGCTGCTCATGTTTCGGTAGTAACTTACTCCTCGCAGGTAGCTGTGCCCGAATAGGCGAAGTTCTACCTCAATCATCTGCTGCCGCACCATGAACACGTTTTGCATAGCCAGCTGCAAGCACGCCTAGCCTGCATACGGCGGCAGCTAGCACCACTTTTGTAAGTGCTACCCTCCTCTGTATGCCGCTGCACTTGAGTTAATGCACACTGACAGATAACCATCAGTAGTGCTAACCAAGGATAAGAGCTTGCGCATTCAATGCTGCAGCAAAAGAACTGACTCACTAGTACTCGCGGTCTATCGATCATAAAGCTAGTGACCTGTTTTCAAAACCCACACCTTGGTCGCGCTAGTGCGTAACGTCTCATGTCAATGGAAGCAGGCCTGGCTTCCACGACAGCGACGCTCATATTACGAACCGACAGTGAATTTTATGAGGACGAAATCAATGCAACTGCAACTTTTCCAATAAGAACATCGGTAGGACTACGAGCTGAGTTTCAATAGTAATACAGTGGTGCTTGGTTAACGTCAACCTTTGCAACATAAACGATTGAATAGGATCACAGTCCCACTCCCCTTTTGACTACACACCTCCCTCTATTTTCACAAATTTTTGTTACTAAACACATCAAACTTTTGTAAATTTCTCTGTCTCATTTCAAGAATTCTTCACATTTTCCTTGTGAGTTGTTGAACATTTCTATCTATTTCTTTTGTGATTTTTCCTTATCTCACCTTTCCCTATTAATACCAAGGGAATTCATGTGCAAATCCCTATAGAAAATTTGCTATGAAAATGTCAATGGCAGGTCTAGGGACGTGACCTCTTCATACCTACTTAGGCCTTCACCCACTCCCCTTTTGCTTGAAATGTGTATTATAAGCTCAGTTAAAATTAAGTCCTTGCTTACAATCACCACTTCCTTTTAGTCAACGTCCATTTTGACTCACCAACTACAGTAATGTAAATGGACTACTTGTTTATGAACAATATTTGGATAGGGTTAACATTTTTTTCTAGTCCGCAATGTTGACCTTTTCAATCAAACACCATATTTGTTAAATTGGGAAAAACAAAGGTTCCATTTTGTACTCAACCTTAAACCCAAAAAGTTACCCTAAACCAAATTTGAAGGTATCAGATTCAGTCTGAGACACTAAGATTTTTTCCCTCACAGATTCCTCCTCTTAGGTGAGGGCACATGTACCCAAAAAAGTTTGCAAGCTTGGATTTAGGGGATCACCTAAAACCTTCAGAAGTCCCAAAATGTACTGTTTTTCCCAATTTAACGAATATGGTGTTAGCACCTCTGCAGTACATTATCACAGAAATCAGAAGTAGGCTGGGAAATAGCGAGTTTCGCCGTTTCAGCTTCTTCTGTTTCTGAAAGTGGAATGCTATTATGAAAGTGAAGGACAACCGTTTCTCTTCATGCAAGCCCGCTGATCGGGCGTGGTGAGTGCGTGAGGGAGCTGTGTATATATCGTCCGATTCTCAGGCTGCAGTTGTGAATCAACTACTGAGATTCAATGAAAAAGCGCCAGGATACACCTCTGCCTATAGGGCGAGGGGCACGTAGGATTTGTGCACAATAGCTAGAGGAAGTGATTCCAAGTACATACGACGAGACTGAGCTATTCATTGCCGTGACTGCGTGTACCACCGCTTCATCACCAGTCTCCCCCTGCCTCGGTAGTCTTAGTGCCCTAGTCAAGGTTGTTACTCCAGGAGAGTTTCGGCCATTGGACAAGACAGGCGGACAGCCGGGCATGTTCAATGTTGCATTTTAGACTTTAGAGTTGTTGATCATAGAAAGTTAGAAAAAGTTATTGTGTTTTATCTTGAGTTCATTGTGTGACATGGTTTTTGATTTGGTAACAAAGTTGTTGATGTTAGAATTAGGATACAAACTTCAGGGTGTAAACGCAAGGTTTTGGGCAACAACATTCCTATCTGCTCTAACATTTTTGCCTAAATGCAAAGTTCACACCATAATAACTGCATCCTTGTTACAACCATGCGTTTACGCCCTCACATGAGTCCATGCCTTATCTCCACGTTGGTAGTCATTTTTGTAACTAGCACGTACAAGATAAATTCATGTTACTTTGCCTCTTGTACTATTTTCTAAAACCAGTTACAACTTAGAAGTTGTTTACATTATATGGGTAAGGTCCAAGTGGAAAAGCTTGGCTTTTTTACATACAAGGGTAAACACAAGAATCTGCTTCTATTTTGGAGCTGGTCAATTTTATCCCTTTCTACGATTCTGAACTAGGGTCATTGAATCCAAATGTGAATCTAAAATTCCTAAATTCAGTCTCTTCGTGATGAGTTCTAAAAATCTTCCGTTATCTAACATGTGAAAAATTAGAGCTTTTTCACCTTGACCCCTCAAACTTGTAAGGGAATACTGCGCCTTGGTCCCGGTTGGGGGCAATGAGGGGGGTTTAGTTCATCCCTACTTGGGCAAAAGCCTTTGAGGTTATAAAGTTATGAGGCAGTCACTAGTTCACTGCGTGTCTTGAAAATCCTCCAAAAAAAAAGTAATGAAGACTAAGACCAGATACGGCCATGGAGAATTCAATTTCTTCCTACAGTATTGGTGACCCAAAAATCATTGCATAGTAGAGTAATTATATTTTCATAAAGTCTAACAACAAGTCAACAACCCCAAGGTCACGAATTTTCCTCTTCTTTTAAGTGGATTCATTTGTTGACCTTAAGGCCATGTCCAATGTTGTATTTTGAATTTGGGGAAATTACAAATAGGGGCATGAAAATGTAAAATATTACAAATATGGGGGCAGTTTCAAAATAATTACAAATAGGGGCATGATTTCAAAAAAAATTGTAATTGTTTGTAATTTTTTTGGATTTGGACGTTAGTTGATTAGATACATCATATTAAATGTTAGTTAGTTTTTAAAAGTTTAAAAGTTTTCCAAAATTGCCATTTCCTACACAAAAATTTCTTTATTTAGGCTTGATTTGGAGAGACCTTTAATTTTTTTGGAGGTTAGCTAACATGTGTCTAAGTCAACCAATGTCCAAATCAAAAAATAATTACAAAAAATTATATATATTTTTAAAATTGTGCCCCTATTTGTAATTATTTTGAAACTGTGCCCCTATTTGTAATTATTTTGAAATTGTGCCCCTATTTGTAATATTTTATGTTTTCATGCCCCTATTTGTAATATTTTATGTTTTCATGCCCCTATTTGTAATTTCCCCTTTGAATTTCAATACATTTTTCAATATCTTGGCTTTGACTACTATTAGGTGTTATAAGGTAGAAATACCATAAAAACACCACATTTGTTATAATGAGAGTATTCCACTAAAATGAGAGGTAAAATATCCAAAATTAGAAAAAAAACTATGTCAATTTGATGAAAGGAGTCAATTTAGGTCAAATCTCAAAAATCTTATGTCAATTTAGCTCAATTCAAGTTGAGATCTCTCATTTTAATGGAAATCCATGATTTTGGATGGAAATTGGTGATTTTGGTCAAAATGTCACAAATTTATTTTGAGAGGTCCCCAATCTCTCATTATAACAAATATGGTGTTTAAATTGTTACTCCCTGATAATTGCAGCTTAGATTGTTTTAAAACCAACACGAGTTGGCTTTGAAAAAGATTTTGAAAAGATGCTATTTCCTCGCATTTGATTGGTTCAAACTTTTTTTGGATCAAGGTTCTAGAGGTAGCCGTTTAAGGTACACCTATGAAACCAAAATTGGTCCAAACCCTACATCCACATTTATATTGCACAAAATATTCATTCTTGAGTTTTTTTTTTTTTTTTTTTTTTTCTTGCAAACTTCCTTATCCTTGTTTCTCCACAAATTGAGCTTAATTTCTCAAGAAATTCCCCATATCTTAGAGGCAAAAGTGGCTTATTTTAACCATTTATGGTATTTCTACCTTAAAAGCCGTGGGATGGTTTCAAAAACTGAATCAATGAGAGGCTTGACTTGAGCTCATAAATTAGTACTAAAATCTTCCAATTTCTCTACTTCATGTTTTGAACCTGAACTAAAGGTTTTTCATTTTTTAAAATTTTATAATGAGTAACCTAAATGCTTGTCTTAATGAAATCCAAATGCACATTAGAGGAAAAATGGGTTCAAGAGAAGGCCCCTATAGAAAGTGGTTGGAGGGGTCAAAAGCATTTAAATGTAATGTCCTTTTTCAAATGAAAAGAGACTAATACCCTATACCCACTTACAAGTACTCTATGAAAGTATTTTTTTTACAATATTATATGTTATTTGTTTGATGAGTGTCCTTGTTTGATTGAGAATTCTAGTTCTAGTTTATTCTTGTGCCCCACTAAAGGTCCTTACATTTGTCATTGTCATGTTATGATATTGTTTCCGTCATCAATCCTTTTGTCATGTACCATAGTACATTTGAGTACTTCACACATGGTAGAGACCCTTGTGTAGGTACCTTACCTATGTTTCTCCTACCTCAATAAATAGGGTGGTTTGTCAAGGTGTAGGGGCCTTCTCTTGAGCTCATTTTTCCTCTAATGTAAGAAACTAATTGAGTTTCATCTCTAAAGTCAAGACAAGACTCAATCTCTTGCAGCTAAAAAGCTTAAAACACCATATTCATCAAAATGGGAGATTGTGAACCTCTCAAAATAACTATGTTGATCTTGACCTAAACCGGCAATTTTCATTAAAAGTAGAGTTTCCAGCTAAATTGACATAAAAGTTCCTTCTGATTTTAGTTTAGTTTTGAAAGGTTTTATTGCAATTTAGCTTGAGTTGAGCTAAATCACAATAAAAATTGTTGTCAAATTCCTTTCAATTACCTCTCAATTTAGTGGAAATCTCCCATTTTCATGAATATGGGGTTTTAACCCCTAAAGGACCAAGCAGCCCTTTGCAACCAGTACAATACAAGGTGTATTTCTTGTATTTGAAGAGTATCCACACCTTTATTACATACAAGATCAACAAACAAGTTAGAATATAGATCAATGTTGTTTTAGTGAGGTACGGTAGTCAAAAAATCTAAAAGTTATGGACAAAAATAGAGCAACAAAAAACACCAAGAAAAAGGACACTTTACTTTTTGTTTTTTAGAAAACAGTAAAAATTTAAAAAAAACAAATTAAAATTAGCCTATATTTCCTAACTTGAAGGTGCTCCTTCTCCATCAAATTCATTTTTGGAAAAAATAAATTGTGTTTTATGCGCTTGCTCAAAAGTAGTGCACTTTGAGCACATGTAAAAGGTGTATACTTTACTATTTGTGAACTATCTTTCGAAGGATTGTGTAGCTTTAGTAAAGGAACTTGTATTTCAATTTTGACCTTTAGGTTGCATGTTTGGGTCCAAAATAATACTAAAAACCCCCAAAATGGCCAAGGTAGACAAATAATTGAGGGTTGTTTAAAAATAGTAAAATAATTAAAAAGAAATTCAAAAATTTACAAAATCATTTGTCTAATTGTCACATATACCTTCTTCTAAAGTTTCAAGTCAAATAAGCTTAAGATGCAAAAGTTAGAAGCCAAAACCCACCCGTCAAAGATTAAAGGGACAAAAAAAAAGACAAGTGTTTCTTGCAACAACCTTGCTCCATTCTTCTCCTCCGGAGGTGAAAAATGGGGCGGTGAGAAGTTTAGCAAGAGAAGTTTCACCTCTCACAACCCATGTATCACCTTGTTGTGCTTGTTTTTATCATCAATTGACTCCTCTTGTTGGTGGTGGAGAGTGTCATAGTTACAATACTGCATTTTCTCAAAGCAGGTAATCATTCCCTATTCTCATTCTCCAAACAAACAAACAGGATGTCACACCATCTTCACAAAGAATGAACTCCTATTGGCTTCTCTTTCCTCTCCACAACTTCTCAATCTCTATTCTCTTTCCATTCTTTGAGAAGGTACTCCTTCCTACATTAGTTAGAATTTAATAGAGTCCAAGCAAGAGAGATTTACTCTAACTTATTATATTCTGTGTTGAAAGAAAACTAAAACTAAATCTTGCATTGTCTTACACTTATTGTTTGTTTTTGTTTAGTGTTTTATATAAATCACTATTACTTGCCTTTCTCAAGTGTTTTGTACTATCCACTAAGCTTACTACTCATTGCGTTTGATACATTCCTACGCGGCTGGTGAATGTGCATATTAGAACCTTTGTCCTTGTCTCATGTAGTGCGTCGAGCCGTCGACTACCGGTAATGTCCTTTATGATCTGAACGTCATTTGCCTTTCATTTCTTTGAGTGATTACAACTCGCTCCTCTTTCTTTTTGCTAGAAAATAATGATTTTTTTAATCTCTTATTTGCTACGTAGGAAAAACCATCATAGTTTTAAACTTATCTGCTATGTAGTCTCTTCAAGAATTCTAACCTCCAAAGGAAAAACAAAAATCAAAAACCAAATAACAAAATAAAAGAAAACCAAAAAATAAAACAACAGTTACATATACTTGTCACCAATTGATGTGCTTAACCCCTAAGGCCCAAGGAACCCATTTTGGGCTTTATAAGAACGCAAGGAGGCTTTATTGACTTCATAATTTGGAATTTTTTCATGAAATTTTTAGGATGGATGCTACTCATCATAATTTACATGTGAAGCTTTATTTCATGTCACTTGGATAAGTATTGCAAAAGTTAGAAGGTTTTTTCAATTTCAATGTCAAATCAGGCAGCAAAAAAAGTTTTCTAAATTTTTTTATTTTATTTTTATAGAATTGTATAGATTGATACCTACTCAAAAAGAATTGAATCACTCAATTTCAAATAATGAGGTAAGAGTTACAAGGAGTTTTCTTTTGCGGGCAATGAAGGTAAGAAGAGGGTAGAAAAAACATATAAATTTATCTTTTACTCTCAATTTTGAAAAATTACAAATGAAAATGAAAAATAAAGTTACTAATTATCTATTAGAGCATTCTCACCATTGGGATTAACAATGTTCAAATTCTTCCAAAACTTATTAGCATATAAGTTACATCTTTCATTCATCAAGACCTTTCACTTTACAATTTTTGTAAAAATGAATCCAATTTTTTTTTTGGTTAAATTTTTTTTTTGGTTAAATTTTTTTATATACGCTTTCAACCCATTTTCCGACATATTGCAAAAATTGCATAAGAAATACAACATATGTGTTTTTTTCTAAAAAGTTTGAAAATCAAAACTTCACCTTTTGGAAGGATTAGAAAAACTTACATTTTGAAATTTAGGCACATTGATCTTGCAATTGATGGGGATGTTCATTTTGAAATTTTGGGACAATGTACTTGTGCAAGTCAACTAAAAGATCCTACGATTGGATTTGTTAAAAATAAATTTCAATGAAGATTTTGCCCTTGATTTGGGGACTAATATTTTGAAGCAGTTTTGGGCCTCTAAACACAAAAGAATTTTAGGGGTTAAAATTATAAAACTTCCCTCACTCTCTGAGAGAATCCATGCCAATCTCGTGAAAGAGAGACCGACCTAACAACCTCAAAATTGGCAAGCAAAAGAAGAAAAAAAATAGTATTATCCAAAACTAGAGCTTGGTATCATTCAAAATCAGAATTTGGTATAATCCGAAACTAGAATTTGGTGTTATTCAAAACTAGAATTTGGTGTTATTCAAAACTAGAATTTGGTGTTATTCAAAACTAGAATTTGGTGTTATTCAAAACTAGAATTTGGTGTTATTCAAAACTAGAATTTGGTGTTATTCAAAATTAGAATTTGGTGTTATTCAAAACAAGAAATTGGTGTTATTCAAAACTAGAATTTGGTGTTATTCAAAACTAGAATTTGGTATCATTCATACAAAACCAAGATCATCCAACCAGCGCTGGAAGGAAATGGATTGTGAAATAGCTAGTAGCCCAAGCGGACCTAGCAAGGCCTTGAGCGGAGTTGGAAGGGAGGGGTGATGGAAACCCAAGCAATAGGGGGCTTCAAACATCAAGTTTTTTAGATGACTCACATTGCAATTCACCTTGGTGAATTCATTAGTGAACAGCAAGATGACTCACTTCTAAAATTCACTCCTAATGTGATGCACTTTAGAAGTGAATTTCAAAAACTCACTTTTGAGCGGCTCATCCTCACAAGTGTCTCAGATGCTCGGACCCCCAACTTGTGCACAAACCCTAATTACAAATTTACGGGTGTGTCAGACTCTGGGCATGCAAGTGAACAAAAATAATTCACTAGTGAGCGGGGACCTTGTGAGGTGAGAATCTTGTAGACTAGATTTGATGGTTCAAGCCCCTAATGAAACCCAAATCCAAAAGCATAGAATTGATGGGTGACATAACCATTTAATAACGGGCTTGTCACTATGGCCAAAAGTGAGTTGTAAACAATTGCAAACTGTGGAAGAAGACAATTGTGTGGGCTCTTAGGAAATTTGTAAAAAGGCAGCATTGGACCTAACACTATCTCTATGAACCATTCCACAATCTTGGGTATCTAAATACATGAGTGCATTCAATGAAGCTAGTTTTTGCTTTCCATGATGGACCACGTTGTCATGATCATCCTTAGCAAAAAGAAAAATAAAGAAAAAGAAAAGGAAAATTGCCTTTTTTTTTCATCTAGCAAACTTTCTTTTATCATCCATCCAACTAAAAAACATCTATGTTGATGTTTAAGGCTCAAGCAAGCTTTACATCACGTCTCCAAAATTTTGGGAATGATCTTTAATATTTGGAATAGATCTTGCAAGTGTGTTTGGAAAGATTTTTGGGCTTTACTTGCTAGTGTCTTGAGTTTCTCATTTTTAACACAATTTCTAAGTGCTTGCATTGGACATTGCCTATGTATATATTATGATTATATATTTTAGAGAATTTTGTTGGGTTTTTATCTTGTATTTTAACCCGTAAAATTTCTTTGTATTTTCATGCTCAAATGGGTTGAAATTAACCTCTCTCAATAAAATGATTACTGGATCATTTTTTTGATTTTTTTGTAATAATTTCATTGTAAGGTCTATTTTTTTGCTTACTTATGTCCACCATCTCAAAATTCTAGACTTTGCAAGGGCATATTGCTTTAGATAATAACGCTCAAAGTAAGATCAAAACATCTAAGATGTCAATTTCTATTCTGGTCATCCAAAATGATATCTTCTACCTTAAGAATTTCTTGTGCAATTTGAATTTCTTGTAGAACATGAAGTTGGCTATATGTTTCACAAATTTCATGATCATCCAATGCTTAAAATATAGTGGGAAAAAATTAGAAGCAATAACTACTTTGTTGAAATTGTCATTACACTAAGATAATTTCACTAAAGAAATTCTTATTGTAATAGATATCAATTACAAAATCTACACTATGTAAGCCTAGAACATTGCCTAGAACATCATTGGTAGAGTACTGGTCAAAGGAATTTTTTGTTTAGAAAATAAAATAAAATAGAAATTCTTACATAGTCAAGGAGAGCTAACTGCAAATTTTGCCCAGTGACCAAGCCATTGTAAGGTGCTTTTGAACATTTTGTGGGTAACACCCTTCCCAATCTCTTTATTTTTGATTTTTTTTAGGGATGCCCATGTTGAGTTCATTGACACCTAAATCACATATGGTACCATATCTCACTCAAAAATTATTCAACTCCAATTTTTTTGGGAGGAATGCAAGCTTTTCAACATGAGCACATACACCCTTATTTACATAGTCTTATCTTAAGTACTTACATGGAATATGCTTACTCAAATATCCAAAAAGCCCAAAGCGGACTCTTTGACCCCTTGATCCTTTAGGCCTTAGGGGTTAAAGTTTAGTTACACCAAATTATGTTTATTAATGCAAGACTCCTTCACACTAATTTGAATGATTTATTTTTATTTAGTGTGAAAATGTGGCATGCATCAAGTATTGTTTGCCAAATAGAGTTCTTACCATTACCTTTTGCTATCTCTTACAAAAAAAGATTGGTGGGATAGCCTTGGTGATGTGCCACACACACTCTCTAATTGAAATATGTGCTCACAAAACCTCCTCTAAATATTGCCAGCTTGGGTTACACTTTTAAGAACAATATTTAAACATTGTAGCCTACAAAACATTTGTACGGCTCTAAAAGAAAAAGTTCATGGAAGATCATATATACCTTCATTGCCATTGGTAACTCCAATCAACAAGCCATGATTCTACTTGCTATAAAAAATGATGGTTCCAAGTGTACTAGTTGAATAACTCCAATACTTCGATTGGTATTAAGCTTTGTGACAAAACTTTTTATGTTTCTGATTGCGACAGATAAAGTTTTGATAGCTCTAAAAAATATCATGCAATTTTGACTGAAACAACTGAGTCATGCTAATGTCTTCACCTCTTGCCTCTTGGCATATTACTTGCTACAGAAAACAAGAACAAGCAAATGTTTGTGCAAGACAATCTTTTCAGAAGCTGATATTCACAACCTCCAAGATGTCAAAAATTCCTTCAAGCTTAGAAATAATTTGCTCTTATTTTAGAAAAATTTATTAAATGCTCTGATTAATTTGAAAATGAAAAACATTGTTCCCTCAAATTATATAAATTTATTTGAAATATTATTTTGAACAATGTTTGCAAACACAAAAAAAAAAATATGAGAATCTAGCAAAAATCTATTTTGTTTCTATTTTCCAAAATTGCATAGTTTTAATATTGTTTACTAGGAATCACACATAAAAATGTTCTAGCTTCCCACAATGTTAATTTATAGAAAATTCTAGCTAAATTATATTTCAATAATCATTGTGACCTTGTTAGACAAATTTTCTTGATATCTGTGTTAAATACTTAAATTAAGTGATTCAAAGTACCTTTATGTTTTGCTCCAAAAAGCTGAAAATATACAAAAGCGATTGAAAGTTTGAAACATTATATGCAGTATTCATTGATTTGGGAAAAACCCTATTTTGGGACTTTTGTATTTATATTTTTGAAATATTCTTCATTATATTTCATTAAGAATTTAAACTCAAAAGTCCCAAAATCAAATTTCCTCCAACTTAATGAAAATTGTAAATTTGTAATCATATCAACCTATAGATTCTATTCCACCTTTTTTTAATTTTAATTGTATAATGTTGCACAAATTAATTTTTTATAATAAGGTTTTAAACCGAAAAAATTTGCGTAAAGTATATTTTAGTTATGAAGATTTACACTATGAGAACACGATGAATTTTCAAATTATTCTTATAATCAAGAGCATTCAATGGTTTGGATAATATTTCATAAAACATGATATTTGTTCATTTGGGAAAATTTCTTTTCCAAAACAAGTTTGAGAGATAATGGATTTTTCATTTGTGATTATTTGGTGATTTAGAGAGATTTTTTTAATAATTCCTTCAAGATGTTTCATTAATGATATAAGGTCTTGGAGAAATCATCGTAGAATTCACTCCTCAATTCACTCTAAATCACAACAAATCTCTTAAAAACATGAAAGCCAAAAGTCTCATAATTGAATTTTTTTCCCAAATTAACAAATATTATGTTATAACCTAAAGATTATTTCTAGTAGAGTTGTAAGCATTCTATAAAGTCATTTGAAGCCACAAACACAATATTTATTAATCTGGGAAAAAACTGATTTTGAGACATTTGAATTTCTGCACTCTTGATTTTTGAGAAAAAAATATCAGAAAGTGCCAAATTTTAGTGCATTGCCCAAAATTGAAGACAAAAACTTTTTTTCTAAATCTCCACCATACAAATATGTGTAAAATAAATAAATTAATGAGTGCAAAACAATTCAGTCTATTTGACTGTGCGGACTGTAAGATTATAACATTTGAAGTGAGAAAAACAACTTCTTTGCATTCTTGCAAAACAAGGTCAGTAGACTTTGAGCCTTCTTAGAGTAAAATTTTTGCTCTATACAAAAAAAAAGCTTTTTGACCATTCATAAGTATGTAATGTTAGGTCAACTCTTGAAAATTTTCAAAAGCAAATATAGAATCTAGCTTATTCTAAATCACCTTGCAATGCAAGGAGGTTAAGTGAATTGGCAATACATTAGTCATTCTTTCATGATTTTTGTGCACTAAATAGTTCTTTTATTTGAAATCTAAACAACAAAAAGTTAGAGACAAACATTTGAAATATGTGAAAAAAAATTCAGGAGCCTTGGTTTTATAAAATAAAAGATAGTAGGGCCTCAAATTAGAGGAAAATATAATTTCTTGAAATTATCTAAACATTGTTAACAAAGTTTAACTCCCTTTAGAATGTGATGTGAGAGCTTTATTTAGTTATTTACTTTCACAAGTGTACAATATGATTTTTTAGTTACATACTTGCCAAATTTCAAAAGTTGATGAGTGTTTTAGCATAAAATTCACCAAAGATGCCCAAACTACTTGAGCTGCCCAAATTCTTTTGAGCAACATCACTTTTGACCCAAGTATCCAATTTGGGAAAAAATTACTATTCCACTTAGAGGATAAATATTTACATCTTGTGTAACAATTTTGAGAACATCCAATAAAAATGAACTGCATATGACACTACCTGAGTTCTCAAGTGGTTATTGAACAAACATTTGGTCCTTTAGAGGGTTAACCCTTGAAAGCTAGTTGGATGGTCATGCCTGCCCTCTATAGTGGTATTTACAATGTTGTGGCAAGTGCCCACCATTAAAATGTTTTTTCTTAAAGTTGCAAAAGTCAATAGTGCATGGTGCAATTGGTGCCCTCATGAAAATTGCAAAAAGGGCAACATAGGACCTAACACCGTGATTTTGAGTCCTCTCACAATTTGGATTATAAAAAAAATGAGTGCCTTTGTTGAGATTATTTTTTGCTTTCCATGGTGCTCCATGTATCTATGATCACTTCTACAAAAAACTCAAGTGAAAAACTACTTTTCTTTGTAGTATAGAGTGTTTTATGGATGCTGGAGGACGATTTTTGTCCTTGTTCACATTTAAGGGTTAAGAGAGTACTTATTGAATACTCTTCCAAGACATTAACTCCAAAAGTCCCAAAACCAAAAAAATTCACAAATTAAAGTATATTGTGTTTGTAGAGTAAATTATTTTTATTTAGAAGTTAGAAAATTTCAACTAGAATTTCATAAAATTTACATATCTATAAGGCCATAATTAGTTAATCACACTAAGTCAATAAATTCCTAGCCCCTTACTAAAATAGGAACCTTAACTACTATATTAGTATGTTTTCATCCAATATTTGTTTTGTTAACCCCTAAAGGATTGTAGTCCCTTTGAGGGACAAATGGAATTTCAAGCATGTACCTTTGGTTCAACTACTTTGGGTGATTTTATGAAACCTTTATGGAAGATGAGAAATTCAAAGATTTGTGTGGGCCAAAGCATTTCTTTTTGGCAAAAACCTAATAAGTTCAGCCAATTGAGAGTGATCCCTTGCTATTTAAACCAAGTTGCTATTGACACCTGCCAGTTTTTGCTAGAAAATAATGCCCTCATGTGGGCATCTTATTTTCTCTTCATTCCACCTTTTATTGAAGAAGTTATGCATGAATTTTTTTTAAATGGGCAAAGGTAGGCAACCCAAAAACTTATGTAAAAATTGCATTTCTTCAAAATAAAGATATGAAACAATTTCTTTTTACTAATATATATGTGGGAAATTTTGAGTCATTCGATTTTGATTGATGAGATGAAAGTTATGAGAACTTTTAGTTTGCTGGTACATTAGCAAAAGTTTGAGCCCTCCAAGAGCCCCCTACAAAGTCTCTAAATGGGTCCTAAAAGTTAAAACATGTACTTACAACAACCAAAAATCACAAATCCCCTATTTTTGCTCACCCTTTGAATTCAATGCAATTATGAAAATTATATTATTACAACGTTACTCCAATTAGACAAAAACTATGGGTACAAATGTGCAATAGGACCATAAATTTTGCTTTACTGTATTTGAATAGATGAGTGAAGTACTTGGATAATGACTAACTAGTACATTTATAAATTTTATGAGTGCAATGCCTTTTTTATTAATTTGGATTGTGCATGTGGCTTAGGAGCCTTAGGTCCTTCATATAAGGTAGCAATGGGTATGTTGAGTGTCCTTTTCTTGTACTCACTCTAGGCTCTAGCCAATTCCATTAGCAAAATTTTGAACCCTCCACAAGGCCCTAATCAATTGACATTCTTAACATTTATTGAGCCTAGGCTAGGTACATTAGAAGCATGTGAGAACTTGTGTGAAGTGTCTCTACCTCGTATGACTTTCCTATTGTACATCACAAAAACTATGAATAGAAAATGGCAATTTAGTACCATGTCACAATTTTTTAATTATTCTCCTAATGTTGTACACAATCATAACTAAATGTTACCCTCACAAGTACTAAGTTGAAGATTTTAATATAAAAAAAGGAACATGGTAATATGTACATGTAGTTGTGACACCCAATGAAAATTGGACATGCCAATGTGACTATGTGAGCCATGATTGTACTCAAAGGCATAGTAAATGCCATATTCATTAAATTGGGAAAACGTAATTCCCAAGTTGTACCTCACCTAAAATTGAAAAAGTCACCTTAAACCCATTTGAGAGGTTTAAGGTGATCACCTTAAACCTAGTTAATAAACTTTTTGTCCAAAGTTTCAGAAGTCTTGTTATTTTGTGGAACAAATAGGTTCCATTCACAGCTTCTTGGGTAATAAAGAGCATATTTCTAGAAGATATATATCTCATTTTATTGGAAAACAATCAAGTGTGCACTTGACAAAAAAGGGCCAGAATTCCCAAAATGGTCAAAAGTTCCCAATTTAATGAATATGACATTAGCCATTAGTAGGGTGTAAGGAATTTTTGTTATCCCAACATACAAATTAAAGCAATTAAGGAGACCTCTTGAAAGGGGTTTTTAGGGGCCTTGTGGAGGGCTCATATTTTTGCTAATGATAGCTTAGTTTGTCAAACCTTGGGGGCTTTTAGAGGGCTCAAAGTGCTTTTCCTAATGGGTGTGGTTTTGAGAAAAACTTTATCTACCAGCAAACTAAAACTTCTCATAACTTTCATCTCATCAATCAAAATTGAATGATTCAAAGTGTCCCACATGAATACACTCAAAGAAAATTGATTTTTAATTGACTAGTTCACAACGACTGCAAGTGTCCTAAACAACTATAAATGAGTCATTGTATAGTTGTTTAGGACATTTGTAGCTGCTATGAGCTAATCATTTAGGCCACATTTTTCTTCTAGTGATAAGTTTAAAGAACCAATTTCATATTTTTATTTTAAAAAGTAGAGTTTTTGAAGAAGTTTTTGGACTGCCCGCCTAGGCCCATTTTCTAGAAATTCATGCATAACTTCTTCAATAAATGACAAAATGAAGAAAATTTTAGATGCCCATGGCAGCATGGCCCTACACATATCTTTGAATTTCCCATCTTCCATAAGTTTTTTAGAAAATCACACAAAGTAGTTTAACCATAGGTACAACCGTACATGCCCAAAATCCCATTTGTCCCTCAAAAGGGATAATGGTCCTTTAGGGGTCAAAATGTCAATGTTTTGGCCCCATTTTCACATGGTTAAGAAAAGTGAAGAAAAAAAGGGTTCCAAACTTCTACCTATGGAGTAGGGTTGTTATTTCAAGTGAGTTGAAGCTGTCGGATAGCACGGAAGGGCAGACAAATTGGATAGCCTGACAAGCAGACAAATAAGACCAAACGGGCACATTAGGACATTTTTAGGATTTTTGACCTAATTATGGAAGAATCAAATTATAAATTTTCATTTTTATTATATGATAAGGCTTTGAATCCACATTTTCACTTTGTGTTGGCCACAATAAGTGTCACTAGCATGTACAAAGTAAGCTTTTTTTATCATTTTGGACCATTTTTTAAAGTCAACTATGAGTTGACTTCACTGGACGGACCTTGACCTCAATCAGATAC
Source organism: Ulota crispa (assembly GCA_963920765.1). Lineage (NCBI taxonomy): Eukaryota > Viridiplantae > Streptophyta > Bryopsida > Orthotrichales > Orthotrichaceae > Ulota > Ulota crispa. Next base: position 36,662,970 of record OY987242.1, read on the forward strand.
TTTGGACGTACGGGCAGGTGGGCAGACAGGCGGCCCAATGTAACAACCATGCTATGGACCATGGTCAAAACTCAAAAGTGCGAGACATGTAAGCAATTTTAGTAAACACAAACAATCATCACAATTTCCATGTCAACACACTTTTTTGCCTTGGTCCTAAATTCCTAATATCTTAACCCCTAAAGGACCATTGTTCCTACAAAGGACAAATGGAATTTTGGGTAGGTACCTACGGCCTCAATTTTTGTCCTAATTTTTTGAAACCTTTTTTGAAGATAGAAAAACACATTAGCTTTTGGGAAATATAATTTTTATTCAATTGATGCCAAGGAGCAAAAGTTATGCCCAAATAAGCATAAATTTGGGAACTAGGGGCAGCAAAAAAAAATCTTATAAAAACTTGAAAATATTTTATTTTATTTTTCTTATAGATTATATCTTTGCCTACATCTGAAGCTTTGATTCATTCCATTTGGACTAGTTATGAGAAAGTTATGGACAATCTTGTTTTTTGGGCAGTTCAAGCATCTTCTTGAAAAAATAACTTATAAACTTCATTTTTGAATGCAAGTTTAACATTTTTACAAAAAAATTGTTGGAGAGGGTGAAGTTTGCTTTCTAGAACAATCTCACCATTGGGATTATTGTGTTTCAATTCCATTGTAGGGTTATTAGCAATTTAAGTTTTTGTTCAATCTCATACCTTCTTCTATGGTTCTACCTAATGTTTTTTTAAAGAATGAAAATTAAGTATTTTTTTTTTTTGAATTCCCAAGATTCCAAACTCAACTTCCCACCATGCAAAAATAGAATTCCAATTTTGTGGTGCAAAATTTTTAAGTAAAAAATGTTCAAAGTTAAAAATGTTCAAATTAAAAAATCTAATCAAGCAAGGTGCAAAAAAAGTTTTTTTTTACACTTTAAATGCATATATCTTCTAATCAGTGTTGTTAGAGTTCTTGAGTTTTGCATGACACATTCCTATAGTAGTTTAGCACAAGATTCTACGGTCAGATATGCAAGATGCTTGATTTTCAAACTTTTTTACTCTTTGCCATAAAAATGACAGTTTTGAATATCTTTTGACAAAATAAAGGCCATGGTCCTTCAGGGGTTAAATTCTTAATGTCTTAGTTTTGTTTTTGGTCTCTTCTAAGTCTTAAAGGCATTTTAATCACTGTTGTGACTTTGGACTGCCCATCTGTCTACTAGCCCGTTTGTCCAAAGTGCCAGATGTGATGTTTGTCTATTTATGTAGACAACTCATAATTAGTTTCAAAAAATGATAAGAAAAAAAAGGCTTACTTTGTACATGTTGGTGACACTTATTATTATCAATATGAGATCAAAATGTGGATTTAAAGCCATATCATGCAGTAAAAATGGAAAGTAGTAAGTTTGATTCTTCCATTTCTTAAGTCAAAACCCTAAAAATGTCTTAAAAAGTAAGAGTGGATAGACACATCATCCATGCCATCTTTTTTGTGCATACATCTTGTATTGTTTGATAACCAAATATTGTTATATTGGCCAATATAACAACCCTAACTTTAATAGAATAGGGTCGTTGGCTCTAAAAGTGTTTGGTTATTTTGAACCGTCCAAGTAGGGGTCACTAAAATGGTGCACCAAGCCTTCTAAAATCTAAATGGATGACACTTTCTTTATTCAAAAATTGTACTTGTGCATGCATGGTTTTAGAATCACAAGAGAGTGACATGAGCTACCATTAAGTGTGCGTATTGGCCATAAATGTGTTGAATTCTGCCTTTCAATAAAATATAGATATATGTCATACTAAAATAAAATGAAAACATGTTCTCAATCATGATTTGAGCATTGGAATATGGAATGGGGGCTTGCATGCTTTAAGAGCTAGCTTATTGAAGCATTCTTGGTTTTATGGTGGTTGCTTTTAGCACTCATGTGCTCCATTTACAAATTACAAGCCACCTTTGCATCATGAATGCTACCACCTATGATCAAGAATAGATACCTATGCACCTTTTGTTTTGATAAATTGTAGTTAATTTATACCAATTCAAAAAAATTCAATTTAAATGGTCATAGAATTGTTTCTTCTTTGACTTTCCAGCAAAAATATTTCTAAGAACACCATATTAGGAAAATTGGAAAAAATAGAGGTACCAAATTGTACCTCACTTCAATCTAAAATAGTCACCTCAATTTGAATTGAGGAGGTCACCTCAAACCTAGCTAATAAACTTTGTCCAAATTTTCAAAAGTTAATAAACTTTCTATTCAAAATTTTCAGAAGGTAATGAACTTTCTATCCAAAAAGAGAATATTTCTAGAAGGTATATATCTCATTTCATTGGAAAACAGTCAATGAATTCCTAATTGAATGAATATGACGTTCTCTAAAAAGAAAAAAAACCAGAAGTTCCACTTTGTACAATTTGGCCCAATTTACCTAATGCAACTTGAAGTTGCTAATCTGATTTTATTTTAGTACAGACATCATCTTTCCCTTAGATGGTCGGTTTACGAGCCGATTACCTTACCATCATTTTAACAAAGTCGTTGTTACTCAATGTTTATAGTGTTCAAAAGGGACATACGTTACTAAGGGTCTCAAGAATGAATCTAAATTGCTGCTTTGTAGTTTGGAGTAGATTCATTTTTCAAACTTCAGCCGAACCAGCTACTGCCCTTAGCCCTAGTAAAGGTAGTACCAGACACCTTTTAATTGCATGAGCAGTGCATGAGTTTACGACTTCACGTCCCTAATTTAGTGGGGAGACCAGAAGTCTGAATAACCCGTCAGAATGGTTAATACGTAATATTAATGTAATGTGAGACGTTTCCCAGGCTCCAGCCACCCTTGCTTGAATTGAGCCAAGTGACCAGAGGTTCTGAATCTCCGCATTCAACAAGAGGTTTAAGTGCAGTAAAGACACAAAATCGACACTAACTAAGGGACTTCATGGTAGGCGTAGTTCACGTGAGTGTGGTCCTCTCGTAGCAGCAGGTTTACTGTTGAAGTTTCATGAGCGACTGCCATCTCTAATCCTTCAAAATCTATTTCTGACAGTCCCCCCTAATTGAGGTTGACTAAAGTGAATGATTGCCTTCAATCATGTTGGAGGAGAAATAATTCCCTTCAGCCAGCCCCCCCGAGCTGTACCACTTGGCTACAGATTGTGAAATGGTCTCTGCAAGTGCAAGCTTGATCACATCCAACTTCGATATAAAAGCCTGAGTGAGTGAGTGAGTGCCAGATTAAATGAGTTTTAAGTGCCTGATCGCTGCTTCAAAGTTTACAGAAGTACTAATCCAAGTCTAACGGACATGCTAGCTAGTTTTACGAGAATATCTAAAACTCTTAATAAAATAAAATAATACAATCGTCAATCGTTAAATATGCACCCCAGGCCCCAGTATGGGTCCAGTGATGCTAGCATCGATGAATAATGAGTAATGGCTGCATGCAAATTGTCTAAAACCTAAGATTTAAATCTAAGCTGACGGGCTTGTGACGAGCTTCCATGCAGTGCTGCAAATAACCACCTGCTCTTTCCAGGTAAGGTGGATTCGGTTGTCGATAATGACCATACCCCACCCCTTCTTGTATCTGGACAAAAGTCACAAAAAACAATGTCAGTTCAGCAATGCGTATTTATTTAACAAAAAGAATGTCGTCATCAATCATGGGAACTTCGGTAGGTTACACTATATCGGTATATCATTAATACTCATACTAAATATTATTTTTAATAGTAAGCTTCAGTTGTTGTCATGATAAATTAATTCTATCTGGTACGGGGATCGATGATTCGATACGATATAACTGTTCCATGAAAAATAGTATAATATATATATTTCTGGTACTTACTACTACCTTTTGAGAAGAGCTTGAACGTCATCAATAACGTCAAGACTGAAAGGAGCAGGTTCGAAACCGACGTGTCGGAGGCGAGAATCCCAATAGATTCCCAACTCTTGTCTTTCCATATTCTCCGAAGGATCACAACTCAACATATTCACCAGCTTCCGAGCACAGTTCCTCTCCAGCATGAGCCGCTCATTGCTGGCTCTAGGGAAGCTCTCTTCCAACGAGTCGAAGAAGAGCGAGTAAAACCGCAGAGCCTCCCGAAAACAGCTCAAAAAATCTGATGCGTCCAAGTTGGCTTCATCCTCCACAATTATCATGATCTACAACAATACATCAACACGTCAGAATCCAAAACTTCATACATACGACATACGAACAGTCCTGCATCATCAGAGGTCATAAAGAGTCTATATATATTGCCATTATCATGATAATTACCTGGTATGTATATATATCAAACAACATTCGTAGAGAGGGAGTGATTGATTCAGAGAAATCTGCAGTAAAACTCATACGTTTTCATTAACATGATGCTAACTAAATTTAGATTTCAACAGCCCAATGAAGATCTTAGCTCTGTAACTTACAATCACGATGTTTTTTATTACTCGTAGTAAAGGTTTTGAGATAGACGTACTCATATTGGTATTTGTACATTGAGGAAAGTGTAAAGACTCTGTCGTTGGGACAACGGAGGGGATGTCCTACAGTTGCTTGTGAACTTGTGACTGAGATGAGATCTATACATGTGTCATGAATCATTCAACTACGCAGGGAGCTAATTAATTTATTAGCCTACCAAGACTGACTAGTGTTTTAATTAACCCCTGGCATTAACTTACACTAGTGATAATGAGATTTTTTTCAGAGTATTATTACCGGTATACCTTGGGATTAGCGCTGCGAAACGTGTGAAGGAGTCGGTCACGAGGACAGCAGTGCTCTTGGGGTTCGGAACTGATGTGATGGAGGGTTTGAACGCAGACGATTGCTAGAGCTTCCGTGCCGTCTTGACGCAGGTTCAGTATGGCCAGATCGAGAAGCTCCAAGCGGGGCTGGTGGAGCACTCTGCCCTCGAAAGGCACGCCCATGAGGCGAGCGAATCGTTCCAGGCGGTGCATGACTTGCTTCATCACCTCAAACGCTGATTCTTCAGGAGAGCTGACGACGCTGGTAAGGCGGAGGTGAGGGGTCACTTCAGTCTGCGTTGCTAGCGCTTCTAGAAACGTTGGCCATTGAGTGCAAAACGTGCTACTGATGTCGATGATGTGAATTCGAGCTTCTCCCTCCATTGTTTCTAGAAGAACTCCGTTTCCTGCTACATGGCCAAATGTCGTCCAGGGACTGGCTTCCTGCAAAATAGTCCTCTGAGTCAGTAATACAGGTTTGGAAGAAATCATACTAGGTTAGTACTACCACACTGGAACCTGGAGTGCTGGAAAAATCATATGAACTAGTTTAGTACCACACTGGAGCCTGGAATGCTTCGTTACTGGAAAAATCACACTGTCTAGTTTAGTATCACACTGGAGCCTGGAGTGCTGGAAAAATTATACGTCTAGTTTTAGTTCCGCACTGGAGCCTGGAGTGCTTCGTTACAAGCCAGCTTACAAGGTTGTGTTTGAGAAGGAATCGACAACTCTGTGAATTTTTGTTACAGAGACGAGCTGGACGTCGTGTTTAAGAAGGATTATGTGTACCTGGAACTCGAGAATCATGTTGCGCACGGTCTCAAAGCAGTACGTCTTCTCAGCAGCGGCACTAAGGTTGTGGTGGCAACGGGGACCGGTGTCCGAGATCTTGCAGAGAAGAGCTTGGACAAAGTAGCTGACCAGCCGCTGGTCGGAGTCTCCGTATGGGGAGGCGCTCTCGTTCAGAATCCACATGAGGCTTTGAACACGGGCAGAGTCTTTCTCCTCGATGGCCCTCGCACAGTCGAAAAGCAGCGTCTTCGCCCACGAGGACTGCGTGGGGAACAACGCCATGTTGTTGTTGGTGGTGTTGTTTTGGGAGCTGCCAGCGTAGTCTTCGACTTGCACAGTCGCCGAGACTGTTGTCGCTTGCATGGTGGTGGAATACCATTCTCTAGGGCCTGATTGATGTTGCAGCAGCCTCGAGTCTGCCGAATCCATTCCAGCCGGGTGGTAGTGTGCGAAGAAGAGCTGGTAGGGGTTTCGACATTCTTCTGGTCGTGCCATGATGTCAATCATGGGTTCGCTACTTTTACCACAGATTAGATGGCGTAAAACACAGGTAAAAAACTTCTGGCTCTAATAGGTCCAGTCGATGTACGAAACTGATCAGAAACCTCTAAAGCTACCTGCTAGATTAAGAAACAAGCTGGTTCTACTTTTTCCCTTCTAGAATTTGCTGCATCAAGTACGAAATTAGAGTATTCCGTATACAGGGAACGAGTCGCTGTATCAATAACATAGACACTTATTGTGCTCAACTCTAAGTTAAGTTTACTGTACAAGATCGACGCATTCTCTGATAATTCTAGTACTAATTTACTGAGTACATTACAGACAACAAGAAATTTTCGGCTACACAGGTTCTCGACAAACAGTTGATATCTACACAGACCTAGAGCATGCAGTGAGCAAATAGTATAAGGATTAGCTTTGTTGAATAGCTGCCGGCTACACAAACGAGTTTGACTGTAGTACGAATCTATCCATTGGTATCCACAGTACAACCCTAGCTCCATGCCAGACTAGTACAACTCCAGGTTGAGCTGGGCTGATAAAAACAAGTGCTGCAACGTCCGTATATCGGCTACAACTAGTTGTGCTACAGGAATAATACTAACGTGATCCGTTTTCATTGGGAACAACAATGAACGTCAAATATCTAGCTACCTATGTCACAAGTGGAATTATAAGCCAGGCAGCACGTTGATTCCCTTTTGGAGCAGATTGGATCACCAACACTTGTCCATGAGAGATGAGATGAGATGGAGTAGTCAAGTCATATATGGTAGGGTCTTGGGAAGCGCTCCAACATATGCTCTGGAGACAGTTCAAAAAGCATCTGGGAATCTGCAGAGCTGCTGCTCCGATCAATGTCTACCTGCACACGTGGTAGCATCATACACGTGGTAGCGTTATACAGGCAAACCAAAATGGGGAGGGGAGGGGGGGGGCGGTAATAATATAGAAGCACATGATGAGTTAACTTCAAGCTTGATCAATCCCAGACATGATGTGGTTTCGATGCTTGATGCCACCGGCAGGCAGACCGGCAGTGGTGGTACATGTAAGCTGCTGGGCCGCAGCATCGCCTGGAAAAATTTATCAATTACGGTGAAGCAACAGGCAACAGCAACATTGACTCCGGGCAGTGGCAGGGCAGGGGAAATTAAGGAGGTTTCGTATACGGGGCTTCAATGTTCTCATGCCTCTCCTCCTCTGTGCCTTGGAGCGGAGTGCTTGTCGATCCTGAACGAACATCTGAAAATTCATTGAAGAACTAACTTTCTATTGAAGATGCCGATCGAGCTCGTAAATTCCCTTCAATAGATTCCTCAGACTCGCAACAAATTTTGTTTGACCGGGGACTTTTTTTTTCCTCAGCACATGCAGTGATGCAGCTCTCTCTAATTCAATGCACCCCTTTAATGAATCTGTAAGTTTACAAAAAGATAAAAGATATTAAAAGTCTCCAGGAGGAGTCCAGGTTTGCCTCATACTTCCCCAACGTCGGTCTTATGAGCATTCATACTCGGAAATTATTGCATGTTTGTAATTTGGCGTTTGTCTCGCTTCTGGTCGGTCACTCATTCCGTATGATTCCTAAACTTAAGGCTAAAGCCGTTTCTCTATCACTCTCTCAGTCTCTCTCAGATATTCCATTCCAAAGCCAGCAACTCGCCCTTCATAGCACTGAACGAAACAAAGACAACGGAAGGACGACGTCAGTACGGCTAATTTCATACAGTAATCGCAGAACAAGCCCTACTGGAGTCTGGACTGGAATAATTCTAGACTAGGTTTGGTGGTGGGAGACTGGGAGCGGATAAAGAAGAATCTCACTGGTAGACTGGTATAACTTACCATATCTGGTAAGTTTCGGACAATATCCGCGTGGTAGGAGTATCGGCATTCAAGTTTCAGACTTCCAGTTGAATGCAACTCATGCAGTAGCAGGGTCCGGGAAATATTTGAGATTTTTCGGTTGATTTCCTCCAATTCCCGTATTGAACCGGTTAATGAAGGAACTGTTTCCGTTATTTTCTCTATTTCATACTATAAATTAAAAAATAAAGAAAACCGAAGTTTACAAATTGCAACCGGTTTTTTCTCATTTCAATCGGCTGACCGTGCTGTAGAACGTCTATTTCGTTGAGTTAGCTGCATGCATTCATGTACCACAGTGCTCCAAAAGTTGTGACGTGTCTCACACAGGTCTAATCTAGATCGATCACAAACTGAGATCCACAAACTGAAATCCACAAACTAGGATCTACAAACAACGATACACAAACTGAGATCCACGAAGAGAGATCCACAAACGAGGATTGGCAACTGGTATAGATTTTGCATTTAGGCCGTGCCTGAAACAGTGAAATTGATTAACACCTTAAAAAACCAAAGAGGATGGACATGTCCATACATGCAGTTTGTTTTGGGCATCCCGCCCGTGCTGTCCATCAAGCAACAACCAAATCTTGCTCAAAGTAACAACCTTGAAATTGATCAAAGGAATGGTTTTTATTTTTTAGGTATATTGTCATTTCATTGAAATTGAAGTTATGAATTCTAGGAGTAGGTAACTAGGTATCACAAGCTCATAGTTTTGAGCATGATTTCTTGTGAAACTGTAAGTTGGTAAGATCATATTTAACACTTTGGGAAAAAAAAATTTCCAAAACTGATTTTGAGGATATTGATTTTTGCATTTGCAAGAATATTTTGATGATTTAATGCAAGTTTTTGATAATTCCTTCAAGATATTTCATCAATGTAAGGTCTCAAAAAAATCATCATAAAATTCACTCTAAAATTCTAAATCACCTAAAAACTCTTAAAAAATAAAAATTTAGAAGTCCTAAAATTGGGGTTTTGTCCCAAATTAAAAAATAGCGCATTTGGTAAATTCTTTGTATTGTTTGTGCCTCAGTCTGTGGAGGTGGATTATGTGCTCAAGATTGCAATCTCCGAGTTTATTGAATATAATGAAGCAATACAATGCGTTATTCATTAATTTGGGAAAAGCGTACAAAGTGAGATTTTTGCATGGTTGTTACATTGGGGCTTGGGTTTGGGCTGCCCGTCCACTTGCCCGCCCATATGTCCAAAGTGTCCAATTGAGGTCATGGTCTGTTCGGGGAAGTCAACTCATAGTTGATTTTAAAAAATGGTCCAAAATGATAAAAATAACTTACTTTGTACATGCTAGTGACACTCATTGTTGTCAACGTGAAGTCAAAATGTGGATTCAAAGCCATATCACCATCACATAATAAAAATGAAAAATTTATAATTTGATTCTTCTATTTTTAAGTCAAAAACCCTAAAAATGCCCTACTCCGCCCGTTTAGTCAAATTCATCTGCCCGTGCTATTTGGTTTGTCCGCCCGTCTGTGCTGTCTGTCAGCCTCAACTCACCCAAAGTAACAACCCTAGATTTCTAACTTTTCTTTCTAGAGAACGTCATATTCATTGAATTGAGAATTTGTTGATTGTTTTCCAATGAAATGAGAAATATATCACTCAAAAATATGCTCTTTTTGGACAAAAAGTTCATTTACTTTTGAAAATTTGGACAAAAATTCATTAACTAGGTTTCAGGTAACCTCCTTAATTTGAATTAAAGTGACATTTTTGGATTAAGGTGAGGTACAAAATGGTACCCATTTTTTTCTAAACTTAATGAATAATACGTTATATACTTTGCAACTCTCTTTTGAGATCTGAGATTTTGATATCTTGGTCATACTTGATTCTTGGTCCCAAATCCCAATAAAGCTTGGTAAAAGTATCAACATAACTATCTGTCTGATACGTTGAAAACTTAGGCTTTAGTCAGCTTACTTCACTCGAACTTATAAAGTCTATTTAGTTAAGTTGATAGTATGAATGCGCCAAATTTTGTGACATATATCTTCAAAAGACTAGACTGCAATCTACAAACTACAATTTGTATAGATTTTGAGTTTAGGTCATGCCGCATGAATTGTGTCAAATTAATGTTCTATTGCCAATTTGACATTAGATTGTCAGTGTGTAAATGGAACTTTGGAACCCCATTAAAGACGCATATTGGTAGAACTCAAAGTCAAAAGTTGCCATTTTGATCATTGCAACATGCAATAACCAATAAAATTGCTTGAAATTCTAGAAAAAAATATATAGAGAGAGAAAGGACCTACTCGGCTACTCCCTCTGTCCCTCTACAAACGTCCAAAAAGCTTCCTTACAAAGGATTAATTGTGATTTAAGTCTTTGTGCTAGTGACACATGCATTCTAGGATCAATATACCATCTATCAAATGTATGTAAATTTCTCAACATTTATGTTGTTGTTTAAGCACCCAAATTTCATCATTGTCTTGTTGGATAGATTTTGGGGTTTGATCATTGTGGTGTTTGTTTGACGTCTAATGTTGCGCATGACAAATGTCAAGTATGATTGTATGAGTGACATTTTGTCTAATAAGGCCATATTTAATACATTGAGATAATTTGAAAATCTACTTTCAATATTGGATCCACAATGTAGAATCTAATAAGTGTATATCAAATTGAGATACTTCAATAAAGTGAAACATTAATATGTCAAGATTGGAAATATGGAGTATTATATTTAAAAGCTTGGGGAGGTAACTTTACCACATTTTAGAAACAATATGCAGCAAAATACAAATAACTCTTTATTCTTTTTAGATAAAATTTATAAAAAACTTAAAAATAAAATAAAGGTCATTAAATGCCAAAAATAATTTATAAGTAATATAGGTAGCCTCTAAATGTGGATCATTAGTATTTTGTACATATAAGTTAGTGTGTCATATATTGGATTCTTTGGACTAAATTGACTATAGCATGTGTGTATAGTTGGGTGCACAGCTAGGTCAAATGCATTGTTGTTTTTTTTGGCAATTAAAAGCCTAATTTCTTCAAATTAAAATGAATAGCTTCAAGATTTTAATGAATAACAAGTTCTAATGACACATGCATTCTAGAATCAAAATACGATCTATCAAATGTAGGCAAAATCTCCAACTTTGATGTTGCCGTTTGGGCACCCACATTCCATGCAAAAAGTACTATATTTATGCATGTTGCCAACTTCTCATTATTGATGATTTAAAGATTAATAGCAACAATGATACCTCCTACGGGCAAGGCCAAGCTTGTTACTAGGAGAGGGATACTCCTTAATTGTGTGCGTACTTGTCCCATGAGATCATTGAACATGATAAACGCTTTCGTTGTGTTTGAAATGAGCAAAAAGGAGCTTTTTAGTGAAACAAAAATGTGTTTGATTTGGACATTTTTAAAGGGATAAATTAAGGGAGTATGTAATAACAATACGATGCGTGTTTGATACTTATAACTAGCAACTCCCAAATTTGAGTAGTCAATTTATTGTTCTTTAAAAAATCCATAAAAATCCAATACTACCATGATATAGCCTATGTTTTGTTCTTCTTATTGGTGAAATTGAGGAAAATGCAATATTTGCTCATTTGAGAGAAAAAAGAAAATTTTGGGACTTTTGGACTTTATATTTTTAAGAGATTTTTGGTGATTTAAAGTGAGTTTTATGGCGATTTCTTTCAGAAATTTCATTATTGATGAAATATCTTGAAAGAATTATCAAAAACCTCACCTTTTATAACCAAAACATTTTCACAAATGCAAAAGTATCCCAAAATTAGTTTTGGAAAATATTTTTTCCCAAAATAACAAATATTGTGTTGGAATTGCTTTTGACCCAAAGGATGTATGTGTGACTGCCTGTATGTCCGCTTGTGTGTTTGCCCAAAGTGTTCGATTGAACTCATGTTTGTCCAATGTAGTTAATTCATAATTGATTTTAGAAAATTATAAAAAAAGAACTAACTTTGTACATGTTGATGACACTTATTGTTGCCAACATGAAGTCAAAATGTGGATCTAAAACCATATCATTATCACGTAAGAAAAATATAGTAAAGTGATCTGATTCTTCTTTTTTATAGGTCAAACACCCTAAAAAACCCCTAAAACATAAGAGTGCATAGACACACCAATTTCTGCTATCTGTTTTGTACGTCTGCTTTTCCTATATCTTGCTTTTCCTATCCTGCTTTTCCTGTCCAATAGCTAACTTATATCTTGCCCATGTAACAAAATTGGTAAAAGGGGACAAATGCTCATTGTAATACCACGTTGTCCTTCATAACTCATTCACAGATACTTGATATTGCACTTTTGAGAAGTCAAATGACCAATTAGTAACCTCCTAAGCTACGAGGAATTGGTGCTTGAATTAATGTCTCTTTAATGCATATTTAAAATTTGAACATATTCTAACAGAAAGGATGGAAATTAATAATCTTAGACAATTTTCTTAAACTAAACAATTATGCTCTAGTTTTTATTTTCTTAACTTGATTCAATCATTTCATACATGCAAGTATGCCATACTTGCATGCCCGTTACTCCATGTCTTTCTTAATTATTTGTGACTTTTCAAGTGATTTATCACCTTTCATTTCCATGTGTTTTCCTCTCTCTCCCCCTTGACATCAAGATCAAACACAATGTGCATTTTTTCCTTATTAGAACTCAAAGTCAAATAAAACTTGATGAAAAAGTAATGAGTATATACTAACAGGTGGTTGAAATTCTGAAATACATATACAAAATCTAAAACCTATTTTATTTGTGTTATTTAACACTGACCATTCTTTAAACTCTTTAAATACTCATATTAATCTAATAAATACAAATCTAGGCTAGGTACAATACAAATGTTCTCTATCTTTTTAACGATGGTTGCCCCTAAACCAAATTGCAATAAAACTCCTTTTTAATTGACCTTCATCAACAAAATCTAGAAATACATTGTTACGTTTTCTAGTGAACAATATTTTAACCCCTAAAGGACCAAACCCCCCTTTTTTTAAAACATAGCAATTTTGGGCAAGTACGTGTGATCGGAGCTTGTCATATTTTACGCTGAAATTTTAATAAAATCTGGGGACAAGGTTTATCTTTCATATGCACTAAATTTCATGACATTTGGAATTTTGAGTAAAAAGCTATGGCCTAATATGTTGCTTTTTACGTTTGTAGAGCAGCCTAAGCAGATTTTTAAAAATCTCCTTTTTCAAAAACAAAAATTTTAAATTGGTTTAGGAGATTTATGTGAATGTAGGAAGCTTCAAATCATTCCATTTGGATCAACAAGATGAAAGTTATGAGGATTTTTTGTTTGAGGGCAATATGGATTCTCTACTCCAAAATAAGCTTTGAAGTCCTTTATTTTACTCAATTTTCAACATTTTGGAAAAGAAACAAAACCAAAGGATGAAGATTGTTTATGACAACATTATGACCATTGGGAATGGCATTTTTCATTTCCATAATTATATTCTAAATAATTTAGTGTTTTGAATCATTCTCTACTTCTTTTTACTTACTAATTTTTTTCCATATGTTATACAACTCCAAATGATTTGAAACTTTTTTGACATGTACTTTACTTAGGTGGGATAAGGAATTTAGAGAAGCACCACCCACATGGCCTTTTTTCCTTAGGAATTTCACCTTTTGAAGTAGCTGCCTGATTTTTACAAGACATTTTTGAATATTCAAACCATTCTAACTTCCAATCCACATGGTGAAAAACTCTGAATTTTTTTCCACATTTTCTAAAACCATTCTTCTACAAGATTCTACAATCTTATATGCATAAAAATGTTCATGTTTTCAAATTTGGTTGATGCTCTACAAATGGCAATTTTGAAGAGTTTTTGGTGAAAACTTTGCTTGGTCCTTTAGGGGTTAATGAAACCTAAGAATGACAGTAGGCTTTTAGTAATTCAACTTCACCATTACATACAATTGTTGCAAAATTCTGAGATGTTTAATTCATCACTTTTATAATTTGTTTTGTTTTATTTTTTAATGTTGCAAACAAAAGTATGTCTTGGGAGAGAGTCCTTGTTTAGATTTGAGAAGTTTAAAAGCACTCTATGCAACTGGACCTCCACTAAACAATGGCATAATACATGCAACAATCATAAATTATTAGATCATATCCACAATAATTGTAGACATTATATTTTGTCGTACTACAAGTATCATTGTGTTAATGAGTCTTATTGGTTTGTTTTCAAATTAAGTTTCAAATGTCTTTCAAAAAATAATTGCAAATACATTTGACAATGAAATGTTATATATATATATATATATATATATATATATGAATCCCAACATCAAAATGAATTTTGATAGGAATTCAAAAATGACACTTTACACTTGATATTACAAAACAATTAGAAAATAAATTTAATGTAAAAATGATTTCCAACCAAGTTTTCAAAATGGGCAAGACAAGGGGATTTTTCAAATTTGTACTACCATTTTTGGAACAATTTTTTTTTTAACGGAATTTTTGAGTTAGAGACCGTGGAGTCACCTCCCTTGAGGGTCATTCTCTAATTTTTAGTAAACTACGTGAGATAAAAAATAGGGTCAATTTTATTCATTGGAGGTAAATTTTATATTTTTGTTAGAAATACCATAGCACCAAAAATATGTCTACTACTTCATTATATGTAAAATAGGATGGTGAATAATGCCTTCATTTTAGAATTTTGTAAAAACAAAATATGGTAGGAAACATAGGATCCTCTAGAAAGTGTTTAGCAGAATGAGTTTGATTATTATTGTTTGACAAGTTTTAATGAAAAATTAAGTATGTTATGTCCAAGTTTTGAAAAGAATGGAGGGAAATTTGTTCAAAATCACTTTGACAACTAGGTTGGAGCATGCAAGCTTGTGTGTGATGTGGGATTGTGATAGGTTCTTTGCTTAAACTTTTGTGTGGTGTGGGACTGTAATTGATTGTTTGCATAAAACTGTGCTTGGTGTGGGATTGATTGATTGTTTGCTTTAGCTTCATGTTCTTTGCTGTTTTTTCTCATTCAAAGGTGTTTTGTAATTCAAATGCTTGTAAGGGCCAAAGTCTTCTATAAATCCATTGTATACACATAATTTTTCCTTATGATACTTTTGTGTTTGTAAAAGAAATAGGGTTTGAAAAATTAAGTCATATAATCATTTAGAAATAAGCATAGGATACCCTAAAATACACTAAAGTAACTTTTTATTTAAAGAAAGGGAAGAAAAAATTACCTTAAAAATCTAAATACCCCCTAATTACCCCATTATTAAAAATGGTATCCAATCATAAAAGGGTGTGACCCCGAGAAACCTTCGAAAGAATTTAATTAGTAAAATCTTCATTCATTAAATATTTCATTCCCTAATATTTTAAGAGTTGCAACATCACTCTGGATTTCTTTCAAGTTTGTAAAAAGTGTGTTATAGCTTCTCAATTTGTAAAAAAATCTTTAAAAATTAGTAAAATTGAAATACCTTTTAACTTAGGATATATTTCCGTCTTGTACCTTCAAAGTGCTTCACAATGTTTATAGTAATCGGAGAATGCATACCAACCAATAGATCACCTAATGACATTTGCATAAATTTCTAGCTCATTCATTATTGTAAAAAAAGTTGTCATTACTTGTTGATAGCTTTTAGCAATATATCAGTCAATGGTCAATTATATTCACAATTGTTGCCAATACTCTTATGACACAAAATCGTCATAAAATAAGAAGACTACCTTGCAACCACTTTAAGTTACAACACGTTTATCACTTAGCTATTACTACATAAGAGTTGAGTTAATGGGTATAATGTTTCTTAAAATATTTTGAAAAAAGAACTGGCAATCAACTTTGTGCTTTAGTTTTTCAAAATGCTAATATAGAACAATTGCAATGTACAGTACCCAAAAGAAAGAGTACATAACACCTTTTTATGGCATCTAAAGAAGTATGTATAACAAAGAATGTAACTCACATTTCATTCTCACATTTTTAACATGCAATCCTCATGCAATCTTGATCAAGCATACCTAATTTCAATTACTAAAACCCACAATCTTACTTTTGGTAAATGGTTTTGTGTCAAAATCATGGATTTACAAGAAAGTTGATTAATAAATAGTGGTGATGAATTTTTGAGATTTGATTGCATGGATATGTAAGAGACATCCATACGTACATCTTCCTTTCAAACAAACATTAAAAAAAAACAATATTCCTTTTGTAGAGATTTTATTGTTAGAGTCATTATGACCAAATTTAGTGAAATACATATTCTTCATGGAAATTAGTTTTTGTTGTTTGACTCATACATTGTGATTAAGTTTGTACCTTTAAACATGATGATATGTGTTTTTTGCCAAAAACTAATTTCCATGAAGAAATATGTATTTCACTAAATTTGGTCATAATCACTCTGGCATTAAAATCTCTATAGAAGGAATATTGTAATTTTTTAAATGTTTGTTTGAAAGGAAGATGTGCATATGGATGTCTCCTACATATTCATGCAATCAAATCTCAAAAATTCATCACCACTATTTATTAATCAACTTTCTTGTAAATCCATGATTTTGACACAAAACCATTTACCAAAAATAGGATTTTGGGTTTCAGTAACTAAAATTTGATATGCTTGATCAAGATTGCATGAGGATTGCATATTAAAAATGTGAGAATGAAATGTGAGTTACATTCTTTGTTATACATACTTCTTTGGATGCCATAAAAGGGTGTTATGTACTCTTTCTTTTGGGTGATGTATAGTGCCCTCCAACAAGTCCTCATGCACCTCATTTTGCCATTCAAAGAAATTTCCTAATACGGAACAAAAGTGGCATTTTTTTGTTTCTAATCACAAAAATTTGATCCTTATGCAATTCCAATCAAGCATACCAAGTTTTGATTCCTCAAAATCAAAACCCTATTTTTGGTGAATTGTTTTGTATTAAATTAATGGTTTTAAATGATAAATGATTGTAAAAATTGGTGATGAATTTTTGAGATTTGATTGCATGGGTATGTAGGAAACATTTACACGCACATCTCCTATGCTAAAAAGGACCCCCTTAAGTACCAAAAATTTGATCTACAAAAATTTCAATGGGATTTGTGATATGCTCAAATTTTGTGAAACTAATATTTCTCTATGATATTCAAATTTTGCTATTTGATTCATATATTGTGACCAAGTTTGTACCTTAGCATATGAGATTTTGTTTACTTGGTGGAAAAATAGTTATAAGCTAGTTAAAAAATAAACAAAGAGCAAGAAGACTTGGTTTCAAAAAACTCTGAGGACTTGTTGGAGGCCACTGTACAATGTACAGTGTAGAGAAAGTTACTACAACAATAAAAATAATCTATGATGTCTACAATGACAACAAAAGAGTTGTCCTAAAAAAGGTTCATTCTTTATAAACTACTAGTATAGGCACCTGTAGGTTTGACTGGATGCAAAATAATTTCAAGCTCAACTATGCAAAAAGAATTCCTCATCAAGAAAATACTTTTTTTAAATCTATACATTCTAAATGTCAAACTTTTTCTGTGTAGTAAAACATTTATTTTTGTTTACAAAACATTCTCTAGAAATAAAGCATTTTTTGTTTTATACCCATAGAATTTTTACCCACACAATACAAGGAATGTCATTATTTTCTCAAGAAAAAAAACATTTTTTATTTTTTACCTATGCAAATTGTTTACCCATGTAGTAATTATTCATACAATTTTTTTACATATTTTTGTTTTTTACCCATGCAATTCTGTTACATTCATTTATTATTCATCCACGCATTTTATTACATAAACAATTTTTTACTTATACATTTTTTTCTCACATAGATTTTTACCTACACAAGTTTTTATGCACGCAAATTTTTTATCCAAGCAAGTTTTTACCGCACAGGTTTATTTACCTTTGTAGTAAAAGGATTGCTAGATTGATAAATTATATTTTGTTATGTACATAGATTGCAATGAACAATCTACAGTGCATTTCATTTGAATATTTCTTTGGTTAAAATACATGTTGGATAAACTATTAATTGCAATTTCATATTTCTTTAATAAAGTTTTAAATAGGTTGCGAGTGAGATAAATAGAATCAACAAGTTCATCTTTAGAATCTAATATATATATCCATGTTGGAGAATTTAAGAATGAAATTTTGAACAGCTTAACCCCTAAAGCCTTGACAAGTGTTTTTGGGCAACAAAGAAATTTTGGGCAACTCACTATAAATGGGTTTTTCATTTTTTTTCTTTGAAATTTCTACACATAATGTGTCTAAGGAATAGCTTTAAGGCACAACAATTTTCATTACTTTTGACTTCAAAAGTTAATGATTGATATATAATGTTCTTTGCTTGTAGGGTAGCCTAGGCAACTCAATTTTGTTTTTTAAATTACATTTTAAGTTTTAATTTATTTGAAATTAGTTCTTTAGACTTACATTTACATTGGAAGCTTTTGAATCATTTGATTTTGATTAATGAGATGAAAGTTATGAGGAGTTTTAGTTTGTGGGTAGATATGGAGTCTCTCAAAACCATACCTACCCACAAACTAAAACTCCTCATAACTTTCATCTCATTAATCAAAATTGAATGATTCAAAGCTTCTAGTGTATATACTATATAAGTCTAAAGAAAAAATTCAAAAAAATTAAAATTAAAATGTAATTTAAAGACAAAATTTTGAGCTGCCCAACAAGCAAAGAACACTACATACATGGGGAGTACCAAGTACACTATACATGACATTTGTAGGTAGCGTGCATTCAAGTCCCTATAAGATGGAGGCTATATAGGTAAAAAAAAATTGATTTTTGTAAGGCTATATTTACCTAAATTTCCAAATTTTGACAATTTCATGTACCCTAGGCTTCATTTGAATTAGATTCTTGTGATGTTTTTGTATACCCTATGTTCATTATAAATACACAATGACACAAACAAAATCACACACATGTAATCAAAAACCAAACACTTCAAAACATAAATTTAAACCAAACACTTCAAAACATAAATTTAAACCAAACACTTCAAAACATAAATTTTAACCAATCACATAATACTTCAAACAAGAACTTGAGGGTAAACAGAAAGCATGGAAAAGCATGTAGTATACCTAAAAGAAAATTTGTAAATTCAATATAGGATGAAGAAAAAAAGCAGTGAAATCCATTTTCCTTTCAACCACAAACCCCTTTTAAATTGTGCACGCAAAGAAATCAAAGAAAGCGTGGAAATGAACCTGCGCACAAAGATAGTGTTGCACACTTGCACCTAAACCCTTACTAAGTCTAGAAACTATGCACAAACAGAAAATGTTGTTGAAGAATCTGAGATAAACCGTGCAATCAAAACCACAAAACATGCAAGTGTGCAAGTAGGAATTGCTAAAGCAATGCCCAACCCTCAAACCCCACGCTAACCCTGGGTGAGAGTATACTAGAGGTATACCACTTTGGGTGTCACAACCCAAAAATGGAGGTAAACATGATTTTGTACTTGAAATTGCTCAAAGCTTAAAGGGTTTTTATAGACTTTTTTTGTTTGTTTTCTTGTTAACTACATGCATAATTAAAATTGTTATAAAAAAAATTTAAGTTGTTAAATTTGTACTTTTGTGGACCATTATTAAATGTCATAGTACTAGAAAGATACTAGAAAATTATGGAAAGGTACAAAAATTTTGAACTTGGAGATGTCATGTTCTTCCACCCTTACTTCACAAAAGACATCCATGGCTCTTCTATCCAAATCTGCATTCATATTTCTAAATACATGACAAATTTTTCAAATATCTACAAAAACAATGTTGATTTTTTTCTCATTTTTTGGCAAAAGATGATTTTGTGAAAAATTATGTTTTCCTTAATTGTGTTTGAGATTCCAAATGATTGCAACTAGGTCTAGAATGACTAAAAAATAAATTTCCAAAACATTATTTTTCACAAAAGTTATTCAATATTTTAGTGTTTTTGATGTGTTTTTTATACACTAAATATAGTAAAAATTGTGCCAAAAGTGGTACACCTCTAGTGTACTTCCACCTCCCTAAGCCCAAGCCACAAGCCCATAAATGAACATCAACAAAAGCTTCATCCACGTGTCCAATCCTTATATTATCATTACTTATACATCATTTATTAACCCTACGACCCTAAGCTATTGCTAAATACAGCTCACATTGGATACTTGGACAAGGATCAAACGTGGGATACTTTGTCATATTCAAAACATGGAATACTTTAGCTAACCATTAAATAATTAAAACATATCCAATAAAAGTGTAGATTTTGTTTTTTGAATATTGGCAAGGCTATTGTACAACTAAAAAAATTACAATTCTCACTATTATGCCCAACCCTTCATTATTTATAAAGAGCCCACACCCATTTCAATGATGCTTAATTTTATAAAGCCATGTCAAAAATTTAGGACCACGGCAATTATAACAATCCTTGATTCAATTGCACGTGTACAATAATAAAAAAGGGAGTGCACTCCCCATGACTACATATCAATCAATAACTTTTGAACTTGGTCAAAAGCTATGAAAATTGTTGAACCTTAAAACTATTCCTTGAACACATCATGTGTGAAAACTCCAAGAAAAAAAATGAAAAACCTATTTGTAATGAGCTACACAAAATTGTTGTGTTGCCAAAATAAAAAAAACGTTGACTGTTGTGCTTTCACTGGTTAATTGGGATGCCCATTAATTGCTATGATTCTTTTACGTTTGGATATTGCTTCAATTTCTTGGTAATCTTGACTCAGTTTTTTTGTCGCAAAGATTGACAGTCTACCAACACACCAAATATCGATTCTTCCAATTCATTGGCTCCAAATTTTAAAATTGTCACAAGACTTTTACTTTGCTAGGCAACCATTTTGCTTGTGGATGATGAACAGAATTGGGACATGGATGAATGGCACGCAACAAGCTCATCATCCAAATTGTGACTCAAGATAAATGTATGATGAAAAAATCTTCCTTTTACTTTAGGCTTTTCCGTTTGTAAATCTCTTTTACATTGAAAAGCAACGCTATTTAAGGTTGAAGGCTCATTTGCTTTACAAGTGTTGGCTTACCTTCTCTTTTCACAAGTAGGTATTAAATTATTGTTCGTTGTACAACATAAAACAATTACAAAACTTTTGATTGAGCGTTATTGATAGGAATAAGGACAAAATATGATCATGGCAAACGATTGCATGAATTGCATGAAGGTCTACAAGGTTTTACAAAGGAATTGACGCACCCCACTACCAACACTTTGGGAAGACTATCCTATGTATGGGTCCTCTTGTGAAGGAGAGCCACAAGTGCAAGTTTCTTCCCAAGACAACGATGTGGTCCAGACTAATGAAAATTTCTTCAAGTTTCGCAAGAGGAAATTCAACAATTTCCAACCAGTTTGGGATGGTTTTCATACGCTTGAGGTTTCCAAAGAACCACAATCAAGTTGTCCTTCACACTATATTGGTCAAAAAAGAAAATCATTGCAAATATTTTCAAGGTTGCATGCCTGCATGACACGTATGAAAATTTAGAGAAAAGAATGGTCTTAAAGTAGGCAAGGCACTATGTGCTCATGTAGCTATCCAGTTGTAAAAAAAATACGACCATGTGATATGAATGTTTATTTTAGTGTAAACTTGCAATTAGTGAACGCAAAAAGCGCAAATTTTGATGTATTTTTCTAGGGAAATTTTCATGGAAAAAGCCCCTTGCGGAGAAAAAATTTGGATTGTCTAGAGAAGTCAAGTTCATAAAATTAAGAAGAAACTGGAGTACATGAAAAAATCCCCTTAATGGGAAAAAAGTCGGAAATCTTATGAGGGATGAAAACTGGCTATTTCTACATTAGATTAATTCTAAGTAAAAACAATCTGAAGTGGTGATACCAAGGATGTGACCTGCAGGTCCAGTATCGAGACCAAGAACAAATTGTGACCCGGCGCAAGTCGTGGCCGCGCAAGGAGAGCGTGACACAGCGCTGGTTGCGCATTCGCAGGCTGTTGTGGCTTGCGGTGGCAAGCTGCAAGATACAGGGAGGAACGCTAGCAATGACTGTGTACCGTAATTATAGTCGCAAGTGCCTGTTCCTAAGCAGCTCTTGCCTTTGTGTAAGGTTGAGGACATCGCGGTGGCTCCTAGCTCATATACATCTAGCGTTGCAGCTTTAGAGCATGGTGGCGTTTTGTGACGGGTCTTTGTTGTCTCGTAGCGTGTAGTGATTAGTCCTATGGAAATTTTTATGGACACCTATGAAAGTTGCCATATTTGTATAGATACCCTTGGTTTTTTGAAATTGCACAAATATCTTTGGACCGTAATTTTCAAGCTTTTGTTTTATTGTGTATGCCACTTCTTTCTCCCTTGTGTGTATGTAACTTTTTTTCTATTCTATTGCACTCCTTACTTTAACATTGGTCATGAAGGAAGTAGCTTGCATAACAAAAGAAACACTTGATAATTATGGTCCAAATGTATTTGTGTGATTTTTGAAAAACCTAGGGTATCTATACAAATATGGCAAACTTCAAGGGTACAAGTGTGATCTTGTGCCATTGGTCCAATTTACATCTAGTGCAAAAGTAAAAGTAAAAGTAAAAAGTGAAGGTAATTCCAAATGACACAAAACCTAACTTGTGCACCCCTCCTTTGCAAGAGCATTTCAACAATACCAAGAATGCCACCAAAATAAAAGTAAAAGTAATTTTCTAAATTTTTGATCCATAAAAAACTTCAAAGTTCAATAACTTTTGCAATGTAGGCCTATATGCCACAAAATGAAACCCGTGCATCCCTCCTTGCCGAGAGCTTTTCAATGGTATCAAGCACGCAATAGGACAACTCACTATTCAAAAGATCTCAATGTGATAAACAAACAAGCAAACAAACAGCTTCATTAATGTATTGATCTATACAAATATGGCAAACTTGAGGGGTATCTATACAAATATGGCAAACTTGAGGGACATCTATACAAATATGGTAAACTTCAGAGGTATCCATTAAAAAAAAATCTTTTTATTAATCCATGAGTGCCCAGAGTTGTTTTAGGGTTTAGGAGAAAATGGGGCATTTAATGGCCACCAGAGTTTGAAAAATTACAATCAGAAAAAGTAACCGTAGGATTTGAAAAAGGACTACCTTCTTTGCTGATGGGGACCAGCCATGACTATTTTCAGAATATAAATCAAGAACATAAGTGAAATCAATTTGTGATCCCAGCGACAGGATCCCGTTGATGTTTGTTTTCATTGCAAAATCTCAAAAGTGGATGATGATTAATTTGTAAAACATCTCAACCCCTATCTTCGCACTTTGAGTACAATCCATGCAGTGGGTTATTTTGTACATTCTCAGGACAATGGTTTTTGCCTGTATGGCCGAATTTTGTAAAACATGTATTTCTGACATTGATTAGTTTATGGCAAAGTAATTAAGTGTATTATTGTGCTCAAAGATACAAATATAATCATAATGTATGAGTTAAATAGAAAAATCTGATTATCACAAAGAATGGATTTTTTTACAAAGTTAGGACATGAACACTTCAATGTTGAAATACATATCAAGTGAATTTGAAACCTTTCTGAATATGTTTGTTAGAAGGAAAGATGTGTATATGGATGTTTGTTACATAATCATGCAATTAAATTTTGAAAATTCATGACCAATATTTTTCAACTAATTGTGATGCAAAACCAAGATTAATATACAAAATAATTCATCAAAATTTGGGTTTTGATTTTTTGGAATTGAATTTTGGTACACTTGATTGGGTTGCTACCTGCTAGTAAGAATTGAATATCACTCTCGCAAAATAATAAAATGACTTTTATATTCTAGAACATGCTAAATTTTTTAAATGATAAAAGGAGGCGGCAACAATTTTTGTCTTGGGACTACACAACCCAAAAAATCATTCAAAATCCTCAAATATTGTGTAATATTTTGATGAATTCATTTTGTACAGTTTGATTGCGACAATAACAATTTCTATATTTGATTAGAGATTTTGTTATTTTCCTTAAAAATGTGATACCTTGCATTAATATTCTTGTGCTTTCTAATGCACCAAGGTCCATCATCCTTCCTGCTTGTCAAAACACAAACCAATTCAAGAGTTATTGATCATTCCAAATGTTAGCAACACAACATTCATGTCAAAAAGTATTTTGTCAGTTTCTATATTTATTCTAAGACTCAACTTTTTCCACTTGGAAACTACCAAAGTACCACACAACTCCACCAATTTCAAATTTTTTTTTGAAATGGATGACGACCAAAACATTCACCAACAAATTGCACAACTAAGTGCCACCTTCCTTGCTGAGGTAGTGATTTTCAGGTGATAGTCTATTGCCTCTTTTGAAAACCATATATTGTACAAAAATTGATGTGGGTACACATGTCATTCAGCCAGTGGTGGTTAGACGTTTCCAAGAATCTTGAGAGGGGTACACGTGTTGCTATCCATTGGTTCAAAAATTGAGACTAATGTTTGTGAGAAACACCCATCCTCTCCATATTACTTGTATTTGTGTGACATCAGTTTGTCTTACAAACAATTTGGGATATTTGAAATCTGTTTGGGGATCAATGACATGGGAACTTTTTTTCAACCCTAGCATCAACCATTGGACAACACCAATATCAACGACTAATGCTTAAGGGCCACTTTATAATTGGGGCCGGATTGAGGGCCAGCCCAAAGTTTTCAAATTTCAACCAATAGGATTACTTGGTTCTTTCAAATCCGGCCCAAGGGCTTTATACTTGGGCTAGACCAAAACTACAATTATCTTAGGTGGCATCCTAGTTGGCAATATTTTGGCGCCAAAACTTTGGGCCCAAGTCATGAAATCGAGACAAGGTTTTAGGTGGCCCAAACTCCAAACTTGGGGTGGATTGAGCTAAAAAATAATTTAAAAAATCCAAAAATTTCAAAAATTTCAAAAATTAATAAAAAAAAAGTTTTTTCCTAACAGAAGTTTCAACCTTTTTTTTTCAAAAAAAAAAAGTTAAAATTATAATTCAATATTATAATAAGATGTTCCCAAAGTTCCCAAAGATGTTCTCCATGATATTCCCAAAGTTCACAATGATGTTCCCAAAGGGCCTAGTGACTTTATACATGGTTGGTTTGAATGCATGGCTTGGGGCCAGATTGAAGGCCGGAAGGTCCCTCAATTGGGCCAACCCACAATCTAGCCTAGCCCCAAGTATAAAGTGGCCCTTAATCTTCCAAAGACCACATCAACGGCAAAGGCAGGGGTTCTTCATTTAATTTTTGTCCACGGTTGTGGTTTTTTGAGGGGGGTTGAGGAATTGGCACAATGGTTTTTTTATTTTTAAAAACGGGTGGTTGGATCTTTTTTTAATGCTCCCAGTTAGGGGGTTGCCCTTTTTCAGGGGATAGTGACTAACAAACATGAATGCACCTGAAAAACTATGTTGACTACCGACTTCCCTTGAGTGAATGCTATATTTGTTGATTTGAGGGAAGATCCAATTTTGGGACGTTTGGATTTTAAGTCCTCTCAAGAGGTGCATTCCATAGGATGTCTGTGGGTACCCTGCGTTCAAGCCTCTATAAAACATAGGCTATGTAGGTAAATTTTTGTAATTTATGTAGGGTTGTATTTACGTAAATTTCTAAATGATGGTCATTTTGTATACCCTGCATTTCATTCAAAAATTTTTGAGAGACTATCTACATATATCCTATGTTCATTATAAATAAAAAATTTTGGCAAAAAAAATTGCAAACACTTTGTCAACTCACAATGAAACTCAAGATTAACAACTCTAAAACGAGTAATGCTATATGAACAATGCAAACTCCACAAAAAATATTTTGAATAGCACCTTGATTGATACTAGAAGTTGGCATTAAGATCTTAACCCCTGAGCGCCCAAAAGACAGTATATTGTCTCTCCAAAAGCTGGGTCAACACAAGTTTGACTGATGTTATCTTGTTGTTCCTTTGGTCAAACCATTTCCAATCAGGCCCATCACAATGGAGATGCTTTCTACTAATAATCTGTATGGTCAAATTTTCAAAATTAAATTTTTTAATCCACACAGGGTACTTTGATTGCAAGTAGGTTAGGTTTTCTTGGTTTCAAGTCTAGGCGCTCACAAGTTAACAAAAACGTTCATTACACAAAATCAGCTTGGCTTCTTGGTGTAAAGGACTGAGGCCGATTTTAGCCTTTGGTTTAATTACAAATGAGTATTTTAGGCCTTTTACACAACAAATTGACCCAACTCCTAAGTGTACATTGGCCCTTAATAAACAAATCTATAGATTTTGGAGGGAGCCAATTGCACTGTAATACTTTATAAAAGTTTAGATTTTGGGGAGACATTTTGGACAGTCTACTTTAGAAAACAAAAAAAGAAAAATTTGTATAATATTTCATACCCTTTGTTACTTATAATTCACTAACCCCTATTTCAACGACCCTAATTTACCTCACAGCATTGCCTAAATTTTAGCACTATGACAATTAGAATTACCCTTCATTTGATTGCACGCTAACAAAAACAAGGGGCGACTGCATCCCCAAGCAGGTCCTTGAAAGAATATTCAATAAGTGTTCTTTTGAGGATGTAAATATTCAAAATTTCTGAAATAAGTTTTTCTCAAATTAATGAATCATATATTGTAAATCCAAAAGAAGAAATCACATATTGGAACAACAAAAATAATTAGCAAATTTTTGGAAAAAAAAATTCTATATTTTGCTTGACTCAAACCAAAATAAATCAAATGAAAAAAAAAAAAAAAAAAAAAAAAAAAAAAAAATCAACTAAAAAATTAAACAACCACAAAAATAACAAAGGCCAAAATCTGGCTATCCATGACCATTCGAAATCTATCCATTAGAGTCAATCTAGAGCTGGAATTTTAGTAGGAAAGTCTTGATATGTGTAGCAATATTTTGCGACCTCCATGATTTATAGCTTGGTACAATGCACGTATGTATTTGAGGGTTGATGGAGGAAAAGTCCAAAATTTTTCACTCTGCACAAAACCTTAAATTTTAGAAATTTATCTACAGAAGATTAAAAAAATTGAGATATTGGAATCCACATTTGGATTCCAAGATCATGGCTTAATATTTGTTCTCCAAGAGGAGATAAAATTGACTAATTCCGTAGTAAAGGTAGATTTTTTAGATTTTTACTGTTATCCTTGTATGAAAAGAAAACTAGGAAGCTTTCTCACCCAAGGCCCACAAATACGGATGTGCAATATATGAAACCACGATCCCCATCTTTTCCTAGCTTGATATGTTATTCATGCCATTAGCTTGATATACTAGCTATTCATGCCATTAGCTTGATATACTAGCTCTTCATGCCATTAGCTTGATATACTAGCTCTTCATGCCATTAGCTTGATATACTAGCTCTTCATGCCATTAGCTTGATATACTAGCTATTCATGCCATTAGCTTGGAATACTATTCATGCCATTATATAAGCCTAGAGAAAAAAACACAGATTTTTAATTTGAAAAGTTACAGAAATTTCAAGATTTATCACTAGGAGATTATATCTTTTGGAAAATAAATTAATATTTTTGGATCCAAAACATTGAGCCAATAGTCTCTTTAACCCCTCATTGCCCAAGGGGCCCAAATTAGGCCCTCTGAATTTTATTCAGAGATTTGCAACATTTTTTCAAGATTTTTTTTGTGATTATTATTATTTTTAAATTCTTATTGAAGTCTAATTTTAGCATCAAGAGTTTGATTTTGAAAACGGATTAATGTGATTTGTCTATTCAAGATTTTGTGCAAGGGTGTCCATTGCAAATCTTCACTTTCTAGTATTGAAGGCTCTTGGAAATGAGCCTCAAGTACATTAGAACTTGGAGAAAAAATCACATTAGAAATTCAATTATAAAAATTGCAAAATAGATTTTGAGAAGTCGTAAATTGATTGGGGTTATGCATGTTGTAATTTACATACTCATATTTTTTTGGTACCTTCAATTTTAGGTTTGAGATGCAAAAAGAGGATTGAAAGACTTCAAATCACTTTCACAATTTTAACACCCTCATGATCAAACATTATAATCTTTCAATCCATAAATGATATTTTAGTGATTTCTTTTCTTGTGTGATCTATAACATATCTACTTTGAATTTGTATGGTTGCGCTTAAGAGAAAATTAATAAGATTGATCAAAATGCCAACATTTTGTTCACTTTCAAGCAAATTCTGAGATACTAAAAAATACCATGGGCGGTAAGGGGTTAATTTGATAAAAGGGGAGTAATCTTGACCAACTAGGAAGTAGATGCAATACTTTTCTTCTATTTTTGTTTGCACAAGAATAGTGTTTTCTATTCCAAGTTCACAATGTTTTTAGGGACATGTAGAATGCCCATTTGAACATTTTAGGCAAATTTCCATGTGAGGGCAATTCACGGGGAGTGCACTCCTTTTCTTTTTTTTATTGTACACGTGCAATCAAATGAAGGGTTGTTATAATTGCCTTGGTCCTAAATTTTTGACATGGCTTTATAAAAGGTAAGCATCATTGAAATGGAAGTGGGCTCTTTATAAATAATGAAGGGTTGGGCATAATAATGAGAATTATAATTTTTTTAGTTGTACAATAGCCTTGCCAATATTCAAATAACAAAATCTACACTTTTATTGAATATATTTTTAATATTTAATGGTTAGCTAAAGTATCCCATGTTTTGAATATGACAAAGTATCCCATGTTTGATCCATGTCCAAGTATCCAATGTCAGTTGTATTCAGCAGTAGCTTAGAGTTGTAGGGTTAATAAATGATGTGCAAGTAATGATACAAGATTGGACACGTGGATGAAGCTTCCGTTGCTGTTTGTTTACGGGCTTGTGGCTTGGGCTTGGGGTTAGTGTGGGGTTTGACGGTTGGGTCATGCTTTAGCAACTCCCGCTTGCACACTTGCATGTTTTGTGGTTTTGATTGTACGGTTTATCTCAAATTCTTCAATAATGTTTTTTGTTTGCTCGCAGTTTCTAAACTTTGTAAGGGTTCAGGTGCTATCTTTGCACGTGGGTTCATTTCCCACGCTTTCTTTGATTTCACTGCGTGCTCAACTTAAAAAGGGTTTGTGGTTGAAGTGGAATGGGTTTCACTACTTTTTCCTTCATCCTATATTGAATTCACAAATATGCTTTTAGGTATATTATATGCTTTTCCATGCTTTTTGTTTACCCTCAAGTTCTTGTTTGAAGTATTATGTGATTGGTTAAAATTTAGGTTTTGAAGTGTTTGGTCTTTGATTACATGTGTGTGATTTTGTTTGTGTCATTGTGTATTTATAATGAACATAGGGTATACAAAAAATATCACAAGAACTTAATTCAAATGAAGCCTAGGGTACATGAAATTGTCAAAATTTAGAAATTTAGGTAAATATAGCCTTATAGAAATCAATTTTTTTTACCTACATAGCTCCCATCTAATAAGGGCTTGAACGAATGTTACCCACAAACTTGATGTATAGTGCACTCCCCATGGGGCAATTTTGGTATAGTCCATAAAAAAACATATAGTAGACTAATATCCGGTGCTTGTAAAGAACAGCCAATCTGAGTATCCTCAACCAATAGAAATGAGAAAATTATTGGTTGATTTGTAAAATCAAGGGAAACAAATCTAGTCAAAATTTTTAAAAAGACTCACCATAA
Organism: Ulota crispa; assembly: GCA_963920765.1. Lineage (NCBI taxonomy): Eukaryota > Viridiplantae > Streptophyta > Bryopsida > Orthotrichales > Orthotrichaceae > Ulota > Ulota crispa. Next base: position 36,692,675 of record OY987242.1, read on the forward strand.
TATTAAAATTTAAGTATAGTATAAATATTACAAAATATTTGAAATTGATTTGTAAGGATAATAGCTAGCAAAACGCAAATTACTTTCCAAACATTGCCAATATCCAAGCAGCAAGTATGGCTTATTAGCAGAAGAATAATTGGCATTGGTAAACTTGGCTTGCATATTTCAAGGAGGAAGCACTATTTCAAGAATTTTGGTTGATTGTGAGATGGTCAAATTTGATTATTGTATGTGACATGCTATAGAAAGTTATCATAATGACTTGACTTAAATACTTGATGTAGCGATTAAGTATTGAATTTGCTCCAAGTGAGGGCAATATAATATACCATTGGAAATGTACTACTGAGAAATATTCAGCAATATATTATTCATCTAATTTGGATGAAAACTCCACACGTGAAACTTAAACAAAGATTTTATGAGGGTGTTTTGTAAATTTTTGTACATTTCAAATTTTGTTAAGAACAAAACAATCCTGGTTGTTTACCTTTTTCCTTCCTACTTATACGGATTTTATCTGCAAAACTTTTGTGTGCCAATGAAAAAATATGCTTAACCGACATTGATAAGGGCCTTGAATCATTGCCAACTTTGTTGACACATGAAGATGTGCTCCAAGACTCCTTTGGTTGTGAGTATAGTACCCCATATTTGATGAATATGGAGTTGCATGTTATATAAGGAGTGTATTTGGACATAGTATTGGTCTAAGTACATTCCATATATAACATGCAACTCCATATTCATCAAATATAGGGACATATTTCATACCATTGTGATTTTGAATACAAAAACTAAATGGTACTTATATTGGTCTTCTATTTATGCAAGGGAATTTAAACAATTTTTTTTCCAATGTTTTATAGGTTTTCTTATGATAACCAATTTTTTTCATTTGTTAAGTTTAAATTCTTAGTCACCCAAAGACAAATCTATATTATAAAGGTTAGTGTGTCTCACTTTAAAGTGTCTCATGTTAAAAGTGTCATGTTAAAAATGTCTCATGATATAATGACGTGTCATGCCATAAATTCCCTATTAACACCACAAGTTCTACTAGAATGGGGAAAAAGGAGAGGAAAGGGCAATGAAAGAGTGAAACATCACAAAGGGAGAAGAAAGGGCACCCAAAGTGAGGGTGAAATGTCATTTGAAAATGTGAATAGTCATTGAAATTTTGGTGAAAAGTCATATGGAAATATGAAAAGTCATTGGAATTTTGAAAATTCATTTGGAATTGTGAAAAGTCATTAAAGGGTGACTCTACTTTACTCAAATTTTGAAATTCAAAGAAGAGAAAGGGAGAAAAAGAGGCAGCAAAAAGGTGGATAAAAAGTCACACAAAAAAGTTATACGCATCAAAGCGCGTGGTGCATACTAGTAATTTAAAAGCTTGGTACTAAATTTTGAAAATGATATTTGATGAATCTATGCAAAATATTTGGAAGCCACGGCTAAATTAGTAGTTTATACAAATCTGTAACCTAATTTCATGACCCTCATGTTGAGCATTTTGCAGTTGCACTTGCATATCTGTTTACTATTTGAAGTTTTTACAACTAATTTTTGAATATACTCTTGCTTTTAATTTATTGCACCTTGGAAAAACTCTTTATGGACATTTCCTTTACAACAAATTTCCATATGTTGACAAACTGGCAAATACTTAGAATATTTATTGGAGTTGATAAAGCATATTCCTACATTGATTAAAAAAGGCCTTCACTAATTGTCCCCACGTGAACACGGGGAAAACAAGTGAAGGAGTAGAAAATTTTTGTTGTCAAAGAAATTTTAGATGTGCTTACTTTTCAAAAAGCTTTGATATCAAATCCTTAGCAAGTCCACAAGAGCAAATTATATTCAAACTAGTTGCTTGTAGTTGAAATGTTTTCACTAACATCTTTCCAAAGGTATATGACACGTTCTATTTGCAGGTAAAATAAAAATTTGAGCCCTTTTTATAATAGATTGCAGAATACTAGTGACCTTCTAGTGCATGTCAAATTCAATTAACAAATTTTACCTAACTTTTATATAACTAAACACCTAAAAACCCAAGCTTTGTCCTTATGCTAGCCAAGCTTGCCAATTCCTCTTTTGCCAACTAGTCACACTTTCTTGTATAAAACCAACACTTCGACTACTTGTAAAACAGTCTTTGGTATCAAATTTGGCATCAAGAATGGCCCAAAGTACTTATTGAAATAAAACTACACTGGTGGCACTTTTTGTTACATATAAAAGCCTAAAGCCAACAAGTGATGGCTCTAAATATAGGCCTTGAAAATAGTTAGAAAAGAAGAATGAAAGGAGACCAAGTACAAGTTTCAACTCTTTCCAGTTGTGTAGGCTATTCAATAATAATAAAAAGTTAGTATATAAGAATATTTTGATACAATTTAACATCTTGCCAAGGTTACAAAATAGATCTTTTGTTATTGATGGATTCACTTTTTGACCTTGGAGCCCTCTTGTTTTTTTAGCATTAATATATTCTTCAAAATTTGGACTTTGCCTCCTAGAATCCTAGCATAAATTCTTTGTAGGTGATATGAAAATCAAGACCAATTAAAGAAACCAAATAGGACCTCTAAATCAAATTCATTTTGTACTAAAAGGAATTGTTTACACTATGTCCCATATTTGAAGTAAGTCAGTGTGCTCTAATTATGATCCTCACATTTAAAGAGTCCCACAGATAACTCAAGAATGGATATAAAGAAATCCTTGAATGGACCCCTTTGAGTCATAGAAGAGAGGTGTATTTTATTGCAAGAGCCAATCATACTCCTATATTCACCTCATCTCTTCACAAGTTGCAAGAGGACGGTTTATGGAAGACCAAGAGTCACAAATAGGTCTCTACTATAGAAAACCTTGAAAATTCATCAACATTTCAATAATGCTTCAAAAAATATGAAAAAAATCATGTTACATTTAGCATCCATTTCTCTTTGTTTAAAAATTAGACAAAGCACCTTCTTGTTTTGAAAAACCCATGAAAAACTAGACCAACCCTTAAAGTGACGGTTTTAGAGCATACTACCTTACTCCATTAAAATGTGAGAGCACAAGTGGTCAAGAGTTAAAAGTTGGAAATTGGGAAATAGAACTTTGCAATTCACACTATGTTCCAAATCCATGTCCTTGTTCACTAAAAAGTGTCTGCATGGCAAAATAAATAAATAAAAGATAAATATAAAAGAAATAGCTTTCATTCAAGAGTTGGGATGGTTTACACTATCTCCCACGTTCCATACTTCCATTTGTGCAAGTCCTACCTCAATGCAAGATTCTAACTTTATTAGTTTGTTAAGGGTAAAACACCATATTAGGTAAATTGGGAAAAACAAGGGTCCCATTTTGTACTCCGCCTTAAACCCAAAAGTTACCTTAAACCAGATTCAAAGGTACTAGATTCAATCTGAGCCACTAAGATTTTTTCCCTCCCAAATTCCTCCTCTCATGTGAGGGCACGTGTACCAAAACAAACCTTGGAGCTTGGATTAAGGTGATGACCTTAATCCTTTAGAAGTCCCAAAATATATTGTTTTTCCCAATTTACCTAATATTGTTTTTACTAAAAAAAATATTATTAAAGGGAGCCATGAATGTTTTATGCAAAAAACATTGGTGGGATTTGGGGGCTAGAAGTTGGATTTAGGAAATTGGTAGATCCAAACCTAGTGAAGTCCCATCTTTGATGCCAAACTCCAAAAAAAGGGTTATCATGTAAATAACTACAATATGGAGCTTAGGACGTAGTGTGAAACGTCAAGTCCCAACTTTTGATTCTACACCAACCAAATTCTCTAATTTCAATGGGCTGTGGGACATTACGCACATTGTGAACCACCCATTAGGTAAAACATTTCACTAGAATAACTTTAAACCCAAATCCCACCATTTTTTTTTTACACAAAACGTTCAAGACTTTTTTTTTAGTAATGCCTTTTGCCCTAATCCAACAAAATTGGTATCTTGCGTTGAGCGAAATGGAACGGGGATGTAGTGTGAACCGCCTCATACTCTATAGGCCACTCCTACAAATAATGAGAAATTTCCAAAGAATCGTATACTTTAATGTTCCCTTGAAAGGCTGTTTTAACTGACTCAAATTGCGCGTGAACCCCTACACAAAAAGCATGTAAACTGTAAATCCATAAAAATTATTTTTGGCTGAAAATTGAAACCCCTCTTACCTCATCTCGTACAATGCCTAAAGTGAGCCTTGAAAGTAATTTAATTATGAGTAAAAGTTGGTTAGATGTACTGACTTCTACGGTTGTTACTTGGGCCAAATTTGATTGTTAGACAACACAAGCGGATGCACAAAATGGACGCTATGGACAAAAGTGTTCGTCCACTCTTGCTTTGTAGGGCATTTGTAGGATTTTTGACCTTAAAAAAGAAGAACCAAATCACTATTTTTTCATTTTTACTACACAATATAGTTTTAAATCCACGTTTTGACTTCATGTTAGCAACAATGAGTGTCACCAACATGTACAAAGTAAATTTTATTTATCATTTTTTGTCATTTTTTGAAATCAACTATGAGTTAATTACATAGGAGTGATCAAACAAACATGAGCTTAACCAAGCACTTCAAACAAACAGATGGGCAGTTCAACATGACAAGACTATGGTTGTCATCCCCGACATGGTGGAAATTCAACAAACTTGATGTCACAAACGCACAAGAGACCCTCCATCCGTCTAGTAGAGTCAATTTTAAAGTTGACTCTTAAATAAAGCACTTTCTTTTTCCAATCTTGACATCTTAATGTTTCATTTTATTAAAATATCTCAATTCAATATACACTTATTAGATTCTACATTTTGGGTCATATTTAAAGTAGATTTTTAAATAATCTCAGTTGTTAAATAGGACCTTATTAGACAAGATTGTCACTCATACTTGACACTTGTCATGAGCAACATCAAACATCAAGACACAACACAACAACACGACAACCAGACCCCAAAACCTGTCCGACAAGACAATCCACTGACAACCATGGTCTAAACTACGCCTCAAAAATAATTTAGTTAATATGAATAAAAGTTGGTTATATATACTGGCTTCTTACATTTGAAGAAAATCTGATTAAAATTTTTTCAAACTTGCATTTCTTTTTGAAACCCACATTAGAGCTTAGAACACCATATTAGGTAAATTGGGAAAAATGGAGGGACCATTTTGCACTCCACCTTAATCTTACATACAGTAAATGTAGGCATAGCTATAGCTCAAAGTTGAAAATTATTTGAAATTTTTGAAGGCAATCACTGAGACTTCAATATTGTACAAGTAACTGCATACATATTTTTTTATAATATGCTAAATTTTACATAATGACAGAAATAGTGAAAGTCCCAGACAGACTGTGCTGTTTTTCCCAATTCACCTAATATGGTGTTTTAGAAAAGTGCTTCAAGGGCATTCTAATTCATCTAAAGTTCCTAAACCAAAGCAGAACAATATATCCAAGATTCTATGTCATGTACATTTAGAGATGTTTTTGCATAAAGTAGTTTACATGAGTAAAGAGGCAAAATCTTTGATGTAAACATAGCAACTAGTATGTTTTCAGAGCGGTTTGTAGTGTTAAACGGCAAAAAAGTTATCCTTGCTATTCATTTTTCTCAATACTAGTTCATGTCATTGTGCTCATCATCCTTATTATTAAGTGGTGTGTTTGAACTACAATAATCTTGATGTTTTCCAACCTAAAGACCTAATTATCTAAACCTCAAGTGTCACAAAGATACAACAAATGGTTGATTATTGCAGTAGCGAGAAGAGTAACTCTCCCTTGTAAACAACATAAAGTTGTTCGAGGTAATTTTGCTACAGGCCCTTTAAACAAAAACGTCCCCTTCAATTTTCTTACAAAAAAGGGATTGGAAAAACAAGAGCAACTTTGATTTAACAAGCATATTGGAGGCCGCTCTTTAACATACAACACATACACAAACATATCATATAGATACAAAGGCTATACTTTGTACCTCTATATAGAGGTCTAAGTAGGAGAAAAGAAAAGAAAAACTTTGCTAAACCAATGTTAGTCTAAATGAAGCGTCAAGTTGTCTGAAAGTACTTGGTTAGCACGCCATATAGACAAAAATAGTGAGGGCAGCCATTGCTACTTCCCCTATCCAAAACACAACACAATAATATAGTTGTAAGAAGAGGATAAAAAGAGCAAAACTTGCTTCAAGTCAAAATGAAGGACATAGTTCTGTTACATACACCATGTAGACCTTTTGAGCATGTGGTCATGATTGTTACTTTGGGCAAGACTTGGTTGTCAAAAAATACAAGTGAACACACAAAACAAACAAAATAAACAAACATGTTTGTCACCTCTTACGTTTTAGGATATTTTTAGGGCTTTTGACTTAAAAAAAGAAGAATCAAATTACTATCTTTTGTTTTAGGTAGGTGATATGGTTTTAAATCCATGTTTTGACTTCATATTGGCAACAATGAGTGTCATCAACATGCACAAAGTAAGTTTTTTTTTATCATTTTTTATTATTTTAAAAATAATTAGACACTTCAGGCAAATGGGCAAGCAGATAAATGAGGCAGTCCAGTGTGACAACCATGCATGTGGTTGTAGGATATAGAAGAATAGTAACTAGTAGATTACACTACAAGAAAAACTGTTACCAGCAATTTCATCTACATGTATCACAACAAAGATACTTGCATCTAGAGGTAGGTATGCGCTTGTAAGAAGAAGAATACTTACTTGGAGCCAAGTTGAATGACGAACTACTCTAGAAACGTGAAGCAAGGTGTACCCTTGGGAGTCTCTGTTTGGAGGTAATAAGCATTTGGTGCAAGGCCATCCAAAATGCTCTAGAGCGTCACCAACCATTCATGAAATGAGCCTTCAAAACAGATTTGTTGCTAACTTGTAACTGCTTGCAAATTTTGAGTTTTCAATAGCACGCCTTTGAAATCAGCCATAGTCACATCAAATTCTAGCTTTCTATAAGTTTCCTTCACAACCCCTTGCACGCACTATTCACGCAAGTGAAAGTCGTAAACTGTCACGGCGTCACTCCCTAGCCAAGTGTACCTCTACGACACACTCTAAAACAAAGTGCAAGGCTTGAATCTTCCGGGGGCTGCAAGAGAGTTTCAAATCATGCCTTGCCACTTCATACAAGTTCACATCACTGGCCACTTGTAAACTCATTTTGACGAGGCCTGACAAAGCGGGTGACAAGAGCTGCTCTTAGTAGCGGATGGCGTGAGAGCCGCCGGAGTCAGGATTGCAGGGATGTTGCAGCCAAAGCGGGTGCAGCAGCTTCAGGAGCTGCGAGGCCTTGCGCTTGGCGCGGGCGGTGCACTCGCTCTGGATGAGCAGCAGCAGCTTTGTGGGCGCGCCGTGCGCCACCGCCGCCTCTCGCATGGGCACGCACTCGCTGCACATCATGCTCAGCGTGCCCGCTGCGTATTCCGTCCCCCGGTCCGACACTTTGAGGATGAGCTCCACCAGCACCGGCACTGCCAGCGCGTGCTTAATGATGGCCGCCTTGCCTTCCTCCGTCGTCCCCAGCAGCTCCAGTGTTGCCAGCGCTTTCTCCGCTGTCGCTGCCCTCGCTCGCGGCAGCGTCTCCACCAGCGCCGCCACCACACCCACCTTTACGGCTCTGCACACATTCAGCGCTCTCGAATGTGACTCTTTGCCCATAGCTAACACAAGTGGGTAGAAACACTGCTGAATGTGCTAAAAAATCAACTGCACCCAACTGGTTATCACATTCTGCACATCTGCTTCATGCTCCAGCAGCCAACCGAAGCTAGTTCATTTTCACTTCAGCTCATAGTGCTAGTCTTGGCCAGGGTTGCTACTTTGGGCGAGTTTAGGACAAAGGACAAAGTAGGGAAGCAATCTGGACTAGGCAACATGTTTATCCATGCTAGAATTAGGATGTGGGCATCAATTAGGATGTGGGCATCAAGGCAAGAATGCAATGGCTATCCATGCTAGAATCAGGGTGCGGACATTTGAGCAAGAATGCAAAGTTTTGTTTGTGACTCAATTTAGAATTTAAAAAAAAAAAACTGCTTGCATCCATGCCTTGACAGTTTATGTTTGCGCTGGATGGGCAAGCGGTTTAGGGTTGGTTAAATGTGACAACCACGTGACAACCATGTGACAACCATGTGACAACCATGTGACAACCATGTGACAACCATGGTCTCGGCAGTGACTGGCAAGGGAGAATCAATTTTTAACTATGTCTGCTCCACACGCCTGCCTTATGCCACAATTCAGAGGGAGAGGTTTCATCGATTCACACACCGCCTAGTTTCTACCTTATGGTTGCGCTCTCCGTGTGCTTCCAACACTCCTCAGACTCTCTCGTTGTGTCCAGTTACTACTTGGCATTCTCTACTAATGAAGTGTGTCCTACAAACTTGGCTGAGGATGCAACTTACAGGGTAGTCTCTTGCTAAATAAACATGTAAAGCTAGAACCGTAGGAAACTGACTATGCAAGCTGGAAGCCATTACCGAAGTAAGCAAAAGCAAAGGCAAAATGCTAGAATGTACAACTACCTCGGCAGGTATGTAAGCTTACCCCCTTTAATTTGCTAATTCAGAGAGGCGCACGGCGTAACTGTACATGGCGATTCCGCTTGCCAAAGGGGGAAAGTTGCAAACTTTGATTTTGCCTGTAATGGCTTCCCAAGGCCATGGGCAGCGCCTTCTTCATTATGACTTTCTCTAAAATCACGGAGGAGGTTTGCACACTATCATTGACTAAGGCACGTATTCAAACTTGCGGGGACCCTAGGTGTAGAGTGAAGTGCAAGGCAGACAGGCCATAATTGTTACTTCGGGCTAAACATAGCTGTCAGATATCACAAGTAGATGCACAAAATGGACAGCACAAATGGACACGTGTTTTCTTGAGTTTTTTAGGGCATTTTTAGGGTCTTTGACCTAAAATAGGAAAAATCAAATTCCTGTTTTTCATTTTCAGTGAGTGATATGCTTTAAATCAATGTTCTGCCTTCATGTTAACAACAATGAATGTCACCAACATGTACAAAGTAAGTTTTTTTGTATCATATTTTAAAGTCAATTATGAATTGACTACATCAAACGGACCATGAGCTCAATCAGACACTTGAAGCGTATGGGCAAGCGGACAGAGAGGCGGTCCAATGTGACAACCACTAGGCGGGCTATGATCGACAAGAGCAGGAAACATGCTTGCATGCATAAATTAAGCCTTACCGAATTCTGTTGTCTCGCAACAAGCAAAGAGCCAGCAACGTTTTGGTAGCCAACTTGACGCGCTTGGGATGCTTCTCATCACAGAGCATTCCGTGCAGAGCCTGCATGATGCCGGGGCTGGCGCCAATGGATTCCTTCAAGCCCTCGTCCAGCGACAGCTTCTCCAGAAGAAGACACGCGTTCTCCTGCGCCTCCTTCCGCCCTGTGCACAAATACCTCGTCACCACGCACACAAACTCCGTCGTCGTCATCAGCCCCATCGTGGCTTCGTCCAGTTCCACCAACACTGGCAACGCCGCCAGCGACTCCTCTTGCACGTCATGCGCCTGCAAGAACCTCACAAACAGTAACCCCCATCAGTAAAATCGCAGCAAACATCATAACAGCTTTTGCTTTTTCTTGTCAAAGTCAGAACTTGGTTTTCAAAACTGACTACTGAAAGTGTGAAACATACATTTTGGGACAAGTTGATGTACAAATCGTGTTATTCTAGATACAAGGGCAAGAGTATCGGCAGGAATGCATTTGTTAGTGACGTGGTTGTTCCTTTGGGCAAGATTTGGCCAACAAGCAAGAGAGCAAGCAAAGCCGAGCAAACAGACAAGACAAGCAAGTAGACAAGCAGACTCGACTAGGTGGGTGATTGTCCATGCTAAAATCAATTTTTGGACATGCTAGAATCAACTTGTGGACATGCTAGAATTGACTTTTGAACATGCTAGAATTGACTTTTGGATGCTAGTATCGACTTGCGGACATGCTAGAGTCAATTTGTAGACATGCTAGAATCGACTTGCGGATGTCAAAATTGCAGGATTGTGTTGCAGGGTTGTATCTATGCCCCCAAACTTAAGAAAGAAGAGAATAAAAAGGTGCTTGCGTCCACGCATTGACCGTTTATGTTTGCTTCAGACAATCATGCGATTTTGGGGTTGGTCCAATGTGACAACAGCCATGGTTGGGGTGGGTACCTTGATTTCGTCCACCGATGAGTGGCGAGGAGGAGTATCCGAGGCGGTGCAGGACAGCAACAGGGCGACGAGGGTGGAGGCAACGCCGGATGACCCAATGATGTCTCGGCAGTCCGGCCTGCGCAGTTTGAGGTTCAATTCCCGGATGGTCCTGGAGGTGCAGTTGCCGGCTTTGATGTCAGCCAGCAGCTCCTCCACGTCGGGCGTGGTTCCCACATCCGACGTGGTGGACGACCTGCCCTCGGAGCTGCTGGAGCCCGGGTCCGTCATTCTGTCCGAATTCGAAGGCGATCCGGGCTGCTGATGCAGCATGGCGCCTGTCACGGCCACGTTGACAGACATCTCCGCCAGCACTCGGCTCTGCATCTGATCGCATGGCTGCTGCTGCGTATTAGTACTACTACTGCAGTCATTCGCCGCCAACACGAATGCCGCCTTCTTGCCGAAGTCCGGCACGTCCGGTGGCGTGCGTGGGCTCAGCACCGAGCTGGCGCAGAACCCGAATGTGCTGCAGATGAACAGATGGCCCCGCGCTTGCTGCAGCCTCGCATTCTGCTTCTGGTTTCGCATCCTCTCGATCTTACTTTGGCTATGTCTTTAATTGGACTTACAACAATCTTCTGCTTCTTCTTTCACAATGTCGATCTTTCTCTTCTCATCACGAACTCCACACCAAACCTCACATCAAGACTTGCCGCTTTAGTGCATCTGCACCTCAACGTAATACCTGCACCACCGTTACCAAATCAGGTTTAAACCCAATGCCTAAACCATTGTAAACGACGTGCTAAACCAGAAAATTCAAAACATTCGGGAACCGAAATACATAAAACGACATTAAACCCAATTTTTTGTAAGGTTAGCGTATATGTTTCATTTGCACTTGGAACCTAAATCTCAGAAGCCAACTCACCTTAGAACCTAATGGTGCAATACCAGACATTCCAAATTCAGAAGGGAAAGTTTCATGGCTACCCCTGAAGTTTGCCATATTTACATAGATACCCCTGGTTTTTCAGAAATTACACAAATACCCTTTGTCCATAATTTTCAGGCGTTTGTTTTGTTATGCAAGCTGTTTCTTTCATGACCAATGTTAAAGTAAGGAGTGCAATAGAATAGAAAAAAAGTTGCTTGCGCACAAGGGAGAAAGAAGTGACATGCACAATAAAGCAAACGCCTGAAAATTATGGTCCAAGAATATATGTGCAATTTCTGAAAAACCAGGGATACCTAAACAAATATGGCAAACCTCAGGGGTATCCATAAAAAAGTTCCTTCAATGAATAGCATATGAAAATGAAGCCTTTTGATATACGCAGACTACAATCGGGATTTTCAACCCTAAAGCGCGGTGCAATAACTTACTCTCCATTGAGAAAGGCTCTCCAAAGCAGTACCCAGGCTCAGAGTCTCTCTCTCTCTCAGAGCCGTTGGAGCTTGAGCGGAGCCGCCATACCCACCATTCAACACATCCAATTAAGCAAGCTGCTAACTAAACTTCCGCTTCTCTGCACCAACGTTGCCAAAAGTATCAAAGCAATGATCTAAGAACGAAACAAACATCCATGTCACGCAGTTCACTAAAATCCAAAGTTTTGAACCACTTTGCATGCAACACAATAGGTTGTATATATACCTTCCAAAATAAGCAAAATTGCTTATCAGAAATCCCAATCTACCTATTAGTACAAACTATTAACAAAGAGCATGCTTCCAGATGAGATTGCTTCTCCATCAGGCTCTGAAAACCTACGTCCTATTTCAATTTCGAAAAAGTGCCATAGAGAGTCCTAAGCACAAGCATGCACAGAACTTTTGCTGCTCACCATGCCAAGTGAAACCTCCGCAAAGCAACACAAAGTGCAGTAGAACGATTGGAATGCTTACCGAGCTGATTAATCGAAGGGCGAGGAGTGCAGCGCAAGCAGAGGCAGAGGCAGGAACTGGGGAAACGGGAGTGTACGTTGCAGCAAGTTGAGAACTGCAGCAAGCTATAGCTGGAGATGCAAGGCAGCCCTGGCACGTCGTCGTTGAGGCTGCAACGAGCAGCAATGGATCAGTTGTTGTTGAACTGCTGCATTGAAGGTGGCGATTGTGGGTGAAGTTTGGAGGGGATGGGGATGCAGGAGCTGGTTGTGTGCGTTGGGAGGGACGGTGGACTGCGAGAAGGAAGGGAAATTCAAAGGAGGCAGTGTTGGTACACTTGCCTCTGCTTCTGTCCTGCACTGGACCGACCTGGCCCTGGACTGGCCTGGGACTGGGACTGGGCTGGAGTCTGGGCTGGACTGGGCTTGACCAGACCGGACTGCACTGGAGTGACTGGACTGGTCTCTGCTGTTGACTGAAGGTCCAGCCATGCTGACAATTGGAAACTGGTTGCCAGGTGCCAGGTGTGCCAGGGACAATGGGTAATTGGACCTGATATTCTCACACTCAAACTTGTTTGGACTCTTTGGTTTATTTGGTTTATGGACCGCTCAAGAGGAGGAGGGCTTTTATTGCATCAAAATTTTGATTATCATAGAGAAGTATCTGTTTTACAAAGTTTGGGCATATCACAAGTCACACTGAATCTGTTGAAGATCAATTTTTTGGTTACTTAACCCCTGAAGGATCTGAACGCCCTTTGCGGTAGTATGTATGACTATATATACGGATATATTTGAGTTGCTAAAAGGGTTTTTCAAAAAAAATTTATGCAACTATCATCATACAACTCTTCAATATGTATGGTTGTAACATTAAATTCCTAATTGATTCAAACTTCTGAATATTGGTTGTGACCGTATTTGGTACACTAGCTCCAGAGCTGAAGGGCCCTTCAAGGGTTAACCCCTAAAGGATGTTGTTGTATTGTATATGCTCTCGTGTTGTATACATATGGGGTATTTGAATAGCACATGAATCCTATTGGAGCTATAAATTTTAAGTCAAGTCACGAACATACTACCACTCAACTTGTCTAGGATTTTTTGGAGAATTTTTGGAATTTGTCATAAAGCCATTTCTTCAAGTATTAAATCGTCCTCAAATGAATACAGCTTGGGGAGATCACTAGCCTATGTTTTAGGAACCACGTGAGTTCAAAGATATGGTCCATTTAATTCAAAGGACAAAAAATTTATATAACATGTAGAGCTACTATAGGGTTCATGAAATACAATATATTTTAGTATATATAAATTAGGGTACATAAAAACATTAGGTAGTAGGATTTTATTATTAATAAGTTAGCCTTGACAAATAGAGGTTGTAAAAAAAATCGGTGTTGTTTATTGCTCTCCTTGTTAAATTGTTTTAAATACATGCCATAGAATTGAGAAATACTAAAAATTTGTTAATAAAAATTCCACTTGGACAATAGCCCTCTAATTCATATTCTTGTTATTGATTTCATGGTGAATACCATGTGTGTATATGTAATAGAAAGAAAGATTTTTTTTGAGTGAATAATGGAGATAGGATAAAATTGGACAAACAAAATTTATACATAAAATAGCCCCATTTAAAATACAAATGAATTAATTTATAAAAAAACATAAGGTACTAGAAATATGACTTGCATAGCTTTTTATATAAAAATACGGTCATTTTAAATACCATATTTTAAGTAAATAGGCCTACATTAAATACCCTCTTAACTCACGTATATACCATAAAATTACAATGAGTGATCTCCTCGAAGAATATAGCCAACACTTTTGGTAGGCAACATCCTTTAGAGGTTAAGGAGGGTTTTTTAGCATGAAAGATGTTTGTATGGGTGTTTCTTATGTATCCATGCAATCAAATCTCAAAAATTCATCACCAATGTTCTTTAGTCAAATTTCTTGTAAACTTATGATTTTGACACAAAAAAATGTACCAAAATTTGGATTTTGGTTTGTTTGGGGTTGAATTTTGGTATGCTTGGTTGGAATTGGGGGTAATTGGGTAAGTATTAAATAAAAAATGTAAGATGATGAAATGCCAATTGATGCCAGTTTTATTCTATAACATGCTAAGTTTTTTGATTGGTAAAAGGGGAGCAACGACCTCTCTTGTAGGGCACTATATAGTGGCCTCCAACAAAGTTTGTAGTTGGAGGCCACCTTTTACCATTCCAAAGACTTAGCATGTTATAAAAAATTCAAAAAAGGGAAATTTCATGGATACCCCTAAAGTTTGCAATATCTACATAGATACCCTTGTTTTTCCAGAAATTACACAAATACTTTAGGGCCAAAATTTTCAAGAGTTTGTTTTGTTGTGCATGCCAATTCCCTTCTTCCTTTGTGCACATGTTGCTTCTTTTTTATATCATTACCTTCCCTTCTTCAACATTGATCATGCAAGAAGTACATGCAAAATAAATAAATGCCAAAAAATATTGGTCCAAAAGTATTTGTGTAATTTTTGAAAAAGGAAGGATATCTATGTAAATATTACAAACTTTAGGGGTGTCCATAAAATTTCCCTAGAATAAAATACCAATTGATTTTTCCTAATTTTTTATTTTGAAAATGGTACTGTTATTCCTCTAAAATTCTACTGCACCGATGAATGCATTATGAAAACATCACAAATGCACAATGCCCTTCTAAAAGACTAAACCACACAAGAAGAGTAGAATTTATTGAAGCCAATGGATACACATTTGACATGTGTTTTTTGTGCAAAATAGTTCGAAAATGCACCAATTAAACATGGTTAAACTATAACTGGGCCAAAAACCCTAAAATCAATTTTCAAATAAACTTTGGTTATTTGACAAAAACGTTCGACAAAATTGCCAAACTCAAACAAAAAGAGTAGAACATAGAGAGTTAAAAACAAACCACTGATTTCTATCCAAAACATACATGAGTGTACAAATACATGGATATATAGGTTTTTTTTTTTTTTTTTTTTTGGGAGGGGTGCATTTCTAGCACCCTGGATATAATGACAAAAGAGGACTGTTGCAGACGCAGGGTTGGCAGTCAAAGGTTGAAATTCTTAAATAAGTTAAGTTGTGCAGCTTTTTATGAGGCAAGTCTAAGGCAGCTTTCCAAGAAAATAAATGAAAAAGAATAAAATAACAAAGGGGATCATCATGGCCCCAGAACCATTCCACCCACAATTTTGTATTTTATGTTTTAAGCTTGACAGCCCAAATGGCTTACACGTGGCACTTTTTGAATTATTTTGGTATCTACCTACTTTTCTTTGTTGCTCCTTTGTTTACCAAAAGTGAAGTGTTGTAGAAGTTTCATGCTACTTGGGACTTTGAGTGATCATGGTAACCATAATCTCAAAACACACATTAAACTAGAGTTCCAAGCTACAGTCACTAGTAGAAAACAAACCCCAAATCAAGCAATCTCAATCAACATAAATATGTCTTAATCTACACAATTTTTGTTCAAAATGTTCAAATCAAAGTATCCAAAAAAATTTATATTGTTGATTTGGGTTTCATTTTTTGATAGTGAATGTTGGTAAAAGGAAAAAAGAAGTTGTGTAGAATTAGTGAATCTATAAGCTAAGTAATGAAAGGGATGCATGATGTGGATTTTCAAAACAATCATGAAATGACAAGATAAATAGTTAGATTGTAGAAGAAGATTGAAGAACAAGTTAGAATCAATTAAGTAATCACAAATTGCTTTGCCCAATCATGAACCCTCACTTCACATTCTCACATGAAATAACCGCAATACACCATGAGTTGTCAAACTCAAAAGAAGTGTTGAGATTAGAAGTTGATGACAAAATCAAATTGTTTTTGATCCAAAATCTTCAAGTGTGATAGTCAAGAGACTTAATTAATGCGTTGTAAATGAGCCATCAGATTGATAGATAGCTTTGGTTACATAGCTTGCACCTTAGCATTCATTGATAACTATCAAGCTACCACCTATACTTCAATAATGTAGAGTTTGTTTATAGTTAAAGAAAACAAGTCAAAATTCAAAAGCCTTAATTAAAACAATTCAAACATGTCTCAATCAACACAACTTTATTCAAAATGTCAAAATCAAGACATCCAAAATAACATACTTGTGTTAATTTCCATTTTCTAATAGTGTTACTATCCTTTATGATTGTCTATTTTCTCTTTCTGTTGTACATATGAATCCTTTTTGAACAAATATTTAGAGACATTTCTTCCAACTAAAAAGTACTTGATCCAAGGCCACGTCCAAGGCTAATTGTATAAGGCCCAAACATGAAATTTAAAAGATAAAAATTCCATGAAAAATAGAGAAAACCAAAGATTTAGTTTTTAACAAAAGAGTAAACGTCTCTTTTCTACATATGCTGTGTTTTTCATTGCTACAAACTAAATATGAGGACAATGTAATGCAATGTTTATAAAACATAAACTCCATTTTCTTCAAAATCATAACTTGGAGTTCCATTTCTCATATAATAGTTTACTCTTCTTTGGATTTCATGCTTGTAGCACCATTTTTGCTTCTCAGCCTTTGTTGTCTTGAAAAAGACAAAAAGAAATATTAAATAAAAAGTTTGAACACTCTAACCTTTATATGATGGGCCTATGACTATGGTTGTTGCATTGGATTGCCCGTCCAACATATTGCTTGTCCTTCTGAAGTGCCCAATGAACTCATATTTGTTTAATGTACTCAACTCATAGTTGACTTCAAAAAATGATTAAAAAATGATGAAAAAACCTATTTTGTACATGTTGGTGACACTCATTGTTGCTAACATAAAGTCAAAATGTGGATTTAACCCTTAAATTTTTCAGCCATTTTGAAGGTGTTTTGGACCTCAATTTTGTAAGTTATGAAGGGTGAAGCTTAAAGAATGATGAGTCCTTTTTAGACCAAAGTAACCGTAAGATCTTATAGAAAGCCAAGTCCTTATCATCTCTGCAAAGTTTGGTTTCAATCCAAGGGTTTGATGGAAGATTATAACAAATACGTAAATGGTAGTACAAGGAAACCAATGTTTTGGAGTAGTTGAAATTGTGCTTTGATTGGCTCTTTTGGACACATAACATTTTAAAAAGTTGGCATCTTACGCTCATCCTCAAGATAATCAAGTTCCACATGCATAGAAACAAGTCTTGTATTTTTAGGGTAAAAAATGAGTGAGAAAATGGTCTTGCAATAGTGACCACTTTACCCTTAAATTTCAAAAACTGTGGGTAAAATTGAAGACTTTCACAAATCTAGGGCCAAAATTTAACACTACAACTCCAAGACCACCCATGGTTTGGAAATTTCTGTAAATTCAATGGTGACTCTTCTTCTAAATTTGAAAACACCCCTACATAGCTAACTTGTTTATCTTTCAAATGAGTCAAAGTTCAAGTGACTCTTCACATTCCTAAGATCATAAATGGCATTGCTAAAAACCGATCGACCCAATTTGGGTCAATGAAAAATTTAAGGGTTAAAGCCATATGACAAACAAAACATCACATACATACAAGAGCCCCTCCGTCCATCTAGTAAAGTCAATTTTAAAGTTGACTTTTAAATCAAATACTCTCAATTTCCGTTCTTGACATAATAATGTTTCATTTTATTGAGGTATCTCAATTTGATATATACTTACTAGATTCTACAATTTGGGTCATATTTAAAGTAAATTTTCAAACTATCTCAATATGTTAAATATGGCCTTATTAGACAAAATGTCCCTCATACTTGACATTTGTCATGCACAACATTGGGCGTCAAACAAACAACACGACAACCTAACTCCAAAATCTATCCAACAAGACAACGCTGATTGTCACGCAATAAAAATGAAAAATAATAATTTGATTCTTCCATTTTTAGGTCAAAAACCCTAAAAATACCCTAAAAAACAAGAGCGGATACGTCTGTCCGCCCATGCATTTGGTCCTATTTGTTTGTCTGCATGTGCTGTCCAACAACCTAAATTTTCCCAAAGTAACAACATTGCCTGTGACCATGTGATCAAATTTCAAAACGTTTCAATTTCTATGGACCATTTTGCAACTGGATTTGGATTATTTTGTTTTCATTTTCCAAAAATGAAATCACATGTCTTCTATACATCATAAAAGTTTTAGAGTTCTTTTTGTGTTCAAATTTAAAATTTCAGTGTGAGCTCTTAAAGAAAAAGAGTAAACTAAGAAAGTTCACATCAAATAAAACATAAGCTTGAAAGTTTCAAAAATCCATCCTACGTGTATATTATTGTGTAGAACATGGTGGCATGAGCCAATTTTTGTGTTATTAGAAAGTCCTTAGTTACGGGTCTAAAGTTTAAATTGCAATCTAGTATCCAAAATTTGAAAATTCTCAAACTAAATTAGATTTAGTCAACTTCAATTTGTATTTACTAGATTCAAAGTTAAAAGATGTTGTTTTCATGGTGAAAATTTGGATTTAGAGCAAAAATATAGAAGTTGTTAAAGTGCAATACACTCCAAAGGCATCATTTTTTGTTTTCAAGTTTAACATCTACTTGACTGTATAGAAAGTTTTGTAGTTCCTCAATGAAAGACTTTCAAAAACCAAGAGCTGCACAAACTCAAAGAATTCATTCCAAAAAAATGGGATGAAAAATCATTACTTTTGTCATCTAGTATGTGGTATTTGTCATCCATATCTACAAATTAGCATATGTTACATTTATTTAAGAGTTAAATATAAAAAAATTGTTGAGACTGGGTTTCATTTTTGTTGCCACCTAGTTATTGAACAAAGTTTGATTTGTTAGTGCCAAAACTTTCAAAAAGTGCTACTATGCATGTATTTCAAAGTGAATCCATACTTGGGACTTAAAACATATTAATGTGAAACTATAAATTTTTGTTATTAACTCTCTAATAATTATATTTACAAACTTCATGAGAGCAAGGACCATAGTGTGAACCACCTCTTAAATAGGCAAATGTAAAACCAATTGTGAGCCTACAAGTCATAATTAACTAGTATGCAAAAAGGAGGTAAAATCTAGCAATTTAATAACTAAACGCTATTAATTTAGAGATTTTAGCAAGTTTAACAATGCTATTAACCAATTGGGAATTGATATGTGTACCACACCCTTTTAATTACTCTACCACACCCCAGAGAAAATTTTAGATTTCTATTATCAAAAAGCTAAATTTGAGAATTTGGAATTCAGATTTGGACTTAGAGACCATAGAACCACAAAAAAGTTGCAATTCAACAACATCCAATGAAAAAGCTTATCTTTTTTTACAAATAAAAGTAAAAGTAACAATTTTCTCCCTAGCTAAACTCTTTCATTAGGTGCTGTTGAATTACAACTTTTTTTTTTTTTGATTCTAGACTAAATCATAGTCTCTAAGTCCAAATCTGAATTCCAAATTCTCAAATTTAGCTTTTTGATGGTAAAAATCTAAAATTTTCTCTGAGTAATTGAAAGGGTGTGCTACACATATCAATTCCCTAACCAATTGGCTGATAGTGGAAGTCAGGTTTAGGTTCACTAAAACCAATACTACTTTAATCATACAATTAGGACCCTAAATCTTGAGAGAGCCAACTTCCATTGGGTGGACGATGAATGTTTACAATTGCTTACGGTAGGAGCTGAATAACAGGGACTAAGTACATCCAATGTGTGCTTAAAATGTAATATCCCTCATTACTTCAATTATGTAACTAAATCATACCAATGGTAAACTAATCAATGATAGAGAATTGTGAATATTGGTTGATTTAAAATGATTTCTCCCCATACTAGTGATGGTTTAAAATTCAGTGTTAGTTTTTGGCTCTATAAGCCTCAAACCCTTAATGACCAAAGACACCACAAATTTCCAAGAATGTGAGGATGTGTCATAAACCACAGTCTAATAAGAAATTAAATGGTGACTTCAAACAAAAAATGTAAATGATTCACAAACCATATTCCCATAATTGCATTTGCCATAAGACTCACCAATGTTATGTCAATAAAGTTTAAATGATTGAATATTCTTTCTAAAGTTGGTCAAGCAACTAAAATTCAATTGTATGGGCAATGCATTCTTTCTATTGATTTTTTTAATGCTAAAGTCGAGGCTAAAGTTTAATTGTAGTGGTCTTTTGAGATTTACACTTAGTCTTAGAGTGACATTTGAAGAATTCTGCTATGAACCATAAATGTTGTTTTTTCAGTTGAGGCTTATGAATAATCCTCAAACTAGAACAAGATCTCTACAACATTTCTTTGCAAATATTGCTGTAGAATGTTGTAACACTAACACAAGGATCTAATAACACATGGATAAATGAAATAATCACGGACATGTATACATGAAACTTATTTATATTCATTTAGTTCAAGCATTTGGGCACTAAGGAATTAAATTCATCTTCATTTAACAACTAAGCTCGTTCTCCATTATGTGACTATTTTAGCCCTTTAGTCAAATGGAAAATCATTGGTAGTAAACCTAAATAGAGGTAGCTAAACCATTTACACCATGGCACACCAAATTACATGGACAGAAAGGTTTACATCTTCATAAAGTTCATACAACCAAGTGAAATATATGTGTATATATTTATGTGTATGTATATGTATATATATATATATATATATATATATATATATATGTATGTATGTGTGTATACATATACATATATATGTATATGTATATATGTATATGGGAATTGATATGTGTATCACACACCTTTTGAACTACTATGCCCCACACCCCATTACAAGAAATCGTGTCCTAATTGACATTTTCAAATTGACTACATGGGTCCAAAATGACCAAAAATCTATCAAATTAGACAATTTTTGTAAATTTAGCCATGTTGATTTTGACATATTTTTGTCATTTTGGACAATTTCCCTTGTAGTGCCCCGGGGTAAATTTTAGAATTCTACCATCAAAAAGCTGAATTTGAGAATTTGGAATTCAGATTTGGACTTAGCATGATTTCATCTAGAACCATAAAAAAAGTTGCAATTCAACAATACACAATGAAAAAGCTTATTTTTTTTTACAAACAAAAGTAAAAGTAACACTTTTCTCCTTAGCTAAACTTTTTCATTAGGTGTTGTTGAATTGCAACTTTTTTTATAGTTCTAAACTAAATCATGGTCTCTAAGTCCAAATCTGAATTCCAAATTCTCAAATTCAACTTTTTAATGGTAGAATTCTGAAATTTATTCCGGGAGTGTGGTATAGTAGTTCAAAGGGTGTGGTACAAATATCAATTCCCTATATATACACATGAAAATAGGAGTTGAAAGTAATTCTATTTGGCCAAAGAGCCCCAATTTCACATGGTATATCTAAATAGTTGGACTTGTGATTGTTGCACCCTGCATAAAAAACTGCATAAAAAAATTGCAATAGACTTTACAAAAGATAACGTTCTCAAAGGAAAAAGTGGGCAAGATAAAATTGCACAAATATGCATGAAGGTAGACAAAATTACAACGGTTGAAGAGAAAACCTTTAACTCGTAATGATAATTTCTCTTACTTTCCATTAAGAAACCTGGTCTACACAAAGATACCATCAGTAAGACTCAAGTATACAAAATCATCTTTCAAGACAGAGTACAATGCTGGCTTCTGATCTCTAAATTGTTTACTGTCGTACAATGTATATGATAGTTTAAAGGGAAAATTTCATGGGTAGTACCCCTGAAGTTTGCAATATTTTCATAGATACTCCCGCTTTTTCAGAAATTTCACAAAGACCCTTGGACCAAAAAAATTAGACATTTTTTTTTGTTATGCATGTCACTTCTTACTTCCTTTGTGTGCATGCATAACAAGAAAGAAGTACTGTAGGTGGGGAGTAGATTTGGTTGTTCATTGCTGTATTGATTATTTAAAAAAAAATCAATTCGGCATTAGGTTTTATAATTAAACAAGATTAGGTACTTTCAAAAAAAGTTGTTATTATTTGACATTCAATATAAAAAATAGTAAAATTTAGCCTTTTTCTTAGCATCTTCCACTATCTAAAATTAGTCCTTGGTAAGAAATTTGTAGTAAATTGAACCCTCTTGAAACCAACCTTGCCCTTCCATTGTTAGTTAAGCTTAATGACTTTTATAATATTTGGCATTTCAATTTTTGATTTGTTTGACATTGGACATTTTTGGAGAATAATTTATAGAATAATTAGGCTAAATTTTGAAGAATTGTTTTATGCCAAATCTACTATCAACCTATTGTGTGCACAAAGAGAGAAAGAAGCGACATACATAACAAAAAAAAGCCTAATTTTTTTGGTCCAAGGGTATTTGTGATATTTCTGAAAAAACAGGGTATCTATGAAAATATTGCAAACTTTAGGGGTATCCATGAAATTTTCCCTAGTTTAAATTAGCAGCTAAAAACTTGGATAAAAACAAACACATGAACATTGTGACATTACAATTGGATTTTACAAAAAGAAAGATTACCATCTACATCAACATCACAAACTACATCACAAACTAAAACATAAACGATACCATTCGTATTGACATCAATTTCGGCAGAAGTAATAATTACTCCCTCTGTTCCTCTAAAAGCGTCCAAAAAGCTTCATTGTGATGGAGTAACCGTGTTTTCAGTCTTTGTGCTAGTAACAAATGCATTCTAGAATCAATAGATCATCTACCAAATGTACGCAAAATCTCTAGTTTTGATGTCACTGTTTGGGCACCCAAATTTCATGCAAAAAATACCATATTTATGTATACTACTAGCTCCTCATTATTGATGATTTAAAGATTAATAGCAACTATACCTCATATGGGCAAGGCCAAGCTTGCTAGGAGAGGAATGCTCCCTAATCGCTTAACTTGCCCCCATGAAATCATTGAACATGGCAAACGCTTTTTCAATGTTTGAAATTAGCGAAAGCTAGCTTTTTAGTGGTACAAGAAATGTGTCTGATTTGGACGGTTTTAGATGGACAGAGGGAGTAGCGAATTACTTAGTGATAACTGTTTCCTTGACTATCATTACCTAACCCATAACTCCATATCATTACAAGTACTACTGAAACCATGAACTGCGTGAAGATCCTAGGAGAGGTTATTACCGTTTTTTGACTAAAAAGTCTAACAGCGAAGGACCGTCTCGGTAGGCTTCACAGTGAACATCCACTAGCCGAAAAACTCATATCCTTCACAGGTAAGGAGAAGCCAAAAGCGACAACCAGCCTACGCACCAGAAAAGCAATACAACTGGGACGATATTCCTTATTCACACGCTGCCTTCAAGAGACAAAGATTTAAGAGACAAAGCCTTCACCAAAGAAGGGCATTTCAAATGAAGCAACGTACTGTATAAACTGCATCAATTGATAAACCGCCACACAATGTGTCGACTAAAACAACTTTGTTTGTGAGCAGAGCAACAAATACCAGCGTCCTGACTGTAGACTTCTACTCCGTAAATGCTACGAGGAACCAAACAAAACTCTGTGGAGCGCAAAAAAAGATTGGCTTTTTGCAAAGTGCCACAGAGTGTCAATTTTAGACAAACTGAAGATTCACCACCATGAGAGGATTCAATACAAGTCTCACACTGCATTAAAAAAGCAGATGAGAATGAAGGCCTGGGGGCAGCAGAAAAGATACAGTACAAAATGAGCTAAATCGGAAGTTCTAAAATACCTCTAGGGCGTAACCTTTGTCCCAGTCACATGCTGAGCAACCCACCCCAACCCGTCCCAGAGCCCCTCTCCTGTCAATGCACAACACGCTTGAATGTGCCAGTCGTGATTCTTAATGCTGTGAAGAGACAGGGCATCACTTATTTCCGCTGGAGTCATGGCATCTTTCAGATCCTGTTTGTTGGCGAAAACAAGCACAACAGAGCTTTGAAGTTCTTCATGCTGCAGCAACTTGAAGAGTTCATCTTTGATGATCGAAATCCTTGCCCGGTCTGTGCTGTCAACAACCATCACCACTGCATGCGTGCCTCGGTAGTACGTCGCCCAGGATGTTCGTAATCGCTCTTGGCCTCCAAGATCCCACACCTCAAAACGAATATTCTTGTATACCAGCTCTTCCACATTGCTGCCTACTGTTGGCTGTGTGACCACCACCTCGCCCAAATGCAGCTTGTACAGAGTTGTCGTCTTTCCAGCGTTATCCAATCCCACAACAACTATTTTATACTCTTTTGCTGGGAACATGTAAAACCACAACCTCGATATGATCACCCCCATCTTATGCGTCTTTTGCTACACCGTCTCTTCACGCTGATGCACAGGATTTTCTCGGTTGTAATATGTGACAAACCAATTACACCCCCAAAATGTCCTAAAAATCCAAGCAAAACCAATGTTAGCGACATAGCAGCATATGATTAACAAAATCGTCCCAAGATAATAAGCAATGGCCTACACTTGCAAATGGTGAACATCAAACGATAAGTTCCTTGCACTCAAAGTAAAAAGCTAGTGAAGCACTCCATTGATACACTAACTAAAAAGCCCAAACGAGGTGAAAAATCATAGTGCTACTTTCAGGATCCCACACAATCTCCTCAAATGATCATTCGTGATCAGTCTGCAGAGAATGCACGAAAATTTGGACGTCCATTTCTTGCTTACTTCAAAACAACCTAAATCGAAGCTCATACCGCATCTCAGTACTTATAAACTATAAATTCAAACAAGAATTAAAAATCATTCGACACTTGGTCACTTCAGATCCGCCAAAAGCTACCATCCACTTCTATTTTCCGTATTCACCAGCTTGATAAGGGTTTGCCGAACTAGAACCATCGAGAATACCTAATACCGGAACAAGACATTCACAGCCATTCATAAAGACGTTCCAAACGAGGTGGGAGAAAAAAACTTCAGCAAACTCCGAACCAGCCGAAAATCGCCGACACAGAATACGAAATTAACAAAATAAAATGATCTACCACTTCGATCCATCAAAATCTGTCCACATCCAGCTCTGATTTGTTTAAATTCGCCAGCTGATAATTACTCAACGAACTCTCCAAACCAAACTAGAACCATAAAAAGGCACCTACATTACATTCCATGCAAAAAGACAGGTAGAAATCTTCTTCACAGACAAGTCACAAAATCGAAAAAAAAAAGAAGTGACGTCCCAAACGAGGTGGAAGAAAACTTAAGCAACTCTAAATTTTCTTTGTCCGAAATCGAGCAAACCTAATCGAACGACTTTCATATTTTTCATTCGGTCGCAAGCAAGCAAAGGCAGCACTGACAAAGCATCGAACTAAACATTGTCCCGAACTACTCGAGCAACGGAGATGCGCAAATCCACCACAGGCTGAGCATAGCGGTACATAATCCGATGTGACCTTTTGATTAACCAAATTGAAAAGTGGAAGCGCCTGTTGGATTCTTACCAGAAATGAGGAGATGCAGTCGCGGTTGACGATCCGGCAACGGACGAACCCCGTGAGCTCACGCACGCGAATCCCCTGGAGCTCAATGAAACCCTAGAACGGGGCAAAAATACACCATGAGACTTCCCAGACAGGGCAGAGGACGAAGAAGACGACGAAGATCCTTGACCCGACAGAGTGGATGATACTCGTCTAGGTGGTGGATGATTTAGTGAGTGTTCCTCTACGTTCGTCTATTATTTGGTGCAATCGTCGTGTACGTCGTGTCAACCTACTCCTTGTCCAGAAAGTCATCATTGACGTGACGTCGTTCATCCAACGGAGTGAAATCCACGTGTCAGTATAAAAAAATTTGGATCTAGCTACACTGAATATTGCGTTTAGGTTGCCCTATACTAATTTCTCGGCATTTCACAGTATATAAATATCTACTGCAGCTATAGTAGTTTCATGGAAAAGTACTACAATAAATAGTTTTTAAATGGCATGTTAATAATAATGAAGTTGAGACAAGACAAAATAGCACCTTTCAAGTCATAAATCATATGAAATTCAAGTATTTAGAGAGTTGCATGCACCTCCAAGTGGTCAAGTGATGAGTCATGAGGTGACTTACTAGAGTAAGGCAACCTAAATGCAATATTTAGTGTACACCAAATAGTGCATTTAGGTTGCCCCATACTAATTTCTTGATTATTTAAATGTTTTCCAAGACTACAACAACCGTTGTTAATAATTACTATGATAAACAATGAAAGAAGCAAGCAAAGGTTGGGCGTAGCAACAAACACCTGAACGTGAGGGAGCAAGGAAGTTGGAACTTTACACAAAACTAGGAAATATTGAAGCATAAAAAGAGTTGCATGCCCCTCAAAGTGGCCAAGAGTGATAGTTACTTTTGTTAACAATTACTACGATAAACAATGAAAGAAGCAAGCAAAGGCATGGGCATAGTAACAAGCATCAAAGCCAAGGAGCAGGAAAACTTGAACTTTAGACATAATTAAGAATTAATGTAGTATAAAGAGAGTTGCATACCTCTCCAAGTGGCCAAGGATGAATCGAGGGATGAATCATGAAGTAACTTTGCCAAGGTATGGCAACCCAATTGTTAGGCAACCTAAATGCACTATTTAGTGTAGGCAATAGAAGTTCAATAAAAAAACACAAATATTGTACGTAGGAATTTTGAAAAAAATTAATGCAAATATCACAGGGATATGTGGTGTTTAGAATATTTTAAAATCCTCCCACACAAAAAAACATGATTCGACTACCGTAGTGTGACATGCCTTTAGTTTTTTATTAATTGATTAATGTCAAAGTCCAATTATTATAAATGGTTACGGAACGAATTCTGAAATTTGTGAAAAATTAGTAAAAACAAAATTCAATAATAAAAGGTTCGTACCTCAAAATAAATGAATCACTACCTCGAATTGTTAAAAAGATAATTAAAAAGTGTTAAACGCAACCATCTTCCATTATTACATATTACTAGTAAACAACATTAAATTATTATAAATTGTTTTCACCTCTGTGATCTTTTTTCACTTTGAAAGGACATGGTATTTTGTTCACATTGAATATATATGACAGTCGATGAAGTAATTACATGTTTACAAAATTGAAATCATTTTCTCTATAATGGTAAACAAATCACTTTGGATGAAAATAAAATCTTTTTTATCATTGCAAAGACAAAGGCTAAGTCACACTATGGTAGTTTGGATTCTCAAGCTTTTGCTATATATGAATAGAATTTTGGATGGTTATTATTTTTGTGTACAAAATTGAGATTAGACTTATTGTAATGTGTTTAAATTTATTTGAAAAGAAGGGCAAGGTCCATTCATGATTGTATTTGGATTCTAAATATAATTGAATTACCCTTTTAAAATGTGCCTAAAGTTTATGATTGCATACTCTTGCATAATAAAATGCCCTTTTGAAGACCTCAAATTCTTTGTACGGATTTTTTGTTGGTAAGAGTTCAGTCCAACAACTTGAATTATTCCTTAACTTCCTTGAATTTTTTTTTCATTTAACATCCAATGAAAATACACTACAAATATTGTAGATTAGGTCACAATTTTTGTCAACTTTTTGTAGATTTGACCATGATTTTCTTGTAATGATAACAAGGATAAGAAAATTACATAATGTTCAAGAAGCTTTTGGAGCTTTGTCAGTACTTTTCTTCTTCTTATAAGAACACAACAGTTTTTCCTCAATGGTGTTTCACCTTCTCATTCCAAAGTCTTGCACATTTCCCTCCAAATTTGTTTAAATACCAACTTGTCACTTCAAAACTTTTTTTTTTGTAAACCTCTAAGATCATAAGAATGTTAGTTTAAATTAAGAATTAATCCTCACTATTGCATCTTTGGTACAAATTGAATGTGTTTTAATCTTTTGTCGTTATCATAGAGGAAGTGAACTATCAACTTCACAAAGACAAAAGGCTCTCAACTTGCAAAAAAACTAAAAGCTTGAAGGGCAATACAGTAGAATTCCTCTAAACTGATATCTTCTAAACTGACATTAACTATAATCTAATATATAACACAAATCTCAATGTCATGCCATATGTCAGTCATAAACCAAAGCAATTAATTCAATAGTAATAATGCTCCTTGGTGTTATCCTAGCACTAACCTCAAGGTCATTTCACTTGCACTTTTACAAAATTAAAGTAATAACTTACTTAAACTAATCTAGTTCTTGGAATCCCAACCATATCAATTTAGAGGAGTTCTACTATATTTGCAAAGGCACTATTACTACTCCTCAAGTATTTTTCCTCTACATATTTTGCCATTGGCTAAATATATGTCATTATTTTTGTTAGTTTTTCTACACTAAGTATTGCATTTAGGTTGTCCCATACTAGTTTCTTGACATATTACACTATATAAATATTTACTGTTGCTACAATAAATTTCATCAATAATTATTTGCATGCAATAACAAAATTTTAAGGGCTTGACAACAAGGTATTTTTTAAGGATTTCAACTTATGGAAGTGTTGGCAATGATTTATGACTATAATTCATTGAGGTGGCTATATTGGAAAAACACTTGAAGAAGCATGCTTTGTTCATGACAAAAGGTGGAGAGAATTTTGGCTACCAATGGTTTCTTATTACACAAGTAAGAAGGCACAAATGAAGTGTAATTGGTCATGATCTTTGAAAAATTACTTTGTGAGAGATGAAATATGTGGGGACTTTTGAAAAATTACTACAATTAAAAAGTGAGAGATAAAACATGTGACAAATAGGACACCCATATTATCTTGGTTGGAGATTAAGTTGGCAATGCCAATCAACCAATAAGGGAATACATATATGGTCCTCAATCAAGGTTTGGCTACAGGGTTGTCATTTACAAGTGAACATTGGCAAAAAAGACACTCTTTTTCACACTTATTTCTTATAGTGATATTGAAGCATAATTTTTCATGGTGAATTTTGGCTATTTTTAGCCAATAAAAGAAACGTTGCGAGTTGACAACATCAACAAACCTATGGAAAAACAAACTAGTGACATCCACATTATAAACCAAGTGAAATTCAAGTACATAGAGAGTTGCATGCACTTCCAAGTGACTAAATGATGAGTCATGAGTTAACTTTCCAGGATAAAGCAACCTAAATACAATATTCAGTATACACATTACCAATTTACCATCATTATTCCATGACTGGATTTACCTTTTGTGATTGCACGGGTGAACAACTTCAGAAAGCGACTCCGTGGGTACACTTATGCCTGTCAGAACTCTTGAGTGCTTTGCATCTACCCACATCCTCCAGTAGTCCAGTATTCTGATATCTGATTCCATCCAGTATTCTGGTAACCAAATCCATCCATACCCGTTTGCTAATATTCGACTATAGCAATATCCGTTGGGGTATTTCTATACTTTAAACACCGATAAACGACAACATAATGCCAAAGATGACGGTGCCAGCATCGTTGCCCAGGATGACGGGAGAAATAAAAGGCACAGGACTCTCACATGCAATTCCTCATGGGACTTGGAATCGACCATGATCAGCATTCTTCAACTTAGATCCTTAAATTCGAACTCATCTTTTTTGCAAAAAACTTCCCGGAACACCATTTCAATTCTGTTGTTTTTCAACAAGTAGATAATTGCAGTTCTCCGATGCAGCATGCAAGTTGGCCGTAAGACATGTGTACAGATTACTTGCTCAAAAAGAAAGGTCACCGATAGCAAATGTTGGGACTAACAGCGACATTCACAGAGATTCTCCATAGAGAATTCATTATGGAACCCTGGTGCGCACGAGGACTTTAATTACGAATCTTAGATCAAAGTAATCATTCCAATCCTAAAAGCAAATGCTTTGTAAGCTCTATTGAATGATAAGCATAGGGAGGGTTTCTTATAATAAAAACTCGGCATTTGTGGTAGTGAAGGAATTCATAAAATAAAGAAAACCAGGGTCTTTCATCTGCAATTTGTTTGGGCTTACCAGACAAGGTAGAGGGTCATTAGCTTCCATTCCTCCAGTTGCATATCTTGTCAGATCTCTGTAACTGATAGCACGTTCAAATTAACCTCAGACTTGTTGAAAATTTATACAAATCTCCCAGAAAGCTTGCAAGAAACAGGGGACAAAAACAGAAGAATAGTAAGACGGACTCCTTGAAGAATTGGGAACACTGTATGACAATATAAGAATTCCTCATTTGATTGGCTGTGAAAGCGAACTACTACTCCCTACCTTATACTTGGTAAACCAATGAGGTTTAGGATTAGCTATGGTACCATGCTCTACACCAAAGAGTCGATGCAGCAGCAACTTACCTGTACCTGCAAGCGACAAAAGCAGCAGGCACTTGAGGTATTGGATTGCAGAACTTTCATCATTGGAGGTTCTCATCATTAGACAGAACTTGCTATGAGGCACACTCACAATCTTCAAGGTCTTCGTGCTTTCTGACTAGACTCATCTTAATGCTTCCAATGATGAAGAGAGATCTTTCTCTGTCAAATTTTGAGAGAAGATTGAGATTCAGGGTATCCACCCTTTTCCCACTTCTATTGCTCCTCCCATTCCCATGCCAGAAGCGCTCAACGTCGAACATTTATCTTCCTCGGCTACTGTGAAACCCACTAGTTATAAACATCATTTGATTCAACAGATGATGCCCCTTCAACAGGGGTATAAGTATTGGTCCTTTTCCGTTTTTGAAACTTACGTACCCAGTAATTAATCAAAAAAGATGATCCAGCCAAGCCTGTGAGCAGCAACATGAGGGCTAAACTAGGAATCCAATTGTCGCCAGTTTTCCTCCTGAATGAAAGATTTCGGCCCAAGATGAGGGTAGAAAACCATTCACCCGCATATCCGTTGTAAAGGATTTGCATGTCTGATTTACTCAAGTTCTCATCATCCAAAAGTTTCCAGGTCTTGATCTCTCGAGTGATTTTCG
Organism: Ulota crispa; assembly: GCA_963920765.1. NCBI lineage: Eukaryota > Viridiplantae > Streptophyta > Bryopsida > Orthotrichales > Orthotrichaceae > Ulota > Ulota crispa. The sequence goes on from OY987242.1 coordinate 36,723,683, forward strand.
AACCGCCCTTCGTGCCCCTTCCAAGAGAGGCCTGTACTACCCGGGCCCGTCTTGCCCACCCAGCCTTCCTGAACAATCATTCGTACAATCGTTAGCATAAACACAAACATTCAAGGGTTCCAGATTCCAGCTCGCTTAAATGGCCAAAAGAAAGCACAAAGAAAGCAGCACAACCAATCCCAACTAAACAGAAAACAACATTTACACACAGTACATTTGAAAATGTAGAACATCAAGATAACATGTGACAATATGGAAGGATAACAATAACGGACCCATATGTGTGGTAGCCAATTCCACCTCCGTAACACAATTGGATGCCAAGTAAACTGCCGCAGTAGTCATTGACATGATCGTGACCAACAAAAGTGGCTTTGACATCTCCTGCCTCGACAAGAGACGTAAACAATCCAGAGTTTACAGATGCGGAGCATATTGTTTCCTGTTTCTCACCCACCACGGAAGAGGGATCCACAAGAACCGCGTTGTACTCAGGAATCGGGATGTGAAAATAAGCCAGTGCTGGAGTAACAGGAGGAGATAATTGTTGTCCAAGCAAGGCACTTGCCGAGGCTTCCGCACTCTGAACACAAAAAGTTGCAATTATGTCTTAGCAACAGCTCAATGGCTCAATCAAATTTGTGACAGTTCTGAAAACCTGATAGAGATAGAGCAGAAACAAGATAGCTAACAAAATGTGTAGACCCTCCCAAGAGATAGCCTCAAGTATTCACCCTTAGGTTTGCCGCAAGCGTCTCAAACCATAGTAGCTGGCTGGCTCGAACCCAGTCGTAGCCACCTACAGTACCAAACTTCGAGTAGTCCCCAGAGTCCAGAAAATACAAGTTGAGAAGGCTAGAGTTGGCAGAATCTGAGCCCAAGGCACCAAACACCTGCAGATAGTAGTTGCCATACCCGTGAACCTCAATTGGGGTTTTCTTGTCGGCACTTTTCCCTAAAAGAGTCTCCATACTTGGATTTAAAATTTCAGACAGAGAGTAGTCCATCCTTGTTAAATAATCCATCACATTTGCTCGAGGCAGATTTGATTCCTGATCATGATTTCCCAGCACTGCCGCCCAAGGAATTTTAGCCGCTATCACTGGAGCAAAAGCTTGGTCCATTGATTTTGTGGCGTCCGCGGTAGAACCGCCGTCAATATTGTCTCCTGTGCAAGAATATGGTACAGCTTTATTTGAGTAGTGAGTGAAACAATCTATAGATCAAGTCCACTGGCATCCCTCACAAACACGTTCTGGTTAGTGAAAATTCTTAGGTTCACCAAAAAGTAGCGATGTGTTCGACCAATTCAAAGAAGTCAGGACTTCATCTGACAACAAACTGCTTAGATATTTTAGCATAAACCTAAGCACCTCTCCTTCATGATAACATTGATAAGCATCCACGAGCGGATCACTTGCATGCTTGTGATAAAAACAAAGTATGAATCACTTTTGTTGGAATCAGGGCAAAATCTTCAACAACCGGACAACAATCAGGAATGCATACCAGTAAAGATAACTAAATCGGGCTTCTCTGCAGCCAGTAGCCGCTCAATAAAGTAGGTAGTATTCAAGTCGGAGCAATGATATGACGTAGATACATCAACACACGGCGATTGAGCACCTTGCGCGAAATGCATATCAGCAACCTGTGCAGAAAACTCAGTGGTAATCATGAGGTTAGATACCAGAAAATAGTAAGGCATAATTTCATGAGCTCTGAAACCAAGTAGACTGAGCCAAACAGAGAAGCTTGTGCTCTCCTGCCTTGAGAACTGTGGATTTGAAAATGGTACAAGAACACGGAATTTCATGATTTAAATGATCAGGCCGAACGTTTCTCTGAGCTCTGTTCAGAAAATGTTACCCAATCTGAACATTAGCTTATATGGCATCCCAAAAAGATACGTTTTCAATAAAACTAACTCTCCATATGCAAATTCAGGTTCAAATTTGAATACTCCTAGAAATGTGAAGAGATATATAAAGAGCAAATTCTGGTTTGAACAATAAACTCCCATTGTGATAATATTCTCATTTGAAAATAACACCCGTAAAACCAATTCTATGACTTCTCCAATTAGAGGTCACGACAAAAAGATGCACTCCCACCCAAAATAGGGTCAAGTGTAAGCATACTAAGACAAGCAACACTCCAAGGGCCAAGTGAAATCATACAAAAATGAAAATTGAACAAAAATGAAAAAACTGCGCAACAAAGTGAGAAAATTGAGCAGACGTTGATAGAAAAAGGAGCTGGTTTTAAGTTAAATTTTCAAAAGTGAGAATCTTAACATTGAAAGTGAAGTTTCAGTCAAACCAAATCTCGTCTCTTTCCCACTTCCTAAGCTCCCTAGAAACAAAAACAGTTCTAAAATGGTCTACGTCAGCTCTTTAAAAAGAATTAGAGCTTTGACGAACAACATGAGTTCTTAAAGTCATGACGCAAAAATTTGAAGAGCTGGTGTTACCATACCCGTAGCCATAACAATAAAATGATGACAATACCACAAGCATATCTCAGCACAATAATTGATTACCAACAAAAAATTCAAAAATGCCAAAGTCTACGAATCAATCACCTGAAGAATCTTGAAAGTGCCTTCACTGTTGAACCTCAACACAGGACGCACACGATCGCCAAACACCACTCGCGGCACAAAACACATCCAAACCCCGACCACCAATGCAACGCACCAGAAATTCATCGCAGCTGCAACTACGGATCACAAGCTCATTCAGATTGGCCAATTACCGTGAAGACCACGTGCATTGAAGTGAGTCCTGGCAGTCAAAAGAACGAGTATCAGCAAACTTAAAGGAACTGATCACCGACACAATCAATCAAGAGCAGTGAGATCGTTAAACAAAAAAACATTAACGAATTCTCTGAGACAGTCGCACTCGTAAATTTATTCACTCCAGATATCAAACGCAGTGTGAGTAAAATAGTGAAACACAAACAGCCAACGACACGTGCGATAAGCAAGCATAAACCTCTCAAAAATTTGAAAGCGAAGCAATAAGTTACCAGAAACGAAAACATCAAGAATCGAAGAAAAAACCCTAGGAAAAGTGGCAAAGTTCACCATAGAATGCGAAAAGGCCTGCGCCATTGCCAGCTAAAGGCCGTGGCACGAGGAAGATGCTTAATAATATCGCTCACAGGATGAGATCCAATCTCTCTCGCAAAGATTGCTCATGTTTTGAAAGGTTGCTCCTGTTTTGAAAGATTACTCTACAGTAAGCCATTCCAGTAGTCGATTACGGAATCAAGCTGCAAAAATACGCTCGTTTGCTTACTGATGGAGAGCGATCTCGAGCGAACTCGAGAAGTCGTGGAAATCTGAAGCATTTCCGGCGGATGCCGTCCCTCATCGTCGACTTCTCTCGCATTTGCCGAAGTCCTCGCGTGAGTATTGATGAGTGCTCCTTCAACCCTGATAGTGGATGAATGTGGAAAGGAGCAGAGGATATCATTCATCATCCATACCCAGTTTTGAAGGCCATGTAAGGTAGCCGCACCCATAAGCGTGGAAATAAAGGTTTCGGAGTAGGTAAAACAATTGACTAACTTTGAAAAAAATACTACTTCCTCCGTCCCAAAATGATCTTCTTGTTACACAAAATGTTACAAATTAAGCTCAAAAAGAACCATATTTCTAAGAAATTTGATCTGTGAATAGAGTTTGTTGTTCTCCTATTGTTTTGAAATTTTGAGTTTCAAATTAGTTTTCAAAATGTGCTTTCAAAGTGTTTGAAAGTTGAACTTTTGCGGCATTTTTGAAGAGCACCGGTGGCCGCTCGATGGCATGGGATTGGTTAGCATGCCCATGCTTTTGGACTATGTGCAAGTGTTGCTAGCTCCCTTCCTCCTCCAACAAGAAGATCAATTTGGACACTAAATAAAGGTCAATAGGAAGATCGTTTTGGGATAGAGGGAGTATAAGTTAGTGAGAGGAAACTAAAAAAATTGGCTTCAATTTCAAGGTTCCAATTGTAAGCATAACACCATATTTGTTATAATAAGAGTTTTTCAGTGAAATGAGAGGTAATTTAACTGAAATTCCAAAAAAATTAGGTCAACTTAGTTATAGGTCAACTCAGCTCAAATTGAGACGAATTGACATAAAACCTTTCAAATTTGACCTAAAATTGAAAGGTTTTATGTCAAGTCATCTCAATTTGAGCTGAAAACTCTCATTTTAATGGAAATTGGTTATTTGGTCAAAATCAACATGTTTATTTTGAGAGGTCCCCATTCTCTCATTATAACAACCGTGGTGTTGCATTTATTCACAAAGATTTTTCAAGTCCAAAATCACTGAAAAATGTAAAGCAGTGTGTAAAAGATGCTAAAAACAAGGCTTTTTAGTTCTTAAATAGTGAGATGGGATACTCAAAACCATCATGCCAGTCACCCACAACCATCATTTTGTCACTCATAACCATCACTTTGTCACTCATAACCATCACTTTGTCACTCACAACCATCACTTCATCACTTATAACCAGTTTTTTTAATATTTGTTCATCTTGAGAATGTCCAGGCACGCTTATGGAGACACCCATAAGCATGGGTGCTCCTACCTTAGTCGCCAAGCCGCCAGGGGTGAAGTGACCCCCTTCATTGCCCTTTGTGTGGATGAATAGGGCCGTGGGCTCTATCCACTGCACATCTATGTTTTTTGACTAGGTTGGAAAAACTTTGTAGTTTTTAGGCAAGGGTAAAAGTAATAATTTGTTTCTTGTAGTGTTCAATCATATACTTCTTCTAAGTTCTAAATGAAATCAAGGTCTCTAAATCCAAATATGAAGTCAAAATCTCCAAATTCAATCTCTTGATGGTAGATTTTCAAACTCTTGAAATTTCCAAAATGTGAAAAAATGGAACTTTTTCACCCCAACCCCACAACCTCCTAAAATAGTCAACTGAGCTCCCAACCCCATTCACCTAGGAAAAGGACAATGAGGGGGTCGGTTCACCATGCCCGACTGAGATTAGATGACATCAGTGATTGGGAAATTTTTTGGACTTCAATTGCTAAAATCTAGCATTTTCCATACACAACCAATTTTTGGCCAAAGTATGCCGGATATTTTTCTAAAGTTACATTGTAGGGGAAATTACAAATAGGGGCATGAAAACGTAAAATATTTCAAATCAGGCTGCAATTTCAAAATAATTACATATAGGGGCATGATTTCAAAAAAAAATTGTAATTTTTTGTGATTTTTTTTGGTTGTACATTGGTTGATTAGACAAATCACATTTAATGTTAGCTGATTTCTGAAAAACTTCAAGGTCTCTTCAAATCAAGCTTAAATTAAAAAGTTTTAGTAAAGGAAACGGTAATATTTGAAGGCTTTTAATTTTTTTGGAAATTAGCTAACATTTAATGTGATGGATCTTAATCAACCAGTGTCCAAACTAAAAAAATTACAAAAAATCACAAGTTTTTTTGAAATCGTGCCCCTATTTGTAGTATTTTATGTTTTCATGCCTCTATTTGTAATTTTCACTACATTGTAATATTTTGTATTTAGACTTGTTAGTGAAATCTAATTGGTTCTCAATTTCACCGACTAATAAGAATTAGCATAGACAATTTTTGCGGCACATTGTACGACACGTTGTTTTGTGGCACAAGGTGGCAAAATCTCATAGTTTTTTCTCACTAGGGTAAAAGTAATAATTTACCCCTATTATGCTCGCTATTATGATGTTGTTTAGTAATATCCTCTTCTAGGGCTTTAGTTTATAACAAGATCACTGAATCCAAATATGAACTCAAAAGTGCTAAATTTAATCTCCTCATGGTAAGTATCTAAATTCGTACAATTTTTGGCCAATGAAAGAGCTAGACTTTTCTACCCTAGCCTCATAACATGGCATGTCATCAAATCTTAGCCATATAGTCCTACTTAGAGGTGATTCACATTGCGTCCCATGTCTCATGTCTCCTAGATTTTGAAAGTTTGATCGGTGTACGCAAACTCAAAAGTTGGACTTGGCGCTTTGCACTATGTCCCAAGTCCTACATTCCAACTGTTACATGGCAAAACCTTTTGGAATTTTGGTGTTGAAAACAATGGGACTTCAGTCAAGGTTGGGATTGACCATTTTGTTAAACCAAAATTATAACCCAAGTTCCACCAATACTTTTGCATCAAAATTTCATGGCTTTCTTTAACACTCCTTTTTACCCTTAATCCCTAAAGGCCCAATTTTCCCCCAAGAGTACAAATGGATTTTGGGCATATATCTATAGCTAAACTGTTTTGTGTGATTTTTTGAAACTTTTATTGCAAGTGGGGAATTCCAAGACCTACACGGGCATCTAGTTTTTTCTTCATTTTGACATTTGACAAAGAAGTTATGCAAGAATTTTTGCAACCCAAGGGAAGGGATGGCAATCTGGGGAGCCCAAAAACTTCTTTAAAATTTGTATTTTTCAAAATTAAAAATCTAAAATTGGTTCTTTAGATTTTTTTATATGTGGAAAGCTTTGAATCATTCAATTTCAATCAATGAGATGAAAATTATGACATGTTTTAGTATGTGGGCAATATTGGATACTCTAAAATAAATTATGAAGTCCTTTATTTTCCATAATTTTCAATATTTTGGAAAAAAAATAAAACCAAAAGAAATAGATTTTTTATCACAACATTACAACCGTTGGGATTTGCATTTTTCATTTCAATAATTAAATTCTTAACAATTTAGTGATTTGACTCATTCTCTACTTCTTTTTTACTTTCTATTTTTTCCCATGTGTTGAATAGATCCAATTGATTTCAAAATTCCCCTACATATACCTTCTTGGTCTTTTACATGGAAAAAATAAACCTCAACTCTGTGTAGAACTCTCTTTTTCATGTAAGAGTGGTCAAAGGCTTTTGAATTTTTTGGATAGCATGGGAAAAAACCATATTTTCCACTTCAAATGTAAATATTTCCCTCCTCTCCATATAGAATGACTTGATTTTTTTCTTACAAGTACCTCTTTTAGTATGAGGCAAGATCCTAAGGTTGGATTTGCAAAACAAACTTTAGTTCCTACATTTCTACTCATTCCTCATAAAGTGGCAATTTTAAGTAACTTTCATAGAAAAAAGGGCATGGGCCTTTGGGGTTAATAACCCAATGAAGTCAAGATTTCAAGTTAAGATAAGATTTATAGAGATGGAATGTAGAACATAATGTAGGTTGAGAGCACGTTTGGCATAAAATAATTCCCCAAATATTTGCCCAATTATTCTATAAATTATTCTTCAAAAATGCCCAATGTTAAACAAATCAAAAAATTGAAATGCCGAATAGTATATAAGTCATTAAGCTTAACTAACAATGAAAAGTCAAGGTTGATTCCAAGAGGGCTCAATCTATTGCAAATTTTATACCAATGGCTAATTTTAGAATGTGGAAAATGCTTGGAAAAAGGCTTAATTCTACTAATTTTTTTGGTTAAATGCCAAATAATAGCAACATTTTTTGAAAGTGCCTAATCTTGTTTAATTAAAAAATCTGATGCCGAATTGAGTTGTTCTCAAAAAATCATTAATTTGGTAGAGACTTGTTGAATTTGCTCTCAACCTACAGCAGTGTGCAGTGCCCTTATTCACACTTTATGTCTATCTTTGAGTTCTTAATTTGTTTTCAGCTTGGATTTTGTGCTTTATCATTGTAGTGAGTTTTCTTTCATTTGTCTCAAAAATAAATTGAATTTAGACTTATTAAATTCTCAACTTTAAATCACAGCATCCTCTATATGAATGTCCTCCATAGCAAATCAATGCTAGACATTTTGTATACATTTTGTGGTAGAAATTCTTCAGTGTCCTTTGATTTTCAAGGTCAAATACAAAGGGTTGCATCAACAATGCTCTTAGGCTTTTAAACTGTTTGAGATACTTTCATTCAGTATTGAGATAGGTTTTGAGCTTTACAAGCTACTGTTCTTCATTTCTCATTTTCAACTAGTTTCTCATGTGCCCACATTGGATATTGCGTATATTTATACTATAATTATATTCCTTTATTGAAAAGGTTATCAATAAAAATTTATTGTGTAGTTTTAAAATCCAACAGTATTTTTTGTGTTTCCAAGACCTAATTCAATGTTAAGTGTTGGTTCTTTTTTAATATTGCTTTTAGTATGTGGAGAAAGGGATCGGTTCTAGTTCACAAGGGTTTGCATGGATTTATCAATGAAAGACACCATCTTCTTGATCTTGACTGATTGATTAACCTTCAAAATACAATGAAGCCAAGTTGAGTCATCTCAATCATCTTCTTGTCACACTTTATTAGGGGTTTCAAACATCAACTTTTTTTGGTGACTCACGTCAGACATCGTTCATCTCGATGGATTCACTAGTGAACAGGGAGGTGACTCACCTCTGAAGTGCACTCCTAACATGATTCACCTTAAGAATGAACTCCAAAAATTCACCTTCGTGCCTCTGGTGAGCAGCGCTTTGGAGACAAGTGTGAATGCGGATGGAGGTCGTCATCCACCCATCCTGCTCCAACTCCTGCCGTGCTCCTTGTACTAGCGCTGCTTGTGCTTGTGTTGGTCCTGCTCTTGCAGCTTAGTTGTTGCAAAAGTTGAATTGTAAACGCAAACTTGCACAAACTTGTGGGTGTCTGAGACTTTGGGCAAGCGAGTGAGCAAAAATACTTCACTAGTGGCTTGAAATCCTTTGAGGTGAGAAACTCATAGACCAAATTTCATGTTTGAAACCCCCTATTGTTTTTAGAGAACAACCTTGTAGTGAAATTCATCACACAAGGGAGTAAAATCTTTATGTAGGTATGTTCCAAAAATGTAGCATCACCTAAGTCAAGCAAGTGACATTTTTGCACCTCAAACTAATTGATCCTTCTACAATTATTCCAAAAACACCTAGTATTAAATGTATAGTAAGGACTTAACTAGTTACAAATTAGAGGATAGTTATTGGTTGAGCTCCAAAATTAGGTAGGTAGTAGAGTATTGACCAACTACAAACCTAGGAGGGACATCTTGATTGAGCTATATCTAAAAACATTGAGGTTACTCTAAATCTTTATACAATGCACATTCTTTTGCTCTAATTAAATTTCAAAGAAGTGCATTTGATTTTCGTTTCCTAATACACTTTACACTGCTTTCTTAATTCTTGTAACTTTGTTGACTTCTTCAATCCCTACAGTTGTGAATCAACTTAAAAGTATGGTTTTCAATATTATCACAAATAAGAAGATGTAAAGAAGCCATAATGAATTGGAAAACTTTTGTAAGATTGAAAGCATCAATCCTAGTGCTATTTGTAAATTTTGATTTTTCTAAACTCTTGCACATTTACTTGAATTGCTCTGAAGACACACAACAGTAGACACACAACAATTAAAATTATTGTAATACATAATTGATCACTTTGTAGAGCTCCAAATGTATAGAAAACTCCCAAAATCCTAGCAAACATTTTTGCCTTACATATATGTGCAAGTCAAGAACAATATCATGCTATGGTAGCAAACAATGTTCACAAATTACGTGAATCATATATCCAAGCATAGATTCCAATATACCTTACATTTTTGGTTTATTAGAAAAAGATTAATTACATACAAGCATGCAATGATCATGTGTAGAAATACTAAATCATACCAACTTCAAGTGACATTTATTTCACCTACAAAAACATTCATATTTCAAAGAAATTTACTTTTTACTCTACCAATGATGAATTTCATCATATTTTATTAGAACACGAAGTTAACAATTTTTTGCACTTGGAAAAGTAAGCATGCATCTGATGCTAAGGGGCACCCCGGAGTCAAAATCCATACACAAAGGAGACTTGTTTAACCCCTAAAGGCCAAAGAGCCCAATATGGCCACAAGGGGTGCTTGGAGGTGTGAGTATATAAAAAAGGCATTTTTAGCTCAAATTTTGGTCTGCCACTCAAGTCCAAATGGAGTTGCTAGTTCAAAAAAAATTATGATCAACTTGTTGTTCCTTGATGCGCATTCTTTGCTCTCAATTCTACATGGAATATGGAAAATATTCTATTTTTTCAACAACTAGGAGAAGAATGTCTTTGGGCAAACGAAGGGAGCAGCTTAGAGAGCGGATGGAATGGGTGCTGTCATGTCTCATACTGTACAAGGTAGAAGTTTGATGATGTGTTACTTTTTTTTTCTTGATTTGGGCAAGGTTTTTATAGCTTTAAAGTAAGGAGCTAGTGAAATCTAGTTACTTTGAGTGACCATATCTTTTGGAGTTTTTTTCCATTTGTAGAGTTTTTTTTCCATCACCTATTGCAAGACACAGTCTCATGGGATTAGCCATTAGGTAAATTTTTTTTTGAGAAAATATTACAAGAAAGTCCAAAATCCATATTGTAAACTGTTGCCCAAATTGGAAAACATGAGATTCTCAATGGTGGGGACTTTGCAGATTTATTTGGATTTGAAATCAAATTGGTTTCAAACATTTGATTTATAGTTGGGCATAGAATGACCAGTTTGGATTATGTGATTACTTGTTCAACTTTCTAAAAACTAGAGGAATGTGTTGTAGGTTTCATGTTGGAGTTATGCTGAATTCTCTTAGCAAGATGCTTAGGGGTTAATATCCAATGGTTTTTGGAAGGTGGGTATATGGAAAGAGAAACAAAACTATATTTCAAGATACATTGACGTTTGTATTGCAAAAAATAACTTAATTGTTTATTTATTGCATGGAACTCCTTGAGATATGTTGAATTTTTTAAAATTGCAATTATTGCAAGTAAAAAGATACAAGAAAGGCATACATTTGAACATAATCACACAAACATTGAGCTTCAAACATCATATTAGGTAAATTGGGAAAAATAGTACATTTTGGGACTTTCACTGTTTCTGCCATTATGTATGTATTAGCACATCACAAAAAAATAAGTGTGCATTTTCTTACCTATGATAGTGAAGTCTTAGTGATTGCCTCCAAGAACTTCCATAAGTACAACTTTTGAGCAATAGCTAGGCCTACATTTATTGATGTGGGATTAAAGTGGAGTACAATATGGTCCTTTGTTTTTCCCAATTTACCTAATATGGTGTTTCCATGAAAATCAAGCTTTACAAATGTATTAGTAAAAGATGGTTGAAAATCTTACTTATGCCTTTTAACCACATATAATATTACAATACAAAGATTGTTTAATAACATGGTGGTCAACAAGTGATATGATCACTAATATCTAGGAGGATAATTTTAAAGCCATTTGGGGCCTCTTTCCATGTGAGGAGATGAGGTAATTTTATAAAATATTTACATTTGGCATTTTCATGTGGAAGAGGGTGGTGCAAATAACCTTCATCAACGATTGGTAGAAACAAGAAGAAGATTGGAGTTATGAAGTGACCATTAGCTTGTTGGAAAGTCACCAAACAACCTTAGCTTTAAAATTGTTTCCATGAACACCAATCAAGAGTGTTGTTTTGTATTGTTCCTCTTGATCACCTATGCAACATGAAAGAACGCCTTTACTACCTTTCATAGAGAGCTTAATCCTTAAACTCCGAGGGGGACGTTTTCTGTCCTCTAGCTGGGAAAAATTATTATGGAAGATAGAAAAAAATAGTTTCTTATTTGATTTTTTCTCAGAAGTGATCATAAACATATGATCAAATGTGGAAGGTAAAAAAAAACCGCAACAAATACACTCATATATTTAGGTAACTCATATTGTGAGAAGATTTAAAGGCACAATGTTAGATCCCATGCTACCCTACTTGTAATTTTTGCAAGGTCAGCATGTACTATTCACTTTTGCTATAGCTCGGAAACTTCCACACCAATGAAACCATTGAGATCGCTCAAGTATTGTAAAAATCACTGTAGTTGGATTGGTTGTATTGGTTGTAGTGACGAGCTCAGCATTTAAGGGTTAAATGGATATGTGATAAAACTGCTTTCATCCAAAAATATAAATGACAAATGATATAACACTTACTCAACAAAACAAGTCTACGTTCACCCAGAATTTGGTAATATTATGACAAATTCATCGAAAAAAGAAAGGCTCCAGTTGCAGGGCTCAAAACGGAGGTAAATCTCCTAGGTGCCTTCTCGTCTGTAACAGAGGAAGCGTTGTTGAAATCTCTATCGTCCAATTATCAAAGGTGACGATGCTAGGACTCGAAGCTTCTGGAACGAATTACCTGCGACCCAAAGGCGCGGCACGGGTTCACAGCCAGAATCTGCCAGATCACACGCGGGCATCTACCAGCCGTCAGATGTTGATCGACGGCGCACACCTACCACGAGAGGACTGCGCAGCTGGCAGGAAGATGTTTTGACTTCACCGGATACAATCTGGCATTTCTCATTTCCAACCGGGATTTCACTGGATTGCACCCGACATTTCTGTACTTTCTATAATGCTGTACTATAATTAGTATATTTTTGAAAATTTGACCGCTTCTTTAGCCGGTGGTTTCAAATGCAACCGGCTGACAATACCCTAGTGCCGGTTCTCCCCGGCCATTGGACGCGGGTATAGGATCGTCTCTCTCGACAGCCAATCCCTTGTTCACGCCACCGTCCAAGCTTTCATTGCCCTCGTCTGTTTCCCTGTTTTTGGCATATCTTTTGCTGTGAGAGCGGCAGTCGTACGAGAGCGGCCTGGTTTGTAACGCCGAGGTGTTGTCTTTCCCGAGGACCGATTTGCTGGCATACATATCTTTGTTTCTATTAGGATCATGATGTTTTTAGATATGGAGCGTCTGAGCGGATATTTGGTTCATTTAGTGTTGCGTAGGGAAGACATTGATATTTACGTGGAGGAGACGCTTCAGGAGGGCGGCGTGGCAGAGATAGACGGTGGATGAGAAGGAGCGGTGTGGAAAATTTTGCATTACAGTCCTTTGGGAGCCTTTCAAAGGACTCTTTCTTTCTTGAAGATATGACGGTCTCTCGATGGAGCGCGATCTGCGTATGGTGAGGGTTTCTGTCACTTCAATTTGTTTGTCGCTTTGGTTGAGCGCTTCTCTTCGAGTTGTTCATCGTTATTCTCGTTGGATTTTTGTTTATTTGTATTTTGGTTTCAGGAGGCATATAATATTTTATACATACACATGCTTTCTTATATTTGGTTCAGGTTGGAAGGAATTGTATGTTGATTTGCGGCTTAGCGGTGGATTATTTCAGCGCCGACTTGTGAAGGATGATATTTAACTCGGATAGTGTTCTCCGTCGAGGATTATTATTTTAAGAGTTGACCGCAGTCTAGCCATGGTAGAACTTTAAGTTCCAGGCAGATTGTTGTGTCGCGAGACCTTGCCCTTACGGGTGCGCTTACGGGGCGGGTCTCACTCTAATAAAAAAAAAAGTTACGTGGTGTCGGGAGGATTGATCCCTCCCGCTGGTGTTGTCTTGGTCGCGTATGGTGGTTGTGTTGCTTACGGTACTTGAATGCTATGATCTGGCTACACTGCGACATCATTGTGTGTCTGCGTGTCGAAGGCTACTTTGTCCAAGGTCTGCAAATGTGATGAAGCGTCGTGAATACCTCAAACCTTGGTGGAAGTGGAAGCGTCTGTGAAGAAATTGAAGTTGATTGAAGTACCTAATTGAGGAACCAGCACATCGTTCACTCCGGAGCCTCAGGCAGTTGAAACTGCACAATTTTTCATGTATTTGGAGCGGTAAGCAGGTTGGCACGCTCTGCTGTTCAGCGAGCTGATCACTATTGTTCCAAGGCCTGGCTTGGCCATCACACGAACTCCTCACTTCGTGTTTCGGATCAAAGGCTGTTCTCAAAATTTCACGTAATGCGGCGCATCCCTTCTACCGTCGGTGACCATCGTCAAGTCGCTCATGGCAAGCACATCACGACATACCTTCACCAATCTCCAAGGTAGTGTATCGATCCTCACTTACATTTTTTTCCAACTAACCTCAAAGTAACTGGACCGATGTTTGCATCTTAACCGGTGTTCGTTTTGATGATTTTCTTTTGCACGTTCTTTCTGGCTAGTTTTTTATGTTATCCCGTTCCTCCAGCACAATATGGATTCGCAGACTACTCGTAACACCAGTAATACAGCATTACCGTACAGAGCCTCTTTGATTTTATTGTCACTTTCTTTCTACGTTCATCACACCTTTATACAAGCAATATATGCACATGTGTACAACCTATTCCCTTGCTACGAATCAGAGAGTGAGTGTTGCTGTAATCCTTGCCTTTTTCCATCGAGGAATGTAATCTATTAATTGTAATGAAGTAGGCGTTGTTCCTTGTTGAGTACACTATGTCTATATATCGATAATATTTGGCCTTACATGCACATCTTGTATATTGTAAACTGTAACCTACTCGTAAATGTCTATTTTGTAAAGCCATAGTATGGGCATATATAGACTTTGATTACATTGGTAGAACTTTCTCTTTGTAATATTTAGTTTATTTTAGATATGGGAGCTTCGTAGTGATTACTCTATCTAAGATGTATCACTTGCTTCTTTAGTTTATACCGTATTAGAGTTCTTGCTGTGAAGCATTTTAGAGATTAGTCGCATTCGGAGTGCTGAGTAGACATCTTCTTGGATTCCTGTACAGCGGAAGGCGTTGAGAAATCTGGTGTTTCGTGGAGCAGTCGTGGTAAACAGATTATAACTCAGTAGATTATTTGGACCAGATGATGCGTTGCCGTGTGTTGTACCGATGAAGGCAAACTGTTTCTTCAAGTGTGGTTGGAGAGATTGAGTGTTTTACCTGTACAGTGGTGCTGACATTTGGCATTCTATGCGTAGCTTACTTGCGGCTGTTGCCGCTTCTGGAGAAGCGCTACCTACATCTGTGCACTTTGAAAGTAATGTGCGTTTCATGGGAATATGAGACTTGAAACTCTTCGAGTATGTCCTGCGTTGGTATTTTATGCAGTTCCAGTATACTATATTTACCTTGACATGGGCTTAGAGTATATGCTCAATGTATGCTGTAAATGTTTTTACCGGTTTTATTAATTGTTTTTTGTCTGTAGTGTGTCTAATCACTGAGAGATTCTAATGTAACAGGGGTTGCCCCATATAGGCTATATAGGTAAAGATTGCACCATTGTAAATTTTTCCTTCGAGCAACCGTTGTTTTTGTACACGCTTACTTCTGTCGAGTTCTTGCGTATTATGTTATCACTGGATTGATTCGGATCTTAGGTATCTGATATTCAGAGTACTGGTATCATGACAGCAAATCTTGACATATCTGTGCAGGAAGAATGAAGATTATCCTCTCTGCTTCTGACATGAGGTGTAGGAGATATTTGTTGTGCTGAGGATTGTCCTGTCAGTGTTGTGTCATGATTACACTGCATTTCTTCGCTAAACGGGGTTGGGATACCAAAAATAATATACGGTATGTTGTGGTGTAGCACTTTGTCTGAAACATTCCTGTTAACGGATAACAGTGACCACTCCAGAAAGTGGTCGGAAGGGTTCAACTCCCTTGGAATGAGGATTTTTAGTATGAGACTGTGGTATGTTTTGGTTGGCTCTGACAGCAGAGGAGGCGGTTACCTTGACGAAGTACGAGTACGTCTTTTATTTGAAAAGCTAGACTGTGGAAGTTTGAGTATGGGATCTTATCTCAAAAGCGAGCCAGTGCTAGTGGGACTGCTTCAGAGAATGAGCCTGTATGTATTTGTTTTTTAGTTTCTTTTTAGTTTTTGCAAATTTCAAGTTGAGGTATCTTAGAGCGAGAGGGAGGTGAAAGGGGGGTTAGCTTTCAATTTGGGTCACAGCTTTAGAAGATACATAAGCTGCTGTCTGACAGTAAGAGCAATTCACCTACTGCATGGATATCATGACCGAATGTAACTGGACACATCTGAAGCTGGGTACAGGAGCTTGTGGCACTCGCAAACGCAAGAACATACGCCACAGAACTTTTGAGCTCCACTGCAAAAGCCTTTTGGATTTCTTGGGCAATGCTGCACTTTCACGCTAATCTCTTAGTCTTTTGAGTTCATGTTACAATTCACATGAGGACAAATCTGTTGAGGGCACTTGCTTGTTTTTTTTCCTAATGTTGAAGTGAAGAAGCAATGAAGTAGAGTGAGTGCGTAGTGGAAGTGTTCCCAAAAGCACAGTATCCGTAAGTGAAGTGGCTTGTGTGATAGCTAGTCAAATCTTTAGTTGTGTTTGAAGTGGCTTGTGTGATAGCTAGTCAAATCTTTAGTTGTGTTTGGTATCTTTAGTTGTGTTTGGTATTGCAAGAGAGCAGTGGCAATGTTCTTATGTTAGTTCCAACTCGATGGCATTGTGATATTGCTATTGAAGCTCATTTTTAGGTCTCACTTAATATGTAATATGAGTTGGTGATTTATTCTTGATTTTAGCCAAGATGGAGTGGACCATTCAAGATCTGAACCCCTTGTCCCAGTACCCCTTCAACTATCGATTTAACCCCTAGTCCACTATAACCGCTGCGGTTATAGCCAAGCTTGCCTTTGTGAAGGAGCGGTGAGATGGTGCCTAAAGTTGGTTATGGAGAGAGTTAGTTACGGAGAGAGTTGGTTATGTTTCTTTGTGTTGGTTGCCCTCTCTTGTTGTGAGATCATTCTTTGGTTATGATGCATGAATTCAAATAGTTCTTTATAGGTTTTTGGTTTGAATTGCAATTTGCTATCCCTTGAGTAGGAACAAATTGTATTGAGTGTAGTGAATAATTCTATATTGAGTATCTTCCATTTGTCAGAATAGGTTGTACATGTCATGGATGATCAATGAACCACTCTAGTATGTAGACACAATCTTTCTCGAAGATGATGAAGCCTGATACTCACTACCATGATTGGTTGGCCAACACACCAAAGACCCGATTTATTGGTGAAGCAGTTGTTGCTGGTGATGCTCATGGTGGTCAATTGCAGCTCCGCAAGCACTACCTCAAATGCGCTGACAACGTTGTCTTCTCATAGCCCTAGTCATAAACAATTGTCCCAGACATCCAATGAGAAAGGTTGAATACTGTGCCTCACAATATAAAATGTGAACGAGATTGTTTCTTAGATAACAAGCTTTACAATTTTAAATCATCCATGGAACCACCATTGGAATTGCCAAAATGCCGTAGAGTTGATAGTGTTGAAGTAGTGTCTATGATAATGCGTTCTTCAAGTGCAGGCATAGTAAAGCTTAATGAATTATAAGTCCTATTGGCTATTTTTATTTAGTTATTTATCATTCTCCTATGTTGGGTGTTGCTTCTTACCACTATCCAGTCAATATCAAAGTAGTGTTAGTTTTCTATGTCATCATAACCCATGGCTTGAATTGTTTTTTAGTAAGTTTTCCTTGAAAGACAAGAGGAATTGGCATCTAACTCAAGTTATTTCATATTTTTTTGACGCTTTGTGAAATTAGTTATGAAAATTTGAAGTGGAAAGGCCATAGAGCTCTAATAGCATGTACAAATTGAATACATTTGAGGAGGTGCACCATTTTAGAGCACACTTTTAGAACCGCCTACCTTAGGACAAGTACATCCCTTCAAAGGGTAGACTTTATAGCAAATATCACGCTTGGGTAGTTACTAACCATATCATTATTTAGGGCGTTATAAAAGACACTTTTAAGTTTGTTCAAGAATGCGAGAGCTGATTTTTTTGTCATTGTGCAGCTGGCAGATTTTCAACTCTAGAAGAGGTGAAATCTGCAAATGCAAGGCGATTGTCGGGACAGTACCTTTGCAGGTGGAAGCAAGAAATATGTGAACAGGAGCCCATCAGCTTCTTGTTGGGGCCGGATTGCTGCAACTCAATATGTACAAACGTGAAGTCGGACATCTTCAATTGTGGATCATGTGGCCACATTTGTTTTTATGGAAGCATCTGTTGTAATGGGGATTGTGTCGACGTTTTCAATGACGTGAAGCATTGTGGTTCTTGCCACAATAGTTGCCCATGGGAAGACTCATGCCAGTATGGAATATGTGGTTATTCATGATGATGCAAGCTCCTCTTGTGAGGGATGCTTTGATTTATCAGAATCTCATGTGCGATGTGTTTATCCTAATCAGCATGTGAGTATGGTTCTTTTTATTTGTTTTGGTTTCAATTTTGGTTGTTGACCGTTTTTAGGAGGATTTTAATGCGACATAACATGTATCATGCGAACAAAGTTTTATGAAGAGCTAACCATTAGAGGATGGATTCTCCAATTGAAGGATGAAACTTTTGTTTCTTTGTCATGGCCATTAGAGAAATACATGTGTGTATTGTTTCATATATTTTAAAGGTGTAATAAAATGTTTTATATTTCCTTTGTCAAACAATAAGTGGCCCATGGGAAACTTGTGGAAACTTGTGCTTTTTGCGGCAGTGTTGAGTAGATTGTATGGAGGCTTGCAGGTTCCAAATTTCAAGTACATTGCAATGAACATATACAATGCTCATTGTTGTTTGTGGCAATACAAAGTTTGGATCTTATAAATAATGCATTTTATAATATGATTATGGAATTGTTAAAGTAACATTCCAAATTGTTAACGCAACACCCTCCATGAACATGCAACTTGATAATGTAACGCTAAAACTTTTAGTTTATCATCCCTTTAATCATGGCATTACCACCCCCTCCTTGCAAAATAGAAGAGCAAAAACAAAATTTATTGAACATTATTGCACCATTTCTTTTTTATTAAAATGATATGTATTCTAGCCTTAAGAAATTCCGAAATTGTATGTTTTTAATTGCAAGTAGAAGCATCCCAAATTTTATGGATAAAATCTTAGAATCATAGAGGTGAAGCAATTTCTCAATCCAAATTAAGAATTTCATAATTAAAATCTCAAATTCCATGCTCATGGCACACCTTGAGATTTCACTTTGACAATTTGGGGTGTCAGCTTTAGCAAATCCCTTTGATTACTGTGCATGAAATTTGATAATTCACTGCTATTTTTGAATTATTCAAGTGGTCCATCATTCATTCAATCATGGTATTACCACCTCCTAGAAAGAAAACATGACAAATACAAATTTTTGTTGAAATCTTATTGCCCCAATACTATTTTTTGATGTATTTTTGCTTTAAGTAACTCATAAGTCCTATATGTTTAGTTTCAAATTTAAGTACACTTTTTTTTTGAGTATCACCTTAGAATGATAAAGGTGTAACAAATCTTTTGACCCAAATTAAAAAATCAGCATTAAAAATCAAATTTCATGCTCATAGGGAATGTCTCATTAGCAATTTGGGGTGCTAACATAAAATTCAAAACACTACTCATCCTAATTTTAGTGAGCTTTATTCTATATTCCCCTCAATGAATGATCAAATGAGTATTTATTGAGCATATTTTGAATGAAAGGACCATCTTAGAAGTGCAAGGCTAGAAAACAAAAAATTTGAGGGCTATTCAAATAAAAATGTAAGGTAGCCGCACCCATAGGCGTGACGTCCCCATGAGCATGACGTCCCCATGGGCGTCACTGACACAGGGTGCTTATAAATTAAGTGATATTCATGGGTGACAAAGTGATGGTTGTGAGTGACTCCATGACGGTTTTGAGTACCCATCTCACTATTTAAGAACCAACTAGCCTTGTTTTTAGCATCTCTTACACATAGTCCCTACAATTTCCGTGATTTTGGACTTCAAAAAATCTTAGTGAAAAAATGCTTGCAGTTTGAACCTTGAATTTGATACCAATATTTTTGGTTCCATTCCTAACTTACAGTATTTTTTTCAAAATCAGTCAATTGTTTTACCTACTCTAAAACCCTTATTTCCACGCTTTTGGGTGCGCCTACCTTAATCTCTGTAAGTGTCAAGTTTGAAGTGCAACGCTGGCGATGCTCTAATGTAGTGCCATGTGCCGTGTCCATTGCACCGTGTACCGTGTGCCATTTGCCGTTTGCGGTTGGTCGAATGTACGACAAGGAGATCCTGGTCCGCGTCCAGATACACACCCACTTCGCCTCCACATCGTCTGTCTCCATCGTCGTCCTCGCCTCGCTCTTCTCATTCCGTACACGAACCGAATTGTCAGCCCAATTTCTGGCCATGATTTGCAGGCACTCGCGCGCTCTGGATGGCTGCTAATCTTCTCCGGCACCCTTATTTCGCCATCCCCGGGTCTGAGTCCGGCTCCACCTTCAAAACTGGGCGCCACAACAATCGTCGTGGAGTGCTGCTGCGAGCAGGGCGGGGCCAGATGGGGGTGGAGGCGATGGAGGCGAGGCTGGGGTCAGCGCTCGTGGGAGAGACGAAGGACTTGGCGGCGGAGCTGTGCAAGCATTTCTACAATCAAGGGTGGGTGTCGGGCACCGGTGGGAGCATCACTTTGAAAGTGCTGGAACCCCATGTGGACCTGCAGGAGCGCCTCATCGTCATGGCTCCTTCCGGTAACACGCACCTCGGAAACCTCGCTCTCACTCTCGCCAACCGTAACCCTCTGCCAATTCAGAAAAATCTCCACTGTTTTCTGGTTTTTGTGAAATTCCTTGGAAGAAGCTCCGCTGGTGTTTTCTGCTCTTTTGAATTCCTTGGGAGAAGCTCCGCTGGTGTTTTCTGGTTTTTTTGAATTCCTTGGAAGAAGCTCCGGTTGTGTTTTCTGGTTTATTTGAATTCTTTGGAAGAAGCTCCGCTGTTTTCTGGTTTTGTTTGAATTTCTTGGGACAAGCTCCGCTGGTGCTTTCTGCCTTTTTTGAATTCCCTGGGAGAAAGCTCCGCTGTTTTCTGCTTTTTTAAAATTCCTTGGGAGAAAGCTCCGATGTTTTCCTGATTTTGTTTGAATTCCTTGGGCTGGTGTTTGCCTTTTCTGAATTCCTTGGGAGAAGCTCCGCTGTTTTCTGCTTTCTTTGAATTTCTTGAGATTTTCCTCGTTTGGTGGACGGAGATTCCCATGTGCAAATCCTGCTCTGGTCTTGTTCAATGAGTGTTGTGTATGCCGGGGTTGGGTCGGGTGGGGATGCGCAGGGGTGCAGAAGGAACGGATGCTGCCCATGGACATGTACGTGCTCAGTGCGGATGGCTCGGTGCTGGTAGCTCCCACTGCAAAAGGCCCGCCACACAAGCCTCCCAAGTGTTCCGAGTGCTGCCCTCTCTTCCTCAAGGTCCCTTGCCCCCTCCTCTCTCCTTCTTCCCCTTCACTTTGCTGTCGACAATCCTTGTGGCTCGTTGCAATTTTCTGTGACCTAAATTTTTTTTAACGTTTGTGAGTACAGGCGTACCAAATGCGAAATGCCGGGGCCGTTATCCACAGTCATGGACTCGAGTCATGCCTTGCTACCATGATGAATCCCTCCGCCTCAGAGTTTCGGGTACGCTTTTCTGGGCAAGTTTTGCTTGCATCCAAAACCTTATTATGCCCTTTTTTTAGCAATTTTGAGGAGTTTGTATCCGAATATTTGATTTGTCCAATTGTGTGTTTTTGTTTATTCAACCAATGCATGCAATGTTCTCAAGTGATTTTGGTGATAACACAGAATTTGGCCTCATTATTTTCTTGGGAAAATTTCATGGATACCTCTGAAGTTTGCAATATTTACATAGATACCCCTGCTTTTTCAGAAATTACACAATTACCCTTGGACCATAAATTTTAGGCATTTATTTGTTGTGCTTGTACTTCCTTCATGACCAATGTTGAAGAAGGGAATGTAATGAAACAAAAAAGAAGCAATGTGCACACAAAAGAAGAAGGGAAGTGGCATGCACAACAAAGCAAATGCCTGAAAATTATGGTCCAAAAGTTTTTGTGTAATTTTTGTAAAAGCAGGGGTATCTATGCATATATTACAAACTTCAGGGGACATCCATGAAATTTTCCCATTTTTCTTCACAAAATGAATTAACTGAGTTGGGCATGGAATGCTTTGGGGGTCCAGATTTCGCACATGGAGATGATCAAGGGTATCACCGGACACGGGTACTATGACGAGCTTGTGATTCCCATCATAGAGAACTCCGCCCGGGAATATGAGCTCACGGATGCTCTTGCAGCTGCTGTAAGTCCTTGAAATACCAGCATCTGCCTCCCCTTTTTGAAACACTACTTGCAAATGCAAATGGTAATTCTCGGTAGTGCAAGAAGGCGTGATATTTAGAAAATATAGTATGTTTTGAAGGTTTTATATAAATGGAAAGTCATCAACAAGGCGCATCTTTCTATACATTGTAAACCATTATAACCCTTAAACGTCTAAAGACCCTTTGCAGCCAATATAATACAAGGTATGATTATTGTAATTGGAACAAATCCACTCCTTTACTACTACGTTTGAGATCAACAAAGAAGTTGGAATATAGATCAATGCGGTTCTAATGAGCTATTTGAGATCCCAAATTAAACTTCTTGTTGGTAGCAAATGCCAATTATATGGCAACGTATCTACTATCCCCGTGGGACATTTAAGGGTTAAGCTTTCAAATTCATGTAGATAGAGAGACCCAATTGCCTATCCAACCACCTAATTGGATAGTTTTTTGGCCTTCAATTGAGACCTCCCGGAACAATTTCTCTTTTGGTTGAATCCCAAGCCTTCTTACACTACCACGGAGAATTATTTTAGTGGGATGTGTTTCATTTTGTTTCTTAACCAACTTCACAAATGTGTGAATAAACTCATTTGTTAACATCCTACCTTTTTTTGGTTTTTGGTTTCTTCAGATGGAAGCTTATCCGAAGGCAACTGCAGTTCTTGTGAGAAACCATGGCATTTACATCTGGGGGGATTCTTGGATCAGCGCTAAAACCCAGGTACCCAGTTTAGTCCGGGGTGATGCGGAGATTAAAAATTCAAATCATTTTTTGGGTACTTGTACAGAAATCACATTTTGGGATTATTGGCAATCTAGCTCAAGTTGAATGCACGTAGTTGTGTAAATTTAAGTATATAAATTATTTTTATGGAAATAATTGTGCATGATTTCTTCTGAGCATGTGGTCAACTTTTCTGTGTTATGAATTTGTAAAAATACTAACAATGATAATAGTGATGAGACTTGGCATCATCAAATACTAGTGAAGCTGAATTTTATATATTTGGGACTTGCAAATTTTCGCCCTTTTTGTGGAAAAGGGCCCCATTTTTAAAAAATGTGCTCGGTGTGTGAAGGCGGAGTGCTACCACTATCTTTTTAATGCTGCTTTGAAGCTTCACCGACTGGGGCTTGACCCAGCTGATCCTAAACACGGCCCTCTCACAAGACCCCAGGCTCTTCCAGCTTCCGCAAGCAACAAGCTACCTACCTCAAAGGTAATAATACTGAAGACATGGCTATGAAGTTGCTAGCAATAACTTATGTAGAAATTCTACTTTGGGAGCTAATATTCCAAAAAAGTATAGCAACCTTTCCATACACATTTTCAATCCTTACAGAATGTAAGGTTTTTTTTTCTGTCTTCTTCTTTCTATTGGTACATTTTCTTCCTTCCTTTGAAGCTTCTTTTAAATGAGTTTATTTCTGCTCTTATAGGTATGAAAATGGCTTCCTTCTTGTGGCCACTGGGCATTTAGAGTGTTTAAGCTGATATTTTATGTTCTTTTGTTGTTGAAATGGGGCAGAATGTTGTTGCTAATACACGTGTGCTCCTCTGATTGGCAGAATGTGTTTGTTTTGGACATCGAGGGTACCACAACACCGATCTCATTTGTGACCGAAATCTTGTTTCCTTATGCGAAAGCAAACGTGGGAAATTTCTTGAGATCCACATTCAATACGACTGAAACTCTCAATGATATTAAATTGCTACGTGACCAGGTTGGCAGGTCTTTGCTTTCTTACTTCACTTCAATCTGCACACCTCCTTCACTTCAACTCGCTTCTAAGACTAGGTAAAATTAATTTTTAGATGAGATACTCTATTATTGTTATGCCATGTTTAACTAGTTTTGAACTCAAAGTCCAGAGATAAAAGTCATGCCATATTTGGTCTAGAACTAGAATTAGTTAAACATGGCATTTCTATGCTTTTATTACGTTTTTTTAATGTTGTTTCAGATCAATTGCTTTGATTGATGTTCAGGTGCATGAAGATTTAAGAAGTGGAGTAGCTGGATCCACAGAAATACCCTCTGAGAGTGCAGGCATAGAAGCGGTTATTGCAGCCTTGGAGACGAACGTGCACGCCATGATTAAAGCTGACCGAAAAGTGACTGCTCTCAAGGAACTGCAGGTGTGTGTATTTCTGAGCACAATTTTTGCAAATGGGGAATTTTGAAAAGCAAGGCAACGAACTCTTGAAAGAACTACAAACAAATTGAGTTGTGATAGGTGTACTTCATGATCATTGCATTACAAAGAGTATGAGAGGTTTTTGTTACGAGAACAAGTTTATAGGAATAGTGGTGGCCAAGTTGTATTGTACACATGCCAATGACCGGAAAACCATTGCTCACACTTTGACAATTTTAATTTGGACCCTCACACACCAAGAAACTAGTGCAGTGCAAGTATGTGACTAGTTTTGGTGTGTTTGATATGTGACCGGATGTGTACAGTACACAAGACAAACCTCTTTTTTCAATTTGTGTCATGCTACAATAACAGGGGTAGTCAGTCACACCTTCTTTGAAAATGAAACTTTTATGAAGAATGAAAAGTTGAGGAGTGGAAATAGGAGCCAATGGGAGCATTCTCCGTGAAGGTGTGACTCCCTTTTGTTAGCGGTGGGGAATGGAGAATGAGTTTACCTAAAAATGGTGATGCAGTAAGAAAGCAAGTTGCATTCACATAGCCAAGGTCTCCAACCACAAGGAGGGTGAAAGCAAGAAGAGCAAGATGAAAATAAGACATGCATTGGTAAAAACTGCACGTGCTAAAACTTCTTCACCCCCATTCTTCTCCTTTGAAGAAAAATACTTCTCAATCTTCAAAAAATGGGGCTTCCGCAAATCAAGGAGAGAGTGCCACATCTGAAGATCGAGTATGGGGTGAAGAAGCTGTGACTAACTCTAATGGTAGCACTGTTGCGAGTGGGAAAAGTGACATTTTTTAGAAGAAGAAGAACTGAGAGAAACACTGCTACTATTTAATGAAACAACGAAAAAAAATTCTTCTTTTTTGGGAGGCGTTTCAAGCACAGACTTCTTTTCATAAATATTTGCAAATCTTTGGTGTGCTTTGCTGGTGCTCATGCTGCTGCTGTCGAATACTCTCTTTTGCCACAGGGTCATATTTGGAGAGTTGGATACGAAAATGGAGAGTTAAAAGGGGTGGTATTCGACGATGTTCCCGAGGCGCTGGCCGAGTGGCACGCACGAGGCATAAAAACGTACATCTACTCGAGCGGGAGCCGAGAAGCCCAAAAGCTCATTTTTGGAAACACCGACTTCGGTGACCTTCGGGCCTTCTTGTCCGGGTTCTTTGACACCACCATTGGGTATGTTTTGTTTTAGGGTTTAGGGTTTCGTAATATCCGCTCCTTCCCTTTTGGTTTTGCTGTGGTTTTGCATGACAAAAGTAGCCTCATTAGTTTGATCTAAATTTTGTGCGAGGCAAAGGGAACCTTGCTAGAAATGGTCAATAATGTTACGTGCACCTTGTCCATGTCATGGGTGCAATGGTTTGAAAACTTACCTCTACCGAATTGAATGCTTGTTTTGTGCAGAAATAAGAGAGAATCCAAAAGCTACAACGAGATTTTCCTCACAGTTGGCGTTGATCATCCTAGTTGTATAACATTTGCCACTGACGTGCTTGCTGAAGCCGTAGCTGCTAAGGGAGCAGGTCCATTTCTTCTACCTCTCTTGTGGTTTTCCCCCAGTCTCTGAGCACCTGAGTTCGGTTATCTGAAGTGTCAAATCACTAGCCTTAGCCCTTGCCAAACAACCGCAGCTTGGAAATCGTTGACAGAGCTCAATTTACAGTACTTCAAAAGTAAAACAAAAAGTGACAACTTAGTTTTTTCTTTTAAAAAAACCAAAGAAAAATTGAACTGCTGGTAATAACCAAAAGCAAGGTAAACAAGTTTAGGGATAGGGTTTAGGACTCCGTGGGTGGATTGCTCCCGTTCTCACAAGCAAACAAACAGCACAAAAAGACCTAGTCTTGATACTAGTCTCTGTTAGAATTGTTACAATAGTTTGAACTTGGAGGAGCGATTGATGGTGACTACAGTGATCCCAAATCTGAGATCCCAAATCTGATTTTCACTTTTAGCACAAGTGGCTAAAAACACTGCTAGAAAGCTAAAATTTTCAAATTTAACACCGGAAAGTTTACATAGTTTTTTAGCTGTATGAAAATTTTGTTAGCAATCCTGCGAAATTTAGCCAGTTTAAAGAACGCATTGGTGAGTTGCTGGTGAGTCTCTTTCTTATTATGTATCTCTCTGACGTCCATTTGCTGATTTTGCTGATTTCTTCTGTTTTCAGGTTTGCAAGCGGTGCTCTTGCTACGCCCTGGAAACGCACCATTGCCTGTGGATCACGGTTTCCGGACAGTCAAGTCTTTGCTTGAACTCTGAGGTTTAGGGTGCTTAGCATATGCCACATTGGAAAAGCTGTTTTAGGGTTTAAGGTCGAAATTTTGTACGTTGAGTGTTTCACTGACCTTGTGCAAGTGATGGGTGTTGAATGACTATCCAGCTCTTGTGCTCAGAGCCTTTTGCAATTATTTGTACAGTAGGCCGATGTGGTGCTATTATGGAATTAAGCTGAAAGTGTGGTACTGTACTCTGCTGCATGTCCTCACTTGGACGGTTAGTACAGTTGTAGGCCAGTGGCTCCATATTAAGTTATTCTGTATCACAGAGCCCTTCCTTCATTTCTTCTGTATCTAGGCATTTTCTGACATCTTGTCAGAGGATGAAATACATCTCTTTGAGATTTGGTCTTCGGAAGGGGGTTTCAATGAAAGAGACATTTTTAAAATCATCTGCAGCAGCAGTGCAAGAAAATCTTATCTGTCTCTGAATATTGAATGAAATACGGTACACAATTATTACTTTGACCCACCTCCCACTTCTTTGTCTTATCCATTAACCATGCTTCTAAATATTGCCTCTTTATAAGACTATGGTTGGTGCTTGCTATGCTATGTATTCATCATTAGAATTGTTGTGAAATTTAAAATTGCTTCAATGTTTCAAATCATTTAATAATAGCAATAGAAAAGTGAAATTATGAAAGTCCAAAGCTCTTCAAAATCACAAAATCTTGAATAGCAATGAAATGTGAAGCAAAGTGAAGCAATAAAATTATGACCTTTTAATATCACTCTATGCTCCCTCTATAATGTCACCTAAATTTCAATAACTGTCTTCTCATTTTCTATAATATCATAGAGATTGAAGATGTGATGTTACAAATGTCAAATGCGACTTTAAATAGGTCATTGTGATTTTAGTATTATGATTAGTGAGTTATTTAGTGAGTTTGTTATAAGAAATGATGGCTTGCCTTTTTACTTATGCATGATAGGAGACTTGCAATTGGTTGGAAGTGATAGTGTAAATTATCTTGTTCTGGTGGTGTGAACAAGTGGTTGATTTCCTAAAATTTATACTAGTGCATTTTTATGTCCTTGAAGTAGATTTAGATGGCGTTGAAGCTGTCGTGCATTAATAAGACTATCCTAAAAAGCACTTGGCATTAAGAGTTGAGGTTGTTTGGAGCTGAAAAAGGTTGTAAGCTTTGCTTCCCATCTAGGTGAATATTTGAAATTAACCATAAGACTTGGCCTATACCAGTAGCAATCATGTTCAAAAATTTAAAAAACAGTTTAAAATTTGAAATTAGATATCAATTAAAAGGCAACAAAGTCGAGGTTTTCATTCTTGATGATTCCAATAATTGAAGTTCGAGCCATGCTAGATTGTTTCTTATATCATAATGCTATTGGTATGATGATTTCTATGTTTTTGTTTTTTTAACCCCTCAATGCCTGCGGCACTAGATTCTGGTGATTTTTAGATTAGAATTTGGTGCCTCAGGCATTTAGGGGCTAAGCAACTAACACCCTAAGATAGAATGAAGGAGACCAAGTAAAATAGTGAAGATTTCAATTCCTTCTCTAAAGAATTTTGAGATTTTTAGTTATGGACCATCACTTTTTTGGCCAAACTCCTTTGCGCATCAAACAAGAGGTCTTTGTTATACTCTTAGAGCATCCGCACTCTTGCACCCAACATGGAGCTCTTGAAAGCAGGTGTACATGGTGCATCCACAATCAAAAGCTTGCTCAAATCTTCAATGCCCCACCCTTGCCCTCAAGCAGGTACAAGCAAGCATAGAGCATATCAAGGACAGGTGTTGAGCTTCAATTGTGGGCCTCTTGTGTTGACCAATCAACAAGTTTCAATTATCTTGAATTTGGGCATGCTAATGATTCATCAAACCCTAAACATTTTAGTGTTTGAGATACAATCAACCAAGCCCTAGCTTGCATACATCTTTGATACATCTATAGTGAGGTGCGGCACACCAAGCAGAGCAGCCACGCCAAGTGCTATTGAGGGCCTATTTTGAATACAAGAGTGCAGATGCTCTTATCACAACTACTTGAGGCTATTAGTGGGTGTCAAACCTAGCATATTTGAAGGTTTCCGGATAACTATCCGGTTTTTTTTGTAAAGTTATGGGGTGGTGGCTGAACCAAATTCTCCAAAGTTATCACCCTTTCAAAGTTTCACAAACTACTTGATAAAATTTGAGTAAGTCTTCATAACTTATGTATGGGATAACGTCACAAAGATTAATGTGTGATATTAAAGAGGGAGGGTGTGATATTAAAGAGGGAGGGTGTGATATTAAAGGGGGAGGGTGTGATATTAAAGAGGTTAGGGTATGATATTACAAAGGTAATTTAGATTTTAGTAGTATGATTAGTAATAATACCAACATCTTTAATGTCACACCTTCCCTCTTTAATATCACACCCTCCCTCTTTAGTATCACACTCTCCCTCTTTAATGTCACACCCTCCCTATTTAGTATCACAGTCTCCCTATTTAGTATCACAGTCTCCCTTTTTAGTATCACAGTTTGTCAGTCTCCCTCTAGAAGAGAGCTACAAGATCACTTGATAAATTTTATAAAGAGAGACCATAACTAGTTTAAGTTTTCAACCACCTCTAGAGGTGGGTGATGAAGTTATCATGCCTTATAACTTCAAAAAGTGATTGAGTTGTGGGGTGACCCAGCCAAACTTGTTGGGTGGGAAATAGCCAGGTTTGACACCCACTATTATTAAAGCAACATTGGCTAAAATTTTGGTTGAAACAATCCCAAATTTTGATGTCTTGCTCTTGTGTCTAGGGAGATTTTGAGCTTCCTTGGTAAGTATCCTATTTTTCTCATTTTCAACCAATCGTGTAGTGCAAGCATTGAATGTTTTCTATATACTTATAATATAATTAGACATTTTCTTGAAAATCTAGCCAATTATTATTTAGTCGATTTAAGGGAAAATTTGATGGGTACTCTTGAAGTTTAAAATACTTATACAAATGTCTTTGCTTTTTGAAAAGGTGCAAAATATTCTTGGACCATAGTTTTTGGGCATTTGTCTCTTGTACATGCCATTTCCTTCTTCCTCCGTGCAGCTTCTTTTTTGTTTTTTTGCACTTCCTATTACAACCACCACCCTCATAATATGCTAATAGAGCTTTTTCTTTGAACAAAAACTTTATCGAACTAGGAAAGCAACTTAAATGGGAGCAAGCACAAAGATTTATTGTGCGTGGGCTGAGGTTAGATGGCATGTCGTAATGTGGGGCAAGGAGATTAGAAACTTCGGACGTATTGTGCAGCAACAAAGTCTTGTTTTCAACTTTAGAGCATCTCCACCGGTTGGCTTTGGCTGCGCAAGTAGCGAGTCAAATTGGTACTATTCACAAAACGGATTTCCACTGGTGGCTCCACACTACCAAATCTGAGAGCCAGCTTGCCAAACAAGAGCTTGGGGACGGTGACTTCTTGGAGCTCAGTTCATTTTTAGTGAGCTGGTTTTGTGCTGGCATAGAAGCAATGTCAGGTGGAAACACTATTCTCAGCACTTGTTGGAGGACCCAGAGCAAGTTGCAATGCATGAGCGGTGCCTCAGAGCTGATCTGCCAAGAAATATTGGGACTCGCATGCTAACGTGGCAAAGGGTAGTAGGCCACAAAAATTAGATTACCCTACCGTGTTTGAATGTAGCTTGCACCGGTGGAGATTGTTGCGGTTGCCCACGCAAAATAGCCTCGGAGGGCCCGCTGAATCTATTTCCACAAGTCTGCTTTTGGAACCACTAGTGGAGATGCTCTTAACCCAATCAAATTCTTAAATTTTAATGGGATGTGGGCTATGGGACCATAGTTTGAGGAGATTTTGAGCTTTTTGATAAAAATCCTATGTTTCTCATTTCCAACATGTTTATGTAGTGCATGCAGTGGAAATTGCCTATATAATTATACTTTTACAATATTTGTTGATTTGGGAAAAGAATGCAATTTTGGGACTTTTGGACTTTATGTTTTTGAGAGATTTTTGGTGATTTAGAGTGCATATTATGATGATTTCTTCAAGACATTACATCACTGATGAAATATCTTGAAGGAACTATCAAAAAACTCACTTTAAATCACCAAAAAAATCTCAAAAATTCAAAGTTCATTATCCCAAAATCCGTTTTGGAAAAAACCTTTTTCCAGATTAAAAAGTACATAGTAAGTATATTCAAACATTTTCCATAAACCTAGTCAAATTTTTCTGATTTATTCGAATTTCAAGCAATTTTTTGACATTTCATTTAACTAACTTTCTATTGTTTTTCAGATTTCCTTGCTCATTGCATGGGACATAGTGTTAACCACCCTCTTAGTGCATCTTTGGCGTTGCATTTCAAACTCAACACTTCAAGAGATTATGTCTATTTTTTAAAAGGCCTCAAAATTCTTGTTCACCATGTTTGCACTTCAAAAGTGGCTCTTGCTCTTCAAATGAGTCCCATAAATATTCATTTGATCATTTATTGAAGAAAATATAGGATAAAGCTCACTAAACTTAAGATGAACAGTGCTTTGAAGGACCATTACTTGACATACTTGGATGCAGTGCCATGAGAGAATTTTGAGGGGCTCGAAACAATTTTCATCCATGCTTGGAGAGTGTCAGATCCTGGACAAGACTGGAGATGCTCTGGATGTTTTGTGTAGTTTATTGAATTCGACGGCTCTGAAGCATCACCGACCTTTGCAAGGGATCTGAAAGCCAAGCCCCTCACCGACATATTTAAATTCGGTCATTGCAAAGGGCCGATCGATGTGCACTTGCACCTGGACCATCAAAACTTGGGGCCCCTTGGACTACCCAAATTTAAATTGATTCTTGTTATGCCCTCAAGTTTCACAAATTTTTATTATTAAAACCCTCTCAGACGGGAATGGGGACGCACTACAAGGAAACTGTGTTCAAATTGACATGTCTTAATTGATTAAATGTGTCCAGATTGACATAAAAGTGTCTTTATTGACCAAAAAATGTCCTAATTGACATGTCATAATTGACACAAAAAAATGACCAAATTGAGAGTGTTCCCTTGTAGTGACATGATCCCTTTAAGCTTAAAAAGGCGTTTCATCTTATGTTCTTAACCTCTAAATCCTTAAACGTCAAGCTGGTCACTATGGTCCAGTGTTTTTGTTTGGGGCGAAATGTCGCCAGAATGCAATATTTCGTTAGGGACACCTGAAATTAACTCCACAAGTAGGGTTTTCAGTGAATATGTTTTGTCAAAATTTTCTACATATCATTAAAAAATTTGGACATGTCGCCAAGTAGCATCATCACCATTCACCACTCACCTGTGACAAAGCACAACAAATGTATAATTTTCTTCGTATGTGGCAATAGTACCAGCATGACCATCAATTATAGTATCAAATTGTAGAAGCCTCTCAAGTGGGTCCA
The DNA here is from genome assembly GCA_963920765.1 of Ulota crispa. Classification (NCBI taxonomy): domain Eukaryota; kingdom Viridiplantae; phylum Streptophyta; class Bryopsida; order Orthotrichales; family Orthotrichaceae; genus Ulota; species Ulota crispa. The sequence goes on from OY987242.1 coordinate 36,755,572, forward strand.
CAGTCCACACACATATTTAAGTTTATATGGTACCCTTATTCCAAAGTACCATGATTTTATTGAGGCATAAAAAATACTACTCTAATGGATAAATACTACGTGTCACGTATGTACTAGTTAAATTATGTAAACAAAAGATGGCATGGTACAATCAGTCAATTTCATTGGTCAATTGTGCCCAACTAAGCTACACTAGATATTGCATGTTGATCAGTGTTTTTGTTTGGAGCTACAAATCTCTAGAAAACAAATTTTTTTAGGAGCATGAAATTAGCACCAGAGCTTGTGAAAATAGTGAGTGTAATTTGTCAAAATTCACCAATGAAAAGGACTGCTTTTTCCCACTGTTTCCCACATGTCAAGCCACAATCATTTGCTTTAGATGTCTTTTTGCACAAATTTGAGGATCGCCTATGGACTTCACCAAAAAATAAATGAAAAAAGCCAGATTTGCAACCATAAAAAAAAAGCAATTGCCAAATTAGCACCAAACAAAAAAATCCAATTTAAACATTGCTAAAGTCATTCTTTTTACATTGTTCTACAATGGTATAGCGAGTGCACATCCATTATAATATTGTTTCTAAAAGTTGTAAAAGTCAACAATGCATGGTGCCCTCATGAAAATTGTAGAAAGGTAGCATAGGACCTAACACAAGGTCTTTGAATCTTCTCACAATTTGGGTTACCAAAAAATATGATAACATCCAATGAGGTACTTTTTACCTTGCATGATGAATCATTTATTTATGATCACATATTTTTTTTAAGTAGAAAAAAAACAAATTTTTCCATTCTACAAATCATTTTTTGATATGCATTTTTTGGTATGCAGCAAACATTTTTAGTCCACCTTGACGTTTAGGGGTTAAGAAACAGCCTCGAACACATATAAGATCTTGGTTTAGTTTAGTTTCCTTTTTGTTATGTGTGAATTCAATCATGAAACCTTGTAGTGCTTGGTGTGAAGAGCATATTTCAAAACTTCTTTCTAACTCTTGCATGTTTGTGACATTGTTTCTCCAACATCTTGGAGGCTCTTGTAGTGGACAAGTACAAGATATATACAACTTATGTTACTTGTGTCTGACAAAATTTGTGCTCACATGTACAAGAACAACGAGGTTGCTCCAATCTAGAATTTGATCTAGAGAAGTTGATGAAATATAGGGTGTTAACCCCTAAATGCCTAAGGCACTGGATTCTGGTGGTTTTTACACTAGAATGTGGTGCCTCACTCATTTAGGGGTTAATCTTCCTTTTTATTACAATGTGAAGGAATAAAAAGATGAAGACTACATATTACCTCAATAGAAGTTTATTGGTAGGTTTCATTAACCCATTAAGGACCAATCAACCATCCTATGGTCAATTTGGATCCTTTTTGGTTTGTAGAGAGAGCATGTCAGCAAACTTGATGACTTGGCAGAGGGGACAGGTTTGGGAATTGGGAAGTGAAGAGTTTAGGACAATAACCAAGCCAATATGAGGTGGCATGTGGGTAGAAGGTTGAAAAAACCAAAATAGTATGGCTAAAATTACACCAAAATTTGTTAATAATTCCTACTTCACAATGCACCTTCACCAAAAATTTCAATGCAAAACCCTATATCATGCGCAACACTTCCATCCGTACGGTTAGATCTCCCATAGGCACTTGCACTCAAAAAAATTACAATTGCCTCCAATTGCCCAAACAAAGGATTGCCCACCTCCAAAATCAGCCACGGTCCTTAATGGGTTAAAGGAAGGCTAAGTAAAAAATCCTACTAGGTATGTTGTTGCATCTATGTAGGAGTTGTATTATGCAAGCCAAGAAAGTCTCAAATTGGCATGGTTGAAAGGAATTTCATTGGTGTTGAACACGGTTAGGTTGTTTGAGCTCTCAAATTCTACCTCTAAGGGAAACATTTATGAGAAACACCTCCAAAATATAAAGGTTGTTCATTTGTTGCCACCAAGTACACAATTTTATTTGTAGACCATAGGAACTTTATGAACTCCCAAAAATTTCTTATGTAGGAAATAAGAAAGGATTCCAGATTTCAATAATGCAAGCAATAAGAGTGTTTTGAAACAATAAAAAAGGGGCAACATGTAATACAATGAGAAAGTTGAGTGAAAGGAGGTCCTTTGATTGACTTATTTTGGAAGAAGTTCAGTATAAGGTCGAATGTAGTTGAGCATTTAGTCTTTTAATGTTTTATTTTATGTAATGGTGTTTTTTTGGTCGATATGGAAATTATATTTTTAGGACAACTTTGTTTATTAATGAGGTCCTTCACAATGTAAGCACAAATTATTGTTTAAAATTTATGAGGTCAAGGATTTAAGTATTGTTATGGCAATCAAGATTTTTTTGGCTTATAAGTACAAACTTGAGGTTGCAACTAAATACAAACTAGTAAAATAATATTTTGGAATAAGTTTTGTTCTCAACTATATAAAACAATTGATTATTACATTTCACACCTTGACTTATTCTTTTCTTGAGCATGTGAGGGTCGAGCATTAGTATTAAGACTTGAGATCCTTACATCATTTTGAAATTTCAAGGGAACGAGTTTATAAGTACTTATTTATTCTAATTGATTCCACAATCCAATCACTCAAATTATGATGTAAGGTAGGAGGCTCAAAAAGTGACCTTTTAAGGGCTGATCTGCTTTTTCATGGTCTTCCCCAACCAGAAAACTTTTGTGTAATTTTCAGACAAAGAGAAATGGATGCTAAATGAATCCAATCTTTTTCACATTTTTGTAGTGATTATTGAATTGATGATGAATTTTCAAAGTTTTTGTAGTAGGTACCTATTTATGATTCTAGATCTCTTATAAATTGTCCCCTTGTAATGTATAAAGAGATTAGGTGAATTCAAAATTTGTGATTGGCTCTTGTAATAGACTACAAGACAGTTTTTCTTTTAAGACTTATGAGGGTCTGTTCAAAAACCACCTCAAATCCATTCTTGGGCTACCTATGGGACTCATTAACTAACAAGAGTTGCTTTTCAAGCCTCCTACCTTATACGTGGATGTGGCACTCATTCTTGTTGTAACATTTAAATTTTGATTTCTGTCTATTGGATTTTTATTATATTCTTCAAAAAAAAATTACAAATTTTCACTAAAAACACTTTGAATTTATTCAACGTCTGAAATCTTTCTTCAAACAAAGAAACAACTTTGATTAAATGAGTGACTTTAAATTTGATAGGAAACTTTGTTGCTATTTATAAGAAATATCTATTATAAAACTTAAGACATTCACTATGAAATATCTATTATAGAACATCAGAGAAATTAACAGTTTGACTAAATAACAATTAAAGTATAAGCTCTTGTAAGACGTTATATTCCACTTTATAGAGAGCATTCAAAATAATGAATAAATAGAAGTCTCGTTTGGGGTTCATTGGTCATAAGTTGTTTTTGTGTCCTTAACGGTAATCAAACAATGTCCCTTTCTTGGACGACTTTATTTTGTGAGCGTAAAATGGTGAGCCCATGAGTGGTGAGTCAAGATTTGGTGAACAAGAACCAATTTTGAGCTCAAAATTAATAGAAATAAAAAATAAAAATAAAAACTTTTTTTTCAAAAAATTTAAAATGCACAATTACAGGGCTATAGTATGCGGTTATAGGTAAAATTGAAGATTTTGACCAAAACCTAGACTCACCGCTCATGCCTCCCAAATTTCCAGTCACGATGTAGCATTCCCAACGTATAATGGGGCTTAATTGGAATTTGAGCATAGTTTTATACTGTGCCAATGGTTAGTCTTGCCATTAATAAAAATTTGGACATTAATAATAAAATCCGCCCTATGTCACAACGTAGTATGTGTAGGTTGTGGTATAGGAGTTGCAAATCACAAGATGAGCTTAGAACCAAATACAACATGCAAAACAAAATTTAGATGTGTGATGCATGTGCTATATTAGCAAATTGTGGCCTACAATAAAACAATATGACAAGCTCATTTGCACGTACTAGCATTTTTTACAAGGGCGGTGCAAAACAATAAAACCTTCCGAAGCAATTCCATGTATAAAAATATAAAAAGAAATCCCCTCTTATGAATGTTAGCCATACCCAAGAGAAATGGTTGGATAGTATTAAGGTCTCATTCTTTGTTTGTATACAGAGATTCGTTAAATGAAGTGTTTGTTCGAGGTCAATACTTGAATAAGATCAATGTCTTTTCCTAACCCCAAGGCATTGACCTTATCCAAGCACCAATGTGATGGGATTTAATCATGCTACTAAAACTAGAAACAAGTTTCATTACAAGAATACTATTATATGTGTGAGACCAACGTTCATGTTGCATTGGAATTGGAGAATTGCAAAAATAACAAAAAGAATTTAGAGAGCCACGCATGGAAGTGTGTTGGAAATCAACAAAATCAAAATAGGAAATGATTTTTTTACATGTTTCTCACAAGAAGCACCATTTTTGTGGAGATTGGAGATTTGAAATCTAGAAGAGTTGATCATTATGACCAATTCCAATGCAACATGAAAATCTACACTTATAGAGTATGTAAAATAAACATGCGTTTGACCATCTCCATAAGGATTCTGCCCTAGTGGGTCTTTGAGATGTACACCTTCATTACACTAAATACGGCATTTCGATTGCCTTAACAATTAGGCTCACTTACCCTAAAATGTTACCTCACGACTCATCAGTTGCCCACATATAAGTGCATATCATTTTTTAAATATTAGGCTTTCACATGGTTTACTTCCTAGAAAAGGTAGAATGACTTTCAATAATTTTGTTGTTGTTAAACTCTTTAAAATATGCTCATTGCAAAAAAATTGATTAAAATATCTATAGTGTCAATAAGTATTTATCTAGTGTAAAATGTTAAGAAATTATTTTGGGCCAACCTAAATGCAATAATTAGTGTAAATAGAAGTATGTTCTTTCCCACTAAAAGGAATATTCCATACTATTTAGTGGACTATAGTAAATAGTGAATTTAGGTTGGCTTAACAATTAGGTTGCCTTACCTTGGCAAAGTTACCTCATGACTCATCCTTGGCCACCCCAAGGACATGCAATTCTCTTTATGCTATAGTAATGCTTGGTTTTGTATAAAGTTCTAGCTTCTCTGCTACCTGACTTTGGCCATTCTTGCAACGCCCCAACCTTTGTTTGCTTCCTCCATTTTTTATTGTAGTAGCTATCAACAAAACTTACTATAGTCTTGGAAAACATTCAAATAGTGTGAAATGTCAAGAAATTAGTATGCGGCAAACTAATTGCACTATTTGGTGTACACTGAATATTGCTTTTAGGTTGCCTAAACAATTAGGTTGCCTTACCTTGGAAAATTACTATGTGGCTCATCACTTGGCCACTTGAAGGCACATGCAACTCTCTAGATACTTGAATTTCACATGGTTATGACTTGAACACCACTAGTTTGTATTTCCACAACTTCATTGTACTCCCTCTGTCTCAAAATGATCTTCCTATTGACCTTTATTTAGTGTCCCAAAATGATCTTCTTGTTGGAGGAGGAAGGGAGCTAGCAACACTTGCACATAGTCCAAATGCATAGGCATGCTAACCAATCCAATGTCATCAAGTGAGTGGCCACTGGTGCTCTTCAAAATGCCTCAAAAATTTAGTTTTCAAGCATTTTGAAACCACACTTTGAAAACTAATTTGAAACTCAAAATTTCATAACAATAGGAGGACATTGAACTCTATTCATAGGTCAATATTTTTTAAATGGTCCTCTTTGAGCTTAATCTATACATTTTGTGTAACAAGAAGATCATTTTGGGATGGAGGGAGTAGTTGCCAAGCTCTTAAAAAATTATTGCAATTTTTTTTTGTAAAAATTTACTATTGCAATAGCAGTTATTTATTTATTTATTGAGTAAACTGCCGCAAAGATGTTTCTTGTTCATTCCCGGGGCGGATTCTATTGCAGAATTAGGGTTTCTAAAGCATTTTGCAAGAAACCTAAATACTCAGGGATTATGGATTCTTTGTCTAGAACTCATAGATTCATCCACATCCTTGTAGTGGCTTATGCCAAGCAATGCCCTTGTCGTTGGGGATTGCGCAAAATAAAGGGCCTCCTCATCAAAGTTTGCCCTCCTCATTGGCTCTTTAACCCCTAAATGCCCAAGGCCTTTCTGAACTTCTTAGCATTTTCAGGGAAATGAACAATCAACCAACCTTTTCATAAATCTCATCAAGTTTTTTAAATTGTAATTGTACAAATTTAAACTTGACATGTTAGAGATTACATGGAAAAAGAAGACACAACAATATCACTTATAGTTTGAAAGATTATATTGTTTGAACATGAGGGTGTTAAAATTGCAAAAGTGACTTGAAGTTTTCTAATCCTCATTTCACATGTCAAATCTTAAAGGTTAGTCATCAAAAAAATGTGAGGTTTAAGGTCATTACATGCTTAACCTCAACCAATTTTCGGCTTTCAAAGTCTACTTCTGTGTTTTTTTTAAATGGATTTCTAATGCGGATTTTTCTCCAAGCTCTAGTGTATTTGAGGCTCATTTTCAAGATCTTCCAACACTAAAAAACTCAAGATTGCAGTGGACACCCTTGTACAAAATCTTGAATAGAAATCATGAACATTCATTTTCAAAATCAAATTTTTGATACTGAAAATAGACTTCAAAACAAACTTGTGTTCAAAAGAAGATACCAAAAATAATAATTTGAGAAGATTTTATTTGCCTTCAAAGTTTTGCAAACACCCAAATTGAGTGCCTTGGGCATTTAGGGGTTAATTTTCACAGTCCCTCCTCCAGCATTGCCTTGCAGAAAATGTCAAGAAATTAGTGTGGGGGCAACCTAGATGCAATATTCAGTGCAAAGAAAGTCCGCTTTGGGCCATCCTGCAACTCTGCAAGGAAGCGGGCCTCGGCCTGGCAAAAGGGGCGAGCCACTTGCAGTGCACGTGGCATGCACCCGACGAACACGGCATCTAGATATGCTCGCAAACCGTGTCGGCGGATGCGAACGCGCTTCCGTATTCAGTGCACGCTGTCCCACTCCACTCGGGACCTCCCAGTCCCTCCCTCCCTCAGTAGTCAGTACTCAGTACCGCCCTCCCTGTGGCTCCTAGGGCCAGAGTCCGTCCCCCCAGCCCCGCTGCAGTTTTATTGGGTTTTTTTATTGTAATTCAAAGAACAGTTTTTAAAGTTGGTTGGTGCTAAAATAAGGTAGGAACACTCATAAGCGTCAGTGTCCCCATAACTGTCACTTCTGAAATCTTGGAAAATTTGTGAAAATGAATAAATGTAATTACAAGAATATACAACATATGAACATGAAACTTTAGAGTTGGTTATGGGTGCAAAGGCAATTTGCTCTTTAAAAATTCACAACTCATTCTCACAATATCTAAATAATACATTCAAAAGTGCAAATTCATTATTTTCCTTCTCCTAATAAGATCTGTAATTTGCTAGATGTTTATTAGTCAACGTTCAAAACCCTTAGTTTGACTTTTATGAGTGCTCCTACCTTAATTGGAGGAATAAACACCGGAGATATTTAGGAAGAGGATGTGGGAGAAGCGAGTGGGGGGTTTCTGGTTCCTTTTCCTTTTACTTTTACTTTTCCAGTTCCTACCGAAGTGGATCAGTAGGTGGAGTGTACCTTCGTCTGCGGGGATACGGTAGGCTGGTGCAGAGACGTACACGCCTGTCTTAAGGGAACCTACTAACCTACCACGTTCTCTGTACAGTAGGTACTCAGGTACTGTCCTTGGCGTTTTACTTTCACATGCAAGTTGAAGTCCCTTGAATCAACCATGAAATAATATTGAGTCATTGACCTTACCAAAAACGTGGTGGTTTACTTTCTTTCATTTCCACTAGATTCACGCAATTAGAACAATGCATTTAAATTGACATTGAAATTTTCCTTCAAAGATTCGGAAATTATATGTTAGCAAGTCTATAGACAATTTGAGTGCTTGCAGATGATGTGAATATCATTGTGGTAATATATATAGGTAAGTTTGAAACTATTGAAAACACTAAAATTTATGAATAAACATGGGGAATTGCTACAGTCACACCCAGAATTGCTAACGCCACATCTCAAGGTGCATTTTGGGCGTGAAATGTGAGAATTTAATATTAGTTTTTTAATATTTGGATTAAAATATTTGTTTCACCTTTATCATTCTAAGGCTATATTCAAAAAAAATGGAGGTGCTTGATTTTGAATTTAAAAATATAGAACTTTGGAATTACTTAAAAAACACATAAAAGAAATAGTAATAGTGCAATAAAAGTTCAACAAAAACAATTATTTGTTCTTCATTCTTTCAAGAAGGTGATAATGCTCCAATTGAATGAATGATGGACCACTTGAATAAACAAAATAGCATTGAATTCTCAAATTACGTGCTTCAAAGGGTGTAGCATTAGCAATTTCGGGTGTGGCTTAGCATTGTTTAACATTGAAATTGTTGTATAATCAATGTATATATAATGCAAATTGCTGGTTTTATGCGTTACATAAAGCCCAAGTTTCCTCATACTCGTGTTCACAAGCAAATGTTAATTTCTCCTTCCTTTTGAACTTCTTTGTTGAATTTTCTACTTTTGACAATGGTCTTTTATTTTGCTTCTTGCTTGGCCTGGAGGAGATTTTCTGGCATTGCTGGATAACGTTGTGTACTTACTTTCTTGATGTATGTTGGCTATTGAGTTGTGGTCAATTGTTTAAAGCTAGTTGCTTCCAACATCACAAATAGTAGAGGGCATTTGCCATCCAAACTCCTCCCTTGCATTGGACAATACTAAATAGTGTAATCAGGTTGCCCGACACTAATTTCTCAGCATTTTACGTTGTATGCATAATATTGATACTTCAATAGTTTTCATCAATAATCATTGCAATGAACAATTTTAAGGGCTTGGCAACAAAACTATGTAGAAAAACAAATTAGCATACTCAGGTTGTAAACCATGCCGAATTTCTATCATCTAATAAGTCACATGCACTTCCAAGTGACCAAGCAGTAAATCATGAGATGACTTTTTAGAGTAAGGCAACCTAATTACACTATTTATTGTAGGTATAGTGAACAGACCAGTTTGTGTATCTAGGGGCAGAAAAAATTTCCAAATTATTTACAAAAGACGAAAGTAAAACTGTTGCCCTTATTGAGTAGGTAGTCCGTTTTATTTCCACTCAATTTGAAGGTCCCTGAATCCAAATAGGAATTCAAAGATTTCCAAATTTGATATTCTGGTGGTAATTTTCTAAATTCCTACGCTTTTCCAATACGAAAATCTTGAAGTTTTCCATCCTTGGATTCACAAATTGGTATATTTAGTATATCAAGCCCTACCCCTTGAACAAATTAGCCGCAACTGGCTGGCCACTTCTTCTTTTTTCATATTTTCTGAGTGGTAGAAGGGTGAAATAAAATATTACTGCGAAGCCACATGTTTCTACATACATTCATGTATTTTTTGGATAGAAACAATTAGTTCATACTGTACTGTTAAATCTATAGACGATTTCATCTAAAATTTTCATCCAATATGGGCTTCCGCAGGTGAAGGGCCATATATTGGGTAGGTCGTACTTAACCCCTAAAGGACCGTTGGCCCTTTTTGGGGACAAATGGGATTTTGGGCATGTATCTATGGCTAAATTATTTTGTGTGATTTTTTGAAACTTTTATGGATGATGGGGAATTCAAAAATCTATGTGGGCATCTAAATTTTTCTTCATTCCAACATTTATTGAAGAAGCTAAAAATGAATTTATGGAAAACGAGGAACTTTGGGCAGCCCAATTTTTTTTTTTTTTAAATTGCATTTTTTTCAAATAAAAATCTGAAATAGGTTCTTTAGACTTATATAGACGTGGGGAGCTTTGAATCATTCAATTTTGATTGATGAGATGAAAGTTATGAGAAATTTTTAGTTGCGGGCAAGTGTGATTTTGAGAGAAACCACACCTACCTGCAACCTAAAACCTCTCATAACTTTCATCTCATTAATCAAAATTGAATGATTCAAAGCTCCTCACGTCTATATAAATCTAAAGAACCTATCTCAAATTTTTATTTGGAAAAAAATGCAATTTTTAAAGAAATTTTTGGGCTGCTCGGAGTCCCCTTTTTTCCATAAATTCAATTTTAGCTTCTTTAATAATTATTGGAATGAAGAAAAATTTAGATGCCGCCATAAATTTTTGAATTCCCCATCATTCATAAAAGTTTCAAAAAATCACACAAAGCAGTGTAACCATAGGTACATGCCCGAAATCCCATTTGTCCCCCAAAGGGACAATGGTCCTTTAGGGGTTAATTTGTGCAACTCCCTCCCCCAAAAGGGGCTTGGCTGGATTACCCGACCGTTAAGAGCTTGGTTATCTGGGAAACGGGGACAAGTGGACAACCCCATCATTCAGTTGTTATGACATCCAAGTACATAGGAATATTATTGTTCCTATTCCTTTTGGGTCTTTATTTGAAAACAAACAAAATGTGTTTTCATTTTAGTATTTTTCTATGTTTTTTTTTTAACAAAACACCCTCAGGAAAGTGAAAAAATTAAGAAAATATAGAATCATCCATATGTGCACGTTTAGCCATGAAATCAGCTACACTGAATAGCGCATTTAGGTTGCCTTAAATATTAGGTTATCTTAACAATTAGGTTGCTTGATCCTAGAAAGAATACTTCACAATTCCTTGTTTTGGGCACTTGGAGGCATACACAACTCTCTAAATATTAAGATTTCACATGGTTTATGTCTTGAACACAGTTATTTTGTTTTTTCTTAGCATTGTTCTTGTTGTCAAATTCTTATTGTTATTAAAAATTGTACATTACTCTCTCTGTCCCAAAATGATCTTCTTGTTGACTTTTATTTAGTGTCCCAAAATGATCTTTTTGTTGGAGGAGGAAGGGAGTTAGCAACACTTGTACATAGTCCAAAAGCATAGGCATGCTAACCAATCCCATGCCATCAAGTGAGTGGCTGGGTGCTCTTCAAAAATGCCTCAAAAATTTAATTTTCAAGCACTTTGCAACTACACTTTGAAAACTAATTTGAAACTCAAAATTTCAGAACAATAGGAGGACATCAAACTCTATTCATAGGTCAAAACAAATTTGAAAAATGGTTCTTTTTGAGCTTAATCTATAAGATGTTGTGTAACAAGAAGATCATTTTGAGACAAAAGGAGTGTAATAATAGTTTATGAAGTTTACTATGTACCAGTAAATATTTATATAGTGGAAATTGTCAAAATAATAATAATGTGGGGCAACCTAAATGCACGGTTTAGTGTAGTCTTGTTAACTTTCTTCCAAATATTGACAGATCCAATGTTTCTAATGATTCATTGATAGGAATTGGCAAAATCATCGATTTTCTTGCAAGCACAATTTTTTCAATGTGCAGCTAGTTAGGAAACTATTTCTAGACAAATATACACCATAATCTAACCTCACGTTGACATTGTCTATCTAAATATTAAAAGAAATTGGGTGAAAAACAAATCTATAGATTTGTTTAAATTGTGTTGGAACTCACGTTTTCATATCATGTAGGTTTTTGTTGAGTTTTTTTTTTCTAGCGTAGATTATGTGTTGGAAATAAGGAATTCAACAAAAACTACATGATATGAAAAATGTGAGTTCCAAAACAGTTTTCTATTAGTGCTGATTGTCAAATCCCCTCCAACAAAATATCAAGTTTGTCAAACTTTGAATGAACTTTATCAACATTATTATATTTCACAAATGAATGTGCATTCTTGGACAAATTTATATATTTTGCTAGACCAATGAAAAACAAAAAAATACCTTGCAGCTAGCCAACTCCTAAAGGACCAAGTTGCTATTTAATTGCCACTTGAGAACTCAGGTAGAGTCATATGGAGTCATTTTTTATTGGATGTTCTTCAAATTGTTACACGTGGTACAAACATGTATCCCCCAAGTGGAAATCTAATTTTTCCCCAATGGGATGCCTGGTTCAAAAGTTATGTTGCCCAAAAGAAGTTGGGCAGCTTGGGTAGTTTGGGCATCTTTGGAGAATCTTATGCTAAAACTCTCATCAGCTTTTGAAATTTGGCAAGCATGTAACTAAAAAAACAAGATGTACAATCGTCAAATATATATTTAAAAAATGAGCTCTCACATCACATTTTGAAGGGAGTCAAATTTTGTTAACCCCTGAGTGCTCGGAGTTGTTTTAGGGTTTAGGAGAAAATGGGGGGTTTAATGGCCACCACAGCTTGGAAAATTACATCCAGAAAAAGACCGTAGGATTTGAAAAAGGACTTACCTAGACCTTCTTTGCAATGAGGACCAACCACGACTTTTTTCATAGTACGGATCGCAAGAAAAAGTGAGATCAACTTGGAATCCCGAACGATAGGATCGTATTGCTGGGGCGCTTAGGGGTTAACTATGTTTGGGCTTTTTCCAAAAAGAAACAAATTCTTCTAACTTCATTCGCTATCATCTTTCACTCTATAAATCCAAAACTCTTGAATTTTTTTTCTCATATTCCAAATTTTTATCTCTAATTTCTTACCTTTTAGATTTCACTAATATAAAGGCATGCGCTTTGCGCAAGTATTAGCATGTGTCTCACGTAGATGGTAAAGGAGAATTTCTACACTACTTTGACCTTAATGACAATTGGAAGTGATGTCAATTCATACATGATCCTAAACAAATTCATCAATAAATATATCAATTATCAATTGAAGATATTATCCTAAGTAATAATACCAATGGGATTAGCTTTAATTTATCAGTGGTAGGAGAGACACGTACCAAAATTATCTTGCAACTGGAGGACAAATAGGTCTTGCTAGCTTTGAAAAAGAGCATCTTCTGAACATAATAGAACTCAAATTTTGAGGGGCTTTGGGAGGGTGGACCATGTGTTTTTATCAATGGTTTTGAGTTTCACTGCATTATGAACATTTGTGATATACACCTAAGCTCCCATAGAAGAACGCTTTGTTTTGACAACTATTATAGGTGAGGGGTGTTTGGTGCTTGGAGTGCTATTTATTGTTTCGAATTCCACCAATTTTTTTGAAAGAATTTGAAAAAGGATGTGGTTGGAGGGTGTTTGGTGTTCTATATCTAGGGTGTTTTTTGTTGCTTCAACTTACACCAAAAATTCTAAAAGGTTCTAGAAAAGGGCACACTTAGGGTAATCCTCCCACTTAGTAGTGTAGATATAGAAGAAAGTCCTCATTGCACAAGAAATCAAGAAAGAATGGCTAGTGTATTGCCAATTCACTAAACCTCCTTGCATTGCATGGTGATTTAGAATAAGCTAAATTCTATATTTGCATCTGAAAATTTTCATGAGTGAACCTAAGGTAGGAACACCCATAAGTGTCAGTGTCCCCATAATTGTCACTTCTGAAATCTTGGAAAATATGTGGAAGTGAATAGATGTAATGACAAGGATGTATAACACGTGAGCATGAAATCTTAAAAGTGGTTCTGGGTGCAATGGCAGTTTGCTCTTTAAAAATTCACAACTTATTCTCACATTATCCAAATAATACATTTGAATGTGCAAACTCATTTTTTCTGTTCCTAATAGGATCTTACAATTTGCTAGGTGTTTACTAATAGTCATCATGTTCAAACCCATAGTTTGACCTTTATGGATGCTCCTACCTTAACATCATATACTTGTGAATGGTCAAAAATCTCAAATTTGTGTAGAGCAAAAATTTTACTCTAAGAAGGCTCAAAGTTTACTGACCTTGTTTTGCAAGAATGAAAAAAAGTTGTTAATTTAACTTCAAACATTATAATCTTACAATCCACGCAATCAAATGGGCTGAATTTTTTTGCACACATTAAATTATTTGTTTTACGGTTGAATTTAAAGAAATTAGTTTTTAATTTCAATTTTGGGCAATGCACTAAAAGTTGGCAGTTTCTGAGATTTTTTTTCAAAAAACACCCTTGGTCCTGTAGGGGTTAAACGAGGTAAACTTGTGACAAAAATTGGCTATAAATAACTAGCAAAAAGGAAAATTAGCTGATTGGGATGAGTATCTGCTGACACACGCCAAATCACTATTTTAAATACTGATCTACCTGGGAGATATACCAGTAAAGTAGCATGAATAATTAATTACCTTGTGGGCCTAGGTTTGTGGGATTTCATCAAACGGACTCTTTATTCGCGTTGGTCCTTAACCTTTTCACACCCAAAACCTGTTTTAGTTTTTCATTTGATATATTTGTTTGCATTTTTGTATAAACATATTCCCTCTCCCAATCCCATCTCATTTGTTTGTAAAAGATATTTAACAATTCAATCGCTACCATGGATGAATGAGAACTTATTTTGATGAAACATCATCCACAAAGCTATGTTATCCAAAATATGGACTTTGGAGTGCTTAACCCTTGAGCATCCCAGAGGAAGCATACTACTTCCTTTAAAAAGTTCAAAAATAGGTACCTAAGTCATGCTAATACAATGTACTAGAACTAGGGTAGGGTGGTACAAGGGTGACATGGAGTGGGGTACCTAGGTTCATAGTGATTATGATTGGTTTCACATGAATTATCTTAGTTTTGTAAAAACCACAAACTTGTGAGTGTAAGTAGGTTTGCCTAAACCGGATTTTGAGATGGGCGCTCAGGAGTTAATGATTCAAAAGGACTAGAACTGTTTCTCCTATGCAAAGTCTAAGAGAATAGTTATTAAAAATGACGAAAAAAGAAAGTAAATAAATAAAAACTTTGGCCTTGAATCTAACATACATATATTTTGAGTTCTTTTCTATGAATTCATCAATACATGATGTTAGATAGTCTAACATTAGAATTGAGTGTACACTAAACTTTGCAATGCCGCGGTTTTAGAGTTATCAAACTACAAATTTATGGTACTTTGTGAAGTTGTCAAATTACAAATCTTTGATGATGTACTTACAATCTAGCCAAGGACATTTTAGCATTAGAAAACATCAATAAACCTCATCAAAAGTATAAAATAAACCCGAGATGAAACACTAAATTAGGACTTTCACCAATCCAGTTTTTGAAATCCAGATATCCAACGAGTGTAAAACATTTGAGAGGTTATTGACCGACCCAAATGGCATATATTGGACATGACTAGTTTCTTCAAGAATTTTGCTGACCTGTCATTTAGCGATTGGTTCTCAAAAGAATAATGCACAAGCAATAATTAACAAGGAAAAACAATTATAAATAATTTGAAACCATTGCAAAATTTAGCACGTTTCAAAGCATCAGTGTCAACTGCCAATTTCAAACCCTATAGTTTAGAATTTTGCACCTCATTTATGCAAGCAATAGTCATTAACCCTTGAATCCACTTGAACATCTTTCTAGTACTCTATGACGCTTGTGACGCTCCCCCACTGACAACAATCCCACAACTTTCTTTCTAACTTACATGGGTGAGGACCAATTTGCTCAAACTGGTTATGTCAGGTAATCATATTTTGGAACTAACCATTGGTGCAAAACTGATTCTTGCACTAATAATTGGTTCCAAAAAACTATTACCTAATACATAACCAATTACATAAAAACCTAGTGAACTCAAATAGAAGCGGAAGTTCGTCAAGTTTTATAAAAAGAACTCCTCGGACTGTGCCCCCAACACTTGCATACAATCCCGTTTCACCGACTTCCGTCCCATCGTCCTACATGTAAACCCTGGCCGTACCGACCTACCCACCCACCTACATACCTAACTACCTACCTTCCTCCCTAACAACCTTCCAACCTACCAACCGGGAAGATGAAGGCGGTACGTCGGAACGAGCGGAAGGCGCATGGCTTCAAAAGGCGGAGGGCGCAGACTCCGGGACCTCCGCCGCACGTCGTCGACAACGCGGGGGCCTCTGCATCCCGCGCTTTTGTGCAAGTTACTCCGACCCAAACCTCGCGTCTCGCAGCTCTCCCCTTCCCCTTCGCTGCGATGCTTGCTCCCTAGCTTGCTCAGATTTGTTACCGCCACCGCCACCTCCACTGCCACAACGCATGCACCATGGGTAGTCTAGACTCCAGGACGTCGAGAGCAGGCGCGCTCCGCAGCGTGCTCGCCGTAGCCGCAGTGTTGTTGTTGCAGGGCTTGCAAGTGCGGGCGGAATCAGAGAGCGTGGCCAATGATTGGAAGATCGAGTCCGTGGCGAATCGACCGGAGCCCGCGGCGTGGCACGACGTGGTGGCGCGCGTGCTCGGGAAGTGGGGAATCCGCGAGGGCAAGGATTGCGTGGAGCATTATGGGGTGATGCCGTGCTCCGTGAGCCTAGGTGGCAACGCCGCGCTGCTCGTGACCTATGGTTACATGCTGCTCAAAGCGGCTCAGCTGCTGTCGGACGGGAGCGAGCTTTTGTTGACGGTCATGAGCCCCGGTGTTATTGGTGGCCTCGTGTTGCCCATCCTCGGTGCCTTCCCCGACGCATTGCTCATCGCTGGTACGTACGTCGTCGTCACCATCCCTGCATCGGGGTTTTGACAACATTTTTGTTGCAAGTGCTTTATCTCTAGATCGCAATTTTGAATTCCTGTAGAGTCGTCGTCACCGTGGTGGTCCGTTTCGGAGTCTCCGAGGATCTATGTCTAGAGAATTTGGCAGTTCAGAAATCTTTCTGCAAAAAAAATCTTGGTTGTCTTTGCCTGTGGGGATTCCGGACCGTCTGCATTTGTTAGAAACATCCGGGTATCAATTGTCAAACGTAGAGTAGGAATGCCAGGGCCGCACGGACATTGGAGAGGGGGCTGCTAGAATAGTCAAGGAATAAAATCTGACTGGTAATTAGAAAGATTTAAAAAAAGAAAAAAAATCAGCATTGCTTGCAAGGATCTAGTCTGTTGTGCCAAAGATTGATTTGGTGTTTGAGAAAACGACTGCCCCAGATAAGCCTTAGAATTCCAGTACTTTTGGAAAAAAAATAGAGTTTTATCTAGATCTGGTTTTACCTTTATTTAATACTTGCAGAAATGGTCTCCCGGATAGTTTTCCAGCATTTATTTGTGGCTTTGTTGTAATCAGGGCCCGTATGTAGATGGGATTTTTTTTTTGGTCTTCTACTTGGTCGTCCAGTTCAGTGGATTCTAGATCTGGGGCTCCCTTTGAGTTGGAGAAGAGAGAGTATAATTGAGGATGTAATCCAGTACTTGCTTGATCCTAGTATACGTTGAATCTGTATATGAAACAACCTGCACTGCAGTATTTAGGTTTCTGTCGGTAAATTATCAAGCTAGTACACCAAATACACCATATACTGTGTGTGGGTGGGCTAAGATTAATGTGGCCCGCCACGGAGGCTCTACCTAGTATTGAAGCATTGGAGTGAAAGTATGAGTAGCCCTTGTCATCAAGGCATCAAATCAGGCCATATGAATAGACTTAAATTTAAACATTGTAAAAACTGTGCAAAGCAAAGTTGGTGCTGATGAATTATGGAATCTCATATATACTGCAGTGTCGGGATTGGGAGCGAGTGCGGCCGAAGCGCAGCAGGAAGTGCTGGTAGGAATGGGGCTGATTGCAGGATCGTCCGTGATGTTGCTCACGGCGCTCTGGGGAGCCTGCCTCATTGTAGGCCGGTGCGATCTGGGGCCTCACCCCGACAGTGGCATCATTGTGGCCCAGGACCGCACGCTCACCCGAGGCTTCGATCTCACAGGTTCTGTCTCCTTCCCCGTCCACACCTTGGTCCTCATTCTCTGCCAGTGAGTCTGCGGGGGGTTTTTCTTTGATGCCTAAATCTTACCTCAAATCAGCTCTGGCGACCAATACAGTAAGATATTTCTGTAGAAAAGTGGATGAAGTTGTCACATTCCTCTTTACTCCAACACCATGTTTGTCCAACACCATGTTCGTCAGATTTTGGATGAAAATAGCTTATATAAGTAAATTTATTGGATCACGGACATATCATATATTCATTCCAATTTTAACCAATTTTTTCTTACCTACGTGCATTCTGGGGTGCTAGTCGGTCTACCTTAACAAAAACAAAAAAAACCCTGCTGTGAGTGCTTGTTTAGATGACAGGTACTTGCAACAATCGTAGTTGCAATGAAGTGTCAGTGTTTCCTGATCGTCAAGCGTTTGTTACAAGTGAAAGTAGGAGCCAATGATTTGCCGAAGTGGCTGCATTTCTAGTTAGTACTACTACTGCCACCGAATGCAATGATTAGTACGGTGGATGATAAGACTTATATGTTGGATGTAACGATTCATGGGTGGGACGTAACAACTTTTAAATTTGGATGCAATGATTCGTGATTTGGGAAACTAAATCTTACATGAAATCACCTTCTTGAATTTTAAGAAACGCTTTCTCTAGTTACTAAGGTGGAAGCACCCATAGCCACCAACGCCCCATATCCAACTAGTAGGGTGTTCTATTTTCAACATCAACATGGATGGGGTGCTTTGGAATGCGTTCTTTTGACCTTTTCAAGATTGGAAGTAATGAGTTGAAAGTAGTTTGGCTATTATTTGAATTACATGAGCCTATACATTGACCATGGATCCAAAACACTTTTTGACTCTCAAAATTCACAATAATTTCAATTTCAAATAAAATTATGAAAAATTTATAAGATTTCCCACAATTTCTTATCTTCCTACATGGGAATAATGGGAATAATATTGGTTGCCTCAAACTCTTTGTACTTTGCCGTAGAATCGCTTAAGTTATGGGTATGGGTGCTTCCACCTTAACGAGTCTAAAGATCAAGAATGGTGCTTCCAGTTTCATAGGAAGAATTTCAAGAACAAAAATCTTCTTATTGCAATTAAAACACATTCCATATCCCTAAATGTGTAATGGGTCTAGAGTGGTGCTTCCGCATCCAGAGGAATTAACACTCATCTTAGCGGACAGGAAAATCAATACTAGGTGGAAGGATATCTGTTATTTTACATGTTTGAAGTTGTTGAAGTTAATGTAGTTGGCTATGAACTTTCAAAATTGGATTTTGAGGCGTAGCACTTCTTATTGACTTGCATTGTCATTTGTGCTATTGAAGAGAGATCTCTTTTTTTCTTGGTAGAAATATTTTTATCTTTTGAAATTGTACTATGGCAACTTGATTTGAGGAGCGCAGTTGTTTGCATTACTGAAGCGATGCGGAGTGTGATGGGAACAGGGACGGGAGTCACCAACGACAAACCCACAAAGTTTGCATCTTGGATTATGATGTGCACGCTGCTGCCCTTTTTGGTGGCCCAAATTCCTCGAGCGTTTGGCTTGAAAACGGAAGGGCACTTTTTTATTGTCCTGGCTGCTATTATTTCATTTCTCGGCTTGCTCGCCTACTGCACTTATCAGGTGGGTTATCGTTAGGTATTGTATGATTTATCTTGCGAGATATTCACTTGAGAGGCTATTGAGGGACTCAAGAATTTTCTTTTGTGAGTTACGAGAGTTTGTGAGTGGTATTAGACATAATGCCAAGTTCTATTCCATGCGGATTGTATCGATCTATGTTTTTGGGATGTATGTTCTTGGATAGTCATAAATGGCTTCAGTGAGAGAGGAGAAGGATTGTAAATTACAGCTTGTTTTGGATTAGCCAATGAGATGGTGACACGGTTACCTAGGTAGCTTGAACTGCGACCCTCTCTTGAAAGGCGTCCCATACCGCTCATGAATGGATTTGAGGTGGTTCTTGAATAGACCCTCTTTGATCATAGAAGAAAAGGTGTATTCTACCAAAAAAATCAATCATATTTCTTGATTTCACCTCATCTTTTTACAAGTTGCAAGGGCAACGGTTTATGGGAGACTTAGAATCACAAATATGTGCCTACCACAATAAACTCTGAAAATTCATTAAAATGCTTCAAAAAGATGAAAAAAGTTGTGTTACATTTGGCATCCATTTCTGGAAATTAGACAAATATCTTTTTGTCCTAAAATGCCCATGAAAAGGCATACCAGCCCTGAAAGTGTAGCTTTTCGAGCTACCTACCTTAGATAGTTGAATGAGTTTATCCATCTCTCGGCGTTGCTACTGTCTCCTCTGATTTGGGTGCGCATTTTTGGTGTGGGCGGTGCGCAGCTCGTGGCGCCATGGTTTCAGGAAAGGAGGATAATGTGGGCCAAGCACAGATACAGGAGGAACCACGCTCTGCATCGAGTGTATGATATGACCCACGAGCAAGACTGGGGCACTCTCTTCACTCCGCAGGGTGCTCCAGACGAGGAGGTGCTGCAGAAGTAAGTGAAACTTATCCTCAAAAACCCAACCTGAAAAATTCTATGGCCATATTCATCACATTAGTGTAAGCTCCCATTAGTGTGTAAGCTCCCAGAACTTGGGAAACCAGAGCGGTTTGACAACTCAATATTCCTTTTTGGATTCGTGCAAGTTCTTATGCAGTTTTTAGGGTTTAGGGTTTAGGGATTTGATTGTGTTTGATGTCGAGTTGATGTACAGGTTGTTTTGCCATTTCGACAACGACAAGAATGGGCTTCTGACGGAGGCCGAGCTGAAGGGACTGCTGTTGGGCCTGGGAATCAAGCGTCACGACGGGAAGTTGGCGGACATGGACGAAATCCAGCGCTGGATGGAAGAGTTCGATGCGTCCAGGGACGGCCAGATCTCGCTGGAGGAGTTTCTGCAGGGCATCAAGAAATGGATGATGATGTCCTTGGGGAGTTTCAAACGGAGCAGGCCGGAACACAGCTCCGCCAGCTCTGCACAGCAAGTTTGGGATTTCGAGGCGCAGGTCACGGTAAGACCCGTAGTAGACCTTGCCTTGCCTTTTGATGGTCTCTCTGTTCCATGGTTGTTGTCACATTGGACCGTCCACCGTCAGCCTGAAGTGTCCGATTGAGCTCATGTTCCAAATTGTGTGATTGAGCTCATGTCCAACAGAGTCCAATTGAGCTCATGTTTGGTAGTGTCCGATTGAGCTCATGTCCAACAGTGTCCAAATGAGCTCATGTCCCGAAGTGTTGGATTGAGCTCATGTCCTGAAGTGTCCAATGAGCTCATGTCCTTCCAACGTAGTCAACTTATTATTGATTTCAAAAAATGATAAAAAAAACTTACTTTGTACATGTCGGTGACACTCATTGTTGCCAATATGAAGTCAAAATGTGGATTTAAAGTCATACCACATAATAAAAAAGAAAAGAAAAGGGGTAATTTGATTCTTCCCTTTTTAAGTCAAAAACTCTTAATGCCCTAAAAAACAAGAATGGATGGATAAGTCTTTTGTTTTGTGTGTTTTGTGCGTCTGCTTGTGCTATTTGACAGCCAAATCTCACCCAAAGTAACAACCATGGTGTGTTGATCCGGTGCGTTGTTGCCCAACTAGTTTTTTTTTTGTTACGTTTGCTCCGTACATTTGATATGAAGTCTAGTATTACCTGAGCTCCAGAGATCCTGTGAAAACAGAACTAGGCCTGAAGTTGGGAGTGGTGTGGGGATGGGATGGATGGGTTGGGGGGGCAGAGTGCGAAGCTGGATCTGGCGACGCTGGAGGAGGAGGCCAACGACGACGAGGACGAGGAGGGCAAGACGGCGCCGTCGCGAGGACAGATCATCGGCCAAGCCGTGGCCTACTTGCTCGCCGGGGCTGTGGTGGCCGCCATCTTCGCCGACCCCTTGGTGGACGCCATCGGAGGCTTCTCGCGGGCGTCGGGCATCTCGCCCTTCTTCATCTCCTTCATCGCCACGCCGCTCGCCACCAACTCCAGCGAGGCCATCTCGTCGCTCATCTTTGCCAAGCGGAAGCGCAAGAAAAACATCTCCATGACCTACTCTCAGGTACGCTCTTGCCCTGCTCTGCCCTGCCCTGCCGCCCCCCCTTTCAAGTCATGTATATTTCACTCTTTACAAATGGCTTTAACCCTTAAATGACCATATAGGGGCATAGTATATATGCTGCCGTATGATTGGCATTTGCTACCAATAAGAAGTTTTCATTTGGGATTTCAAGTAGCTCACTATGGTAGTGTGCTCATAAACCATCCATAGGCCCGGTTCAGACTAGCAACCGGTTGAGACACGGAAATTAGCACCTTGTCCAATGTTTTGTCTGATAGAAACTTTTTTGTGTAATTACGTGTCATCCAAGAGTGTGCCTCTGCCGGACAAGTTTGGTACTGCCCTTGGAGCAGGCCCCAAATCTTCACTATCTTGGCCGCTGACGTGGCTATATAGGATGGTCCCCATGGTGGTGAAGATGGATGTAGAAGTACTGAACAAACTCGCAGTTTGAACCCAACAATGGAGAAAAGCCAAATTTCGACCCATCACGTTTGAGAATTTTTCAGCCGGTCGCTAGTCTGAACCGGGCCTAAGGGCTAAAACTGAATTTTGGGAGGTGAAATTTCTTGAACTATTTTTCTGTAATTTTTTTTGAAAGACAAGAGGAATTGGCATCTAACCTAAGTTGTTTCATATTTTTTGGAGCTTTGTGGAATTAGTCATGAAATTTTGAAATGGAAAGGCCATAGGTCTCTAAAACTGCTCACCTCCTCAAATGTACATTATTTGTACATTGTTGAAAGGATATGAAAAATAGCATGTACCAGTAGAGTACATTTGGTGAGGTGAGTGGTCTTACCACTTGAGCAAAATATGAGTAGACTACCTTAGAACTACTTTGATCTATTCTCCAACTTCTTTGTTGACCTCAAATGTAGTAAAGATATGAGTTCATTCCAAATACAAGAAAAATACCTCGTATTGTACTAGTCACAGTGACACACTTAAATGTTAAAGGGTTAAATGTTTAAGGGTTAAGAAATGGATTAGGTAATGTTAAAGTAGACTGAGCTTCTTTTTGATTTTTATGAGGAATTACGCGTCCTTAGGAGTGGTGACAAATCTTGTTTACATAGTGAGGCTACACTATCATGTTACTAGACATACTCTCAATAGTTGAATCTTATTCAATCACGCTCAATCACTTGTGTAATAATCAGATACCACTACTCCCTAACAATCGATGTTATGGAATATATCATGCCTCTTGTCATTTGACAAGTGTTTGCCATTTGTATATAGACAGGTTGCATTAAAAATATCTGGGGCACGGCTTTTTTTATTCTTATTTGCATACTATGCAAAGCCGTAAACTTCTTGTGCTTACTCATCTTCCTTTCTACAGATGTAGATGCCACCACTTTTTTTTTACGACCGCTTTGGAACTTAAGTAGTCTCATGTGTCAAAGTTGTAACAACATATTTTCATCTCTTACTTAGAGTTGGAAAGTACAACTTCCTCATTCATTTTGCACATCTTAACCCCTGAACGGCCTGAAAGCCCTTTGTGGCTGTATGTACAGTCATATGTACATACATATTTGAGTTGCTTTGAGGGCTTTTCAAAAAAGATTATGCACCTACCATCATACAACCTTTCAATATGTATGGCTGTAACACTTAATTTCTAACTGATTCAAACTTCTGAATATTGGTTGCGACTATATTTGGTACCATAGCTCCAAAGCCCAAGGGCCAGGGGTTAAAGCTATTTTCCTTAAAGCTTCTGAAATGATGAAAGGGACCACTTTTGGCTTTTGGAGGTCAATTGATGTTCACAAAACTACTGCATTTAGAAGGGGCTCTCCAAATCAGGAACTCGAAAAGAGTAGTGTCAATTGTGGACCCTCAGATCTACACCTATCCTAGATTTTTGTAGAACTTGGAGAAGGGTTTGCTAGGGATGATAAGACTCTTAGAAATTGTTTAATGCAAAGTGAATCATGGTGAAAAATCAAAGGATGGGAGTATGTGTATCTGATTTTCCCTGGTGGTGTGTGTGTGTGGCAGATTTACGGGGCCGTGACCATGAACAACACCATGTGCCTGGGCATATTCCTGGCCATCGTCTACTTCCGGGGGCTGTTGTGGGACTTCTCGGCGGAGGTTACAGTGATTTTTTTCGCTACCTTGATAATGGGGTCGGTGGCTGCCGTGCGAACCACCTTCCCGCTGTGGATGGCCTTCATAGGATTGGCACTCTACCCCTTGTCCATCGCCTTGGTGGCCTTCCTGGACTACGTCTGTGGATGGCACTAACTTAGTGGACCACGGCGACACGGCGTGTTGCTGCTTAGATAATTATTTGCTTGTTTTTGGAATTGCAGTGTTCTGAAATCTGAGGCAACCCCCAGCTTTGAGCTTGCTCGGTTGACAGACTGACAGACTGACTGACTAACTGGCCGACTGACTGATAGAGCCTTGACGATGATGATGCCCCCAGCGGGCTCTTCCAAGTACACTCTCCATCAAGGCCTCAGTTGTTTCATGTACATGTCCTGGAGAAAAAAGCTGTATTATTGAAAAAAGACGTAAGATTCAACAGATGGGCTGTCTTGTATTTCACTGTTCCTCTCTACATTTTGAAGACTTTTTCTGAAGGTTTTGTTGTAATGCATTTGTTGTTGTGAAGTTTGGGCAACGTGAGATCTCAAACATGGTTTGTATGGTTCGCTCAAGTGGCTTTTAAAACTGCTAAATATGATAATAGTTTGACTCTGTAAGGTAGGAGGCTCTAATTGCGTTTGGGCTCTAATTGCGTTTGGGTTCTAATTGCGTTTGGGTTCTAATTGTATTCATTATCGAGGAACAAGTGACATGTTCCTTCAAATAACTATTATGTTTATTGATGAGTTAGGTAGGCTTATCAATTTAACCTATTTTGCTAGACTTACCTAACTCATCAATAAACGTAATAGTTATTTGAAAGAACAGATCACTTGCTTCTAGACAATGAACACAATTAGAACCCAAATGCAATTAGAGCCTCATACTTTACCACTAATCTTTGCGTTGTTTTGCACCTGAAATAAATCTGACTGAAAATTTGCTAAATTCAGCCCCTTTTATACACGGTGGCAAATGTCCTTTCTTTCCTCTTTCGGAAGTTCGTGTGGGTGGGGTTTCTGGAAATTGGGTGTTGACCTGGGATTTCAATGGGGTTACAGAGTTTCAGAGCATTCTTTGATGCTTCTTTCAAGACAAATAGAAGTTAAGTTGCATCTCATTCACTTTGATTTATAGCTTTTTGAATTTTGTTAATTTAGTTGACTGGAATTTGGGAATGGGGGTGTTCTATTTAAGTAATTTCACCTTAAAATGTTTCCCTAGCACTTGTATTGAAAACTCGTAAACGTGCTTTGGTGCTAAAGGATGTTTTAGGAGCACACGTAGTTTTAGGACGTCCTACCTTGTATGTTGTGAGTTTTGGTGTTGGAGAGGCTTTTTTTGATATGTCATTTTTGTAATAAATGTCCACTTGCTACCTTATAACTTCACTTAAAAGGAAACCTGAGTTATGAAAGCTTTACCTCTTTGAGAGCAAAATTAAGGGCATCTAGGGAGATCATAGATACTTTTGTGGAAGTTTTTTTAAAACATATTTTATGCTTAAAAAATCCTGTGTGGTGCATGACACTTATAACCAACAACTATTGGTCAAACAAGAAATACTAAAGCACAACACATGTACTCATTAGTTCAAAAGTAATTCCACCACCAAGTGGGACAAACCCTCAGCTTCATCTTTGTTGACTCTGAATTTTTGATAATTTTTATGACAGCCTTAGGCTAACCATTTGAATTGGGAGTTGTTGGTTATAAGAGTCATGCACCATACATACTTCTAGAAAGGCATCAATACAGTTGATGAAATGGAGGAATTCTAGTTGACTAATGAGTTGAGTTAACATCAATGTGAAAGTTTAGCGGTAAATGTAAAGTACCTTAAATTTTTAGTTCAAAGTTATTGGAACACATGCTTGATTTTTTAAAAATCTTATTATATTGGTGAATGGGTAGGAAGGATAAAAAGAATGTATAAATGCAAGACTCCATTCCAGTTTTCTTTATAATCCTTGGACATTGTTGTCCAATCAATTAAATTGTAGTGTTTGTGAATAATTAGAATTATTTGAAGATGAAGCATTTTTTGAGATTGGAGACCTTTTAAGTTTAATTTTAAATTACAAAATACACCAATTTGAGGCTAATAATGATTTTGTTTTTAAAATGAGAAAGAGACAATTGACAACATTTATTATTTTGCAGGAATTTGTGAAATACAAACTTTACAATATAAAGATGTATTGTAAGTTGGAAACATATTTGACATAAAATACTAAGATTAATTAAGCCAAGATGTTACAAAAAAATATGCTAAAAAAGTTGAATGCAAAATAGAAGGAAAAGTTAAAATGCCAACAGTTCTAAAAATCCACGTACTCTTTGCTCCCAATATCCTCCATCACTTAGATCCTCCTCTCAAGAGCTTTCAAGCCAAGCTTTTTAGACCAAGCTTCTAGGGTTAAACATCCAAGCCTCAATGGCTTGACATTGGTTCTAAGTTTCTAATTGACTTTCCAATCTTGAGCTTTGAGCTCCAAGCTTTGAGCTCCATGGTTCAAGAGCATGTTGATATTCCAACTTTGGCCTTTGTATCCCACAATTAAAGAGTTGACATTCCATCACCAAACTACAAACCCAATTTTGTATCACCAGTGATAAAAACCATGACTTTTTCTACAATGCTTCATGTACATGCTTCCATTTTGTAGTGGTGTATTTTTAGCCTCCTTGGCCACCTTGGATACAAAAAGAAAATCACAAGATTGTTTCATGAGCCACTTTGACATAGCAAATGTTGATTGTTGATGTCATTGTTACCTTTATTTAGGAAGTAAAGTAATCTAAACAAAAACATGCCAAAGTGCTTATTAAAGATTTATCCATTACAATCACTCTCCATGCTTTTGATTCTTTAATGTTGGCTAATTGAAAGTTCTTAAATATTTGTTAGTTGTAATTGCACAAAAGCATTGGTCCAAAACTCCATGTCGTTGAGATGCATGAAAGTTAGATATTTGTAGGTTTGTTTTTGAACTTGCTTGGTCATCAGTTTCAAACCTCAAGTGATTGTGAGTCCCTTGGCCATGTCAATTTTTAAGTCTTCAAATTGTATTTTTGTAAGCCTTGCACAAATTTCAATCCACTCATGGATGAGTCCTAATTATACCTAGTAGTCAGGATATGCACTTGGTAGCCTTGAGGTATGCGTACATGCAGTTTTTGTGAATCCTTTCCTAGTGCTTAAATTTCTATTCTCATTGTTAAAGCTTGATGCATTGCTTTGCTTCAAATGCTCCATTCCAAACTCTTGATCTTCGTATGTTTGCAATTTTTTCTTTCACACACCATGTCAAGCTTCATTTATCAATTTTATTTTCTTCAAGTAAACATCTATTCACTCATATACCAAATCCAAGGTTTTTTAATACAATTTTTTTTTCTTGTTTTGATTGATGGAAAATAAATAAATAAACTTATATCTTTTGCTATTAATTATAATATAATGTATCACACCAATCTTTTGTACCAAGTAAAGAATTTATAGAGATCCATATTTGTTTTATTTAGTGCAGGGTTAGCATTAGTTGTGTTCTTTGCTAATAGATATAAATTAGAGATGCTTGCAATGTTTTTAGATTTTATTGTAGATTTGTACCCATAGCTTTTTCCAATTGAGATGGCATAACAATATGATTTTCATGATTGAATTGAACTCAAAGGATGGACGGAAATAGGGTATTAGTGATTTGTTTGTTGCAACAAGTACATATCTTGGGATCCTTTCTGAGACTTTGGAGGGGGCTCTTTGAGGGCTCAAAATTTTCCTAATGCTTCAACAAAAAGAAACTAGGCATTACACAATTTAGGATTTTCATAGCTGTTCACTTTGTAGCATAAATTTTGGAGTTCCTTCCTCGATGAAGGAGAGAGAGGCAAGAAGAGCAAGATTGCCAAGTAGCACTAAACAAAAAAGATGCCAATTGAATTGCTCAAAGCATTGGAGGCAAGTAAACCCTCAATTGCTCTTGCAAGCTTTTTGAGTGTAGATGGATGACTTTGTGACCTAATCATTCATAAAATGTGCTTGATGAGACAGTTGACAACTGTACTTGACTGCTACCCATTTAGAGAACGTGTGACAATGCTCTAACACTTCAAACCCTCTTATAAGGAACTTAAAACTATGTAAGGCATTATGATATTTTACATCCATTTATTTGTATATTGATTTACTTGGAAAAAAAATCTTTTGCCGTCCATCATTTTGAATAGCTCTCATCTATGATACTTATAAGCACGCAAAAGGTGCATGTTGTTGCATATCCCTTTTAAGTGATATTGCGTGATATTGGTTGAACCTGTATGATTTTTTTTTGTCATAAGTTAGTATTTGTCAGAAGGATGCACATATCACAAGTTGGAGCGGGTATTTTGAATAACGCTATTCTTACGACCTTTTGTGAACCCATCAAGATGACATGTTAGATTTTCTTTAATATTAAAACAATATGACCTAATATTGTTTTTCAAAATTTATATACATTAGAAGTTTACAACCGCACGGTTTTCAAAACATCCCATTCCAAAGTTATTCTAAGGAATATTCTAAGGTGCTCTCTTCACTTATGAGAGTTGTTTAATACATGAGCAACCCATCATTGACCTCCATAGATATTGACAGCATGAATGTTGAACGAAAACATGTTGAACCATTTTGGTGTTCTCAAGCCATGGCCAGAAGAACTTTGGAAGCAACATCACCGTCATTAAGGCAAAATTCATATAATTAAGTTCGAGTGTATATATAACACACAAATTAATATCCATCCATCGAAATTACATTTTGTTCCTAGTTCATTGCAATGAGTGACTAGTATAGTAGCTTGCACAATGAAGCTTATTATACAAAATGCACTTATGCCATATTTAACTAAATGTAAATTATCCAGAATCCATAAGCAACAAACTTGAAAGGTGTAACTTTCTGGTTTGCAAAACACTGAAAGACACTCATAATTCATAAAACGATGAGAGATATGCCAAATCATAAGACGTGCCAACTTTGAGAAGAAAATGCACAAAATATGTAAGGACCTAGAAAGTCCATCATTACATTAATAATCCATTTAACACCATATTAGATAGATTGGAAAAATAAAGGGACTATTTTGTACTCCACTTTGATCTTACATTAGAGTGTGTTGTCTCCTCTGACATGGTAACAACTCGACAAACACAACATCTCAGATAGACAAGAGTCCCTCTGTTTGTTTAGTAAAGTCAATTTTAAGGTTGACTTTTAAATAAAGCACTTTTTATTTTTGATCTTGACATATTACAATTTCATTGTATTGAAGTATTTAAATTCTATATATACACTTGTTAGATTTTACATTTTGGATCATATTTAAAGGTGATTTTCAAATTATCTCAACTTGTTAAATATGGCCTTATTAGAAAAAATGTCACTCATATTTGACATTTGTCATGCCCAACATTCTCATTGACATTAGACATCGAAAAGACAACACAATGATCAGACCCCAAAATCTATCTAACAAGATAACGCAAGTTACATACAATAAATATAGGCATAGTAATAGTACAAAGTTGTAATTATTTGAAATTCTTAGAGGCAATCATTGAGAGTTGAGACTTCACTATTGCACAAAAAAGTGCACACACAAATTTTTGTAACATACTAAAATGTACATAATAACAAAAATAGTGAAAGTCCCAGAATGTACTGTTTTTTCCAATTCACCTAATATGGTGTTACTTTTAGCTGCACAGGACATACTTGTAGTGAAATAAGCATATCAAATGCAAGCAGTCCATTAAAAACTTCAACACCATCACTAGAACAGCACCATGCATTATTGCCAGGTGAAATACATAGGTTGTAAGGAACCCCAAGTCAAACTGAAGATATATTTATTTGTTGAAAAACACATCAACTAGGCCGGTAGTACGCCATTATTCAATGTACGAACAAGGCAAATCCCACCTGAAGAAGAAAGCTCTAGTGACGTGGCAGATCTGATCTGAGCTGCGCTGGCATTGATCGATCGATCCGGTATTGGGGGGGAGCATGAATCTAAAGGTGTACATTGCTAGCAGCCAATTCAAGTTCACGGTATATTAGAGGATTGATAGAGGCAAGGGAGCTCGATCAGTATGCAGAGCCATTGACAGCCAATTGGGATAGATTTTGGTCAGTTTGTTGTTGTCAAACGGCGATGGCTTCCATAGCTTTTGTTGCGGCCGCCATTACTTTTGCTTCAGTTGGCAACTCTTGCGGCACGGGCGCTAGCGTCTCGGCCTCCAGCACTGCCTGCACATATGCCAGCCTGCATTGATCCCCACGCGCCCCACGCGTGCATGGCAACCAGCCCAGTTTATTCATTGCACGTGAACAGTGCCACCTCTTGATCTCTGCTTGTTTATATTAAGCAAAACAACCCTCCTCAACTCCCGTCGCAGTCGTTATTTTGGCAAACTTTCATGTGCCGAAATGAGCACTCAGATCACGAGGTCTCACGGCTCCTAAACCGAAGACGAAGTTGGATCTGAGATTTCGAGTGAGACCTTAGATTCCAGATGCCATCTCAGATTTCAGATGACGGTCAGAGGGAGCGCCAGATCCCAGCTTTGTCGTTAGGTTATATAAAGAGCAAAAAAGGGAAATTCAAAGGAAGCCCCAGGTGCTTTGAATAAGAAAATTGGTGCGCTACTTGGGCTCCTTTTTCACACCAAAACTTCCAAAAAGTGTTCCAGAAGGTGCTGTCATATGGACGTGTTTTAAGTGCATGAAGACATGGGATTTGGGACATAATGTGAATTGCAACGTTCCAACTTTCAGGTCTTGACCGATCAAGTTCTTAGATTAGATTTGAATGGGACTTGGGACATAATATGAATCGCCTCCCTTAACCCTTGGAAATGCTCTGATCTGATATCCAGTTGAGAAAACTTTTGAAAAGCGCGGATTTTGTAAATTTACGCCGATGTAGTGAATATGATCGTATAGTGTGAATGACATTTGCACATACCTGCATTCCATGGCGTCCGTAGTCGAGTTCTTCTCGAACTGGATGCGGTCAGGGGTGTCTTGATACAACAGAAGCGCCTGTTCAAACAAACAAATCAGAACAATTAGAAGTCTGAAGACTTTGGTTCACTCACTTCACTGACTTCACTCCATTTTGAATATATCCTCAACCTTACCAGCAACTTTGGTTAAAGTCAAATCATTGTCAGGAATGAGTTCAGTCTGCTGATCAGTGAACATCGATGAGATCTAGAAATAACCAAATATTGAAGACTGAGGTTTCGTTCTGTTGGTTCGACCTTGAGGTACAGATTCTCATCAAGAGTGAAGCGGTGATACATTCCCGGAGGCAACACGATGAGCACGCCTTTCGCAATCTCGATCCGGATCCACTGTCCGTCAAAGTCTCTCACGTCCTCGTAACCTGCAGGCATACTTGCACTAGTCAAGTCTCAAAAGCTTTTTTATAAAACATGCACAACTCTGTATACTCCGGTGTGTGCACCGGAAAGAAGTTCCAGTCATAGATGTGTTACAGGAGCCCACCTACTCCATCGATGATGAAACGGATCTCTTCGTGGTCGTGCAAGTGCTCTAAGAAAAACTTCTTCGTATTCTCTTCATAGTTGGGCAGTATCGTAGGTGACACGGTTAACACCTCCTGAAAGTTGAAACCACAATCATTAGACATATATAAGGGTCACTGCAAGACGACCATTTCAGTCACCCCGTATTCATGCAAGAAAAATGACCATGATTATATTTTATGTGCTGATGAAAGTGAAATCAATTACCCTTCTTCAGTTATGAGATAATTTACGTATAGAAATAACGGAGAGAGGATGTGTACCTCGTAGTTGTAACCGCGAACAGCTTTGACCTTGTTCAGGAACTCGTTACTTTCGAACCCTTTCGTCTCAATATCGGTCCATGTGAGGACGCCAAGCTCTGGACAATGAATTAGAATATCAGTGCTCTGTCATGAAATAAGTGCTAGTGGACATGCAATCTAAAGCAGAACATCGGAAGAATGGAGTACTGATTTTCTACTAAGGAGGGATGCAGCACTCACAAGCATGACTAACATGATCAAAAGGAGTTAAGTGAGCTTGGATCCACGCAGCTTGTGCTATTTTTTTTTATGATAACTGATCCAAAACTCACTGATCATGTGCATGCACGTTTCAAATTCAAACAGTGTCAGGTTCTACGCTACCTGCAAGTTTGAGTTGGTTCTATGGGAGAGACTAGAGAGGATCTACACTCACTGTCAAGATGCTCTTCTGTTACTACTCGGTTGGGGTTGTATTGATGCGCCATGCATGGTTGGTCGTCGTTCTCGTTGTAGTACCAGGCCTTGATGGGAACCGGCTTCTTCTTCATCTCCTCCTGCTTGAACACAAGTCACATGCACAAAATCTTAGAATTGGTACGTGCAAGAATTATTCATCCTCCGAGCATCGAGCTATCTAGATAATTATACGGTACTGGACGGTTGAGTTTAACGTGTTGTGGGGAAGAATGATTGCTGATTCCATGCCAGTGCGAGCACCTTAATCTGTGAAGCCGGAGCAGACAGAGCTGGGGCTGAGGTATCCACCGCCATGGTCTGCCAGATAGTCGCTTCTACAAGCCCGCAGGTTGGGTTATAAGTTAAGAATCAAGTTAACTAAGTATCCTGCACATAAAAAACGACAGTCTCCGTCACGAAGTTTATTCCTGCAGAAGTTGACACAAACGCCACATCTCTACTACTGATCACTCAGCACGTCTCCCCCGACGACGCATTCGTTGACACGACGCACCCCGAAAAGGTGCCATGCCACAAAGAGCAGCTTGATTTAAGCGGAGATTCAAGCTTGATTTAAGCTACGACGTGACGTCTAAAACAGTCGAAGAAATCATATGTTACTGGAACCCCGTCACCTGGCCTACTGTAGCGACAAAATGCTGAGAATTATGGCAACCAACGCAACATGAAGTCCTCTGCTCTACTGGTGTGTCTGAGTGCAAGCATGCATACAAGAATCATTCTACGTTCCACAACTGTAGTAGCCTCGTGTTGTCTTAGGAAGTTTTGCCACTAGAATGACGACAGCGGGTGCAGGAGGGAATCTCCCAACCTGCTCATGAGAACCTAAATCGAATAAACTGCCTTGTTCGGAAAGAAATGACTGATGGAAAATCCATGTCCCCCGAAAGGCGAAACTTCGATGTCTCTGAAGAAAACAATTCGGTCGAAGCTAGAGACAAAGGCATGTCAACTGTAGCTTCACTGCGGACAAGAGTGGTGGAGCCCTTGGCCCTACCAACTACAGTACAAGCGACGCGCGCTCGATATGCCGAAAGAGTAGGCATTTGGTTCAGCTCATTGCAGAGGGGCTTTAGGGTAGAGCGGGGCACAGACGTAATCTGGGTTCTTCCTTGCAAGATTGGCATCCAGCATGAATTGGATAGTTCGAACACGATCACTTAGAAAGCAGTGAATTCCCATGTTGTGGATCACGATGTCCGTATTCATCTACTGCCGGTCATTCTGTAGGGTAACTACTAGTAAGGAAGGTCAAGTTCGTTAAGTAGCGCCTTCGAAAGCGTCGAAGTTGAGACGGCCAAGTACTCAAAGCTCTGACACCACTACAAATAGTTCAGATCTCACGTCGAGACTTGGAACTGCCCTCCAACTGCAACGATATCCGCTACTGTAACGAACACGGAATCAGTAGACCTTCAGAAACGTTACATCTAGAGTAGAAAATCCAATGCTACCGAACTTCCTCAAAGACTCCAAGTATGCAAACTGAATGATCTGAGTTATGGACCAATTGGTGCTCAGATTGCTCGCTAACCTTTCAGACCTTGGCCACCGACAGGACCACGTATGATGGCGAGAAGTGACAACAAAGCAGTCGGTGCTTATTCTGGAGATGAGCAATCAAGTGCCCCAAACACAAATCCCAGAGTACGAGACAGAGAACTTCAACTAGAAATCCAGACCTTCACCACTGTCAGAGCAAACTAAGCTTTGCAAGCGACACTGTCAAGAAGAAAGAGAAAGGCAAGCAATTAAGCAAGCAGCACAAGACAAATAATACCGATGCCGGATCAGGCTGGATCGATGGATGGGACAGCCTGCTGTTGCGCTGTCACGAACACTCTCAAATGCGCTCTTGCATAACGCCACGAGATGTTAGGAAACTGGCCCCGAAATAGCCCAATTTATAGCATTATAGCGTCCGCCTTGCGGCCTTGGCTTCCTTTCCGCAATGCATCAGTGCATGAGCTGATGAGGCCTCGATTCCATCGCCGCCTGATTTCGGGAACTGCGAAGGTTTCCTTCGAAGGCGGGGTTGACGACGGATGACTACCAGCAGCCTTTGACGAATGTTTTTTGGCTCACCCGAATCCCGATGAAATTCTCCCCGACTTACAGGAATGCACCGGTTTTTCCTGAATGGTCACCGACTCACCGGCAGCGTTCGGGGGAGAACTTTTGTCTTCACCGGCTAAACTCCGGCACTTTCTACAGTCAAACGGTTTTGCACTGAATTGTACCGGTTATTTTTTGGGAATTGCTAGATCCACCATGCTTTTTGCTAAATCCACCACAAACACCATATTAGGTAAATTGGGATAAAGGGTATAATTTGGGACTTTCAGACTCTTTCAAAAGTTTGAGGTAATCTCCTCAGACCAAGCTCAGCATTTTTTTTTGCACACCTGTCCTCACTTGAGAGGATGGATTTGCGAGGGAAAAAATCTTAGTGGCTCAAACTAAATTTGACACCTTTGAATCTATTTTTTTGGGTTTAAATGCAATATTCGTTAAATTGGAAAAACGCAATTCCCAAGTTGTACTTCACCTAAAACAGAAAAAGTTACCTTAAACCAGATTTGTAGGTATCAGATTCAATTTGAGCCACTAAGATTTTGTCCCTTGCAAATTCCTCCTCTTAGGTGAGGGCACATGTACCAAAAAAACGTTGGAGCTTGGTTTAAGGTGATCACCTTAAACCTTCAAAAGTCCCGAAATGTGCGATTTTTCCCAATTTAATGAATATTGCGTTTTTGGGTGGGAAAACAAAGTGGGACACCCTTTTTTCCCAATTTACCTAATATGGTGTTCATAGTGTCTCATCTCGGGGTCTGCACTGTTCACATGCAGCTCAAGTAGCTTACTCTATGTGGGTAAATTTTAGATATTTACCATCAACAAGTTGAATTTGGAGAGTTAAAATTCAGATTTGGATTTAAAAAGACCTTGTTTTAGTCTAGAATTTTAAAGGAGGTTACAATTGCACAACTCCTAAAGGAAAAGCTTAGCTTATTTTACAAACAAGGGTAAAAGTAATAATTTGCCCCCTAGCTAAGCTTTTCCATTGTTGTTCAATTGTAACCTCCTTTAACCCCAAAACGACCTTGGAGATTCTTGAGCTTCCAAGAAATTTCTCTCATTTGAACAAAAAGCCAATAATTTGATAAATTGTATCAATTCTTTTTGAGTTGTAACCGTATAAAATCAAACTAAACATGTTAGAGATCACATTAGAAAAAAAAACACAACCATATCTCTTATGGATTGAAAGATTATAATGTTTGATCATGAGGGTGTTAAAATTGTGAAAGTGATTTGAAGTCATTCAATCTTCTTTTCACATGTCAAATTGAAAAATTTGGTCACTAAAAAAAGATGAGGTTAAAGGGCCTAACATGCATAATAACTCCAATCAATTTATGACTTCTCAAAATCTACTCAACAATTTTTTTAAATAAATTCCTAATGTGGTTTTTTCTCAAAGATTTAGTGTATTTGAGGCACATTTCCAAGAGCCCTCAACACTACATAAAGTCAAGATTGCAATGGAGACCCTTGCACAAAATCTTGAATAGAAAAATCATAATCAATCATTTGCAAAATCAGATTGTTGAAGCTAAAAAATAAATTTCAAAAAGAATTTTTCAAAAAAATAAACACCTAAGCATAGTAATTTGGTAAGGTTTTATTTAACTTCATAAATTGGTTGAAGACATATTATGTCCTCAATGTTGTTTTGGGGTTAAGGTTCTTGACTAAAGCACGGTCTTTAAATCCAAATCTGAAACCAAACTCTCCAAATTCAGCTTGTTGGTGGTAAATATCTAAATTTTACCCACCTGTGATAAATTGCTTGAGCAATGAGCTACATGTGAACAATGCAGGACCTTGTGGTGAAATATTGTGGTGGATTTAGCAAAAAGTGAGGTGAATTTAGCAATTCCCTATTTTTTTTATGTTGATATTGTAATATGTTTAGCTCTTTTGGTATTATTTGATTGGTTTTTAAGCCTCACGTTTAAAAAATGGGAAGATATCAAAAATCAATTTGACAAATTGCCATATATTGAAAAAGGCATGATATGTAAAAAGGGAATCCCTAACGTGACATCCTAAATTGCTAACGGCATGGTTGTTACATTGGCCGCCTGTCCGCGTGTCAGAAGTGCCCAATTGAGCTCATGTCCGTTTGATGTGGTCAATTTATAATTTACTTTAAAAAATGGCACAAAATGATAAAAAAAAATTACTTCATACACACAAGTAATACTCATTGTTGCCAACATGAAGTCAAAATGTGGATTTAAAGCCTTATGTGATAAAAAAGTAAAATAAAAATTTGATTCTTCCATTTTTAGGTCAAAAATCCTAAAATGGTCATAAAACTACAAGAAGATGGACACGTTTGCCTGTCCTGTCTTTTTTGTCTGCCCAACTCTCCCGTCTGATAGCCAAAAGTTGCTTGATGTAACAACCATGGCTAACGGGACACCTCTTGTGAGCATGAAATTTGATAAATTAGTGCTATTTTTTATTTATTCAAGTGGTCCATCATTCATTCAATCACGGCATAATTGGCATTACCACCTCCTTGAAAGAAAACATGACAAATACAATTTTTTGTTGAAATATTATTGCACCAATACTATTTTTTTATGTATTTTTGCTTTAAATAACTCAAAAGTCCTATATTCTTAGTTTCAAATTTATACACACATTTTCTTGAGTATAGCCCTAGAATGATAAAGGTGAAACAAATCTTTTGATCCACATTAAGAAAATCAACAATCACATTTCATGCTCATAGGGGGTGTTCACATTAGCAATTTAGGATGTAGTGTTAGCAATTTCCTTTAAAAATTATCAAAAGTAGGCCTTGCAATTAACTATGGTAGGATTGGTAGCCAAAACATTGTGCATGTCTAGTTATTGTCAATTCAAATTGTTTTGTGGTAGCTTTGCTTATAATGAATAAGAAGATGACATCAATTTCGCAATATAGTGTGCTTTGAAATTCCTTATTCTCTTGATAAAAC
Organism: Ulota crispa; assembly: GCA_963920765.1. NCBI lineage: Eukaryota > Viridiplantae > Streptophyta > Bryopsida > Orthotrichales > Orthotrichaceae > Ulota > Ulota crispa. The sequence continues at coordinate 36,792,848 of OY987242.1, forward strand.
TTGCACGTAACGTCATATTCATTAAAAGGGAACAATTCTTACAAATTGGAATTTCTGGCTTCTTTTTTCCAAGAATGCCATATTCATTGAATTGGGAATCCATTGAATGTTTTCTAATGAAATGAGATATGTATCATCCAAAAATAAGCTCTTTTTGGACAGAAGTTTGTTAAGCAAGTTTCAGGTGACCTCCTTAACCCCTAAAGGACCAAAGAGCCCACTTTGGGCTTTATGAGAACTTGGGCAAGCTCTATTGACTTCATAATTTGGAAATTTATCATGAAAATATTAGGATGGATGCTACTCATCATAATTTATATGTAAAGCTTGATGTCATGTCATTTTGATAAGTGATGTAAAAGTTATAACATTTTTTTCAATTTCAATGTCAAACCGGGCAGCAAAAAATATATTCTAAATTTTATTTTCATTTTTTTATAGAACTGTATAGATTGATACCTACTCAAAAAAATTGAATCACTCAATTCCAAATAATGAGGTAAGAGTTAAAAGGAGTTTTATTTTGCGGGCAATGAAGGTAGGAAGAGGGTAGAAAAAACATATAAAGCTATCTTTTACTCTCAATTTTAAAAATTCTCAAATGAATGAAAACAAAAGTTACTAATTGTTTGCTAGAGCATTCTCACCATTGGGATTAACAATTTTCAAATTCTTCCAAAACTTATTAGCGTATAAGTTATATCTTTCATTCATCAATACCTTTCACTTTACAATTTTTGTAAAAATGAATCCAAAACTTTTTTTGGTTGGTTTTTTTAATATATGCTTTCAACCCATTTTCCAACATATTGCCAAAATTGCACAAGAAATACATATGTGTTTTTCTCTAAAAGTTTGAAAAACAAAACTTCACCTTTTGGAAGGACTAGAAAAGCCTACAATTTGAAGTTTAGGCACATTGATCTTGCAATTGATGGGATGTTCATTCTGAAATTTTGGGACAATGTACTTGTGCAAGTCAACCAAAGGATCCTACGGTTGGATTTGTGAAAAAGTAAGTTTCAATGAAGATTTTGACCTTGCTTTGGGGACTAGTATTTTGAAGCAATTTTGGGCTTCTAAACACAAAGAATTTTAGAGGTTAATTGGACTTTTTGGATTTAGGTGAAAAACAAATGGGACCCATGTTTTTCCCTTTCTAATGAATATGATGATACATACTATAGATGGCAACATAATGGCATTCCATGTCATCATGTTGCAAGTGTACTTGTTTGCTATTTTTTAAATGTTAGGCCTCTTTTTGATATATGGCCATTTGTCAAGCTTATTTTTAATATTTTCCTTTAAAAATATTAGAAGTTGGTATCACTAAACATCAAAATTAGGCCTTGCAACTATGGTGGTCAAAATATTGTGCATATCTACTTATTTTCAAATCAAACTGATTTGTAGTAGTTTTGCTGACCAAGGCCTAAAGACCACTACAATAATTACAATGTACAATGCATTTTTGAATTTCTTGTTCCTTGGTGTGAGTGCCTTTTTTTCTTAAGTTAACTTGGTGGCCAATGAGTTTCTAGTGGCACCATGGTTTCATTAAATCCAACCTCATTTTCTTCTTCCAATCCACAAAAGTTCCTTTGCAACACAAAATGTACAACATTTTCATATACTTCTTGGCAATACACTATTGTGAAGCACTTGGGCATGTAAACATGTGATTCTCTTCTTGCATACAAAAGTACACTTTCAACATTTGGAATTAGGAACGACTAGATCTTAGTTACACCTAATAGTGCATTTAGGTTGCTCATACTAGTTTCTTGATATTTTCTACAAGATTTAGATACTTACTAAGACTACAATAACTTTTGTCAATAATTATTATAATAAACAATGAAAGAAACAAGCAAAGGCTGGGCACAGCAACAAACACCAAAACCAATTGATATTTCACACATAATCAAGAATTACCGTAGCATGAAGAGAGTGACATGCTCCTCCAAGTGGCCAAAGATGAGTAATGAGGTAACTTTGCCAAGGTAAGGCAACCTAATTGTTAAGAGCAACTCCACCCCTTGGCCCTTTCCCGCAACAACAAACTTGCTCAAAGAATCGGAGAGCAACTAAGCGGGTTGATTACAAGAGAAGTTTTGCAATATTTTAACCCTTCCCATTGCACTCATGCTAACTTTGTTCTTGCCAAAACCTTCTAGCTTCTTCTCTCCAACACTTTTCAATTATAATTAGAGGATTCAAGTCTTCATTGAGCTCTACCACCTTGAATGCCACAAACTTGCAAAATGGAGTGAACGGAGAATGATTTGTAGCATCTCTCTGTATTCTTTGGAAATCTGTAGCGTCTGTGCGGTGGAGGCCAAAACTCGAGGTACTCCCGCCAAAGTTCAAGGTTACGTATACCTTTCCTTCTGCTGTGGCAATGCTCTAAGGGCTCGTTTCCATGGGGACCAGAACTAGAGGGGCCTCCAAGCTGACCCAGAGGCAGAGTCAAGTAAAAACTTTGAAAGCTTTATCAAACATAGAATTTAGAAAAGAAACTTCAATCAAGGGTCCATGCCTCCAGGATTGCAAGTCAACTTTTGCAAGATTGGAGGCTGGAGGTCCAGCTCAAACCCCTCCAAATTCCAGCTATTAGAATTAATATGAACTCTCCATAAGGCCCTTAAGAGTTGACGCTCTTAACATTTATTGAGCCTAGGCTGGGTACATTAAAGGCATGTGTGAAGTGTCTCTACCTTGAATGACTTTCCTATTGTACATCACAAAAACTATGAATAGAAAATGGCAATCTAGTACTATGTCACAATTTCTTAATTATTCTCCTACTATTGTACAAAATCATAACTAATATTACCCTCACAAGTACTAGGTTAAAGATTTTAATATAGAGAAAAAGGATCATGGTAATAAGTACATGTAATTGTGACACCCAATGAAAATTGAACATGCCAATGTGAACCATGATTGTAGTCAAAGACATAGTAGGGTGTAAGGAATTTTTATTACTCCAAAGTACAAATTAAAACAATTAAGGAGACCCCTTGAGAGGGGTTCTTAGGGCGGCTTCACACTATGGCCAAAGGTTGAGAGGTCGTTGGTTTGCACCAATTAAATTGCACAAAACCAAGAGTCCGGCCGCTCAAGCCTTCACACTAGAGGTCAAACTCCAAAGGCCGTCATCCACCATTTGCCTACATGGCAGCACTTTATCATCCAAGATTGACGGCCTTTGGGCATGTTGGATCCAAACTATGTGCGAGAGGCCATCAATTTCAGCATTTATTACTGTCAATTTCAGCATTTATTACTGTCAGTTTCAGCATTTACAGTCTATTTTCAGCAAATTTGCTTGACCTCTCAGCAAAGTTTGGTCACTCAATTTGACAACCTCTCGACTTGGCAGGTCATAGTGTGAAGCCGCCCTTAAGGACCTTTTGGGGAGCTCATCTTTTTTCTAATGCCCCCATGGAAATTGGCTCCAAATGCACAATTTGATGAAGTGTGAGGCTCCAAAATCTCCCCGAAGGCTGGTGTGAACGGTCTATTGAACTGTAGAAGGCGGTCCTTCCGGATCATCATGGGCTGATGGCGAGTTGGCGACAAGCCAAACAGAGGATCTTCATTCCTTCCTGTCGTTTCTGTTCTGTTGTTGCGCTTCTGGAGGGAGCCTCCACATGCGCCGCTCTCCGGGGGCAGTCGCACCGGTCGCGGTGTCGTCCACGCAGTCAATCAGACGATCAATCGCCAAATCCGGAGCAAGTTCTCCGACAAACTTTGTCGCATGCTCTCAAGTGGGGATCATGCCTTCAGTTTCGGACTTGCGGCAGCAGACCTGTGCATTTGTCGCCCGACCCTCACTGCGGTCTGTCGCTCGGACCGATCGATCGATCCAGCTAGTGTCACGAGCCTCCACATGGCTCCCCAGGTATTTCCGCCATTTCCCATGTTGCTTTTCCCTTTCTATCTGCTCAGGCTTGTAGGTCTATTCACACGGACCCCCTGCCAACGTGGTTCCGCCTTCGAGGTGATGCAGATCTATAGCCTACAGTGCGTTGTTGCACATGCAAAACAATAAATACATTCTGAAGCTTTGCAAGTTGTGACTTGTGGAATACTTATTTTCTGCGTTCTTGAAGAGTCCTTCAACAAATTCCTCTGTATTGTGTACTGCTGTCAGAGCAACGATGATTAGAAATAGAGACGGTGTCAGAAACATAACAAAGTTTACAGTCATGCTACCTGCTTTGAACAAGGTCATACAATAAAGCTCAATAATTGCAATAAAGCTCAATAATTGCAATTAACGGAGCCAAATGCAAGCTTTGGATTGAGGATGCCCTTACTGCTAAGAGCATGTGTACCCTTACACGCAATATCTGATTTGTCCTAGTCTTTACTTTTGTTTTTGAAAAGTTCTCAAAGCTCTTGTCCCCTACCCTTGCTCACCGAATGTGTCTCATATTTAATCAATTGATCAATTACCAAGTGAAATGTAGGTTAAAGCTCACTAAACTCAAGATGAATAATGTTGTCAACTTCACACTCTCAGTTTGAGTGTTTAGAAAACATTTTGAGACGCTTGAGCACTTATAATCCAAGTATTGCGCATGTCAAACCCTCAATTTGTAACTGCGCGGATGCTGTAAGCACAATCTCCATGAGACTGCCTGGTTATAAGGCATGGTCGAATACTCGAGATTCCCAACTTGGAGAGTTGCAGATTTGAGTTACTCACTGTATAAGGACGCCAAAATCCTAGCTGATCAAAGACTAAGGTATAAAATCCTGCAATAAAATCTTGAAGAACTGACTGGACAGAGAAACCAGTAAAGACTGAAGAGGATAACGTACTACGCCATGTAGACAATTTATGACTATCTTCAAGTCTGCTTTGTTGTGGAAATCTAAAGGAGTAAGGGTCACTTTATATTAGGGCCAACTGCCCAAGTTCAAGTTTGAGTTGGTGCAACTCACAATCTTGTTAATCACCAATTGGATCCAAGTTTTGATTAAGTCTTAATATAAAACCCCCAGGATTATGTGATGATCCCATTTCAAATTATCAAATTGGGTCCATGTTCTTGTATTGGGCCAGTCATCAATAGATTGTGATGACCTAATCTTTTCAACTTGGGCCCCATTTCTGATGCCAAAATTTGTCACATGAGGAACTATGTCATCAACCTTGGAAACCAATTGGACCAACTCTCACAGTCTCAATGAAGGTTCCTAGGACTCAAATACTCAATTGATGTCCAAATTTGAGAATTTAAGCAATCATATAATTGGTTTGTTTTTATGGTTCTTAAATTGCACCAACAATTAGGTTCTAGTATAAAAAAGACCTCCGGTCCAGCAGCAAATTCTTCCGGCTCTTCGCCAGGTGCCGGTGCTGGGGCTTCGTCGTGCAGCACCCCGTCACTTCAACATCTCCACGCAATAAACGTTCAGAATTGAGTGGCGAAAACTCTCCTGATCATGGATCTCACCAGATTGTGAATGCATCGATCAAGAGTCCGATTCAGAGCCTGATTCAGAGCCGGATTCAGAGCCTGATTCAAAGCATGATTCAGAGGCACTCTAGCCCCGGGTCCCCGCAGGCGTACACGATCCATTACCAGGTCCTCTGCCATGCGAGTTGACGAGCAACGCTGGCGTGGACTCGAGGTCTTGGAATAGAAAGTGCGGAAACAAAAGTGGTAGTCGTTGCTAATCCGCTGGATTTGGGAAGCTTTTGGAAGTAGGTCTAAGTTCAAGGCCTGCCTGCCATGATCAGGAGATCTCCAGTGATACAATTCTATAAATGAACAGTAAGTTAGGGGTAGTCACAGTCAAACACTCAGAGCACCTCCACCGGCCCGGGCTTTTTCAAAATTTTCCATCTGATTTGGCCGGCCCTCAAAGCCCCTGTATCTCCACCCATGCTCTTCAAAAAGGTGGTCTTGCACTCCAATACGCCTTATAAATAAGCAATGGACCACTTATCAAGGAAAGTAGAGGATAAAGCTCACTAAACTTAAGGTGCATAGTGAATGAATAGTGGCTTGAAGGGCCCGTGTTAGACACAATAGGACACAGTGTCAAAAGAGGGTTTTGAGAAGGCCCATAGCACATTTCATCCACTTTGAGCGTGTTGGAGTCACCGGTGGAGCTGCTCTCAGGGCATTTGCAATCCAAACCCTACATTAGGCTCAGCAATGGAAATTACAGAGCTTTGTTGTGTGGCATCAAGCAAAGCAAGCAACACAATGGCTCCTTCAAGTCTTTGACCCAATGCACACTGGTAGATAGGAATGTAAACTTTGTTTTTGTCAAGCTTTTCTAATAGGATCTCTATTTTGACTTGCAAAGTAGTCATTATTAGTCATTGTTTCTTTGATAGCATTACATAGAGAAACTTGAAGAACCCTTGAAGATTGCTAAAACTACTAGGTGTGTGCTAGGTTTTGCTGTCCCTTTTAAGATCACATCCTAGTATCCCAAATGTAGGGTGCATTGGACCAGTGCAGTTCTCAAACTAGGACCCATCATGAGAGTGCCATTACAAAGTCAATGAATATACTTGCAAGATTGAGGATGCTCTCACATCTTCTTCACTCCATCCTCAATTTTTAAAGAATGGGGATGTAGCACTCTCTCTTTGATATGCAAAAAGGCCCCATTCTTTGAAGAGAGAGAAGTTCTCTTCTTTGACTTCACCTCTAGAAAAAAAGAATAGGTGTGAAAATGTTTTTGCAAGTGAAAATTTTACCGATGTGTGTCTCTTTTTCATCTTGTTCTACTTGCTTTTGCCCTCTTTGTTCTTACTTTAGTGTGAATGCAACTTTCTTTCTTACTGCATTACCATTTTTCAAATAAACTTGTTCAACATCATATTTGTTAATTTGGGAAAACAATGGGTACCGTTTTGTACCTCACCTTAATCCAAAACAGCCACCTTAATTCAATTAAGGAAGTCACATTAAACCTAGTTAATGAATTTCTATCCAAAATTTCAAATATTAATGAACTTTTTGTCCAAAACTTCAAAAGTTAATGAACAATCTCTCCAAAATGAGTGTATTTTTGGAAGATATATATCTCATTTCATTGGAAAACAGTCAACGGACTCCCAATTCAATGAATATGGCATTCTCTAGAAAAAAAAAAGCCAGAAAGCCCACTTTGTACGTTCTTTCCCAAATTAAAGAATCTAGCATTATTCTCTATTCTCCATTGCCCACAAAAGGGAAGTCATACCTTTTTCATGGACATGTGCTCCTATTGGCTCTTGTTCCAACTTCTAATTCTTCATAGAAATTCCGTCTTCGGAGAAGGTATGACATTGACCACCCTTAGTATTGAGCCTTTTCAAGCATAGCTTGGGCCTTTTAACTCGTTATTTGTTAAAGTAGGAAAATCAGGTGGGTAGTTGCAAGAATGACCTCTCTATTTTGTCTCAAACACCCTTAGTACTGGTAGTACTAATAGTACTACCGAGCTTTTGGAATAATTTTTTTTAAATAAAATAAAATATGGACAATTTGTAAAGTACTTAAAATAGTATACTTGTGAAAATTCAGACCTAGAAAAAATTTATTCTAAAAGTTATGCGCAAAACAAAATCACTTTAAATAGCCAATTTCTTTCTTGCTCTTTAGAAAATAGTAAAGTAATTCAAAAAAATGAAATAAAAAATAGCCATTTGAGAACCCATTAAACACATTCACATAGTACAATTCCTTTGCTAAGGAATTTCTTCATATTTTGTTAATGAAGGGAGATAGGATGCCTACTTTGACACAATGTAGATGCCATAGAATTTATAATTTTGCAAAATCCTTCTACAAATGTGTGTAAGCATGTTCCATAAACAACATCCCTGATTTATAGCCCTAGAAAAGCTTTTTGGACCCAAAATAGTACTAAAAACACCCCAAAATGGTCACGGTAGACACTCATTTGGGGGTTGCTTAAAAATAGCAAAATAATTTTAATAAACACCAAAAAATCATTGAATGTCAATAACTTGCATGTTCACATTATTTTACAAGGACAAGTCAATATGACTTCTTTTGGAAAAGTTACAAGCAAAAAACAAGCCGCACAAGGTGAGGGGGATAGAATGTAGTATAGGTCATTCTTGCAATCACCCACATGTCCCATTTTGTACCCACCTTAAACCCAAAAAGTTACCTTAAATCAGATTCAAAGGTATCTAATTCCGTCTGAGCCACTAAGATTTTTTCCCTTGCAAATTCCTCCTCTCAAGTGAGGACACGTGGACCGGTTTTAGAAGTACTCTTGAAAGTTAAGGGCAGTTGCAAGAATGACCTTCTTGTTTTGTCTCAAACACCCTTAAGATTGGTAGTACTATGTAGTACTATGAGCTTTTGAAATAAACTTTTTTAAATAAAATAAAACATGGACAATGTGTAAAGCACTTAAAATAGCATACTCGTGAATATTCAGATCTAGCAAAATTTTATTCTAAAAGTTATGCACAAAAATAGAGGGATAGAAATTACCAATAAAAAGCCAATTTCTTTCTTGCTTTTTAGAAAATAGTAAAATAATTAAATAAAATAAAATAAATAATAGCCATTTGAGAACCTATTAAACACATTCACATGGTACAACTGCTTTGCTCAAGAATTTCTTCGTATTTTGCCAATGAAGGGAGATAAGATGCCCACTTTGAGACAATGTAGATGTCATGGAATTTATAATTTTGCAAAACCCTTCTACAAATACATGTAAGCATGCTCCATAAACAACATTCCTGATTTATAATCCTAGAAAAGCTTTTTTGGACCCAAAATAGTACTAAGACCCTCCAAAATGGCCAAGGTAGACACCTATTTTGGAATTGCTTAAAAATAGCAAAATAATTTTAAAAAACACCAAAAAATAATTGAACATCAATAACTTGCATGTTCATGTTACCTTAAAAGGACAAGTCAATATGACTTTTTTTGCAAAAGTTACAAGCAAAAAACAAGCTGTAACAAGTGAGGGGGACACAATGTAGTACAGGTCATTCTTGCAATCACCCTTAACTAAAACCTTCAGAAATCCAAGAGTCCCACTTTGTAAGCAAATTCCTAAATTAGCGAATAATGCGTTTTAGATTTTTATGCCATTTCCACGTGGAAATCATATGGGATTCGTGTCAGTTCCTTATATGTTTAGCAGGTCAAACCATTATTGTATTATTTGTTAATACGGTTTGAAATATTGAAATGTTATACTACAAAGGTCGTCGTGCTCACTCACTAGCTGGTGAAGCTGGTTTAGTACTAAATAGTGCATTTAAGTTGCCTCACACTAATTTCTCAACATTTTACATTGCATAAATATTTATTGTTGTTACGATTATTTTCATTAGGTTTTGTTGCAAAAAAATTTTTTAAAGGGCCTAGCAACAACAACAAAGTTGCGGAAAAACAAACTAGCGACATCCAAGTCATAAACTGTGTGAGATTCAAATTTTTGGAGAGTTGCATGTGCCGACAAGTGGTCAAGTGATGAGACATGAGGTAACTTTCCAAGGTAAGAGCATCCTCAATCCAACAAGTATATCAACTCTATAACAGCGTTCTCACAATGGGTCTTACTTTTTGAGAACTGCAAACCTGGTCCAATGCACCCTACATGTGGAACGTAATCTTAAAAGTGACAATAAAACCCTAACCCATACCCAATAGTTTCAGTGGCCCTCAAGAGTCCTTCAAATTGCCTTGTATACTATTGTCAAAGAAATGATGACTATATTACAAGTTAGAATTAGAGATCCTAGAAATAATAGAGACCCTCTTAGAAGATTGTCCAAAAAGCCTAACAAAAAGGAAGTTTACATTCCTCTCTACAGATGTGCATTGGGTCAGAGGAACTAGTGTGTCGCCTGCTTTGCTTGAGGCCATGCAATGAAGCTTTGCAATTGCCATTGCCAAGCCGTGATAGAGGGTTTGGATTGAGAATGCCCTAAGAGCATTGCCATTGCTCTTCCACAACACCAAACGCAACCAGAGATTTGACAAGCTACTACGCGGGCCACTTCACGTACCGGCTCCATCCTTATAGGAACACTTTCACCATGCACTCACACTACTTTGTTGCTTCTTCTCTCTAGCACCAGGAAAGGAAACGAGCAGGAATGAGCCCTCCTGTGAGTTGTAACGTGAATGCAAAAGACCTGGAGAGTAGCGTGAACGGGAGCTTGTAGGGTTGCCCAAGAAATCCAGTAAGATTATTGCATGGATATGGTGGAGCTCAAAAGTTCTCCCTTCCCACAACAGTGATGTTTGCATCTAATCTTGCATTTGCGGTGGCAATGCTCTTAGGCAACCTAATTGTTGAGACAGCCTAAATGCGCTATTTAGGTACTTTTTTACAGTAATAAATCGACTTTTTTAGAGGTTCCTGGGAGTTTGCATGAAGACTGTGGTTGGGATGCGCTATGAGGGGATTCCTCGCCAGTTTTTGGGGGCATTGAACGTTGAATTGCTTGCAGTGCATGGCTATGGTTTGGTTCAAACTTCAACGCCGTTCAATGGCATGTGCAGCGGGTGATTGGCGACCCGGCAGATGCCCAAAGGGATCCTTTTTCTGCCCGGACGTCCTCCGTATTTCCTCACGGGCAACTCATGCAAATTATCTTTCTATTGCTGGGCACTTCTTTGTGAAGAAGGTGTGACTCCCCTTTTGTGGATAGTGGAGAATGACGAATGAGCTTCGGGCTTCTCCATCCTTGTACTAGTCAGGTCTGACACACTCCAAGCACAAATGATAAATCCTCAAGGCCCCTCAAAATTTTCTCATGGCATTCCATTTTAGAGTGTCAAAGCAGGGACCCTTCAAAACATTATTCATCCTAACTTTAGTGAGTTTTATCCTATATTCCCTTTAGTGCATGGTCAAATCACTATTTATGGAGCACGCTTGAAGTGTAAGGGCCATGTTTGAACTACATGACTTTAGAGCAAGAATTTTGAGGGCCCTTCAAAAGTAGATGTAATCTCTTGGAGTGTCAAGTTTGAAGTGCAAGGTTGGAGCTGCTCTTAGGTAGAAAAATGGCGATGCAGTAAGAAATCAAGTTGCATTCACACACTCAACCAAGGTTTCCAACTACAAGGAGGGTGAAAGCAAGAAGAGTGAGATGCAAAAAAGAGACATGCATTATAAACACCTCACGTGCAAAGACTTCTTCACATGCACCCATTATTCTCCTCTGGAGGTGAACAAAAAACTTCTCAATCTCAAGAATAGAACCTTCACAATTCAAGGAGAGAGGGCCACTTCCCCTTTTCTGTAAAATTGAGAATGGAGTGAAGAAGACTTGGCAACCCCTTTAGAGAATAATGGTGAGGACAAGAAGAAAGGACAAGAAGATGCCCAGAAGCAAAACACTAAACAACAAGTGGAGCTAGACGTTGAGATCGTCCACAAAACTTGAAGAATGTTCTTTGACAAAGGCTTTCACAAATCCAAGTCTTCTTTTTAACATCACTTGCCTTCGTCTAAAATTGCCATATGATGTATGCATGTAGTAACATACAACACCCATATGATGTATGCATCGGTACTAACATACAAGTACAAATGAAAAAGTGGGTAAACAAGGATGCATTAGACAAAACCGCGGGCAACATGACAAGTCTACTTTTGCCAATTGAATCACAAAGAATGCACCGGTGAGCCTTTGAGTTGCCATGTTGGATTTGAAAAACTATTGCAGTACCTAGTGAACCGGTCCTAGCACATTTGAAGTTTGCAGCACAATTTTTCATAAAAACCCTCAGCCATCAATCAAATCATTTCTAATTGCATAGTGCACTACAAAAAAACTTAATGACTAGTCCACAATGATTTAAAATGTTCACATTAACTCAATTATAGTCAACGTGAACATTTGCAATCATTGCAAACTAGCTGTTTATGATACATTTTTCTTGTAGTAAAATAGGAGCACTTAATACCAATATTGTACCTAATGTTGTCACTCTTTACATACAATGACCATTCTAGAATTGAAATCTAAGTACACCATAGATAGTTTACCATTTTGGTTAACAGCAATAAACTATCTATGACGTACCTAAATTTAAATTCTAAAACGACCACCCTGTCTACAGAGTGACGCCATTAAATACACTATTGGTATTGGGTGCTCCTACCTTAATGGTTACTATGTTAGCATAGTGCTGAATATTAGTCCTTCCTTATAAAATGGAAAAAGACATATAACAACATCAACTTTAACAACGTCTACTTCATAAACAGACTTCCTTTGCCTGGCAAGATTTCTTGCGCTTATGATGGAAGCATTGAACTATAAAAAACGGTAATAAGAAAGTAGCTATTGCATCTTCGCAAATCGTGAGGATATGTTGCTACTTTCCAATTCGTAGTTGCTACATAAACTTTAAGGTTTATTTTTAGAAAATGTTGGTTGAAAGGCTTGAAGCCAGTACCAATGATTGCAAAGCATTGTTTTTTGGGGTTAATTTTAAAGAAAACTCAATAATGTAGCATGGGGTTAAGTTTCACATCTTTTAGCTAGAAATCATGGAATTTCAAACTTAACGTGGATCTAAAATTGTGATTATTGTGTGCCAGTTTAATGTGGTGGAAAGGTTGAGTGGTAGTTAGAAATTCTTCTAAATATAAAATATTTAATTGCAAAGCTTACACAATACAATGTCATATAAAATTTATATTTAGGATCAGCACTTGAAGAAAAATGTGTTCTAAGCAATTGATTCACAATAGTTGCCAAAGTCCTAAACAACTATACAATGATTCTCAATTAAAGCTGTTTAAGATATTTGTAGTTGTTGTGAATTAGTTTTTTAGGACATGTTTTTCTTCTAGTGCCATGAGCTTTAATTATTACAAAGTAATACAAAGATTGAGATTCAAAATAACAATCTCATTTGTCTCATTGCAATTTAATGTTATAATGTATAGATGTATGTCATTCAAGCAATGAGCCAAACAATGCCATGAAGATTGTTTCCCAACATTAGATGTATTGTATTTGTGTTGCAACTCAGATAAGAGAGGTTTACAACTAAAGCTGTTAGACTTCAAATTCTAGAGTCACCAAAAGCTAAAAGTGTCTTTGAAATGTAATTAAGAGATTTCCATAAAAATGCCATCTTGACCAATTGAACTAAGCTTTTCACATTGCCTTTTTGTTTTTGTCAACAATTCTAAGAAGTCCAATATCCTAAATCTCTTAAAGAGCCTAGAAAATAAATTGGTATATAGACTAGCAAATGGAATATCATATCATGGATAGAAAACAAAGTAAAATGGAATGGTAATGACCATTGAGTGGAAATTTTTGAACTAAAGTTGAATAAACTTGACTAATTGTGACAATGGGCATCAACTCAAGAGATTGTAAGCAAATGCATCCAATCAATGGAATCAACTTTTGTAACTAAATTGATTCTAGATCACTAAAACTGAAACATTTTCCAATGCTTCATTTTTCAAATCTACCCTTGCATTATATGCAACAAATCTTTGCTTAATAAACATGTCCATGACAATGTCAACCATTGTGAATTCAAATAAATAAAAATCAACTGCAAAGATTTATTTTTAAGCTAGTATGTATCTAATGCAGCTATATAATCTGAAGTCTTGTTGTTTACTTATGTGGTGGACTCGATTTTTTAGGAAGAATGGAATTCTTTCAACAATCCAATCCATAGAATGTTGCTATTCATCATCAAATAGTCTTTTTTTTTGTACATTTATGTAGCATATTGACCTCATTGATGTCACTGTTAACACTTTCAAGTTCCAACCTCTAGCAAACGTTGGTGAACTTGGAATTTTCCTAACAAGAACTTTGATATAAAGTCATAGCGTTTGCATAAACAAAGTCAACCAAACATGATACATGTCCAAAATTACAAAACCAATTGTTACACGACATTGAAAAATATTAAAAATGAGTCTACAAGCCTATAACCAATTGCTTCTTTCCATCCCAAATTTCAACGTTTGCAAGTGGTTCTCTATAATCTTAAAATCTGAAACGGTAAGCCTTCAACAATGACTTGATAAATATCTCAAAATGACATAATCATCATTGAACAAAATAGTTGCTTCATTGTCAAACAGCCGGGTGGAAGAAAATCAAACATTGTATCTGAGAACCAAGTCCATGCTTGTGCTATTATTTTTTCCAATCAAATTCACAAAGGTGATTTATAAAAAGAACAAGGCTTCCAGTTTACTTTGTAGCAATTAGAGAAATAACTGTGATATATTTATTCTACAAATAACTAGAATTTCCTTACACTCTCAAAGTAATCCAAGTGTCGCGTGAAGTAAACACAAGGACTTGATAAAAAGTGATTGAAAAAAAATAGCTCACGTTTGATGACTTAGATGCAATGAAAAAATCAAGTTCTTCATCTAATTTCACCGAAATGCTCAAAAGAACTATAGAGACCAATAAGGTAGGTGCACTTATTGGTTTTGAAGCAGGTAAAATAATTGACTAACTTTGAAAAAAATACTAGTGGAAATCAGAAATATTGGCATCAATTTCAAGGTTTGAACTACAAGCATTTATTCACAAAGATTTTTCAAAGTCCAAAATCATTGAAATTGTAAGAGTTATGTGTAAGAGATGCTAAAAGCAAGACTTGTTGGTTCTTAAATAGTGAGATGGGTACTCAAAACAGTCATGCTAATCACCCGCAACCATCACCCATAATCATCACTTAGTCATACACAACCATTTGTTTTTTTTATTGATTAGCCCCTGCCACTGTCATGTGACGTCCATGGGGACACAACGCTTATGGATGTTGCTACCTTATGTTTAACCCTTGAGGGCCTAGCTCATGATCGCATCGAGGCAAGGCCGCAAGACCACTTAACACTCAAAACCTCGTGGCATATGGAATAATTAGATCCATGGGTATGGACCTTTGTAAATGCTTCTTTACTTGAGCCTCGACATCTTGCCAAAATTTGGGCTGTTTGACCGTATTGTATTGGTTCTTATAATAGTCAAAGTAGGGTTGACTTGTTTTTTTGGGTTCAAATTTTTGGGTGCCTAGTCACAATATCAGGTGATTTAGGGGTCAAGTGGTGGAATTATGCTACGAAAATTTGTGGGAAGGTTTGTCAATGGGTTACCTCACTACCATTAAAATTTCAAAAAAATCCAACAAGAATCAAGGTTCCAAACATGACCACAAATACAAACACCTAGAAATGAACGACCGGCGAGCTGGTACTACTGGGACTGACACACCAACCGCGCGGTTGGGAGTAGGCAGTTCAAGGGCCTGCCACGTCTGTTTTCTCACATCCTCAACCAAACTAGCAAGGCACACAATAATCTGCAACCCTCACCAACCAATTACCCAATCGTCACCATGGACAAAGAAACCTTACAAAGTGCAATTCCAATAAAACAAGCCAATTAAATATGCCCCCCACTCCTATTCAATTACCACAAAAGTGCATCCGCCCATGCCATACCATCAAGAACGTACTTGCCAACCCACGTGTAGGAATCAATCAAAGTACACCATAAGCTGCCTCCAGTGGCCCAAAAAATGAATTCTGGGCGCCCCAGTTTGAGGCGCTGGGGCGCTCAGGGGTTAAGTACCCCACTAGAGATGTGCACAAAATTGTGTGCAAAGACAGCATATGCTCCTTTTATCAAAATTATTGAAACAATTTTTCAAGCAGGGACCATTTGAACCTGCCTAAAGGATAAAAAGGCAAATTAATACAAGAATAGATTTGTTTCAGTAGAAGCATGGAAAACAACAACATCACCATATTTTCAAAATCTCCATTTTTTTTAAACTTCACCCCCAAATCTAGGTGTTTAACAATAGAATTAGCTTGGCAAACTCACATTGAATGACTGAACATGATAGGCAATGTAACGAGCTTGAGTGAAATTGGAAAGTCACCTTAAGCTTACTCCACAATGCCAGAACATGCACAACATGCAAAAATCGAAGTATTAATCTTTCCCCGCTTTAAATGCACTCTCGAACACATTGATACATATTTGGAATCTTCAATGTACCAAAGACAAACTTTTTGAGTACTACTTTTTTTTTCAAGCATCCCTGTGTCAACTTCCAAAATGCATTAACTAGAACAAGAAGAGTGCAAAAAACATGAATCAAAGTGGAGTACATGCAACTTCTTCTTGTCTTCCAACCCAAACGGACTAAAAAAGTGTTTCAAAGCAAAAGTGTTTGAAAGCAAAAGTGTTTGAAAGCAAAAGTGTTTGAAAGCATACAACCAAATATCTGGATCAACTTTTACAGCAAATTTAGACACACGAGTCAGTTTCTTGACCTGCGTTGCGGGACCTGGAAGATCAGGATCAATGGACGAACGAAAGAGAAGTCAGACACAGAAAAACCAACACTCTACTTAGCAAATCTATCTCTCTCTCTCCTCACACGCACACACACACGTGATAGAGTGACCAGGAAATCTTTGGGAGTGCTGTCTATCATCTTTAGTCTATCTGTACATTGCAGCTCATCACCTCGATGTCTCCGCCACACCGCTTCACCAGCAGCTCAGCCAGCAACTAACAAGGTCACTAGAAATACACACACAGGCTCCTGGTTACATCTCCCAGCACTTGATATTTTCTCCACAATACGTTAGTTTCCGCGCTTTCGAAGCTCTGTTGCTGGTACTGTAACTTGTACATCGAATCAGCAGCGGATCGAATCTCAAGCGAGCATGCAGGACTTTTCTAGAGCTAAGCCTGGACCCTACCAGG
The DNA here is from genome assembly GCA_963920765.1 of Ulota crispa. Taxonomy (NCBI): domain Eukaryota; kingdom Viridiplantae; phylum Streptophyta; class Bryopsida; order Orthotrichales; family Orthotrichaceae; genus Ulota; species Ulota crispa. The sequence continues at coordinate 36,809,607 of OY987242.1, forward strand.
CCTGCTGTCGACGGACCACATGCAATCCTCACTCCCCTTGTTTGACATCCTTGTCACCCCAAACTGAAGAATTCAGGATGCACATTCCTGTCTTTTTGGAAACATTCGGCTGCTCTGAATGCGCACTAGACGTGATTTCATTTGAATTCGGCAGCGATAGATGACCCCCTCCTTGGCATGCATGCCATTCTAGACATCGAGATTCTAGCTAAGTTTTGATCAACGCTGATTGATGTTTGGCTTCATTGCCGGTGGTCGGGTTAGAAAGAAGAAGACTGGTGGAGAGGGACATCCACGTCTTCGACACTGCAAGGGCGGGTGAAGGTGCGTCGCCACCAGACCTCGAAGGCCTTCTGCAAGTTGGGACAGTCGTCTCCGGAGCTGGAGAAGCGGTCGAACCACGACAGCAAGATGCTCTGCTGCTGCTTCAGTGGGAGCGTCAGAATCGTTTGGCTGATGCCTTCCTCCACCACCTACGGCCATGTCCATTACATTAGCATTTTATCTATCAAACCGGCAAACATTTGATCCAAACTAGAACAATTCCTCGTTCTAGAAAGATACACTCGCAGTTCTTATATACTCCAAAGCAAAGGACTGTTTTCACTTGCTTGTAGTAAAAAGTTATGCTTTAGGGTTTAGAATAACAAAGTAGGTGCACAAATGATATTTACAACCGTCAACTCTATTTAGCAAGGGTGAAATAGTGCTTTTGGTACTTGTTCACATTATTGGTAGAGTTAAAGCCATTAATATTAGTTAATCCATCATTTTCAACAACTTTACATAATACCATGGTTAGTGCTATCCTTGATTTTGGAATTTATGATTTTTAACAAAAAAATTCTTTATGTGATCATAGTTCACTACAATTTCTACATACTAAAATCAATGCTATCAACTACCATCAACCCTACCAACTAGGTTTGGTTCTTAATTACTAACTCAGATGGAGATGTCAATTAAGATTAACCATCTCATACTCACCTAACACTGCTCATAAGAGCAAGTGGAGACAAAGCCTTAATCCGCTGATTATGTGAAATAATGGCCTTACCTTCTTGTCCAAGTTGCGGCAACACCTCTGCATCCAAGCAAAGTCGTCCACCAGGGGCTGCAACCACGTTGAGAGGAGCAGGAATCTCACGTCCTTGGGAGACACGACCTGTCCATCCATCAACTTCACGTAAATATCTGGTAAAGTGAGTTTTGAAATTTTTGCTATTGAAGGTGAGGAGAACTTAGAACCGAAGCATTGTTAAATTTCGTTGAATACTAGTATACGAGCACTCGAGTTAGACACGTATGGGTAATTTTGCAGCATTCAACTTTACAAAATCTGATATCTCACAAGTCAATTGGTCTAGAATCTGATCTTGATGTACTATATAAAAAAATCGATATCTCAAAACTGGTCTTGAAACTAATCCTCATGCACCATTATTTTGTTCCTTTTCCAAAACCAAAAATATCAATTATTTTCATCTCAAATTCACAATGCTACTCTTAATACTTAGCTAGGGTCACTTGACATTTTGTTGATTTTTTTAGCACATGGTTGGAGGACATTTGGTGTTTTATAGTTTAGGGCTTATTGTTTCAACTTCCACCAAAAAGTTTTAGAAAATTCTGAAAAAAGACATGGTTGGAGGGCACTGGGTGTTCTATATCTTGTGCATCTTTTGCTGCTTCAACTTACATTCTGGAAGGTTCTAAAAAAGGGTGCACTAAGGGAAATCCTCCCACCTATTAGTGTAGATAGATTAGTATAGATAGATAGGTGGATCGAGACTTGCTGAGGAAAGGTGGAGCTGAGGAGAGTGCTTGCCTGGCCCTTGCCAATGGCGATGCACAGGCGGGCTGTGAGGCGGCTGACGTCGTAGCGGAACATGACGGGCACCTGAGCGTGCAAGGCGGCCAGCTCCGCTTGATGCGCCCACATGCGCACGAAGTCGTCGGCGAGGCCGCGGTCGATGAGAATGTCCACCAGCCAATGCAGGTTGTCCGCTTGCCTGGAGATCTGCACCAACATGCCCCTGTCCGTACCTCCTTTCGACTGCCACCACCACACCAAGGTTCCAGCATTTAAATCATTAGTGTTGAGAGCACCCAGTGCAGTATTACGAACAGCTACTTACACCAGCACTTCACAAATACATTAGATTTTCAGATGGTGTTCACAATCTACATAAGGCAGCGACACCCCTCTCCGGGGGTGTCCCCATTGGTTACCTACTGTGTGACCAGTGACTGACAAATTCAAAAAAAATTGGTTATGGTTGACAAAGTGGTGGTTTTGGATCATTGGTATGACGGTTTTGAGTGTCCCATCTCACTATTTAAGAACTCTTTGAGTTATTATTATGAGCATATAAGCGCACTAAAGACTTCACTAAGCTTCACTTTTAGCATCTCCTACACTCAAGTATACATTTTCTATGGTTTTGGACTTTGGAAAATCTGCAACTGAAACTTTTAAATTGTTGCCAATATTTTTTATTTCCTCTTCTTCACTTAAAAATATTTTATTCGGAGTTCATCAATTGATTTTCCTACTCCAAAATCCTTAGTTTCACGCTCATGGGTGTTGCTACGTTATCAAATGAATCTGGAGACTCGAAAAGAATTATTCCAGAGTTGTGTTGTAAAACTAGCTCAGATGATTTGAAGTGTAGTGACCTTAGATTACCATTGAGAACTGGATGGTGATTGATAGGGATACTTGACGTAATGCCAATTACGTCCTAGTAAAAAAAACTTTTGACACCTGTACTTATGCTAAATTAATCAAAGAGCACGCATCCCTATTACGGAGAGGCAGAGTGTTAGAGAACGCGTTCCTTCGTGAGTTTTAATAAACCAATAGGAAGGCTCCATAACTTTAACTTGTAAATTGTATGTAACGGTTGTATTGGCTCCTAATCCCATTTATACTAACACGTAGAAAAGTTGATATTAGACTTTTTGTAACTGAGGCCTGAGGGTTTACACTCCAAGTATTATTCTAGAGGCCTTTGTTCACTCAGCGTAGAGATGTGAGATAAAATCCCCATGTTCATTGCTAGTGGGATGGGGACTGTATTCTTGCCAGTCCTTTGAGGTAAAGCGTTACGTGCTACAAACGACGAAATTCTCAGCAGCACAAAAGTTAAGTAAAGCAGGGTTTGATCCTATAGCATCAGTTTCAAATTGAGACGACGAGGTTCAGGGATGGGCAAGGTGCCGTACCTGCAGAAAGAGGTGGAGCAAGGAGTCGAGACAGCCATGGCAAGCTCGATACAAGCTCTCTTTGCTCACATCCACTGTGTTCCTGTTCTGCGACATGTTCTCTCGAAGCATCCTTGAAACAAGAGACTTCATTTCTCTGCGAGCCTTGTCATCCGTCCCTGAATTATTCACCAAAACGAACACATCAAGATCATCACTTGGCTGCCTGCATGTCATGTCGTTCGTACAACCCTTTCCTCACAGGATTAAAGTTAAGAACTTCCTTCAACCATGCAAATAACGACGTAACACCACGGAGCTTACCTATGTGCACGTCTTTTCAAAGTTGTTCAGAAAGTAATTCTGAAATGCATCATAAATCGACTATGCAAAAAGCGTTGTAAACTAGTACGTTGATAGATTTCTACATCAAGTTGCCCGTTTAAAAAGTACCAATGTAGTAAATGTCCGCCATTTTTTTGAATTTGGAATTGTTAGCAAGTGGCAACTTCCGATGTTTAGAATGAAATTTCGCTACTTTGAAGGTAATGTTGGTTGCCTAGAATTATGGGCAAAGAAGTAACTGACTTTTTTGGGAAAAGATTTATGGATAACCCTGAAATTTGCCATATATGTATAGATACCCTTGATTTTTCAGAAATTGAACAAATACCCTTCGGACATAATTTTCAGGTATTTGTTTTGTTTTGCACGGTACTTCCTTCATTACCAAAGCTAAAGCAAGGAGTGCAATAAAACATAAAAGAAGCAGCGTGCCCACAAGGGTGAAAAAGTGGCATGCACAACAGAAGAAACGCCTGAAAATGATGGTCCAAGGGTGTTTGTGCAATTTCTGAAATCTAGGGGTAACTATACAAAAATGGCAAACTTCGGGGGTGTCCATAAAAATTTCCCTCTTTTTTTTTATGTAACACCTGGATATAGTGCTGGAATTATTGTCTTGTTTTTGGATTCCAGGGGAATAGGCATGGTCTGACCTTTAGTGACAGATTGCAAGAGCCGAACGAGGACGTCCTCAGAGTTGGAGCTGTCGAGACCCGAGCACCGCTTCATCACGTCGGCAGCCACACCCACGCTCTCCAATTGCAGCTGCCCCATGAGCGCCGTCACCTTCTCTTCCTCGTCGTCTGCCCATGGAACCGCCTCCAGGTACTCCAGACACGCAAACACCCCGCCCTCGAACATGATGTGCGCCGACAGCTGCAGCAGCAAATCAAAGAGACCAGTGGATTATTATTAGCACAGCTTTTCAATACAAATGTTGGAAGTTATAGAAACAATTTGCAACCTCACGAACAAGTACGATTTTGGGGAAACCAATGTAGAGCTTATTTTGGGTACAAGACCCTAGAGATCAAACTTGCATCAGAAATTTGAAAATGGAAGGTTCTAGAACACTACATGTGACAAGTAGAAACTTATTCTGATCCAAAACCAATGCTAACAAAACGATGGGTGGTTTAGAAGTTGATCACTCAGCAAGACATAATCATTTCCTTTAGAAATAGTTGCAACCCAAAAGAGTTGCAGTCCAAAAGAGTTGCGATCCTATTTGACGCCCTATGGAGAGGGGAAAATTTTATGCCTAATTCAAAAAAAAACGGCGGCACAAAGTGAAGTTTCAAGTTATTTCTGAACCTAAGCCAAGACTCACGGATGCATTCTTAGGCCTTTTAAGCTCCATCCTTAGCCCATGTCTTGTACCAATGTGCGGGGAGATTTTGAACTTCTGCAAAAATCCTACATTTCTCATTTTCAACCGGTTTTTTTGGGGCATACCCCAGATATTGAATATACACTTACACAATAACTATAATTAGAAAATAATCAGAATTTTAGTCGGTTTTTGTAAACTTTAATCGGTTTTTTTCCCATTTCATTCGGCTGACTTTCTATTGTTTTTCGGCTCTCCCCGTACATTGACTTGTACTATGTCTAAAGTACCGGATCAAATGAAATCTTTTAGGTAGCCTACTAGAGGCGCATGCAGATGCATAGTTAGTTTTTTTTATTCGGGCAGGCATGGGCATACCTTGAGAATGCCTAGAATGCGAGACACGTTTTCCTTCATAAGGCTGCGCTTGACGTCGTCACAGTACATGAGGCGCAGCGTCTCCAGGTAGATTTCCACGTCATCGATGTCGGTGATCTCGATGAGGTTGGGGTTAGAGCCGTTTCGTTGCTGCTTGGACCACCGGTCGGACAGCTTGGCCGCGAAGAAGCGGCTGTGCGACACCAGAATGTGGCGATGCACGTTCACCGTCACACTGTATCCTTCTCGGTTGTTTAGCGTCAGCTTCAAGTCACTAGTGCTCGTGTCGTTGAACTGATTGCCCGGGCTACTTCCTGCCCACCCACCCGTGCACACAATCCAACTATCGTCAAAACACTTAACCCTCCTGCTTCATTCCCTCCAGAAAATTTGTACGCATGTCCCTACTAGACACGTTTCTCCACTAACCACAATATTTTCCAACTCTCCTTTCATGCCTCGTTTCCAACATTTGTGGGAGAAGTAAAACTCGCATAAGCAGTTGCACATCAGACACTTTAAGGAGGTGTTCACCTATCCTGAGCATAATGTACAAAGCTCGGAAAATGTTACAGTTACGGACTCTTCATTCACAGTGGTTTTCGAAGTACCCATTTATTTGACGGCATGTGAGTTGCTTACATCTTGGTGAGGATTTCGGCATACAGAGCTTTGATAACAATGAAAGTAGGGGCACTCTTTTTGAGCAAGTTTAGAAGGCTCTCCTTGTGAACGTATTGTTGGTGATAGGTGGAAACGACAGCTGAAGGTAGAGCAAATAAAATGAAGGTAGTTATGTAATGGCTCGTGAAAGGGACGAAGTGGTAGAAAATATAGCTACCTGAGAGGATGGACTTCATCTTCTCTTGAAACGTGAGCTGTTGGCTGAGCGACAACGTATGCACGGGTTTCGAGCCCTGCAATTCCTGCTCATGCGTCATCATCTCGAACAGCGTAGGGGAAGCTTTGATCTTCTCCACAGGCGGCGATCTGGACACCGTGAAGGGTGTGGAGTTCATCTTCCCCGCATTGTTATAACTCCCCATGGAAAAAACAGCCGGCGCCATTGCTGCTGAAGCTGGCACTGCCGGTGCAGCGGCAGCAGCAGCAGCAGCAGGCGGTACCGCTTCCACCAAAGGCGACACCTTTCCCGGCGACAGCCGCGGCCGAAACGCGGGCGAGCTGCCAGGCGTGTTCGACCGCTCGAACCCGCCGCTAAAATTCTTGACGAGCGAGCCAATGTCGCCGCTCAGTTTCACTTCTCCGCTGGAAGGGTGTTTTCTGATTCGCGCGGGAGCGCGCTGCGGCGGCGACATGGCGCCGGAGCGCGTCATGCACCCGCCGCACCAGCTGCTGAACCCGCCACCTCCAAAATCGCCATTGTACGTCACGCCACCGGCGTTGTCGCTGGCACTCCGTCCCGACCTCGACATGGCGCTGTGGTTGCTGCTACTGCTGCGCCCACTGCCATGCGCCCGCGCGTTCCACTCCTTGTGATGCAAGGCCTCTGCCGTAGTCGTGCGGTTACTGTCGATGCCGCTGCCTAGCTCGCCACTGCAGCCTCCATACAACACCCCCGTGGACCGCCCCGCCGCGCGCGCCTGCTGCGCCTTGCGGTGTTGCTGCTGCGAATGCCCTGCAGGCGGGCGCGACACCACAGCCATGGGCACAATCCTATACCTTGGACGTCTAAATAAAGCTGCTCGGACCTGCGCCTCACTGTACGTAACTTAGGGGGGGGAGATGAACGTGAAGGGTGCTGGATCGATGCCTGGATCTAGCAGCAGCAGCAGCTAAGCGGGCAGCTAAGCTAGAGCTGCAATCGAGCAGGGGCGGAGGGGAAACGCCATGATTCTTCTGTTCTGTGGGAGTGCTGCGACGTCGGCTGGAGCGCGTGATGATGGCGATGATGACGGGCACGGCAGTCTCGCGCGCAACGGGCGGGGCGACGGGAGCCGCGACGTCGCCCTCGTTACCAGTTTGCCATCAGTGGTCGCGCGTGCCACCAGCTCAGGCGCCCTCTGCTCTGGACTCTGGAAGTCTGGGTGGCGCGTCTGTCTAACTTACCGCCCTGCGGTGCCTCAGGATCCTTACTCGTCTCCCATGATCACATCTACGCCGCTCACTCTCTCTCATTCTTTCCAGTTTTTTATTTCGCTGGGTGGTACTTGACCCGTGTTCCTCCCCCAATTCCCACACCCCTCTCATCCGCCCATAATGTATGAGACAATGTGGAGTTATGTAACGATCTGACAATTATCCTTGAGGCATGGAAATTAGCACCAATAACCTCCAAAGTCCTTGTCGTTGAACAAATTAAGGGCGGCTTCACACTATGACCGGCCAAGTTGAGATGCCATCAAATTGAGTGGCCAAACTTTGTTGAGAGGTCAAGAAAATCTGCTGAAAATAAACAATAAATGTTGAGACTGAGAGTAATAAATGTTGAAACTGATGGCCTCTTGCTCATAGTTTGGGTCTTCATTTTTGCTAAACCCAAACTTCTCTTTGAAAGGCCGTTAACCTTGGATGATAAAGTGCTGCTATGTAGGCAAATGGGGGATGACGGCTTTTGGAATTTGACCTCTAGTGTGAAGGGTTGAGTAGGCGGACTCTCAATTTTGTACAATCTGGTTGGTGCAAACCAACGGCCTCTTGACCTTTGGCCATAGTGTGAAGCCACCCTAAGTAAGCTAGATTAACCCCGCCTAAAGGGTGGTTGCTTACCAAAAGTGTTGGCTTATTCAAACAAGGACCATTTAGTACTTGAAGAAATGGCTTTATAACAAGTGCTGAAAATTCCCCAAAAAATCCTAATTGACTTCTAGTATGTTTATGATTTGGCTTAAGTTCTAATGTGATTCATGTGCTACTCAAATACTCCATTTGTATTCAACACAAAAGAGTATATATAATACATCTTTTACGAGTTAAGGGTTGCTTCACACTATGGCTAACCAAGTTGAGAGGTCAAAGGATTGAGTGCCCAAACTTTGTTTTAAGGCCAAAGAAATGGGCTGAACATAGGCAATAAGGGCTGCTTCATCCTATGGCCAAATATTGAGAGGCCATTGATTTTCACCAATAAGATTGCAAGAAACCAAGATTTTGGCCTCTTGACCCTTCACACTAGAGGCCAAAGTTGAAAGTCCCTCATCCCCCATGACATCACACTTTCATTCAAAACAACAGCCTTTCAAGAAAAGTTTGGGTCAAGCAAAAATGGAGACCCAAACTATAGTTGAGAGGTTGTTAATTTTTTTTCTCATAAAACAATCAAAAGCAAACAAGATCTTGGCCTTTATGTTTGAAAGGTCTAATAAATATTATTGACTTTGGACTTTGAACTTGGCCTTTGGAGGCTTCACACTATGGCCATACAAGTTGACTAGTCAAGAGGCCATGGAAGTTCATTGCTAAGAGTTTGGCCTTTAGAATTGGCATTTGGAGGCTTCACACTAAGGGCAGCCAAAGGTATCAAAAATATCAAAAATAATACTTTATTGCCTACTTTGAGCCCATTTCTTTGGTCTCTCTACAAAGTTTGACCATTCAATCCCACAGCCTCTTGACTTGGTCGGCCATAGTGTGAAGCAACCCTAAAATATTGTTTTTGAAATGTTTGGCCAATACAAGTATAAAACCTCCAAAGGCCAAGTTCAAAATTCAAACTCATGACCATGAACTTCCACAACCTCTTGACTTGAACAATCATATTGTGAAACCTCCAAAGGCCAAGCTCAAAATCCAAACCTTCTAAACTAACAGCTAAGATCTCATTATTATTTTATTATTTCATAAAAAAAATCACAACTTCTTGATCATAGTTTGGATCTTCATTTTTGGTTGGCCCAAACTTCTTTCAAGAAGTCATTGCTTTGGATGAAAAATTGATGCCATGTAAACAACTTGGAGGATGACAAACTTTGAACTTTGACCTCTAGAGTAAAGATTGAGAGGTCAAATTCTTGGTTTCTTGCAATCTCATTGGTGAAAATCATTGGCCTCTCAACATTTGACCATAGTCTGAAGTAGCCCTAAATAGCCCTAAATTTGTAAAACCATTTTGGTTGCATGCTCAAATTACAAATATAATATAACTTAGCACTAATGAGATTGTGCATTTGAAGTTCATCAATTGCAACAAAAAGTGATAGCCTTTATATGGCATAATCCTCATCTATACATACATTTCAACACATTGCATCATTACAAGCTAACATGTGGAATTGTGGGATTTATTATTCAACTAATATCTTTGTTGTTGGATTGTATGGATTGAGTTTTTGTTATCTTGTATCATCTTGATGGACAAGAAATTCATTTTTTGTAAATTTATGGAGGCAATCACAAAAAGAAAAGTTCCTAAAATCCAAAGATTATGAATATGAAATCCACCTCATGATTGGTTTATGCTTACAATTTTGGTATATGAATATTTAATTCTTGAGATCCTAATTTGTCAAAAAAAAAATCCTTGTTAGTGTATCCACGGGTTTTTACAATTAGTCCATGCAATGTTTTTTGTGCTACAAGAACGTCAACTTTAGAATTGACACCCTTTAATTTTTTTCAAGATCATTGGCCTTTGAAGAGCTATTGCTTTGAAAGAGTATTTGAGTTAGATGGAATCAAAAGGATGTTGTAACTCTATTATTTCGGAACCACAAGTCTAAATTGAGTTTTTTTTTCTACATGTTAAGCATGGAAAGAAGGGTTTATGGTGCTCTTAATTTGAGAGTATGTTGAGATGGTATATTTTAGGTATGTGATATTTGTGAAAAAACATTGCATATTTTATTTTATTCATAGTTGTAATGAAATTTTTGAGAAGCCCTGGTTGTCTTTTTGAAATTGTCATTGTAATTGAATTTATAAGGAAATCAAGCACCCAACTATTTTCACAAGTTATGTGTACTCTTTCTATGCATTTGCTTTAAGAAGGAACAACATAAAATCTTGGGGAAATTACAAATAGGGGCATGAAAATGTAAAATATTACATATAGGGGCGCAATTTCAAAATAATTACAAATAAGGGCACAATTTCAAAAAATTGTAAAGTTTTGTTTTTTGTTTTTTTTTGGTTTGGACATTGGGTGATTTAGATACATCACATTAAGTGTTAGTTAATTTTCAAAAAATTTAACAATTTCCAAAAATTGTCATCCCTTTTAATAAAAACTTCTTTACTTAAGCTTGATTTGGAGAAACCTCTGAGATTTTAGAAATTAGCTAACATTTAATGTGATGTATCTAAATCAACCCATGTCCAAACCAAAATATATATATATAAAAATTTACAATTTTTTTTGAAATTGTGCCCCTATGTGTAATTATTTTGAAACCGCGCCCCTATATGTAATATTTTACGTTTTCATGCCCCTATTTGTAATTTCCCCTAAAATCTTTTATCCATCCAAAACATGTAGAAATCTATTCGTTGGTACCTTTTCAAATTAGGGTTATAACAATCAACAATGTTGCAAAACATTTGATATTGAAAATTAAAAAAACTTGAATTTGATTGATTCAAATGTTTAATTTTTTTTGTAAGGTGTGTTTTTTCAAGACAACAAAGCATACAAAATAACACCATTTATCATTATCGTACATTTAAGCTCCACATTGAGGTCCCAAAAAGTATGATTACGATACATAGTACTGGTTTTTGTATGGTATTTGTTTTTGAGTATACATACATTACTTAAATTTCAAATGTAAGGATTGAGCAAAGGATTATAAGGCCCAAGCCACTAATTACTCAAAATGGCTTTTAAATGAGATTAAGATGAAATAGTATATGAAAGGAACAATGCATATTTTAATTTTGAGAATTTATGTTGATATAAATACAATCAATAAATTAAGCTCCAAGAGTGCCTCTTATTGTCCTTTGAGATTTAGTGTGGGGTATTGCACAATTAACTTTAGATTCGTATCATTGTCAAAATGAATTGAAGCTCGTCTTTTCTGCAAGATTGTTACGTATGTACTAGTTTCATTTTTATTCTTGAAAAGAGTGTGATTAAAGGTTTTTGTGTGGTTTCTATAAGCTCAAGAAATTATTTTCAATTTGCCTATGAATCTTCAATTAATTAGTTGTTGCAGTTAGCTTCCAAGGTACATTAAGTAATTGAAATCATAACTACATCAAACAAATAATTTAAAAAGTTCAAATATCAAGTTAACTATTTAAAGTTTTCATTAAAAGCCTTTGTTCTCCTTTACACAAAATCTTCTCGAAAGTTTTCTTTTTGGAGAGCAATTTCCTCATAATTCCATTGCTTGTTTATTGATTTTCATTTTTACAAACTTGTTATGTGTCATTCAATACAAGCAACTTCACTGAAACAAATTTTAATCTTTTTTTCATTTACCCAATTGGAGTAGACCTTCAAAATTTAAGAACCACGCTTCATTAGAGCATCTCCAGCCACCCGCCAAATTAGCCCTTTACGCTCAACTTGTAATGGCTTTTGCAATTCAAGACTTCAACAACACTATACTTGTCGATGTGCAAGAGCAGGGTTTTTTAGGCCTAGCCACTTTCACATCAAATTCCAGCTTTATCCAAGCCCCCTTCACGGTCCCTGCCAAGCAATGTTCTCGCATTGTTCACCCTACAATGTCACTTTATAGCCAGATGTACAAGTACAATTTGTTGTAACGCAAGTACAAGCCTTGAAACCTTCCGAGTTGCAAGGGAACTTCGCGCATGTTGTGCTACTTGCTACTTCCGTCCCCCTCCAAACCTAATTTCGAGGGACTTCATTTGACGAGTGACAATAGATGCTTTTACAACTCTCAAACATCAAATTTAGTGTTTAGGAACTTTGGATTATAATAATTAGCTTAGCCACCTTATGGTTAAATAGACAAAGTACCACGATTTTATGGAGCTCCTTTTTGAGAGATGTTGACAAAAATTAAAAAGCAAAACAAATAAAAACTAAAAAATAAGAACGAACGTAGTAGTGGCCAAATTTCCCGAATTCGTACTTTGTTTTTCCCCAAAAAAAACTTGTTGGTACAAAATAACTTCAATACATACTATAATTCAGACCATAGCAAAGTGTTTTAATCTAGATTAATAGTGATAAAGGCATCATCTCATTGGTTTTTCATTAATTGATTAGTCTTCAAAGTTTCATGGATCCAAGTGATATCACTTCAATCACCTCCCTACCAATTTTATCTCTTTACTTTGTTTTTGTATAAAGGCTTTTTTTGAAAGGATAATTCATATGAGACATGTTAAAAATATGATATCACCATACTCCTTGTGGAACATATCTGAAAAAATATGGTATCACCAAAGTATCAAAAATCATACTCTTAAACATTAAACAACTTCATTCCTTAATCTACCATAGGGAACAAAACAATCCCATGTGTTACATGAATAGTGCACTTCTCCAAGTGCACACAGCAAGAAATCGCATTTTTCAACAATTGTGGATGTTAAGATTATAACTTTTGCTTAAAGATATAACTTTTAAGTAATACATGTGTAGCATGTTAAGAGATAAATTAACTTTAATGCTGTTATCATAGCTATATGCAAGTTTATAGTTTGTTAGTAAAAAAAAGGAAGAGGCTCAACAAAAGAGATACTAAAGTTTTGTAAAATTCTCAAAATCTAAGACCTCCCACTAATTTTTGAAATTAAGTAGAAGAAGGAATCTTCAATGACTTAGTGGGTTATCTTGAATTTTATGTCTACTCTTGAAAACTTGGTTTTTCAATCTTTCAACAAAGGTTAAGCCTCGACCTTCCATGAGAGCATTTGCACCCTTACATGCTAAGGGTTTGACACTTGGCACATTTGGATGATAATTGCTATGGGCTTCTTTAAACAATCTCATAGCACTCAATCCTATCGTGTCAAGCAATGGCCCTTGAAAACACTATTCATCCTAAATATAGTGAGCTTCATCTTATATTCCACTTGGTAATTGATCAATTGACTACTCCATCTATCTAAAAAAAACCTTGTCTTTTTACTTATTTTTTGTCTAAAATAAAGCATGTGTTGGTATATTGACTTGGTTTTTGTCACAAAAAAGAACCTATGCTTATCTCTAAAATAAGCATTAATTGCTTGGCATGTTTACTGATATTTTTTGAGCATTTTATGCTCATTAATTGCTAATGTTAGCATTGCAAACTTGATTTAGTGATTTTGGTTTGCAAATTGTGTCTATCATTAACTTAGAATTATCAATAGTGTCAACATTGAGATTCGGTTTTTTGATAGATGGGACAACTTGGACAACTAGGCTAATTTGTTCTTTACTTTTTTTTAAGATAGAGGGAGTACTTTTTAAGACACATTTGATAAGCAAAGGTGGAAGACAATAATTTTGAAAATTTCTCAAAAATAGATGTAAACTTTTAGAACAACCTGAACAATAAGACTACATAAGGTAGCCGCACCCATTAGCATGACCATCCCCATGGGCGTCACTGACATCATAATTAAAAATAAAATGCTTATGAGTGAACTAAGTGATGGTTATGGGTGACAAAGTAATGGTTGTGGGTAACTAGTATGACGGTTTTGAGTACCCATCTCACTACTTAAGAACCAACAAACCTTGTTTTTAGCATCTCTTACACATGGTTCTTACAATTTCAATGATTTAGCACTTTGAAAAATACCCACGCACACATGACTATGTGGATAACTTCCCAAACTAAAATAATACTTTTTGTTCTCTGTTTCCAATCTAATGATATAATTTTTGCGCTTGTCCAACTACCCTAACCATGCTAAAGTGCTTAAACTCACGCTTATGGGGGCGGCTACCTTATGAAAACAATAAAAGGATTTAGGGTTGGTTTAGTGAGCTCCAAAAGGTAGGGTGTTAAATTTAGGGTGAAGGGACCCAATAGTCCATTTGCAAAGTGACTAATGTGCTGGCATAGGAGATTGACATATTAAGCTGGCACGTTGTGCTAGCACAAAAAGCTAACTTGGTCAATCTTTAACACGTCAAGGATGAGGTCATTAAGATTGAAGGTGTGAGATTCCAAGGGGTTTTGGATGAGACTCTTAGTTCTTTTCTTTTCTTTGTCAAGTAAGCCCAATTGTTGTCATGATGTTGTTGATAATCACCACACTTTTCTACTTTATTTGGTGTGCACAACAACAAATTGCAATTTAATGCCTCTTCAAGGTTTTGTATTGGCTTAACTTGCACCCTAACCACAAGTGCTAAATACTACTCCTATTAAGGTAGAAGCACCTATTTCCACCAACACTCCATACCCTACTAGTAAGGTGTGCTATTTTCACCATGAGCAAGAATAGGTGCTTTGGAATGCGTTTTCATGTCCTTTTCAAGGTTGGGACCACTTAAGTCATGCCACATGTCCTAAAATGAGCTGAAAGTAGTTTGACTATTATTGGAATTACATACACTTAAACATTGGCAATGGGTTTAGAACACTTTTTGACTTCCAAAATTCACAATAATTTTAATTTTGCAAATAAAATCATGAAAAATTTACAATCCCAATATTTCTCATCTTCCTACATAGTAAAAATATTTTTTACTGCAGACTCTTTGAACTTTTTTGGAAAATTGCTTATCATATAGGTGCTTCCGCCTTAAAGCATTTGTTTTTCTACCACCTCCATCTTATCATTACAAATTCTACAACCATTGAGGCTGCTTTTAAGGACGTCAAATTTGACAAGGGTGGAGATGCTCTAGCAATCCTTTCCTTAAGGTTTACTACAAGAAGGTGACAGTAAAGAGGTCGATCATACATGGGTCCCATGCAGTGGAGTGATGTGTTGCAAAGGGGGGGGGGGGGGGGGGGGGTTTCTGGCGGCTTTCTTTGATGGTTTTGTGTTTGTTTTGGATACCGCCTGCTCATCATTATGAGCCTTCCTCCACCTCTCCCTGCAGGCTCTGTCAGCTACCCCTCCTATGAATTTAATAACTTCCGTTTGGACCTTCCGTAGACAGAGATATTACCATTTCTGCAAATTATTGCCAGAATTTTACCTCATTTTGACACTCGCTACATTAGCAATAGCCAGAAATTTAAAAAAATGTAAAAAAAAGAATGTCCTTGTCAAAACCCTCACAAAGAAAACATTAAATGTGCCAAATTTTGACAATGATTATTTACAATACTGGATTTTATGGATGAACGTGAACAAATGGATAAACACGAACATATGGATGATTCTATCTAGTTGTTTCCTTTCCAATACCGGTACGCTTTCTAAGACTATTTCTAAGGTAGTGTGCTCATAAACCGTCTAGGCATTAAAACCGTCCACCATCTCAAATGTACCCTTGCTGTACATGTTTATTTTTGTGAGTTTTCAAAATGTACAAATAGTGCACATTTGAGGAGGTGGGCGGATTTAGAGACCTATGGCTTTCCCACTTTAAGATTTCATAACTAATTCCACAAAGTTTTACAAAATGTGAAATAACTTAAGTTAGATGTCAATTCTTCTTGTCTCTCAAGGAAAATTTACTAAAATGTAGTTCAAGAAGTTTCACCTCCCTAAAATTGAGTTTTAGCATGAGCACACTACCTTACCAGGAGTAAGAGTTTGAAAGGCCATGCACAAGGAAATAAAGAACAAAGATAAAATTGTAGAGTTAGAAAGAATTTTCAATGGGGAATGGTTGCCCTTCTTTTGTACGTAGGAGGAGGAGTGTTTCACTACACCCTCGCACCATTTTTCACTATTTTTTACTAATGTAACCGCCCATGGCAAGTCTGAGGACGTGACCCCCAAAAAGCCCAAAAGGCATTTAACACAAATATGCATTCAAGGCGTGAAAATTCCCTTGTTTCTCATCTCTTCTTTATGTTGCGCTCAACCCTCGTATTGCGTGGTTTTTAAAACAAAGAAAAAAAAAATCGCATATAGAGAACTGTTCACACATGTAGCTAGAGTCAGTAAGATTGTATCTATTTTTTTTGTATATTTACAAAATTCGAGGATACGACAACGTTGAATTCGAAAGTTTTGCACATCAACCATCTTCCTGCCCACTTGAACTAATTTGTAAAATCGCATTTGAATCACCAAGCCTCTTAAAATTTAGCAACTCCTTAACCCCTAAAGGACCAAGCCCCCTTTTTGGGGACAAATGGGATTTTGGGCACTTATCTATGGTTAAACTACTTTGCGTGATTTTTTAAAATTTTTATGGGAGATGGGGAATTTAAAGATCTGTGTGGGTATCTAAACTTTTCTTCATTCTAACATTTATTGAAGAAGTTAAAAATGAATTTTTGAGAAATTTAGTTTGGCAGGCAGCCCAAAAACTTTTTTGAAATTTTTATTTTTTAAAAATAAAAATTGAGGTTAGTTCTTTAGACTTACATATATGTGAGAAGTTTTGAATTATTCAATTCTAATTAATGAGATGAAAGTTATGAAAAGTTTTAGTTTGCGTGTAGGCATTGTTTTGAGATTCTCCACACCTAACCGCAAACTAAAACTTCTCATAACTTTCATCTCATCAATTAGAATTGAATGATTCAAAGCTTCCCACATGTACATAAGTCTAAAGAACTAACCTCAAATTTTTATTTTTAAAAAATAAAATTTTCAAAAAAGTTTTTGAGCTGCCCGCCAAACTAAATTTCTCAAAAATTCATTTTTAACTTCTTCAATAAATGTCAGAATGAGGAAAAAATTAGATGCCCACACAGATCTTTGAATTCCCCATCTCCCATAAAAGTTTCAAAAAATTACACAAAGTAGTTTAGCCATAAGTACATGCCCAAAATCTCAAAAGTCCCCCGAGGGGACTTTGGTCCTTTAGGGGTTAACATGTCTAATTTTTGTCAATTTAGTCACCCAACTCAGGGTTTTGTTTTTCATTTTGTAAGAAGTGTCAAAGTGGCAATTTAAAGTGTTATAGTGGCGTTCCAAATTTCAACATTCATCCACATAATGAATAGAAATTAACACATCAACACATATTACATGTCTATAATTTGGTTTACATCCACAATTTGGCAATTTCATTCATTTTTTTTTAATTTGAAGCTTTTATGATGATTTCATTTAGGCAAAATCTTTACATTTTCTAGCCAGATTTTTTTTGGGTGCAATTGAGCACTAAATAGCCAAAAAAAAACAACAACAACTCTGACTCGACTCTAACATAAGTAGGCGCAGTAAGCATTATGCTTAAAAGTACTATTTTCACTTGGTTAGTTGTAGCCGACTCTCCTCAGAATCAAGCTTGGGAATCCAAATGGAAGGAGACAAAATAGGCATGTATATTCAAAGTGCCTGGTTTGACTGGGGAGTGGGGGATCTACTGATCAGGAGGAGTCTGCTGTAATTGATGATCCAATCCAGAGGGTGTCACATTATTCTGCCCAGCTTTTGGAACAGTTAAGTTATCACAGGTTTTGTCTGAAGAAATTTAACTTCTTTTTTATATAAAAGAACCAATAAAAGCATAACGTAAAATTTAGTTTTCATGATGATAAAGTATAATAAGGGCGTCCTTCCATGCTGCATCTTCAGTGATTGGGACTTGGGAGGAGCACTAGATAACAATTGTTTTTTTTTATCGATGCATTTTTTTTAGTGTGCCAGATTCTATTTGTTGATAATCCATTGGATAATTAATGGAGGGATCAGCCCATATTGGTCCAAATTTGTCAATTTTTTTTGCCAATCTAGCTCCATTTTTCCAAAAAAGATTGTCCTAATGTTCATGGAAGCAATACGTTTGGTGAAAAATGACCAATATATTGGTCACTTTTAAGTTTCAATTATCTTCTTTCTTGTTTCTATTGATCATCAGTGAGGGCTACTTGCACGAACCCCTTCCACAGACACAAAAATTAGTAGCTCTAACTTGAGATTCTCCACCCACAAGTAGTCATTCTTTTACAAAGCCACCCCCTTACATGGAAGGAGGCCCTAATGGGGGTGACCTTGTAACAATGAAGAAGGAGTTGAATAAGTTTGAAAGTAAGGTTAGAGATTCATAAAATGATCATTTAAGCCTACCTAACTCATTAATGACAGTAATATATATCTGAAGGAACATGACAATTGTTCCTATATAGGGAAGACATTTAGAACATGATTCCTTTTCTAAAACCCCACCTTAGTCTTGAGGTCAACTTCCTGGAGTGAGGACTACTTAAGAGACTTGGGCAAACTCATGGCAAATCTCTCATTGAGGCCCTAGCTATAATCCTGTTCATCATACACAATCCAGATATTGGGTATCAATTCAAAAGTCAATAATAATTCTTTGAGTGGGTGCAATACAGAAACCGGTACTGGTTGGTATTGCATGAAGGGCAATATTTTTCTTTGATTTCACATGTGCTAGACAGCCCTTGATCGTGATGGATCTCTACAAGGGAGGTACTCACACAATGTCTCACGTTCAATTTCATAGCTTAGTTAATTGTAGGGTAAGGGCCTCACGTAAGGGTATTCTTATGTTTAACCCTTAAAGGACCAAAGAGCCTAATATAGTCAAAGGGGGTGTTTGGAGGTGTGAAAGTGTACAAAAGAAGTATTTTTAGCTCAAAATTTGGTCTATTACTCAAGTCCAAATAGAGTTGCAGTTCAAGATTTTTTTGATTATATGGTTGATCCTTAAAGCGCCTCCTTTGCTCTAGATTCTACATGGAATATGGAAAATAATTTATTTTTTCAACAATTAGGAGAAGAATGTCTTTGGGCAAACGAAGGGAGCGGCTTAGAGAGCATATGGGATGGGTGCTCTCATGTCTCGTATTGCACAAGGAAGAAGTTTGGTGATGTGTCACTTTTGATCTTTGTATTTGGGCAAGGTTTTTATAGCTCTAAAGTAAGGAGCTAGTGGAATCTAGCTACTTTGAGTGACCATATCTTTTGGAGTTTTTTTCCATTTGTGGAGTTTTTTTTTTCCATCAAGTATAGCAAGACACAATCTCATGTGATTAGTCATTAGGTAAATCTTTTTGTTGAGAAACTATTACATGAAAGTCCAAAATCCGTATTCTAAATTGTTGTCCAAATTGGAAAACATGAGATTCTTAACAGTGGGGATTTTACTAATTTACTTGGATTTGAAATCAAGCTGGTTTAAAACATTTTATTTTTAGTTGGGTATAGAATGACCGGTTTGGATTTTGTGATTATTTGTTCACCTTTCCAAAAACTCGAGGAATGTGTTGAAGGTATGCTAAATTTTCTTAGCAAGACGCTTAGGGGTTAAGTCATTGTCAATGAGGGTGGAATTTAAGTAACCAATGTTGCAAATGTGAGATTGTTTGTGTGTGAGGCTCTTAGCTTGTGTAAACATTACTTGAACAAAATATTACTACTTGTGTTTTCTACAAGTGGAAGCAGTGTTTTTTTTTTCACCTACCACATGCCACATGCCACATGCCCTCCTAGGAATGGAGAATATTGAGAGGGAGAGAGGCACATTGGTTCAGTTTTTTATAGGGTGGCCTCATGAGGCCCAAAAAAAAAACACTGAGTGGAAGTGATGTTACACAATGTGACACCACTATACAATTTTGGTTGTTGCATTCACAAGTATATGAACAAATGCAAATGCCAAGGATTTCATTCAAGTAACATTTACATTTGGGTTGTTAATGCAAAAATGAATACTGAAAACATGTTTGAGTATTGTATGCAAAAAAAAAAACACTACACAATTTGAATTTGGAGTTGGGTTTTTTTTTTTTTTTTTCAATTCCAACTCTTGGAACAAAGTTTCATTTTTTTAGCATCAAACTTTCCAAAAAAGTGCTTCCATATAGGCTTCTTTTAGTGAGTTGGGACTTGAAACTCAATACATGTTGTAAAGTTATGAGTTTGGATTTCCAATCTCTTAGTCACAACACATGACACTCAATTTGGCCAATAATTGCATTCATTTTATCCTTGTAATTCTTGATACTAACATGTTAGAATGACACTAATTATTTGCCAATACTATTAGGATATATTGGTGTATGCAAAAACACACAAATGAGTATTGAAAATGTTTAGACAATTTTGCCTCTATATTATCTTCAACAAAATATATTTTGAGCAAATATCATAATGTTTACAAGTATGTTTAACCCAAGCTTTGTGTTGGCTTACCTCCCTATCTTCTCTCTTCCAACTATATGTTTTGTCCAATTTGTTCATCTCTTTTTCTTTCTTTTTCATCTTCTATTTTCATGTTTTTCCTCTCCTCTTTCTAAAAGAGAAATTCAAGTTTTTGATGATTATAGAGAATTTTGAATTTCCCATTATGACAATCACTTGATGCTTTATACAATAATAAGGTAGGAGGCTCAAACTCGGTCAAGGCATTAAAACCACTTTGGAAGACTGTCCAATGGCTATAGTCATAGTAATTCTCCTATTCAACTATTTTAATCGTTATTAAGTACCTTAAACATAAAAATCACCTTCTCAAATGAACTCTACCGGTACATGTTTTTATTCATAGCTTTTCAAAAATGTACAACGGACATACATTTGAGGAGGTGGGCGGTTTTAGAGTCCTATGGCCTTTCCACTTCAAGATTTCATAACAAATTCCATAGAACTTCAAAAATTCTAAAAAAACTTGGATTAGATGTCAATTCCTCTTGTTTATTAAATAAAACTTATTGAAAACTATTTCAAGAAGTTCCACCTCCACAAAATTCACCACAAAATTCAGTTTCAGCCCTTAGATGGTCGGTTTATGAGCCTCCTACCTTAGAGATACTTGTCCTTGAACAACTTTCACGTATATGTTGTGAAGAGTTTTCTTTTTTTTTGAAAAACAAGCCTTTGACATAAAACAGGTTTAAGTGTAAGCTTAGTTTTACAGTTTAAGGGAATTATAGAAACAGTTAGTGTGTAGTTAAGGGAATTTAATGCTCATTGGTTAGGCGGTTAGTGTCAATCTAGTAAATAAAGTAACTTATAGTAGCAACTGGTAACTATTAAGGATAAGTGAATGCTACAGCAGTGGATGTCGTCAGTTATGATATTACTACAGTACTTGATTTTAACAATTCGTGAAGGAGAATTTTAACTTATAGGTAAAATTTAAGTTTATGCACTATAGTACTTTAGACACAAAAACTAATTTACCGTGGCAGAAAAATAAATAAAATTGAGAGATTACAGTAGTGATGAAAGACTCTATCTTTTAGATTTTCATCATTTAATCTTGGGCCTAGACAACATTGTCTCAATCGTCCTAAACCCCCTTTTTATAATTGATTATTAAAGTGAACACGTATATCTGAAATCCTAGTAGAGGGGGACAATGTTGAGGGGTTACTGTGTAAAGAGGATAGGTGCAAACATCAATTATTTTTCAGGGATATTACTTTTCTTTTTTTTTACACGCTATCATTATATAATATTCTATTTTTGGTCGTTAGAGAAGGGGCCTGCACTAATTATAATTCTAAAATTGGTATGAATAAATGATATGATAATTTAGATTAAGATAAATTCTACTACAAATTTTGTCTTACATTCAAATTTTTTCAAATTTTTTTTCCCCAACTAATGACTACTTACAATTATAACTAATTAATAGAAAAGTGTAGTGAATACTACTATTGTACTGTTAGTAAAAATTATTGATGACACTTATTAACTAGGAAGGTATAAAATTATTAAACACTTTGAATATGCCACTCACAAAGCAACACCATTTAATTCTTTTGACAAAAAAAAAGAATAAAAAAGAGGGTATCATAGGCCTAATTTTTTTCTAATCTTTTTCTAATTGAACATATTTTTCTATACCTTATTAGTTTGAAGACATGTCATGACATCTTTATACCCTATAGTATAAAAAAGAAAATTATAATTTTTATCTCAAATGTTTTTTAGGCACCCTATCATATGTGTGCATGTAGTTTTCTACTAGTATTACTCACTACCCTTGCCAAAGGGACAATCTTTTGGGATTTTAACTGTAGCAAGTAATTTCACCAACATGTGGTAGTCTTGTACCTCAAACCAAGTAATTAATATACTTCAACAATCAAATCTCAATTTTGGGAATAAGTAGCACATTCGACAACCTGAACTTATGGACTGTTGTTGTGGGAACATAGACAACTTACTACTAGTGATTGTGAAATAAAACCCCAAAAAACGTTAGATCGTGAATTTAGATGAGAGATTGCTACAACTCAAATTAAATTACTTCATTCATGTAATTCACAATCCAAAAATTCACAGTTGATTTTATTGTTGTAACTGGTACTTCCAAAAAAATATTAGGTTGACGATTGGTGCTAATTCATTGCTAATTAGTTTCTTACTCCTTGGACTCGACAAAAAAATTGCAGTTTTTTAAATATAAATCAAGATGATTACTACAGTTCAATAACACAAAGTTGTTTACTTTGTTAATGTAGCTAGGTGTTGGGATATTGATGTAGATTTTACCACTTTACAATCAAGAATGGATCCAAACTATCTAGAATGTTAAGATTAATTTCAAATTGCAACTTAATCCCTAAAAGTCTTGGGGCCTTTATTTTATCAGAAGACATTCAATGCTGTCATTTTTATTGTAAAGTGTAAAAAAGTTTGAAATTTTGTCTTTTTGCATGTCTAACCATAGGATCTTGTACTAGACTAGTATAAGAATATGGAAGAGAAATTTCAAAAACTTTGACCATACATATTGCAAGATATTTGCATTTGAAGTGTAAAAAACAAACTTTTTTGCACCTTGCATGATTAGATTAGTTGACTTTGAACTTTTTTAACTTAAAATTTTTGTACCAGAGAGTTTTGAGGTTTATTTTTTAATGGTGAGAAATTGAGTTGAGAATCTTTGGAATAAAACCAAAACAACATATACTTAATTCTCATTCTTAAAAAAAACATTAGGTAGAAGAAGGTATGAAATTAAACAAAAACTTAAATTGTTATAACCTTGCAATGGAATTGAAATGCAATAATCCCTATGGTAAGATTGTTCTAGAAAGCAAATTTCACCCTCTCCAACAATTTTTTTTGAAAAAATATTAAAATTGCATTCAAAAATGAAGTTCATAAGTTATTTCTTCCAGTAGATACTTGAACTGCCTAAAAAACAAGATTACCCATAACTTTCTCTTAACTAGTCCAAATGTAATGAATCAAAGCTTTAGATGCAGACAAAACTATAACCTCTGAAAAGAAAATTTGAAAAAAAAAATTCAAGTTTTTGTAAATTTTTTTTGCTGCCCAATCTCCATAAATTTGTGCTAATCTAGGCATAACTTTTGCTTTTGGGCATAGATTGGAATAAAAACAATATTCTCCAAAAGCTAATGTGTTTTCCTATCTTGGAAAAAAATGAGAATAAAAATTGAGGCCGTAGGTACCTACCCAAAATCTCATTTGTCCCTCGAGAGAACACTCATGATTTTAGGGGTTAAATAACTTAGTCATAATAACTCTTGGGTCATATCTATACAAGTAGATACACAATTTTTTTAGTTACTTTACAATTTTTTATAAATCGGTTAATTCAAAATTATTTATGAAAATGATAATGTCTGAAGAACAAACGTTTCATTACAACTTTTTGTTTTGAGTTTGAAATATGAAGTTCTAAGGAGATTGAATTTGTACATGTTGTTGACTCGTTATCCTCTTGAATGAGAATTTTAAGGATTGCCATAAAAACAATAACAAAAATTGGAAATAAAATACACTCTTATTCTTTGAACTCTAGGATTTTTCAGAGAAATACATTGAGATCTCTTCTAATACAAATGCAACAATACTAGCACAAGAGTCAAAAAATTATTGCATTGAAAAAGTAATCATTTTTAAAATTTCTCTCAAATTTATATCATTTACAAACTATAAGAGGAAATGAAAGGGTAAGAAATGCCCTTTTTGTGGTATTTTGTTAGTATTGCAACGATTTTTGAGAAACATTTTGAAACTAACAATTACAAATTGTAAATTAAAAAATGGCTTTATGTACATGTCTAAGAAGATTGAACCCTAAGATTTTCAAGCATGGGATAGTTTCCTATACTATACGAATGTAATATTATACGAAATGTCATGAAAACATGCATTTTAATGCTTTAACACATAAATCTTGAAAAAGGAACTCAAATTTTTTGGTTGATTTTGACAATTGTATCCTATTGGAATGGTTTTGTACCAAAAATACTCAATTGAAGACAAGCACTTTTTCAATGTTTTACTCTTAAACATCCCATGGGTATAATAGATATGTTGTTATATAATTGGCATTTGTTATCAACAAGAAGTTTTGATTTGGTGTCTCAAATAGCTCATTGAAATTGTATGGATTCATATTCCAACTTCTTTGTTGATCTCAAATGTAGGAAAAGTGTGAATCCATTCCAAATACAAGAAAAAAAACCTTGTGTTGTTTTTGTTGTAAAAGGTGTTTCAGATATTTAACCCTTAAAGAGCCCTTGGGCTTTAGAGTTACGGTACCAAATACGGTCGCAACCAATATTTAAAAGTTTGAATTAGTTGGAAATTAAATATTACAACCATACATATGAAAGATTGTATGATGATGGGTGTATTTTTTTTTTTTTGAAAATCCCTCAAAGCAACTCACACATGTCTGTACATGCGGTCATACATACGACAGCAAAGAGCTTTCCTGAAGTTCAGGAGTTAAGCCTTAAGGGCTATTAATGTATGTGCAATAAAATACACTTTGCGACCATAGAGACGGTGGAGAAAAATAATTACTTGGCCCGTTAAGTGTAGACATAGAGGTTATCAAGTTTATAGAATTCCATATTATAGCTCATTATTTTCAGTGCTCAAGAGTCTTGCAACCACAACAGTCACTTGCGTAAGACATTAGCAAGGCTGTTTTAAAAAATCCCAATAAAACTTTTAACTTTCTCAATTCAAATTATATAGCAAAGTGTATGACTAATCTTGATTGTTTATAAATAAGGTGACTTTTATTCTACAACAAATACCCATTTTTTAATAGATAAGTTCCTTTTTTTGTTCAGTGATAACCCTAATAAATTTCATGCATTTATATAGAATTTGTTGAGATGAGATTTGTCGAGTATTACTATTCATTGTGTTTAGTTAATTTAAACTCTGTTTTACTTTAGGACATATGAAACAATTTCACATGGAGATGTTTTGGATTCATTTGTATCAGTCACTTTGATGCAAAACTTGCACGCTATTTTCAGATATTACATTTTAAAATCTGCTTTTTTTCACCATGAATACACTCACCTTTTTATTCTTGCAAAACACATGGAAAATCATCAGTGTTATGTTTTTTTTAAAGCACATTTCAAGTGATGAATATTTATGCATCTTGCATAATTCCTATCGCCTCAAGAGCTTTCCTTTTTTTGTTGAGTGGAAGCCATCTTTTGATAACTAAATCAAATGAGGCTACTAATAACTGATACTCTTTTTTTGCAATTAATCATTGTTTTTGTATCAATTAAAGAAGAAAACCATTCTATAATTCTGTACATAGTTTTTGCATTGATGATGGGTTCTACGCTCATAGATACTTGTTGTAATGTCATTTACAAAAATCAAAATCACGCGCTTGTGCACACAATTCCAACACGTTACGGATAGTCATACCTTCGTTCATCCCATTCTCAAGATTCATAAATTGGGGACGTGGCACTCTTTTCTTGATTTGCAGAGGTCTCATTTTTTGAAAATTGAGAAGTTTTTCTCTTCACCTACAAAGAAGAAGAATGGGTTTGAAGAAATTTTTGCGCCTGAAGTTTTTACTCATGCATGTCTCTTTTTCATCTTGCCCTTCTTGCTTTCACCCTCCTTGTGACCTAAGTTGAGTGGTTTCTTACCGCATCACTATTTCCAAAATAAACTCATTCCCCATTCTACAACGTACACAAAAAAAGAATCACACCTTCTTTGTGGAGAAGTGCTCCCATTGGCTCTTATTTCCACTCCATAACTTCTCATTCTTCAAAAAAATTTCATTCCTGAGGAAGGTATGACCATCCCTACTGTGTCATTGTAAGCAAGATAGCCCAAGATCTTCTCCTATCATGTTACTTTTATCACATATGTGAATGTCATATTAACAGATTTCAACCTCATAAGTATTCAAAATTCTTACGGAAGATCAAAACATGAGTATCACCTTTTGGAAACGAGGAGGTATCAAAATCAATTCATTAGTTATGTCATCAAAGCTTGTGATTTTTGAGCACCAAAACTTATCATTTACCACAATTCTCTTTAATGATATGTACAACAAAGCATGCAGACAATTGCGTGTTTTGCCACGCAAGTGGGTGTAAGTCAATCCTAGTATGGCCACACATGTAACTGCACGCAAGACAAAATACTCATCCCACGCTTTAAAGCATTAAAAGCAAAAGTGGCTTATTTTTCCACATGATGAGTGGTTCTTATTTGCAAAATTGATCCCTGTTGCAAATTTTGTAATTTAAAAACAACACAAACAACAACAAAATAAGCACCTCTTACTTTTATTTATTTTAGAACATATTCACAAGATCTGAATGTTTACTAAGAAATCATTCCTTCTTGCATGGAAAAGACAACTTGCAAATTTTGCATTAAGGCAAGTATATCAAATTCCAACCCATGCACCTAATGCCGCCACTATATACATAGAAAGGTCATTTTGAATTTGAAATGTAGATAAGTCATAGATGATTTGCTATCTATAACCTACCTAGATTTCAATTTCAAAATGACCTTGTTGTGTACATATTGGATGCATTAGGTGCAAGGGTTGGAATTTGGTATACTTAAGGTAGGAACACCCATAAGTGTTAGTGTCCCCATAACCGTCACTCCTGAATTCTTGGAAAATTTATGGAAGTAAATAGATGTAATTACAAGGATGTACAACATGTGAACATGAAACCTTAATGTTGGTTATGGGTACAATGGCATTTTGCTCTTCAAATATTCACAACTTATTTTCACAATATCCAAATAATTCATTTGAAAGTGCAAACTCATTATTTTTCTGTTCCTAATAGGATCTTATAATTTTCTAGTTGTTTATTAATACTCATCATGTTCAAAACCCTTAAACTAACGTTTATGGGTGCTCCTACCTTACCTTATTTGATTGTTTAGATTGTTTTGATGCCAAATACAAAAGGAGACCTCCAGTCCGACACGGATCGATCAAAATTACAAATACAGTACAATACCGGTATGATCACCTGTACTTCCGTTTGAGGACCGTATGAATCAACCTGCCAACGACAGGTGTCTATTCAGTTCAAGGCCAGACTTGGTCAGTATGGATCCGTATACAAAGGGAATGTACAAGTACGGGTATTTGCATTGAATTCTCCTTACGTTGCGCTTACTCTTCAGTGGTGGATGGATGAATAGGGCCGGGAGTTCAGTCCACTGCTCTCATTTATGAATTGGTGGAAGTCCGGATGAAAATGCTCCTCCTTTTAGCATTTCAAAATTTGTGAGACTTTAGAAATCGGGAATTGATATATAGACCACCCCTTTTCGATTATTCTATCACATCTACTATGTATGGTCAATATTCATAATAATAAAGTAGGTGTGGATCATGGAAAAACATCACTAACTTGAAAATATAATTTGACATAATAGTTGAAATTTCAATTTTTTTAGTTTTAGATCTTGTTCATAGTATCAATTTAAAAAAAAAAAAACATGTAGGGACATGAAAACATAAAATAGTACAAATAGGGGAGCAGTTTCAAAATAATTACAAGTAGGGGCATGGTATCAAAAACAAAATATTTGTAATTTTTTTTTGGTATGGACATTGGTTGATTTAAATACATCACATTAAATGTTAGCTAATTTCCAAAAAATTCAAAAGTTTCCAAAGATTGCCATCCCCTTTACTAAAATTTCTTTGTTTAGGTTTGATTTGGAGAGACCTTTAAGTTTTTTTAGAAATTAACTAACATTTAATGTGATGTATTTAAATCAATCAATGTCCAAACCAATTTTTTTTACAAAAACATACATTTTTTTGGAAATTGTGCCCCTATTTGTAATCATTATGAAACTCTACCCCTATTTGTAATATTTTATGTTTTCAAGCCCCTATTTGTAATTTCCCCATTAAAAAATCTAGGTCAAACTAAGCATAATTTACATTCTTTAATTGATACTATGAGTGGGTTTGAAGCTAAAAAAAACCAAATTAAAGGTTACAATTTCTATGTCAAATTGTATTTTCAGATTAGTGATGTTTTTTCCATGGTCCACACCTAATTGAATATTGTAAATATTGAACATATACACACTAGTAGAAAACTCAAATTTTTGTGTTGTTTTGGTTGAGTTGATAAGTGCATTGTCTTGTTAATGTTCAACAAAAATCGACAGATTTCTATTGAACATCAACAAAATTGTGCACTCATCAACGCGCCCAAAACAACAAAAAAATAGTGTTTTCTACTGGTGATAGTAGGTGTAGTAGAATAGTCATAAAGGGGTGGTACATATATCAATTCCTTTGAAAATCTATCATCAGAAGATTGAATTTAGGAATTTTGAATATAGAAACTTTGATTTGGTCTAGAAGTTCAAAGGAGGAAAAAATCTAACAATGTCAAAATAGGAGGTAAGGTAGGTAGCTCATAAAGCGTTATTTTAACCCATGAGCGCCCATAGTTGAATTGGAGAAATGAGGTTGGGGAACCACACTCAAAAACATTGTACATCCCGATCTAAGAGCTTAGATTAGAGAGGACTCATTGCTAAAATAGCAAAAAGGGTGCTCAATGCACCAAGTAAAAATTTGTAGAACTTTTGACTGCACCATTTTGGAGATTATAATAGTCAAAGTACATTTGAATATGTGACAACCGGCTAATTTTGGGGGGGTCCATGGATGTAGACTCAAAAATTCATGCCTTAGAGGAGGTCCCCTTTACTGAAGTTTAGGCAAGAGGTGCAGTTTACAAGTATCTTGCTTGTTGCCAAATTTGGTAATGTTTTGGCTTCAACAAGGTACTTTTCTAGAGGCCCAAAGTTGCAAGGCTCACACAACATGGTAGATGACAAATTGGGGACAAGTATAGTTTTGACCTCCACAAGGGCACAACTCTTGGTGGTACAGCTGCAAAACCTTTCTCTAGTCCAAGTCCTCACTTTGGCATACGCACCAAAACACCCATAACGGTATGGAACTAGCCGTAGCCGGTGGTCTCTGTCCTCATTCGTAAACCCCAAACCCCCAATAGATGAAGTTATGGCTTTTTGTCATACTTGACTTGCGCAATTTGAGCTTCTACAGGTGATGAAACCCCCTTTGCCTACTATGTGGCATGAGAGTAGTATTGTAGACTAAACCAAGTATGGTTTTTCGGGCAACACACTTTTGATTTGGACTTGATTTTGTGGAAATTTTGATTTTGGGAGGCAATGTTTGGGGAGGTGGGGTGCTTAGGGGTTAATGTATGATCTACCTTTTCATGGGCTTTTGAGATAGGAATTTTTTTGTCTAACTTTTAGACAAAGGGAAATAGATGTCAAATGTAACACTATTTTATCATATATTTTGAAGCATTATTGAATTGTTGATTTTTTTTTTATTTTTTTTATTTTTTTGTAGTAGGCACCTCTTTGTGACTCCAAATCCCTCATAACCCCCATAAATACCTCCCATGCAACTTATAAAGAGATGAGGTGAAACCAAGGAGTACGGTTGGCTCTTGTAATAGAATAAAAAATTTCTTTTATGACTCTAAAAGATCCATTTAACCCCTAGAGGATCAAGGAGCCCACTTTGGGCTTTTTGGATATTTGGGCAAGCATTTTCAATGTAAATACTTGAGATAAGATTATTAAAATAAGGGTGTATGTGCTCATATTGAAAAGCCTGCATTCTTCCTCCAAAAAAATGGAATTGAATTGTTTTTGAGTGAGACATGGTACCATATATGATTTAGGTGTCAACACCAACATCCCTAAAAAAAGCCAAAAACAAAGAGTTTGGAAAGCCGAGTGTTGCCCACAAAGTGTTCAAAAGCATTTTACAATGGCTTGGTCAATGGGTAAAATTTGCAATCAACTCTCTTTGACTACTTAATAACTTTTTATTTTAGAACAAAATTCCTTTGACAAGTACTTTACATGATGTTCTAGGTTTACATTGTAAGGATTTTGAATCACTACAAGAAAACCATGGTTAAATCTATAAAACGTTGACAAAAACTGTGACCTGATCTATACTATTTTGTAGATTAGGCCACAATCTTTGTCAACTTTTTGTAAATGCAACCATGACTTTCTTGTAGTGTAACTAAGATTTATTGCTATAAGAATCTCTTTAGTGAAGTTTTCTTAGTGCAATGACAATCTCAACAAAGTAGTTCCCACTTCCAGTTTTTTTCCAAAAAGGTTCAAGCATTGGATGATCATAAAATTTGTGAGGCACATAACCAACTTCATGCTTTACAAGAAATATAAATTGCACAAAAAATTCGTAAAATGGAAGATGTCATTTTGGATGACCAAATAAAAATTGACACTTTAGAGAAGCTTCAAAAAAAGTTTTGGTTTTACTTTGAGTGTTATTGTCTATTGAAATATGTCTTGGCAAGGTCTGAAATTTTGAGAGGCTATACACAAGTAAGCAACAAAATAGACTTTATGGTTGAATTATTGAAAAAAACTTCAAAAGTTTGATTCACTAATCATTTTACTGAAATAGGTCAGTTTCAAGCCATTTGAGAATGTAAATTCGAATTTTAGGGGTTAAGAACCACTTCATATCCATTCATCAACTACACATGGGACGCTCAATTTGAGAGGGTCCCAAGCTACCCACCTTAAATTATCACTCTTTGTGTTATTTGTAAAAATGTGGAAATTTGGCTTCAAAACATGAATGTGCAATTAACAAAACCTAGCTCCATTCACTAGAAGAAAAACTTGCCCTAAACGATTGGTTCACAATGACTGCAAATTTCCTAAATGACTCAATTTGATTGTAATTAAGTCGCTGTATAGTTGTTTAGGACATTTGCAATCATCGTGAATCAGTCGTTTAATGCAAGATTTTTTCTAGTGATTCATCCAAGAATGAGGCAACGAGGGGGTCACCTTATCTTAACCCTTGTTGCCCCTCACTTAGATGAATGGAGGTAGATTTTGTTAGTTGCACATTCATGTTTTCAGGCCAATGTGGTGAAAACTTGTTTTTTTTACAAACATGGATGAAAGCAAATATATATCCTTGTTTTGAAATTGTTAGCTCTATTCCCTTCCAAGATTCCCAAACAAAATTAGGGCCTCTAAATCCAAATGTGAATTCAAAATTTCTAAATTCAATCTCCTTAATGATAAGTTTCCTAAACTCTTACAATTTTTGTAACATGTAAAAGCGGATTTTCTTTCACCATGGCCCCCACAAACTCCTAAAGCAGTAGACCAAGCCTCAAACCTCACTCATTTAGGCAGGGGGGTGATGCGGAGGTCTCTTCTAAATATAGAAATGGGATGTTTTTGTGTGGAAAAATGTTTATATGAGAACCAAAGCGTGTTGCATGCCTCTAGTTTCCCTTTGTATAGAAAGATGTTTGCTAAAGGTTCTCATATGCAATATCAATAAGATTTGATATTATACAATCTCTACATTCATGAAAAAGGATTTTTTTGTATGGGATTCTTCTGGATATGGGATTTTTCTTTCTCTTTGAAGCCAAAGGTTTAAATGTGACGTGAGGTTTTTTTATATGAATAAAGTGTTTGTTTATAAAGCCAAAAGTTTTCATGTCCCACTCAAGAAGAGTGAATAGATCATGCAATCTCAACTACTACTTGTATGCAGCAAGAATGCAATTCAACATACCAAGTAACTGTTTATGAAGACGTAAACATGGTCTTCTTCCCCATAAGCATGGGTTTTCAGACCAATACAATAATAATGGTATTTAGTGTAGGCAATACTAATTACAAATCACAACACTAAATTTCAAAAATCCTACTAATATTACAAATATTAAATGACAAACATAAACACTATTTGTCAACTACTCTAAATTTAAATTTTTGGGATATGAATTTTTATAAGATTTGATCTAGTATCAGATATAATTTCATTCATTCATAATGAAAAATTGTAAGTCTATACACATAGGTTAATTTTAAGTTGGGAAACAAATGCAAATAAAAATGCAGCTTTTTGCAAATTGACTTGCATTTATTTCAAAACAATAGCAAACACATATCAAAATTAACAGATGATCACACATGCAAAACTAAATTTTTATTAAATGTAAATTGCCAATTCTTGCAAATTAATATTCCATATTTTTCAAATGAGAAATAATCACAAACTAGAGGAGAGTTTGTTTTTAGATAATAATGACAAATAAAAGCATAATTTGATTGAACTTACAAATACCTTATGAGGTAACATTTACTAAAAAATCAAAATATACAAAACATACAATTTGTGGTATAAAATTTATTATAAAAACTTCTGATTGAAGAAAATACTTTATGAATTTTTGTATTTATAATTAAAGCAGAAAAACAAATATAATATTCAAGTTGGTCCACCATGGTGAGCTACACCTTTTTTTTTGTTAAAATATCGTTAATGCTGTGCAACTATTTCTTGAAGATGTGGGAACAATTAATTCAAACTTTGATATACATAAACACTAGTGTCATGTCACATTAAATCAGAGCCTTTTAGCACAAGACATTTTGTTACAATCTACTTGTATACTGACATCTTTAACATTATCAACAACCAATTGAAAAAAGTATGTTTCATTAGGATTTGTAAGCTTATTACACTATTGATCATCTCCACAAGCAATACTTTGCTAGGCATTTATTTCATTTCATTTATTTATTTATCTTTTCGTCATTTTGTTTAAGCATTTTTTACTTTTTAAGGTAATAAAAGTATTAACACATTGAGAAAGATGTGCTGAGTAAAATAACAAATATTTCAAAACATTTAGCATAGTTCTTCATTTTTGAATGGTATTGTGACTAGTACAATTATTAACCTAGACTTGTTTTTGTTTGTTGTTGCACATCATGTTGAAATGCTCTAAATTCTTGTTTTATAAGGTACTCCCAAATTTTATTGTCAAGGCCTAAAATGGGATAATTACTATTTGCATCAATAAATAACTAGCATAAAAGCTCATGTTATGCTCAATGTCCCTTAGAGATTCTTACAACTACACGGTGATATTTTTCCAACTAGTAAGATTAAAATGATATGTCCATAAAACATAAATCTTGTGTTAGCAATACAGTCCTTCAAAATTATGTGTGTTGCAGTATGCAATTCATAAATACTAGTACATAGGCACGCATTTTGCACAAGTTGAACGTGCATGGTTAATGCAACAAAAATCAATACCTCACAAATCAACTAGCCTAGAATGTAACCCTAATGTATCATCATTTTGGTCCTCTTTTGTCTCAAGAAGGAAAAGTAAAACACAACAATTGCCTTCATCATAATGCTACTTTATATTTTGTTGGGAGTGCTTAGCATTTTGTTGATTTTCTAGCACATGTTTAGGGGGCACTTTGTGTTCTATATTTAGGGTGCCTTTTATTGCTTCAACTTATGCCAAAATGTTTTAGAAAACTTTGGAAAATGGCATGTATTGAGGGACAAAATCCTCTTGCGTAGTAATATAGATAGATGTTCCAAAAGTATAAAAGGAAAAGAAAAGGTTAGAATGATGGAAATGAATTAATACGTCTACCTTAACCCTTTAAAGACCACACACATTTTCACATTATCCACTGGAAACTAGGCTAGAAAACTTAGATGTGTAGTTGAATCAAATATGGACCTAATTTGAATAATCCAACCCTACAAATGGAAAGAACACCTTGCTTAATATAAAGTATCAAGATTTCAACCAAATCTACCATTGGAGGTGAAATATCATACTGATTGAGTGAGTTGTAGGTGGAAAATATCTAGTTTTCATGCTTGTGTGGTCTTGGATCTAATTGCTTCGTACAAGCTTTGCTTATGAAGAGATTTGTATTTCTAGAAAGTAGGGTTTCCCACCTTTCCAATAAGAATATTTTCACACAAAATGGATAAAAATAGCAATCCCAAGGTGTAACTAAGTTGACAAAAAGGATAAAAAATCCCACTTTATTTGCTACTCTAAAATGGTTCTTCAAGAAATTTGATAGATGCTATAGAAAATCCAATTGATGAAAAAAAATCAAGAATTTGCCTTGAATTTAGGATGACATATTTTAAAAATGAAACAAGAACACCATTTCAATAGATCTTCAAATACTACAATTATACCCCTACAATATAAAGAAACAAATAAAAGCATATTTCTTTAGCAACTATAATTTTTTTAGGACGCCACAATTGAAAATTGACATTCTTGAATGTTAGATGTATTGTTTTGTTGCTTTGATCCATCTTTGACCAAATATGGATATGTATTTTAAGGTCATCATGTATAAACACCATTATATATCAAATCACTTACCCGGATGCAAATTTTTCATGATCACAAACGTTCTTCAAAAACCATTTCCAAACTGTTGAAGAATCTTACTCTATAGGCCAATCTAAAAGTATAATAAGAAGTTGAAGTTAATTTAGAACTGTGGGAATAGAAATTCACCAATAGTAAGCTTAAGGGCAAAAGGGCAAACTAGTACAATCGAAAAAGCACCAGCAACTCGTAATCATACCCGGTCATAGTACTGAGCCCATCACAAGTCAGTTGCAATTGTTGCTGAAAACTCCACCTGACTCACGTGCCATCAAGGAGTTCAAGGCAGGCTGATCTGACACTATTCTAACGTATTCGTTGCTTGAACAAAATTCTTTGCATTTGTAATTGTCCTTATACTTGTGAATGTAACAACATCAATTGCAAAGTGTAAAGTGGTTGTGAATGCAACAACAAAAATTGTAAAGTGGTGTCAAATTGCTTAACGTTACTTTTGCTAACAACAACGACAAAAACAACAAGTGACAAAATTTTCTTCAAGCAATCTTTACGCAAGTTAAGGGATTCACGCATGGGCAATCTTGCATTTACCTATTGTTACTTGGGCTCCACCGTCATTCCTAGTGATTTAAACATGAGAATGGGTTTGCATGAGGCCCTTACCCTATACATAAAAAAACAATGATGACTGGTCACAATTAGAGTTAGATTTTTTTGTGCAATTGAATTTGGTAAAGAGAAGATAAAAATGAAAAATAATTTGACATCATGTTATGCTTAGAAATAAGATTATCCAATGAACAAACAAAAATATGGGCAAATTTTGTAGGCACAATTTGAGAAAGAAACTCATATTTTAACCCTTGAAGCATCACATAGCAATTATTTGAGCATAGAAATTTTGGATACTAGACTATGAACAAAAACCTCCATGTATGCTTTTGAATTTTGGATAGTACTTGTGTGCAAGGAACTCTTTTTAGGGCACACTAACTTTTTGAATTATTTGACAAAATATCAAGAAGTTATTACAGTATATGTAGGTTCTTTTTAAATTGGCAAGGTGGGCAAGAGCCTTTAGCTTGCATTGAAAACCTACCCTTTTATACTTCATTAAAGTGTTTTTCACATGGCCTAGCAAGGAAGGGCAATGCAATTACACAACTAATTTGATCAAAGCACAAAAGGTGGATCTAGTTTCTAAATCACCCCCTAGTTTTCAAATGGTGGTACAATCTTGGCCCATACAATTTGAAATTTCAATATTTTGAAGAGAAAAGAATACTATTTAAAACAAGTCATGGCAAAGGATAATTTGACCATTTCGTTTTTGTATTCAATGCAATTTTTTAAACATTTTTGTTTGTAAGCAATTTTTGCAAACCTCCATGTACATTATATTAAAGTAAGTGTTGTACATTTCTAAAGATTTTGAAAATT
The DNA here is from genome assembly GCA_963920765.1 of Ulota crispa. Lineage (NCBI taxonomy): Eukaryota > Viridiplantae > Streptophyta > Bryopsida > Orthotrichales > Orthotrichaceae > Ulota > Ulota crispa. The sequence goes on from OY987242.1 coordinate 36,845,748, forward strand.
TTGGGACAATATCTTAACTCGTTTAGCACTAAAAATTCCAATAAGCACAAGCCGTGCATACATGCTTTGTTAATAAAAAATGTACAATACAAAGAAATTTAAGTCAACAGAGATGAAAATATTTTGGATGAAGTGGCCTTAGCTTTTTTTTCTAACCAAAAAATGGTTGGGTAGCAAAGATGGTTACATTTTTTTGACAGATGTAAAGTTGGATGCTTTCAACTTTTCATCAAAACTAAATCTCATGATGGTTTTGTGAGAAATTAGAATATTACACTAGTAGGGTGAGGCACCCTAAAAGTTGGGCTCCTACTCCCAAACCAATGTGTAAAAGTTGGCTAAATATTTTACATTTTTTCAAAAAATACTATAGAACAATTAGCCACACCAAAATTGGTGCAGCAAAGAAGCAATAATTAGCAAAAAATGTTTTTATTGATTGCAATTCTCATACTCCCTCTGTCCCATTATAAAGCTCTAAAAAACTTCTCCATGAAGGAGATTAATTGTATTTTTAATCATTATGCTAGTGACAAATGCATTCTAGAATCAATATACCACTTACCAAGTATCTGCAAAATCTCAAGTTTTTATGTTATCATTTAGATACCTAAATTCCATGCAAAAAGTACCATATTTGTACATGTTGCTAGTTCCTCATTCTTGATAATTTAAAAATTAGTAGCAACAATAATACCTCATATAGACAAGGCCAAGCTTGTTGTTGCTTAACTTGCCCCATGATTATTGGACATGACAAACGTTTTCTTATCAATTGAAATTAGCAAAAGGGGACAAGAACTATACCTAATTTGGAGCTGGACAGTGGGAGTACAACTTGAAAACGGGGCACCAGCATCTGCTGCGGCGGGTAACAAATGGATGAGAACAGAGACCAAGTGGACGATCATCCAAATGGATGAAAAATGGGGGCCCGCACTGTTGGTTTGGTGGTGGAATCAGCACGGTGATTTTAGGGTTCGGGGATCTCTCAGTCCGAGCTCTAGGTCTGCTCCGCCTTGCTTGCTCACAGCATTGCTGATCCGGCCACTCTCTCTCTCTGTCTCGCTCTCTCTCCTCATCGTGGCTCTTCCTCTCTAAACAGAACAACACCGCTGCTGCGCCATCATTCAATTTCAGTTTCTCGCATGTTTTGATTCTGTATGGCAGGTTGAGCGCACCGAGTTCGTCTTCTCTCTGGTTTGCACACGACGTCGAACATGTCGCGTTCCGGGAAGTCGGACCCTCGGGCGCTTGATAAGGAGCTGGAAGACGAGTCCCGCGTCAACGGATTGCAGAAAAGGTTCCGTTTCTGAGCTTCTTAATTTGGATTTGCATAAATCTTCTCTTTCGTGCTCTGTAATCAGGGTTTGCTGTAATGAGGTGTCGTTGTGGATGAGAGTTTTCTTTGCCAATGCTTGCTTGCTGAGGCTATCAGCTGTACGGCGAAGCTGTGTTGTGTTATATCTTGGTTTCGCGAACTTGCAAAAACAGTCCACGAGTATAGATAGAGTTGTTGGAATTTTGTTAGATTTTAGTGAAGTTTAAAATGACTCGCATATATATGGAGCGTTTTGAGATCACTAGCTAATATTACCCGGTGTAAAGTAAATTAGTTTCGGAAATCGCATCTGTATTGCAAACTTTGTTTTTGTAGACGAGTAGCATGTATTGTCAGCGAAGTTCCGTTCATCCCATATTAAGTCCTGGTGAATGTTGACATGGCTTTTGGTTGATGCGCATTGTCGTCGAAGCTAGATCAAATTTGTAGTTAAGGTTCAGAGATCTTTTGGTAGCGGCGGCTCGTTAGCAGTGGCTCGATTCACATTAGGAGCTAAGGCTGGATTTTTTTTTGCCATTTGGAGACATGATATAAAAATCTGATTTGTGGATGATACAGAAAACAAAAGAAGAAGGGGAAGAAAGGTGGTCGAGCATATGAAGACGAGGATGATCTGGATGCAGTAATTGATGGATTGGATGGTCCAACGCCTTTTGTGGGAATAGCTGTGGCTGACGCTGATGAAACTATGGATGAAGCTATGGATGTATCAGCTGCTAAGAAGAAGAATAATAAGAAGAAAGGGGGAGCAAAGAAAGGGGCGTTTGATCTGTTAGATGAGGAAGTATCTGACAGTGAAGTAATCCAGACTGTGCCTTCTCTTGATGAGGATGAAGCGGAGGAGGGGGAGTCTTTAATGATTGCGGGGAAAAAGAAGGGGAGGAAGGGGAAGAAGGACAGGAAGCCCTCAATAGACGATTATCCTGTAATTTATCCTGATGTTGAAGCTGAACCCGAACAAGTCATAGACTTGCCTGCTGCTAAGAATAACAAGAAGAAGAAAGGGGGAGCAATGAAAGGTGCATTTAGTTTGGTAGATGAAGATACCTTTGATGGTGAAGATGCTTCGGTTAGCCCGGTCGTGCTTTCTCTTGATGAGGCGGGAAATGATGAATCTGAGGAAGAGGAAACCTTAATGTTTGTGGGGAAAAAGAAAGGGAAGAAGGGAAAGAAGGACAACAAAGCCTTGAAAGACGATGAGGGCATTGATGCCCTTATTCCCGTGCTTGAAGCACAGCAGTTAACTGAAGGTAATTGCTTATTTATGATCAGTTGACGAGACCTAATCACTCGTTTATGGAGATCTAACGTGCTTCTGCAATTTTGATTAGGTCGGCGCGAGGAACTAGTTGCTAGGTCAATCCTGAAATTTCATGTTCCAAAACTAGATTACGGTGTGCTACAGGCTTTCAGTTCCTTGTGCCCTATATCTTCATTTCAAATGTGCGCCTTGCATCACAGGTTCATGTTTGATCCATATGTTCGAGGAACTTTGTCCGTTTTGACGATTTGGATCTATGTGCCATATCCTTGGTTTGCAAAGGTGGAATCTCATTTTTCTTTAACAGCACTGTCTTGTTCGTTTTTTTCTGGTGCAGCTGCTGCACCAGTTGCAGTCCGTGTGGAGCCAAAAGGCAAACAAAAGAAGAAAGGAACAAAGAAGAGTGGTCGAACCACTCAAGAAGAAGAAGACCTCGATGCCATTCTTGCAGAATTAGAAGGCCCAAGAAAATCTACTCCTCCCGCTTCAGAGGCTGTTATCCCTGCTCCTGTTCCACCTGCGCCCATTGCAGAAGAGGAACCGGTAGCCGCAGAAAAATCTTTGTCTGCTAGAGCCGTTCTTCCTGATGAAGAAGTTACAGAATCAGCAGCGGCAAAGAAGAAAAAGAAAAAGAAAGAGAAGGAAAAGGCAGCAAAGGCTGGAGCAGGTATTCAAGGTTACTTGGTGCAAGTGTGAAATGGCTTTAGCTCTTGCATGCATGACTGATAGTATCTGCATTTGAGGCCTTTGCTTGTTGTCTGGGATACTCTGTTTCATATTTGGGATCAGTATTTGGGGTCAGGGGTACATGATTGTTGTCCTTAACTTGTTTACTATACAGCCGACAAGCCAGAGGAAATCATAGTCGAGGAGAAAAAAGCTCCAGTTAAAGGAGAGGATACCAGAACCAAGGTTGTTGACAAGAAAGTACCAAAGCATGTGCGAGAGATGCAAGAGCGGCTAGCACGGATGAAAGAAGCTGAGGAGAAGAGAATCCAAGGTATGGATACTTTTTGACGGATGCGTGTCAGTTCAAACCCCCGTTAGAACCTAGGACGTCATCGTAAGAATTTGGGTGATGTTAAACATCTACGCATGAAGTCTCACTGATGAGATTGAACATGAAGATTTTTGAGTTGATCATTGCGTCTGAAGTATTTAAGTTCCGTTTTTCTTTTCTTTAAAAACTGTCGAAGAGGTAGAGTTATTGTTGTTTTGACGCCTTTTTCAGAGGAAGAGGAAAAACGTCTGAAAGAAGAGGAAGAGCAGCAAAGGCTGGAAGAATTGGAGCAACAGAAAGAAGAAACAAAACGCAGGCGTAAGGAGCGTGAGAAAGAAAAGCTTTTGCAGAAGAAAAAGGAAGGAAAGTTGCTCACGGGAAAGAAGAAGGAGGAGGCTCGACGGCTGGCCATCATGCGTGAGCAGTTTGGGATCTCCGCAGACCTAGACAGCCCGACAGGAGAGGAGTTGTCTACTCCCAGGAAACCAAAGTACGAAACCAAGAAGAAGCGCAAGCCGCCTGGAGCAGGGCAAGCAGTTGAAGCGGCTCCTGTCGTTGCTGAGGAAGCTGAGATGGCAGAGGCACCAGTTCTGGAGCCAGAACCGGAGGTGCAGCCAGAGCCAGAGCCAGAGCCAGAGCCAGAGCAAGAGCCGGAACCGGAACTAGTACCTGAATCGGCAGCTCCAGTAGAGGTAATCTATCTTTGTGCAGTTTGATGTGGATGGCGGGTTACACATTGCGCTGGTCTGCTTGTCAAATCTACTCAAGAGCTTTGTGCAGGAATGCCAGGGGAGGGTTACCATGTGTAACTTAATCACGGCTGTGTGCTCTATTTCCAGCATATGATATCTGTACTTAGAAGGCGAGGTGGCGGTGGATAATATGAGGCTCTTCATAAAGTCATCCATATAACATAAGATTATACGAATCCTTAATCTTCTCGGTGAGTGAGATTTTGCACCTCGTTTTGTTCAGATGGAGGAAGAGGAAGAAGAAGAGGACTGGGATGCTAAGAGCTTCGAAGAAGTAAACCTTCCTGCTATCAAGAGTGCATTCGCTGAAGAAGAAGCTGACGATGGCCCTGTCAAAGCCGGACAGGTTACAGTTCCACCTCCAAGCGCTCCTCCTGCTGTTCCCAAATCTTCTTCTCCAAGGAAGAAACCAGCACCTCCTTCAAGATCACAGCACAAGGTTGTTGAGAATGAGAACGAGGATGAAGAAGATGATGAGGACGAGGATGAGGATGACGAGGATGAAGATAGCGAGGAGGACGATGTTGACACGAAGAAAGTCCAGCAGGCAAAGTTGAGCAGAGAAAAACGAAGGGAAGAGGCTCTGAAAAAGAGGAGTGCAGAGGATCTGAGGTCACCGATATGTTGTATATTGGGTCACGTGGATACAGGTATGGGATATTGACCCGGCCTTTGCACATCGGTTGGTTATTCGAACAGCAGATGAATGGTGGCTGTGTATCGGAGTACTGCTTTGCGTGGTTCTTTTTTTCCTGTTTTAGTTTGTTTTATTCTCTGCTTTCAAGTTTTCAGCTGAGGTCAAGGGAAGCTTATAATCTTATTACTTCCATTCCTCTGAGTCAAATTGCGAACCGCACTTGCTTCGAGCTTCCATACTCACTGCTAAGAGCTTTAGGGATTTGTTTCTGTTGTTCTAGTTTCTTTCGTCGTTTCCTTCCAAGTTTTTAACTGTGACGATGACAGCCTTTCAAATGACCTCCTTTCTATTGAGTCAAAACTTGAGTCGTACGAGCTCCCAGCTTCTAACCCACGAGCTTAAGGGATATGATGTGTTATGGATTCTGCGATCTGGTTCACTGTGGACCATGCATCCTTGGAACTGCATGTGTATAGCTCCCACGTTAGATATCTCTATTCTCTCTACTGTATTGGGACAGGAAGGGAGCGCATCATGAGCAGGTTTATTGTCAAATAATTAATTAATTTTGTTGTGAACTCATTCAGGTAAGACCAAGCTCCTTGATTGCATTCGTCGAACAAATGTGCAAGAGGGAGAAGCCGGTGGTATCACTCAGCAGATCGGAGCTACATACTTTCCGATGGAGAACATTAAAGAGAGGACCAAAGAGCTGAAAGCAGATGCTAAATTGAGGGTCCCTGGTCTCCTGGTTATTGACACCCCTGGCCACGAGTCTTTTACGAATTTGAGGGCCCGAGGTTCTAGTCTCTGTGATATTGCCATTCTTGTCATCGACATCATGCACGGCTTGGAGCCGCAGACCATTGAGTCCATTAATCTTCTGAAAGCACGACGCACTCCATTTGTGATTGCCTTGAATAAGGTTCGATTTGGAGTTCTGTAGTATCATTGCAGTTGCTAGTAGTTGTATTGTGGTCTTGATCTTCCTTCCGTCCAGTATCGCTATCAGAGCCTCATCAACTTACAGACTAGTTTCTGCTGTTTTTGCCTCTGTTGATGTTGCTTGTTTCGGTCATCTAGTCAGGCTTTGCAAGATGCACAAGGTATTTATGATTTTTGTCATCAACAGGTGGACAGATTGTATGGGTGGAAGGCTTGCCCCAATGCACCTATTAGGAATGCTTTTAAAGTGCAGTCCAAGGATGTGCTAGGAGAATTTGAACAGCGACTTGCGCAAGTAAGTGAATTCTATAACGGCTTCATGTACCCAAGTAGGTGTGGGGCAGATACTTCTTTTACTTCATTTTAGATTCTTTTGTATTACTCGATAAGGGAGGTCTATCTGCTTGATTGCAGAGCGTTTTGGATGCTAAATTATGAGTGGTGACCCTTATCTGTGGAATCTTGCCATTTGGATATATTTGGAGGGTAGATTGATCATGTCCTTGTTCCTTCTTGTGGTCCCTGATACTTGTCCTTTATTTTGATCAAGGACTCATAATTCAACACTGATGGCTTTTTCCTCAGCTGACACTGAACAATTGCATTGACTTGTGAACGCTTATTTGTTGTCCAGATTTCTACACAACTGAAAGAGCAAGGATTGAATTCTGAGGTGTATTACAAGAATAAGGAACTCCGGAAAGTTATTAGCATTATTCCCACTTCTGCTATAAGGTACATCCCTTGTAATTTCGGAGCACAGTTTCATCGTCAACTTATCACTAGGCTCTGCCAAATGTCAGGTCTGTTGCTCTCTTTTAACATAGCTTTATTGCAGTGGGGAGGGTGTCCCAGATATTTTGATGCTGTTGGTGCAGTTGACACAGAAGTTGATGGAGGATAAGTTGATGTACATCAGCGAAGTACAGGTTAGTGAAGGTTTAGACTATATTTCTTTATGATAGGTATTCATCAATACGGTATAAATGCCCGAGCGTCAGGTAGTGATTGACCTATATGGCTTCTTTCTCTTCGTCGGAAGTCCGCATCGTAGAACATGCGATCCTTTTATTGAAATTTATCTCTTTCACATCAGGTTTTCCAGGATTTTTCCTTGGTAATTTCATCCTGGGTATATAGGTGCTGGTACGCACTTGACTGAGTGGCCATAGGTAGCCATGTGATGTTATTTGCTGTACGTCTTTGAGACTAACTGGTAGATTTTCTGGTTGTTTGTTTTGTAATTTACTGTGAGGGATGGCTATGGTATGCAGGCGACTGTGCTGGAGGTCAAAGTGGTCGAAGGTTTGGGAACAACTATCGATGTGGTGTTGGTGAATGGTGTACTCCATGAAGGCGACCAAATAGTTGTCTGTGGCATGCAGGTTTGTCATATTTATCAAATGCCTCGTTTGGAGATGTGTTATCTGCTCTTCTATACACTTTTTTTTGCGAGAAGGATCTTGAAACAGAAGTAACAAAATTGAATGATTTGTGCCCTGTGAGCCAATGGTGCTCACAGAGCTTAGTAAGGTGCTGCACAATGTCTGCGCTGGATTTGTTTTGTAGAAGTTCAGCAGCCTCTCATCTCGCTCGGGTTGTCGTCCTATGTACTCAGGGCCCTATTTTAACGAATATCCGAGCGCTATTAACACCGCATCCGATGAAAGAGCTCCGTGTGAAGGTTAGAGCTCCGTCCTGTTCTTTGACAATGCTTTGATGGATCGCAGACAAGATTTCCAGTTAGTGTGTGCCTTGATGCGTGTTTTCGTCTTAATGTGAAAGCAGTTGTTCTAGATGTCAGGATGCGTAAGGGTGGGTTGTTGTGGATTATCGGGATTTTGTATTCTAAGATCAATATTTGGAAATGTTGTAAGAATCTATCAGCCTGCAATATCTTGTGTTCATATCTTTGGTTCATCGGTATTTTTGCTCACTTGGGATATGATGCAGGGCTCGTACCAACATCACAAAGAATTGAAGGCAGCCCAGGGTATTAAAATTACAGCTCAGGTAAGCGTGGTTTTGGCTGTTGGAAGTGGTGCTTTATAAATAAATAAGTAGAGGTAGGTTGTTGTATTCGGACAGACAACATGTGAGGGACTCATCGTGGTTGGGGAGATGATGCTTGGTACTTCTTCCAAGCACTGTTCATATGAACGTTGCAGCTCTAGGTATGTGCAGGCTATATGCTATCTGAAAATGTTGGATGTAGGGGTCCTAATTTGAGTAACCTCTCAGACTTTCAACACTCTTATGCCCCGGATATGTTGATTTCAGGGATTGGAGCATGCAATTGCTGGTACGCAATTGTATGTGGTTGGTCCTGAGGATGACGTGGACGACATTAAAGAGGAAGCAATGCAAGACATCAAGAACGTGTTTAGCAGAGTCGACAAGAGTGGTGAAGGTGTTTGCGTGCAAGCCTCCACTCTTGGGTCATTGGAAGCGCTCTTGGAGTTCTTGAAGAGCCCGGCTGTCAAGATTCCTGTTAGTGTCATTAATATTGGTCCAGTGCACAAAAAAGATGTTATGCGCGCTAGCGTCATGTTGGAAAGAAAGCGCAAGGAGTTTGCAACAATCCTGGCTTTTGATGTGAAGGTACAATTCAGCTTCCGAAGTCCTGATCTGACCTAGCATCTGCTGTTCATATTTGATATTCTCTTTGAGTCTTATTTCGAAGATGACCGCTAGAACGGAGTTCTTAAGCCCTGATTGGGTTTTGCAGGTAACCACCGAGGCCAAGGAGCTGGCAGAAGAAGTAGGTGTCCGCATTTTTACTGCAGATATTATCTACCACCTGTTTGATCAGTTCACAGCGTACATGAACTCTGTCAAAGAAGATAAGCGGAAGGATGCCTCGGAGGAAGCCGTATTCCCTTGTGTGATGAAAATCATGCCACAGTGCGTTTTCAATAAGAAGGATCCAATCATAGTTGGAGTGGAAATACTGGACGGTGTTGCAAAGGTAAGTTTACATGCGTCGACTCTGCTGCAAACCTTGTTGTCGTACAAATTTTATCCATGGGTCCAGATATTGGAGATCTGTGACTGCGCTTCCTTGCTCTTATCTCGTAGCATACGAATTCCCAACTCTGTCGAGACGTTCTGTGTAGGTCGGCACACCTCTCTGTGTACCCTCAAGGGATGGCATTGACATCGGAAAGATTGCGTCCATGGAGATCAATCACAAGGTCGTTGATACTGCTACGAAGGGCCAAACAGTCGCAATGAAGGCAAGTAATGCCGTTATGGAGCTCCCGTGGATTGTTGAGTTTGTTGAAACACATAACCTTGTGTTCAGCAGGGTCATGCTTATGAGGATCCTAGACTAAGTGAACAAAGTCACGGTGTGTCACTGGATCGCCTTAGAAACTAAATTCTGATCCAATCCGAATAGCTTAAACTCTATGAAAACAGTCTAGGGAGCTCCTGTACGATTGGAAACATTGGTCATGAAATTTGGGTTTCTGAGTTCCTGGGTGGTCGTACAGATTATAGGCACCAATGCTGAGGAAAACGCAAGGATGTTTGGCCGTCATTTCGACATGGAAGATGAGTTCGTCAGCCGCATCAGCAGGCGATCTATTGATCTTCTCAAGGAAAATTATCGGGTGAGTTGCAATCCTTGAATCCTAACCCTCTGAACTGGGGATGTGGACAGATCAACCCATGAATCAGAAGTAGGCATTAGAATGGGTGTCGTGTTCCAACACTGTTCACCATCTACCTGCTGAACATACTACCCTAGTCGGATGGCAACCCATTCTTGCAGGCAGTTGTGTGCATGACAATGTCTTCCGTGTGTTATCTTTTGTGCAATTCTGGTATCTTTACAAATTGCGAGAAGTGCTTACCTTTTTTGAGCATCTATCATGAATTCAAGTTCCACGTATCGAGGCTCTGATATCTTTTATTTCAACGTGTGCAGGACGACCTCACTACCGACGAGTGGAGATTGGTGGTGAAACTGAAGAAACTATTTGAGATACCCTAGAGGTAGGCGATCATCTTTAGTCCTTGGGTTTTGTGGAGAGCAACATGATTTCCATTCTCTTGATTTTGGAAATGAGAGTTGCTTGCCCTCTTAGAATTAAGTTTGTTCTAGTTTAGCAGTGCAGCATCAGCACCGTAAGGTGCTCTCTTCTGAGATGTACAATGCATAGGTATTGCGCACTGGTGTTTCCTAGCGAGTAGACTCCTGGCGTAGGTGAGGGACTCCAGGTAGTGAAGTGAGAACTTAGACTTTTTGTTAGCTCCGTTTGCTCAAGAACCTTGCCCTAAGGATACATGAGAAATACCGAAAGTTGTACGTAAAGGGGATTCTCTTTCTTGAAACGTTAGGTTCTGCAGTCTTTGAGGCCTCGTGTATGATGTCTTTGTTAGTGTATATTGCCAGTGCTGCTCAACACTCCCCTAGCTTTTAATTATTTGAATGATTTTCACTTATAGAATAGAGTATTTTTAAGGTCTTTTTCCCATTCTAAAGAGGATCCCAATGCACTAAACTAATCATTTGAATACTGTATGAGCAAGTTATGAATTGTTGAACATAGTAGCAGTACCATTCTAATCGTCAGTAAGTTATAGCAGGTATTAATCATGATGTATTTTATGGAACTGATGAAAGCATCTCTTGACTGTATAGTGTAAGTGAACGTAGAAGCAGGAATCGCAAGGATTGACAGCCTTTGATACTTTACTTTTCTAGCTGAAAAGCCACATTAAAAATCGAGTGTCTTATTATGGAGCAACATGATCAATGTGCAACTTGTGACTTGCAAATCATGGAGCAGGAAACACAAAGTTCGCTACCTCCGTTGTAAAGAGTACAGAAACGTTTCAAACTGAGTACATCCGTGTCTATCGGTGATTAGTAAAATAGCAGAATTGAGGACCTGGTGATAGCCCTGAAAGGAGAAACAAGTAACCTTGTTTTGAAATTTCAATACTGCATAATCAGTTTCAGAGAGAGTATCAAACCACCCACATGCGGCCAATAATAAACATTAGTAGAGCCAATGTTATGCATTTTATATCCACATATCCTACACAACCATATTCTGTAATCTCAGTTTTGCATTCCTGCTTCTCTCCATCCTATCCTGCGACATTTCTTGGTTATTGTATAATTTTATGTGATAAATTCTGGACCAAGGTTCCAGGGCTCAAACCTTCACAAGAGGGTCTAGAAATATTACTAGAAATCGTTCAACGAAATATCATACTCCAATGTACTAGATTAACCCTTATCTAACCCTTAAAAGGGGAGTATTACACAGTAAATACGCTGCTGTATAACTGGCATTTGCTACCAATAAAAAAGCTTTAATTTGGGATCTTAACTAGCTCACTAGAACCACATTGATCTATATTCTAACTTCTTTATTGATCTCAAATGTAGTAAAGGTGTGGATGCATTCCAAATACAAGAAAATACTAAATATTGTATTGACCGCAAAGGGCTCCTTGATCCTTTAAGGGTTAAACCATCCATTTCATACGAGAACAAAACCAAAAATCTTGCCGACTCAAAAAGAGAAACCTTGCACTAGAAAGTCAATTGCTCTATCAAGCTCCGGTGTACATACATGATTCTAATATTGTATTACATTACGTGGACCACATTCAAGTGCAAAATGCCGAGACACCTCAACTTGCAAGCTAGCATAGATGGAAACAAAAGAGTCTACTCATTGAAGTGTACAAATAAATTGATAAAAAATATTGTCTGACAACTTGCAGTTCATATGTTGAGCCACTATAGGCTACTTGCACTAAGCCAATGCTATATTCACAACGCCAAAGGCACTTTTCACATGAATAGGATGAGTGTTAAGCAACTAAACTGAAGCAAGCGTTACAACAAATTACACCAAATAGTGCATTTAGGTTGCCCCACACTAATTTCTCAACATTTTACACTACTTAAATACTTATTGCTGCTACAATAACTTCTAGCAATGATTACAGCAATAACCAACTTTTGAAGGCTTTGACAATAACAAGACAGTTGTAAAAAGACAAATTAACAATATCCATGTGGTAAACCATGTGAAATCTTCATATCAAAAGAGTTACATGTACCTCCAAATGACCAAGTTATGAGTCATCAGGTAACTTTGCCAAGGTAAGGCAATCTAATTGTTAAGGCAACCTAAATGATAGGGCAACCTAAATGCACTCTTCAATGTACATAATTTCCATATCTCGCTATAAATAGGGTACACGATCTCGCAGGTCAACAAAAATTAGGGTTACAGGACCCAACCACCGGACCTGACTGTGTTACAGAGTTCACGCTTCACCCTCGCCCCTGACGTGCAGTCTGTTGCAACTGCAAACTCCAAGGAGACGCGGTGGAGGGCTCATAAGCAAGTGGTCTCTAGAGAGAACCCAAGCAAAGGGAAGATGGCCTTGCACTAATGTCGACGTGGCACATCATAGACCCAAAGGATTTTTACCACCAGAGCTTGGGGAACTGCTTCTTCTGCTTCTTCGACTGTCGCCCGGCTTTGCTGGTGGCGCACCTCATCATCCTCAGTTCTCGCTTCGGACTCTCCGACAGCGGCACATGTTGCTGCACAGCAGCAGGGGCGCCAGAAAAACTTCCGTTTATGGAGCACGCGCGGTGCAGCCACGTGAAGGACGCCGTCGAGCAAGCTTGCTGCCCCGTCGGAGAACGCATCGACGATCCGTCCGAGTCTGATGAGCCTTCCGTCACGCGCACTCGCTCGTAGAATGGCGCGTATTTCTTCAACACTCGATTGCTTCGCAGCGCCATCCCTTCTCACAAATTAAACTCACTATCTATTGTACCGAATCTGTCCTAAGCAACGAAACCTAAACGGCGATGGACTCGATCATATCAGACCTCCCTGCTAGCAAGCTAGTATTCTGTCGTCTTCGAGCAAAGGCTTTCACTAACATAAGCCAAGTAATATGTCATGCCAACATTGCTAATGTTGTTGCAAGTGTTACTCTTCCTACAAATGTAGACTGATTAGTAGCAACAAATCTACTACGGTTTCACGAAACGTCTTTGGGAGAAATGGGATCTACAGTTTTGAATGCAACGCCGAGCAAGGGATATGGAAACCCTTTAACACGACAGCTGCGAAAGCACTAACGATCTAGAAGTTCGAGAAATGGCTGGAGTAATCGGAGTACCACGCTGGGTGTGCTTGTTATGAAGGGAGAGAGGTAAAGCCGCAAGCGCCTTATAAATAAAGTTAAGATCGAACCCCTGACCGGACTCGACTCACAAGGGCCGTGACAGATGCTGCGATAATGCAGGAGGGAAGCCTTTTGAGTTTTCAGAAGTGCACGAATTCAAAAACTTGCAACTTTGCAAGCACATCGCTCGCCTGGCGACAATTGTCAAGCTCTCCAGAAGGCTTTATTTGTGACAATCCAGGCCACAAACGACTCACAGTCTGACCCCACGATCCACAGTTCCACACTCTTCGTCGTCTACGCACCTCGCCAGCAGCTGTTTTCCGTTGAAGCGGCTGGAAACACGGGCAGGGACTAAAAAGGACTCGAACAGAGTGGCGAGTCAGTTCTCGTTGTGAGTTCTCCGCTGCCCGGCTGACCTCCATTGGCGCATATGAGCTTGGCCTCGGGGCAGTAGAATGTTCCCCAGAGATTTATAACATGTGAGAAATTGGTGGGGGGTTGTAGTATTATATTAGTATAATTGACTGGGAACTGATGACGCTCTAACGTACTTTAGCTCCGAAACTTTGGCTTAGTTTACTGCACATAAGCTTACGTCGATGTGGGGGCCAGGGTGTAAAAGGTAGGTTTTTTTCCAAACAAGGGTAATAGCAATAATTTGCAACCTATATTTTCTCTGTTCAATTGTATCCTCTTCCAAGGTCTCAGACGATAGCAGGGTCTCTAAATCCATACATGAATTCAAATTTCCAAATTCAATCTTATGATGGTAAATATCTAAACTCTCACATTTTCTGACGAGTGAAAAATCAGTGCTTTTCCACCCTGGCCCAACATCAACGTTCGTGCAGTAAACTGAGCCCTAAACTTTGGCCTTAGGTTTCTGGCGTGGCCAACGTGGCGCTCGCTTCGGAGGTCATTCATGTAACCGCGGGCGTCAAGACTCACGAGGGCATCAAGGTATCTGCTTTGGGATCTGCCTTGACGGATATCTGAGATCCTAAGATTTTGAGCTGGTCAAGCTTTGAATGTTACTTTTCACTTTCACTTTTTAGCCTTAACTGCAGATCTACTATTTTTGTGCTTCTGGTACAAGCACTTTAAAGATAGTTGCGGCGCTGGCAGCAGTGATGTCTAAAAGCTGTTTCGTTGATCGCGCGACACGCAGCCCAGAATGCAAGTAAACCTAGGTAAGAGAAAAATGGAAAGAGTCATCCACGTGTGATCGCCCATCCATAAGATATACTACTCTTAGTTACTTTCATCCAGATTTTGGCAAAAAAGGGCTGCATGTTTCAGAGGGAATGAGGAATATGGCGATTTCATCCGTGTAAGTACTCACCTTTTTTTGGTGTCGAAGAGCCAGTGCCAAAACGAGTTAACTCTTTAGCAAAAAATCACCATTAAGAAAATCGTTGGCTGGCAGTGGTCAGGCCATAAATTAGTTACTTTCGTTGAATTATTGGAGGCCATACTCTTCTCCTCTGATGGTTAGGTGTTAGATAGCCTCCCTCACAAATTTGTGAGTGTCAAAAATGCCACTTTAGTTATTGAAGTTTTGGGTGTTCAACATCCATGCTGCAATAAAGGAGTTATAGAATTAAACATGTAAGTGTGTTGAAAAATAACATAATCAGAAATTGGAAATGGTATTCCAACAAGTTTATTGCAAGAACACACAAGAATTTTACAGCTGTGTTTTCGAAAGTTGAAAAATGATGATCATCTTGGGCAATTCAAATGTAATATGAAAGTTGGCCCATAATGGCTTTCACACTAAATCCCATGTCTCAATATTGCAAGTCCTTGGATCTACTAGTTTCCAACTTGGATGGATTATACAGGACAAAAGAAGGTATAGTACTTTGAAAATACATAAATATTTTTATTTGTTTTTAAGTTTTAGCAAAGTTGTACTTTACCGTTGCAAAAAAATTCAAAAAAATGCTATAATGTAGGCGTTTCTAAAGTTGGAGTTTCGAAGTGTGAATCTATTAGCATCTTCACTGTTAAACAGCATAATGGTAGGTTTAATGACCACTTCAAGGTTTCATTAGGCAAATGCAGGTGTTGTGATTGCAAATAAGAGCCCTACTTTGATGCTAAATGACCCTTATGTTGTTGACAACTAGAGCCACTTTTGACAATGGTTGGCCTTTTGCTTTTTGTTTGTATAAGTGGCCTAAGACACGGTTGAAGAGGACTGATTCATACTTTATCATTGCCTACTGTCTGCATAGCACATCTTATCCATTTCTTACTCTTCCCATAAATTTGTTGTTATTTTACAAACTTTATAGTTATCTTATCTAATGTGGAGCACATAAATTGAGAAGAAACTATAAAACTAAAAAATAATTGTAATTCATGAATGAAGATGCTCTAAGTCTCAATTTTAGCTTTCCACCAATTCAATTTTGAAGTTTTAATGGAATGGAGATTGTATGAATTGTCTCTTAATTTCTGTGTTAATAAACTATATTGATGTTTATAATTTCTTAAAACATTTGTAAATGAAATCCTGGAATGTAATCAATTTAAACAAGTATTATTTTATATTATTCAAATAAAACACTTGTTACATATGTTAATTTATCTCCACATACAGAGCTAGCAAAATTTATCAAGTGCAAAAAATGTTATAAAAGCAACAACCATATGCAACACCTTGTTTCTTTTATATTTCTTTGCATTGGTGAATTTTGTTGTATTTAGCCGTTTCACCTTTCATCATGTTTTCCACTGATTTATGAGCCAAATAGCTCTGTAAAGATGATATTATGGAGTTTTGAATTTAGAAGCCTTGTTTACATGAAGCAATGCTATTTAAGATTGTAAAAACAACTTGCTACAACATAATCATGTGAGTATATATTCCAGTATAATTTTCATTTGAAGAATATATTGTTTAAGCTTGGTGCACTTTTAAGTCATTAGAACATCCATTGTTTCTACAAATGGATTTGCCTACTTCTGATGATGTACACTGAATATTGCATTTAGGTTGCCTTACCCCAATAAGTTACCTCATGGCTCATCACTTGGCCACTTGGAGGCACATGCAACTCACTAAATATTTAAGTTTCACATGATTTGTGACTTGGAAGCCACTAGTTTATCTTTTTGTTGCTTCATTGTTGTTGATAGGCTAACTAAAAATGGTTTGTTGCAGTGATTTTTTATTAAAGATACTGTAGCAACAATAAATATTTATATATTGTGAAATGCAGAGAAATTAGTGTGGGGCAACCTAAATGCAATATTCAGTCTAATTTGTCAATGCATTATGATTTACAATCTCAAGGAAATATGAAGTTTATTGATCACAAAAGGACTTCGGGACTCAAACAAGAATAAGGCCTCTCTACCTTATTCACTATTACTTCAAACATCACTAGGTCAAATCACATTGTTCCTATCTTGAAAGCAATATAACATTTGACGTTCAATCAAGTAAACTTTAACTTATTCCATCTAAAGTGTTCACTAGTTGTAATATATACTAATCTTCCTAGTTTTCATCCCCAAAGTATTGTTGAGTCCTTGACAATCTTTCTAAGTATATGGTCAAGAAAAAATGAGTTTTGAAGAATAAGCCTTCAAATCTTTTTTAAAGTCTTCAAAACAAAGTTACAAAGATTATGTTTATGAGGACAAAATTGAAACCTTGCATAAACATGTAAGTTGGATCACACCTTTAACATAAACAAAAGAGGACAATACTGATTGCTCAAATAATGCATAATTAGCTCTTTGGCAATGCTTAAATTAGTTTCCAACAAACATCATGCATCTAACTTGGATAAAAACTCCAACCATGGGGCGTTGTAGAAGATTTAATAGCATTACATTGTAATTTTCAGCACATTTCAAAATTTGTTAACAATAAGGTAATCCTACTTGTTTGCTTGTTTCCTCATCACATAGAAGTGATTGACCAAACTTTTGTTTGACAGTGTATAAAAATACTTTACCAACATTGGTAATCACCTTTCATATTTTATGAAAGTGTGCCCTAAGGTCTGAGTGTACACAAGATGTTATGGATCAATCAGACAATCAAAACTCGGAAGGCTCATATTTTGTAAGGTAGCTCCACACTACTAGTCTAGTAAAGATTTAAAACTCTCATCAAATGCCAGAAATATCCAGCATAAGTCCTAGGCTTTGGTAGGCTCTATTATAAAAACAAAAAAGGTTCGTCAAAAATTTGCAACACATTCTTCCAGCTCACCCACTACACTTGTATGTGAATCTTTTTCTACACACAAAACAGCAGAGCTTAGCAGATGGAGGAGTCGCCAAGTTACCTCTTCTTCCTCTTTCTTCCTTTCCCAAGTTGTCCGGATTTAAAGGCAGACTCTTGTTGCTCTAAGAATGACATGGCTTTGTTGTATTTCTCTTCACGTTCTTGTTCAAATATAACCTTTTCCTTAGCCTTTTCCTCAGCAAGGAAGTAATTGTCTCTACGGACCTCGCGTACTGCACCCTTGGTCTCCTGCTTAATCTGCTTTTTCATCTTCTTACGTTCTGCTCTCTCTCGATCAGGGTCGTAATCTCTACCTCTAACATAACTGAAAAAACATCCAGAGCCCCACCCCATCCAATCAGCAAGCGATTATTAGCAAAAAACAATTACTGATAGAAAACGACTAATGTATAAGAACCTTCTTCTGCCTTTATACTGAACATAGATGTTCAAAAAGAATCAAAACTTAAAACAATTAAAAGTGTAAAGAAATTCATGTATCCACAGCTGCGTGTCCATGTGAGATAGAGAATCAAGCAGAGAGACTTACTTTTCTTCAAATTGAGGATTAAACGTTTTGATGGGAATCGGCTTGTCCATCCTCATTCGCACAGGCAGCCGCAACTTCTCATGCTCGTTGACCTTTTCCGCTATGAACTGGTGTACTTCAGTGGTCAGAGTCATCAAACTCTCTGGAAGTAAGTTAACCTTTTTCAGTGCGGCTAACAAAGACAAAAATGGCGAGAAAAGCTCTGAAAATGACGAAATGTTTGAGTAAACTTCTGCAAATCCACTTAAGGTCTTCATCACACTGTACAAAATCCCAACTCTGCAAAAGCCAAGCAACAAAAGCACCCAAAGTTAATAGCAATTAACTGCACCAATCTCCAAAATGGCTGTAGGTATGCTCTCAAAGAATTCAAACAATCCAAAATATTCACAAGTACTCGGTAAACACAGTTGATTACAAATGGTTGCTTACGTCCAAACGCTAGACAGGCAAATTATTCCAAAGGAGCTTACTTGAATGAACTAGACTCAAACATTGGTGAAGTACTGTCTGCCGTAAGCACGGATATGAAATCTAAAGGTTGCACGTCCGCCGGTGGAGTTCTCAAGCTTGAAATCCGCAACCATTGTTTGGAAGCTACAAACTCCACCAGGTGTGTAGGGCAGTCCTGTCAGGATACACTGATATCAGCGCTAGGACGAACAAGTTGTTACATTTGATTTCAAAAAGCACATAAATGAAGGACATAAGATAAAGGTTTACAACGTAAGGACTTGGTAATAAATGCAAGTGATTCTGCTGTATTCAATGAAATGTCAAATTAAAGAAATCAATATAGAACTAATTCAACAATCCCCCAGCTCATGATGCTATATATTGGCATTATTAGCAGTCCACTCGATAAACATCATAAGGTCCCAAGCACTCCTTAGTTCATATCACAACAAAGCGAAGAAGGTACAAAGAGTCGCTAACAAAACTCTGGTAAGCAAAAGCCTTACACGAGTAAAATCAGGCAAGTCTTTGGATTGATTCATCTTGGGCAATGCTGACAGAAGAAGTGCTTGCAGAAAGCCGAGAGCCTCAGGACAGAACCTCTTTGCTGGCCTCATAACCTGCAGAGAAATTACAAAAAATTAGCCAAAATAGACATACTTAGAAAAGTGGCAACCATTCATAAGCAAATAACGATATACGCATGTTTGATAGGGGAAAGGGAGGTGACTGACCGAAAGAAGGAGTGAGCAAATGAAGGAGCCAACAGCGACATCGTGACCGGATTTGACAGGGCAGCGAAGTAAGTACTCAGACATGAGGAGCATTGCCGGAGTCATGACAGCGTGCCGAAAGTCCGAGGGAGGAAAGATCATGGACCAAAGCCTGAAGAGCAGTAATGTTCGATTTGAGGGCCAGCAACTAATATCATCTGTGAAAACCAAAACATTGGCATTGATTAGCAATCACACTGATGGTACTGAGCAAGATATGGAACAGTTACATAATGGAATACCCTTCTCGATATTTCACAACAGAAACAGGTAAACAAAGTAACAAGTCCTCAGGACAACACCTTAAGACAAGCTTTAAAATGGAGTTGTTTCTATTAACCTTTGCCACCTCACCCTAAATTGCATGGCATAAACCCAACAAAGGGTGGATAATACCAACGCACCTGTACTTTTTAGCTTCTCAGATAGCTGTTTCTGCATACGAATAATGCGCTCACGAGCACATACAGCAGCGTAGTAGTGGGTTTCGCCACTTAGTTCTATTAACGGTTTCACTAGTGCATTAACTCTTTGCAAACTTAAAGGCCGTTCGCCAGCCAAGGTTGCAAAGTACTGAAGCAACACGTTGTAGAAAACCTACGAATCCACAAAAACATGGTTAAAATTTGTCTTATCCTACATAGATGAGAGTTCATTGCACACAACGACACATTGGGGGGAAAACCTGAATGTCAATCAACGCTAAGAAAAACCATGTTCAAATCACAAATCTATAGCTCTGTTTTGTTTTGGGGGCTATTGAACTTCCTTTCCAGAGTTAACCATATCTATTTTAAAAATCTACAAATGGTTGGGATTTATTCACCTATTCATTATTGCTTAGATATTTGAAACAAGGTGTAGGCCAGATGGGGATCGTAAGTCTTAGGGAGAAGGAACACACCTGCATCTTCTTACGATTCTCGGCAGCCAAACTTAGAGCATTGCACTTTCGAATCCTTTCCACTGCAATTTCTAGGTCCTGAATCGATCTTTTATCAACCAATTGACGAAACTCAAGCAAGGTTTGTGGTGCATCAATCACATACGGAAGAGCATCATCTAGCTTCTGTACGTCTAAAAATACGTTTTTTGCTTTCTGAGGAGTCTTTTTGTCCTTCTCCAACAGATTTCGAATTCCATCTTCTGGCTTAGGACCTTTTTTTGCTGCCAGAAGTTTGTCCAATAAGTCTTGATCTTTTGCAGACAACTTTGGTATCGCCTCGATACCTTCGAGTTCGTCTTCGCTATGCTCCCAATCTTCTTGCTCAGATTCTTCACTTCCCTCCTCCTCATCGGAACCTTCATCACTCTCATCCTCTTCATCTTCGTCTTCATCCTCGTCATCTTCATCACTGTCTTCTTTCCTTGCTAGTACTTCCTCTACCCAACCTTTCTCCTGGTATTCATCCTCCAGGACAAAGTTCTCACCAAGATCATCACCAGATATTTCTCTTCTCTTCTTTTTCCGCTCTTTGCGTGATTCTTCTTCGTCTTTGTCACTCTCATCTCCATCTTCATCAGACTCGGATCCCCCAACCATCCGCTGCTTGCGTTTTTTCTACAAAAAGAATGACAAACCTTAACGAGCGAGACAAAATCATCAAAATCGACATTAGCATTCGCAACAATCGAAAAATATTACTTGTTGCTTACAAGCATTAGTTGAAACTTGTCACAATATCAGATATCACTAGAAATTAGGAGGTTTGTTCTATTCAAATGACAAGGCCAGCTAATCACCTCGAGCTCTTCCAAGCGAGTGCGCTCCTCTTTAGCTAACTCCTCGGCGGTTTTGGACCGATCCGAAGCATGACCCCTTATCTCAAAATTCATCTCTTTCACCAGCTTGTCATACTCATCAGGTTTTTCCTGCAACAAGGGGCATATTGAAGATACAAAAAAATTCAGTAACTAGCGGGTACAATATGAAAATAGCGATATATAACCAAGCATTCAAATGAATTTTCAATCCACTAATCCCATACAGACTCAATGGTGCACGAACATGATATTTCAAACATAAAACACATCTGCCCAGAACTAATAACTTGGGAAACAACGCTGTGTAAAAAAATTACCTTCACTTCTTCAGTTTTGTCACCAGCTTTCAGTGCTTTCATGGAACTACCTATATCTGCTGTAGAACTTTTCGCAAGCAGGGACTTCAAAGCGTCCACTTTCTTAGGGCGAACAAGAGAAAGCAAACCCCTTGACTGAGCCAAAGCAGTAAAATCGGCATCTAGCTTCTCCTTCAAATCGTGATCCTCTTCCTTCTCCTTTGCCTTTTGAGCCTGCAACAACACTCATGACTTTTTGTCTTGTCAACTCTTTCTGACGAATTCAGAACATTTTTGCAACATTGACGACTTCACACCGATGCATACACAATAAAACCTCAAGAAAATGTCAACAGTTGCTTACAGGATCGAAACCAACAAAGCATTAGACCGAAGAAACTTGCCTTAAAATACTTGCTCTTGGCAATAACTTCCTCCATGATATCTTTCTTGGTACGTTTCTGCACAGCCATCACAAACACAGACTTAATCTCAACGACGATGTGTCAATCCATTTCACAAACCCCGAGCTGAAACACGTTCATGATAAATCAGGAATATTGCAAGTTGGAAAAACAAAGTCCCACGCAAACACATGCAGAAAAAAAGAAGTAGACCTACCTTTTCTTCTCCCTCGCCTCCATCTTCACCACCTGTCTTCGTAACAAACCCGCCACCAAAATGCAGGTCCCTCACAATGTCTGCGTTTACTGCATCCGACAACATCCACACAGTCAGCTCGCCAATAGCAAATCTCTTTGTAACAAAATCGATTTACACATACAGACTGGTAAAAAAATTGGTGAAAACTTGAAAGTAACAAATCGGTAGAAAACCTTACATCCAGCACTATCATCATCGTCCTCAATAGATATGTCATCTCTAAAATCGTCAAATGTTGACAGTGCATTCCCGCCGTGAGTAAGTAACTCTGATGGCTCGTCGTCATCGTCGTCCTCCAGAGCGAACTTTTTCTTCCTTTGCATTTGAACCTGAGTTAACAGCAAAGCCTCTCTCATAAAAAAGCTGAAAGTCAAAAGTCCATTTCGTAGTACGAGTGATACCATTACATAAGATACAGACATATCTAATAATTGAGCAAAAGGCTAACAAAGTGAACACAAAATGAAGGCCAGCAATTAATAAAGATGTGGCAAAAAGAGAGGTGAGAGATAGGCAAAATGTTGTACCATCCGCTCCTTTTGAAATCGAAGAATCGCTTTGTCCTCATCGCCCAAGCTCTCATCTCGCTCCCCAAACCGATGATCTAAAAAAACATTCTTCTTATCCCGCTGCTTAAATTCTACCAGCAGTGATTTCTTCCTCTGCAGAGATAAATCAAGAATGCGTTTTAGGGTTTAGGGTTTAGCACCGTAGCAGATCGTCCTAATACCGTTGCTCCAGTAACGTAGAAGTACATAATTGTGACAAATACTTGCATATAAAACCCTAAAACCTTACCTGCCTACTGTTATCGAGGATGTCTACCACCTTAAAACCAAAACTCTTATACAGGTAAAACTTTGAACTTTAATTGCTTTTGGATATAATATCCAAATAACACGTTCTTCGGTGCAGTAGAGGTGGCATTGATTTGTTCACAACAATATACAAAAAATTCTCTCGACGTAACAATTTTGCTCATCGGCTGAAGTGTCGCTTATAGGTTTAGGGATTAGGGTTTAGGGTTTAAGTAGAAACACGCCCTCACTCATCCACAAAAATATTCAAAAGCAAAGTTTTACTCTGATCTTAACTCTTCTCTTATTAGCTTCAGAAGCAAAGATAGAAACGACCTCGTAATTCACAGCCTAAAGATATAATAATTCTCAGACCTTGTCTATGGCAGCAGAGCGTGCTAGTCCAACGCGCTTGGCATCCCCGCCTTTCTGCTTCTTTCCCAACACATCAAACTTCCGCCGCGTCCAAATCATGTCAAACGGATTCTCCGAACGCTCGCTCGATTCTTTCGAGCCTCCATTTCGCTTCCAACTCTCACCTCCCTTCTTATGCTTTCCAACTGGTACCTGAACAACAGCAACAACACAAAATTAAGACCACAACCATTTGCAAAGTCTAAAAGCATTCACTGCAAAAGAATTGACGGATAGTAGAATTACCTTCTTCTTCTTCATGGTGATGGCGTGCACTTAACAACCTTTGTTACCTCTGGACCGCACCGCAGGAGAGGAGGCTTTGCAGCTTTGCATCGACCTTCAGCAGCCCGTAGGGTTTAGGGTTACTAAAATCGAAAGGATCTCTGTAATATCACATCTGCACCTTTGTGATACCACATAATGCCTCCAATTCCTGCCGTCAAAGCTCAAGACCTTCAAAATCGTATCATATACTGATCACACTTCTCAAGTAGCCGCCATGACTATTCGAATGTCAAAAACCAGTCTTGCACGAATTCAAAACACAGGCTAATTGAAAACAGATAAAGTTCTCGCGTGAACAACTGCAGGCACACCACCAGCGATATTCTTAAGGTCGATAGAAATTCTTAAGCTAAGCAGCTCCAGTGCGCTCGAAATAAGTTAAGACACGAGCAAACTCTGAGAAGAACGCGGAGCGAGAGAACGCATACCAAGTTGAAAGCGAGTTGGCCAACAGCGCCGTTGTAAGGCGGAGGATCAGCAGAGAAATGTCAACTGTGAGAAAAAAAGACGAGGGGGGAAGAGCGATAGGGAGAGTTTTGCGGATATTGCAACACCAATGCTGTGGCAGCAGCGGGGAGCAAATTAGGGTTTTGGGTTTGGGGAAGGGGACAGAAAGATAGCATCGGTGGTTGCTACAGGGTTTTTTTTCTGGCAAATTTGTCTAAGTCTTACCTCAATTTTCACTGGGGCTCCCATAGCTCTGCTAAAATACGGTGAAAAAATGTATGAAATTGTCAAATTCCTCCCCAAGTCATCATCAAACTTGTCAGATTTTGGATGAAGTTTACTAATATTAATATGATTTTATGGTTGAAGAAGCACATGTTGACAATTCTCTCCAATTCTGTCCATTTTTTCCTTATTTTCTTGAGTTTTGTAGGTGTGGGTAGCTCTATCCTTGGAAAGAAGAAAAACCTTGAGTTGCAAAGGAGGATAGGGTATGGATATTTTTTTGAATTTGTCGACGTAGAGTGACCCGCACCCCAAAATGCACGCATGTAAGGAAAATTTAGTTAAATTTTGTGGAAACTGTGAATGATTTGTGCACATTCATCCAATTTTTGTACTAATACATATAAGTTACTTTCATCCAAAATTTGGCAGATCACACGTCTCCACAAGTAAGGACCTAACAACTACATTCACTTTTTTTCCCTGAATTTTTTTAAGCTAACTAGTATAAGCACCTGTCGGTTCGACGGATGCACATAAGATCAAGCCTAACTACATAAAAAATTTCCTTTGCAAGAAAATAATTATTACTTTCTGTCAACACACTCCAATTTCAAATTTTACTCATGCATAAAACATTTATCTTTGTTTACAAAACAATCCCTTATAACAAAGCACTTTTTGTTCAATATCCATAGAGTTTTTTACCCACACAATAAAAGGAATGTCACAAATTTTCAAGCAAAAAAATATTATTTATTTTCTACCAACACAACTTTTTTACCCACATAGTAATTATTCACAAATTCTTTTTAATATATTTTTATTTTTTACCTTCTCAATTTTATAGCATTTATTATTATTTATACGTGCATTTTTTTACACATACAATTTTTTACTCATACAAATGTTTACCTACGTAAACTTCTACCTATAAATTTCTTATCCAACCAAGTTTTTATCCATGCAAGTTTATTTACTCAAGGTAAAAATATTGCAAAGGATCGCCAAATGGGTAAATCGTATTCTGTTATATATACAGATGATCACCAGAGGCATTTTGAGATAAGATTTAGGCATCACTCTTGGTGTGAAAGTGTACCCAAAGAAAACTGAATTGGGAAGAAATCGATCAAACCCAGATTCGGCAAATTTGGGTTCGGATACAGGCTCGGAAAATCAGGTTCAGGTTCGGACAAAGGCTCGGACAATCAGGTTTGGGTTCGGGCACCGGTTCGGTTCGTCATCGTCTTCGCGTGACTCGAGTGTCCGTGTTCGCGTAATCCTCTGCAGCAGCTCCGAACGGGAACGAAAGGATTCCAGTGCAACCTCAAGGCCTTTTTTTTCCGACTTGATCCCCTTTCAATGCTCTTCTGAGCTCCATCCTGCTCACATTGCGGCCTTTTCTCAGCAGCTTATCGACTTTATTGCGAAGATTTGTGTCGATTTCAACGTACCGAACTAGCTCCTGGCATGATGGCCAGAGCAGCAGCAGCAGGGATGGGAGTCGCAACGCAGTTCTCCACCTCGGTTGCCAAAGCGTCCTCGCTCAGGTCCCACGCACTGGACGGAAATACAACAACACAAAGACCACTCCCGTTTCTGGCGCTCAATTTGGGGCGGAATAGCACCTCCAGGTTGACGTGCTTGGCACCGTCGGCTCTGTATTGTCCATCGAAAGTATCGAAATGCTCGCCGTACCGGTCATCGGGATTCCTGCAATTAGGGTTTTCTGCTTTTCAACGATCCACGACGACGACGACGACGATCCGCCATGTGCAGCAGCAGCAAGTGTGTGGAGGAGTTGTTGCACGGGCGAAATCTGAGAACGATTTGGAAGCGTGGATTAACGAGACGAATTCCAGGGAGCCTGTGGTTGTGTATTCCAAATCTTGGTGCCCGTACGTGTATTATCTCAGTTTCTTTTTATTTTCACTTGTAATGGTACAGGAATAAGCTTACCTCTTGTTTTGTTTTAGGAAAGGATTTTTCAAGTATTTTCTTTGTCTGTGTTTGGTTGTATGGCGTTTTGGTGATGGCGTTTGTGTCAGTGCAGGTACTGCAATCGTGTGAAGAAGCTCCTGGGGAGTTTAGGCTACGAGGTTGAAGTAATTGAACTGGACGAAGACGGTGCGTGGCAAATAATTCTCGTCTTTTCTGGCCTTTTGGTTTTTCTATAAAGGTTTATTCACATTTGGTGTTAAGAGTGGTAGTAGCAAAGGAAAATTAGACACACCTTCAGATTGCATTCATATTGTTAATACTCCTCCTAACACCAAGTGTGAACATACCTTAAGAGATGGACACTCTTTTTCCACGTGGAGCAACATGCATAATGTTCTGTTTTTTACAGTGTTGATTCTGAGGCTGTACATTTGGCTAAACTTTCCGGGTGGAAAAATTCTGTATGAATATTGGCTTGTTTTTAGGTCAACCGGGGTTGCAAGAAGCCTTGGAGAATGTTTCTGGACAGTACACAGTTCCCAACGTTTATATTGGTAAGACTTGCACATTTCCTGTATGTATTTTTAGAATCATGGCACTCTCTGTAATTGCTCATTTTTGAATCTGCTATGTCGGTTAAGTATCTGATTGGATTGCTTTTGTAAGGGTATGTTTACACTTGGTGTTAAGAGTGGTAGTAGCGAAGAAAAATTAGATGCATTTGGACACACCTTTCGACTGCATTCATATTGCTAATACCCCTCTTAATACCAAGTGTGAACATACCCTAAGTCAAGTTGTAAACACACATGAGGTAGTCACACCTTCTTCACCCCATTCTCAATCTTCAGAGGATGGTGTGGCGGCACTTTTCCTTGATTTGCGAAGGTCCCTTTCTCTTAAGATTGAGTAGTTTTTCTCTTCACTTTTGGAGGAGAAGAATGGGCGTGAAGAAGATTTAGCATGTGAAATTTTTACCCCCATGTATGTCTCTTTTTCATCTTGCTCTTCTTGCTTTCACCCTCCTTGTTGGAAACCTTAGTTGATTGTGTGAATGCAACTTACATTCTTACCGCATCACCTTTTTGAGGTAAACTCATTCTTCATTCTCTGCTGCCCACAAAAGGAGAGTCACAATTTCTTCATGGAGAAGTGCTCCCATTAGCTCCTATTCCACTCCACAACTTCTCATTCCTCATAAAATTCTCATTCTTGGAGAAGATGTGACTAACCCCTAGTGTATAACTATCACTGGCAACAAAGTCCTATCTGTAGAGGATCTTAATTTACTTATAATAACTAAAGCTCAATGAGATCATCCCAGGATCCTTTTCCTGCAAATCTGTACTATTGGGACAGTTTAAGTTGCCTTGCGGCTGATCCGGCCGCATCACAAATTTGCTTCTATTTTTTAGGGTTTGTGATTGCCGAGGTTCTTTGATGAGCGCCCTGTTTAAAAAAAAAACTGAACCTGGAGGAAGAAGTTATGGTTTTCTCCTCCAGGTTCTGTTTAGTACAAACTATCTCCCGGGGTTCAAAATTCTACTTGATTTGAAGAACCGGTTTGGGTCCAGATTCAATGCAGAAAACAAATGCTTGTGTTGAGCTAAGAGCCAATCTTTTTGAAATCAACTGGCAAAGTGCATTACGATTATAAACATGAAGATTTGAATCATATTTCCATGCCTGCTTGAGTGCTTCATTTCCCTTATCTTTGCACATTGTGTGATGCATATCTAAATCAGCTCTTGCCACGGCCCTCTAATTTTGTAACCTTGCAGGTGGGAAACATATCGGTGGCTGCGACGGTAAGCTATCAATCTTTCCAAACTTTTTGTTGTTTTCAATTTTCATATTTATACGCAGTTTCTTGTGATATAACAATGTGACTTGAGCATGAAGGGTAACTTTTTGTATTATTAGTCATTTGGCACTTGAATCCCTGTGAAAATTCTGGAAACTGTTCAAATGACTTGAATTCCTCTTTTGTGTAGATATAATGGCCGTACATCACCATAAAAAAGTTTAAGATTTGGTTTTTTACCCTGACCAAGTGGGGCTTGGCTTTGAAAGAGCCAGAGTCTTGTTGAAAGACACCTGAAGGGTTAATGTAAGTCTATTGCTGCTGCAGACACGGTGGCCTTGCATTCTAGAGGGCGGCTGGAGCCCTTGCTTCAGGCAGCTGGTGCAAACAAGAAATGAGAATTTTACTTCTTCCTGACATCTCATCTCTCTGAAGTTGTGAGTTTCAGATAAAAACATTTTCTCTTGCTTACTTTGAAGTGGGAATGAAGGTTTGTTGGTAACATGCCTTGCGTCTTTCCCTTTATTTTTCCTCTTTAGTAGATTCCACAAGGTTATGTATAACCTTTGAGCTTCACTCAGCACCCTTGCTGATGATCTGGTAACTTTTCCTTGATATTTCCATGTTGAAGAGATTGTTCTAGAAACAGTCCTCTATGATAATTATGTTCTAATCTTCCAATCTTCGAACCTTTGAATCTTAGTTTGAACTTGTGAATTGCAATCAATTTTTAGTCTTCAATGATGTTTCAAATTTCTAAATTGAGGTTGTTAAAAATGGATTGTATACATAGTCAATTCTGCTTATTTAGGGCATATGAAATTAGAAACAATCTTCTTTGTTTGTACAGTGGTGCCTCGATAAGATGAAGGTATCCGGACAGCATATTCATTTCGTGTAAGGAAAGCATTCATTGTAACCAAGCACATCTTTTGTAGCTCTCCAACCACCAGGGACAATCATCTCCTTCATCTTAGCTAAGCATTTATTCTTATAGAGGCACTACTGTACTAAACTTGTTCACTATGATGTATGAAACATTGTGAATATGCTGTAAATATTCTCAAATCTGATAGGTAGTATTCCTATTGTTCACTTTGTTTTAAAGTTAATAGAACTATGTTAATACATTGCTTTGGAACTTCTTGAGATATTGTTCATTAAATTCTTAATGTGTAGTGCAAGTTGACAGATCACAATGCTTTTCTATAATATTTGTTGTTTAGGCAAATTTCTAAATCCTCATTACAATATCACTCCAACCCTCTATTTGAAGTACATAACTAAAATTTGTTGCATTATGAAGTATGATATATTTTTACAATTTATAGTACTCAAAAACATCATACAATTCTTAAAAAATCACAATTGGAAATACATAAGGACATAAAATACATGAGGCTTACAAAACCATGCAAAGAAGTTTACAATCTGATATTGCTATAATTATTGAAACTTATATATTACTAGCACCTCATAAACAATTTTGGATTTGGCTTTTAAATATTAGCTATTTTCCAGTATTTTAAACCTTGGGAACAACCAAGAAGAAACTTTGCATTGGTAGAAGCTACCACACACAAAAACTTAAGGGGTTCATTTCCTTATTGCCAACTCACACTTTTATGCGGCAATCAATTTTTGCAATGCCACTATTTATCCTTTTTGAAACATCTACAAAGGTTAGAGGTTGTGTTTGAAAAGGTTGTGACGGACATACACAAGGAATTTATTCATCTTTAACTGTAAATGGTCTTCTTATAGATGTGTTCTATACTTAACCCCTCAAGGACCAAGGGGTTTTTTCAAGAAACATTGTCAAAAACTGCATTTTTTTTGGGTATGTTGATGAAAATGAAAATTATAATTTTTTTTTGAAAACTCAACTATACAAAACTATGATAAGATTTTTTTCCAACGTGTGAAAAAAATTCAGTCCATTTGACCTTATGAATTGTAAGGTTGTAATGTTTAAAGTGAGAAAAACAACTTTTTTCATTCTTGTAGAATATGGTTAGTAGACTTCGAGCCCTCCACAGTAAAATTTTTGCTCTACACAAAAATGGGGTTTTTGACTATTCACAACTATATGATGTTAGGTTCACTCTTGAAAATTTCCGGAAGCAAATGTAGAATCTAGCTTATTCTAAATCACCTTGCAAGGCAAGGAGGTTAAGTGAATTGGCAATACGTTAGTCATTTTTTCATGATTTCTTGTGCACTAAAGAAGTCTTTTATTTGATATTTGATCGGTAAAAGGTTAGAGATGAACATTTGAATTATGTGAAAAAAGTTTCAAGAATCTTGAATTTATAAATTATAAGATAATAGGGCTTGAAGTTAAAATAAAATATTTTTTCTTGAATTCACCTGCACATAGTTAATAAATTGTGAATCCTTAGAATGTGATTTGAGAGCTCAATTTTTTTATTTATATTGGGAATTGATATGTGCACATAGAGGGGTTGATATTTGCACACCTCTCTTGGTGTAAGTTTTAGATTTCTACCATCATAAAGCTGAATTTGAGAATTTTGAGTTTAGATTTGGACTTGTTGGATTTTAAAGTCAAACAATTGACATAGAAATTTCCCAAATAAAGGTCAACATAATTTTCTTTTTAGTTATGATTAAATAAATTAAATTAAAAAGTATTCTAGACACTTTTTTGATTGCAAAGTTCAAAAAAGAAGTATATTTTAGTGAAGTTTTTTGTCCAAAGCCCTCGAGCTAAAGAACAAGTAGTGCGCCTTGTTCAAATGTCAAGTAGTGCTTTAGTATGCTATCAAAGACGCTACCACTTATAGAGTAGCTGCTTGTTGAAGAAGCTAGCTATACTAGTTTATCCTATTAGTAAGGGTACATAATTAGTGTCATCACAAAGTTAGGGTTACATCCATATTATTTGACTGAAAGCTAGTATAACGTATTAATATTTCAACCTGCACTGATTTAAATATATCACATTTAAAGTAACTTTGGTGGAATATTCACACATAGTGGTTAAATAAATTTTTGTCCCCCAGTTGCTTGAAGCATTTGGACTATACCATGTCCCACTCACACTTGAACAAGAAAAATGCCGATTACTTTCATTAAGTTCCCTTTAAATTTAGGTTCCACTTAAGTTCGAATGTAAAATGAATTTCTAAGTGAAATGATGAATGACGGACTGAGGTTTATCACGTGAGGATCATAGCATCCTTGTGAGCAAAGTCTACTCCATTTTTTACAACTTTGGACTAATGTGAGCAGGGCCCTCTCCAAATATCACCAAATAAAATGTGCACAACAAAAGGATTGCTTTTCCAAAAAAATGCCATAGTGAGAATGTTAATTTAGGGTTTTTGAATCAAACTAGTTTAACCCGTGAACGGTACCAAAGCCCTTTGCGGTTGTATATACAGACATATTTGAGCTATTCTGAGGGCTTTCCAAAAAAAATTATGCACCCCCCATTATACAACTCTTCAATATGTATGGTTGTAACACTTAATTTCTAATTGATTCAAACTTTTAAATATTGGTTGCAACCGTATTTGGTACCATATCTCCAAAGCCCATGTAACGTTAAGGGGTTAACTACTTTGCATTATCAAAAGTTGTTATTTTTAGTTTGAACTATTTATTGATGAAAAAACTGTACAAAATTATCAACACTCTGGTTTTAAAAGTAAATATTCAAAGGTGTGTGTATGCTGAGAAAATAACACATGGCGACCTAATGAGCCTACTTGGTATATACATTAGCCAGAAGATTCAAATCCAACCGCAAATATTTCAAGAATATGGATAAATTTATCAAAACTTCTACCGAATTGTTGACTCTCCACCACAGGAAGGAGGTTTTCCATTGGTACACGCTACCCTTGAGGAACTTTGAGTAGAAACCTTATACCACTACTACGTGCACAAAGCCTCTTGTAGCTTAGTAGCTACAGAAAATGCAGATAAGGTAGGCGGCTTGAATGCTGCTCGGAGTTCTAATTGCATTTATGTCTAGGAATGATTGATATGTTTCTTCAAATATTTATTATTGTTATTGATATTGATGAGTTACATAGGCTTAGCAAATTAGGTTAGCTTGCTAAAGTCTACTTACCTCATCACTAACAGTAATAGGCTTAGCAAATTAAGTTAACTTGCTAAGCCTACTTAACTCATCACTAATAGATATTTGAAGGAACATGTGAACCATTCTTTGACGTAATCACAATTAGAACTTCCTAGCAAGAATTCAAGCCTCCTGTCTTCGTACAGTTTTCAATTTGGATTTGTTTGACACATACACACATAGCAGTATCATTAACCGGCCACGATTCCACACCATCAGTACTGACTACTGACCGTGTCTAGATTATATTGAAACTTACAGTAGCCTTTGACATCCACTTGTAATAACCTACAAACAGCGACAGAGTAGTTGAGACATTTATATACCCATGACCCCAACCATGCACGCAGTATCAGAAATCCCCTGAATTAGCTGTGTCAGCAATAGCTGCAAAGGCCGTGATTAACATTATTGCCACGGAGGTGACACTTCACCAACCAAAGGCCAGAATCAACAAGCTGCAATTGATGCCTGATGAAGACCTCTCTCTCTCTCTCTCTGGAACACTCATCGAAGGGGCGTGACATAAACAACATGCAAGCACTAGATTAATGGCTATGTCCACGTTGGACAACACGTACACTACCTAACAAGTTGCGGCAGCAAATCCAATTCTCTTGGCTTGGAGGTCGTAAACAACGAGGTGGTTTTGCTGCTGAATATTACCAATGATACTAAAACCCTGGCTTCCACCCATAGCCAAGCACAAAGTGCTCCCACTGGTGTCAACAATCACGAACAGATTCTCCGCCTGCAGCTGGTAATCCGCGCCTGCGAACTTAAACACCATATCTGGAACACGAGGACTCGCCACAGCACCAATGTTGTAGCAAAGGTCTAAACCGTAGGAGGACCCATCGGCCTTAGGGTAAGTGATCATCGACTGGTAGGCAAGTAAGACCGCGTTGTACGCAGGCAGAGTGAGCATGGTGATGGTGGTTCCAGAGTCTATGATCGTCCCGCCTCGTCCTGTCGATGGATCCAACGCGAACACGCTGGCAGCAAGGTTGAGCGGCACCCCGCCCACTTCGATGCTATTGAGCTGCACGTAATAATAAGTCGGGTGCAGAGGGTTTGCCACTATTGGAGTGTACTGCAGATTGGCCGCTGCGGCGACTGATCCGAAGGTTAATGCACTAGCAGCTTTGGAATCCAAGCTGACTAGACAGTAAGAGAATTTGTTGGCGAATGTGGAAGAGAGCTGAGAATTTAGTGACAGTGGACCCTGTCCTAGTCCTACCAAGCCTCCAGCACCGGCGAATGTGCCGAGGTTGCGTGTACCACATCCGAATGCGAAGTTGGGGACTGTGGCTGTCCCCGCGCCGTCGTTGAAGGAGATCGTCTCCAATGCCAAGTCACCGTTGGTGTTGGACTGGTCGCCATAGCTGTACTGGTACTGGCAGACGTTGCTCGCGCATGCCTTTACTGGAAGAGCCTGCACACGAAGATGACATTATCCCTAGTTAACAATCAGGAAATTTTGAACCCTCCAAACCTTAACCCTTAAGCGTCCCAACGACAAGATCCTGTCGTTGGGGCCCACAACTCTATCTTGTTTTTTCTCTTCATTTGTATGGTGAAAACAGTCATGGCTGGTCCCCGTCAATAGAGAAGATAGTCCTTTTTCAAATCCTATGGTCACTTTTTCTAAATGTAATTTTTCAAGTTGTGGTGGCCATTAAACCCCCATTTTCTCCTAAATCCTAAAATAACTCTAGGCGCCCAGGGGTTTAGATATGTACTTATTACAAAAAACAAATCACTAATCCCTAATTTTTGTTTGCCCTTTGCATTCAATGCAATTGTGGAAATGATATTATTATGTTGTCTTGATTGAGCAAAAACTATGGATACAAATATACAATAGAATCATAAATTCTACTTCTCTATTTGAATAGATGAGTGAAATACTTGAACAATGATTAGTGAGTACATTTATATGTCATATGAGTGTAATACTTCTTTTCTTTTTTTATTGTTTTCGATTCTGCATGTGGCTAAGATCCTTCACACAAGGTAGCGATAGATATGGGTGCCCTTTTCTTGTACTCACGCTACCCAAAATAATAGCTTGGTATGTCAGACAGTAGGGGAGGGCTCGAATAAATCATTGGGCCAGTGATTTACAACGACAAAGCAGGCTTTAGGGAAGAGCTAGTAACTTTGTGATGGGGGCTCACTTACATTGCACAAGGTGGCCGAGCAAGCGGCCTTGCTGAACGAGGAGGATTTGGACGGGTCGAATTTGGGACCCGGCTGTTGGTAGCACACTTGGCACGGCATGCACTGCACCCAGTTGAGATCGCTTCCGGTGTCGACAATGACTTCGAATGATTGTGGGGGACTACCTAATGTTAGCGTCATCAGGTACTCCCCATTCCCTGCCTTCACGGTACTCTGAAACTCCTGAGCTCCGAATTCTGCGTTAGGGCTCAGAGCTGGGGTGAAGAAGGCTGCCCGGTCATGGCTCCTCTGCACCGCCTCTATGAACCTCTGCTGCGTAGATTTCTCAACGGTACTCTCGGTTTGCAGTGCTTCGTGTTGGTCTCTCCGCAGTAGATTCACAGTGAATGCCTGGCCATTTTACCACACCAAGCTCAACTCAGTGACTAGTAAGGTAGGAAGCTCATGAGTGGAGCATCTATGGGCTAACAGTCACTTAATTTTGGGGAGGTGAAACTTCTTCGAATGTTTTTCAGTAAATTTTCCTTGACAAACAAGAGGAATTGGCATCTAACCCCAAGTTGTTTCATATTTTTCGGAGCTTTATAGAACTAGTTATGAATTTTTGAAGTGCAAAGGCCATAGCGCTCTAAAATGGTGCACTTCCTCAAATGTACATCACCTGTACACTGTTGAAAGGTTTTCAAAAACAACATGTACAAACGGAGTACATTTGAGGAGGAGGTGCACCATTTTAAAGAGCCTGCACACTTTTAGAACTTCCAACCTTACTTACCATTTGAAAGCTGCTGTTGGTCATGGTAACTCGTTCAATTGCACTAATATACTGCTGAAGCAGGGCTATCCAACCTCATCTAGCAAGAATCCTGACCTAAAACCGTCACCTTTCGTTAGCAGGTAGAGTCTGAGAGGAAACACACGATCTATAGAAGATAATGATATGAACAACTTTTTTACAAAAAAACTTGAACCGACAGTAAGCTTGATAGGGAGCAAAGATCACAGATCCAAGCGCGGAGGGGAAACTGGAGAATGCATTAAGCATTACGCACCTTATTGGGCACTGTCTCGCCGACATTATTGACCGTCGCCACCACTGCATCGCCTTGAGGGGGAAACCTCATGGTATTGAAATACTTCGCATTTCGACCGAGCGGACTTCCCGACGCTGATGACACCACGAGCTGCAGCGAGAGCATCACAGCAATGAAGACCGACAACACGGCCGGCCATCGCGCCATCGCTACGTCCACGCTGTCACACAGTTTTTGCTTAACACGTCAACTACTTCTGCAGCTCTGCTGTTATAAGAAGCTTGCAACGCTTAATCGCAGTCTAAGTGTGATGTCTACAGCAAGATCACGAGCTCGCAATGCTCCAGCTTCAGCCTAAAGTAACTTTCAGCTACAATGGCTGAAGCTAGAAACAAGAGGCGATGTTTGCTTCAAGCTCCCTTGAGCTGAGCTAGAGTGTGAGCTTAGCCTGCTTGGGGTGAGCACCGAAGACTTTGAGTTTCTGACGACAGGGCGGAACTGCAGCAATGAGGCCATGCCAGATAATAAGAGAAACAGAGCAAGGACATAATAAGTTATCAGTAACCTACCTTACTGCCAACAGTGACACAGTGTATGTGAATGCAAGCATGTCAGACCTCTGCCGCAGTTCTTTTTATAATATCACTGACAAGCTTTCCATTAAGTTACTTACGCATGTGGGCTGGGCAGCTGGGCTGGGCTGGTGGAGAGGTGGGTCAAATGTCTTTCATCACTTGCCGTCATCTCATGCATTTGCCTCACCTCCGTACATAAGTTACTAACCTGGAGGAAAATTCAAGAGCTTTAATGCCTCCTACCGTAATTAAAGTTCTCAGTGATTAGTGCTAGCTACTCCCGTATCTACTGTAAGTTACCACTCACCAGCAGTGATCCCAAATGTGGTTTTCACTTTTTAGCTCTAGTGGCTAGTAAATACTGCTAAAAGATAAATTTTTCAAATTTAATACTGTATAGTTCACATGTTATTCAGCTGTATAAATATGTTTGGTAGAAATCCTGCGATCTAAACCAGTGACGTTTGCCCACGTCAGCAGGGTAGTTCCGGCCAAACACCTGCAATCAAGGCCATCTAGCTCTCTTAACTCGGCGCCTACTTGTTTCACCGAATTCTTGTTGTGCATAGAATGTTGCGGACTATGTCTGCCGCCAAAAGATGCTTTTCTGCGTGATTCAGGAATGCTTCGGTTTGCGACCTCCGT
Organism: Ulota crispa; assembly: GCA_963920765.1. Classification (NCBI taxonomy): domain Eukaryota; kingdom Viridiplantae; phylum Streptophyta; class Bryopsida; order Orthotrichales; family Orthotrichaceae; genus Ulota; species Ulota crispa. The sequence continues at coordinate 36,882,086 of OY987242.1, forward strand.
GCACGTGTACAAAAGTAGGCAAGTTTCCAGACTTTCAGCATCAAATAGTGAGATCAGGCTTGGAACCACCGCAACCAGCCCGCATCCTGACCTAAAGGAGCCCACCAAAAATCATGGTGTTGGATTTTGAGGTGCTGGCCACTTACCCACTTGTTTATTTCACCTGTGAAACTTGGCTGTTATAACTTCCAACCCATCACTGCACCAAAATCACCGCAGATTGTGGACCACAGTATTTTCAAACAGATATTCCTACACTAAGGCCCTTTTTACACTAGAGGTGAGAAATCCTGAAGAAAATCCTTCTTAGCCATGGCCTACTTTTGAAAGATCAGCCTTTGGAGGTAGAAGAAGAGGCTTCTATTTGTAGTGTAAGGTGAGAAGAGGTCACAATGTATATATGTATATATATGTTTGTAAGATTTATATTAGTATGGCCCTGTGCCGTTGGTTTGATTTTCATCTTGATTTAATCATGCTTTATTTTTTCTTTCTTTCTTTTTTGAAGATTTATCAACTGTGTATTTGAAATTATAAAAAAGTATGCAAACAATCCAAACAAACAAAGTACAATTATTTTATGTAAACAAAATTATAAGTGAATGTATAGTAAAAGTAGAATTCTATTAAGATTTTAAAAGTAAAGGTAAAGGTAAAAGTAAAAGTGAAAGTGAAAGTAAAAAAGTGAAAGTAATTCCAAACGTCATGGAACCTAGCTTGTGCACCCCTCCTTGTTGAGAGCTTTTTGATAGTACCAAGCACGCAACGAGGGAACACACAATTCAAGAGATCTCAATGTGACAAATAAAACAAACAAAGAAACAAACAAACAACCTCATTTAGGGTATTGATATTCTTTTCTTCAGTTTTTTTTTTCCTAAAAATATATTTTTTGGCTGCTGACCATAAGTTTAGTTAGGCCCACTTCTTTAGTTGGGCCTCCTCTTCAGGTGGGCATAATTATAATTTTGGGGACCCCAAACTTGTGCTTTTTCATTGCCACTAAGAACAAAAGTGTTGTTCACCTCACTTTCTCCTTCCTTTTCCCTTGGAAAAAAATTCTCATCTAAAATGACCTTTCTTGGTCTTCTCAATTCTTGAAGTTTTCATTGGCTGAAATTTTGCTCTTCATGACTTCTCGGCTCTAGTGTTAAGGGGGCCTAATGTAATGTGCTCTAATTTGATTTGCAGGTTCCAATTATGTTTGTTTCTAGGAATGGGTGACATGTTCTTTCAAATAACTATAATTATTATTAATGAATTAGGTGGGCTTAGCTTGATTGTTCCCTGCAACTTGATAACATGAAGTTGGAATCGCTAGTAATCACGGATGAACATGCCGGGGTAAATATGTACGGAGAGGCCCTATACACAGCCCGTCACATCATGGGAATTGGTTTAGCCCAAAGCATCACACCAAGGATCCCCATTATTTCAGTGTTCCAAGGTAGGAGGCTCAAAAAGCAACTTTTGTCTTTTTTTGCAAGAGTCAATCATAAGTCTTGAATTCACCTAATCTTTTTATATATTAGGGGGTTTCATATATCTCAAAAAAATAATGAACAAATGGTCGTGAACAAGTTTTCGTTCACCGGTGAATACGCTATGACAACCTTTGGGAGGTTGTCATGGCTTGTTCACAGAATGATTTGCCCACGTTTTTCACGAATCTTATTAACATGAACGACTTTGGTGCCAAACGGCATATTTGAAACCCTCTATTACAAGGGGACAGTTTATGGATGATTTTGATCTTAAATAGGTACCTACTACAAAAAACTTTGAAAATTCATCAACAATTCAATAATGCCTCAAAAAATATGAAAAAAATTGGGTTACAATAAGCGTCCATTTCTCTTTGTCTGAAAATTACACAAAAATCTTCTAGTCTAGGAAAGACCATGAAAAAGCAGATCAGCCTTTAAAGATTGCTTTTCAAGCCTCCTACCTTATGTCGTTGGTGAGTGTGGTCTGCTATAATAAATTGGTTGTCTTCCTTGACATGGCGACAATTCAACAAACTTGACGTCACAAATGGACAAGAGACCCTTTGTCCGTTTAGTAGAGTCAATTTTAAGGTTGACTTTTAAATAAAGCACTTTCTTTTTTGAATCTTAACAAATCAATATTTCATTTTATTAAAGTATCTCAATTCAATATACACTTATTAGATTCTACATTTTGGGTCATATTTAAAGTAGATTTACAAATAATCTCAGTTGTTAAATAGGGCCTTATTAGACAAGATTGTCACTCATACTTAACACTTGTCATGCGCGACATTAGACGTCAGACAAACAACACGACGACCAAACCCCAAAACTTGTCCGACAAGACAACTTTGTAATTGGTGGTCTAATGTGGGATACCAAGGTGGGGCCTTTGACTAAGGTGAAGTTGTAACAAGGTAGCCATAGGGAAACTTGTGGCTAGGTTTTTTTTTTAATGGTTTTTTGCCATATTTGTAGCCAAAAAATACACATTTTTATATTTAATGTTGTTTGGTTATGTTGCCATTTGGTTATATTGCTAAGCCCTTGCAACTCATTAATAACATTTCTAGATGTTTGAAAGAACATGTCACCCATTTCTAGAAACAAACACAATTAAAACATGTGAATTAAATTAGAACACACTACCTTACTAATGATATTTAGTGTTGGCAACACAAGTTACAATATACAACATTAAATGTCATCAACATTATTAGTGTTATCAACACAAAGTACCAACGTGAACACTTTGTCCACTAAATTTTCACTGCAAACTCTTTTTGATTTCCCTATAGGGATTTTCATATGAATTTCTTGTGTATTATAAACAACACAAGGAATATATGTTGTAACAAAGAAATGTGACAAAGGGAAAATCATGGAATAAATACACACAAACATTGAACAACTTCAACGTGAAGGTGTGAACTGTGAACAGTAGCATGCAGGGAAAACCACTAATTTGTGAATACTCATAGGGAAAATGTGAAGTATTCTTGAAATTGATAAAGGGAAAATCACAAAAATTTGCTAACACTAAATGTCGACAACATTATTAATGTTATCAATACCAAGTGTCAACATGAACACTTTATACAAGTCAACTAAATATTCATCAAAATTTAAAACTTGTACCATAATAGTTCACCTTTTACTAAAGCAATATTCAACATGAATGCAAGTTGTCAACTAAATGAGAATTAGAGTGAGTTAAAGGAGGGAGTAAATAGCATTATAAATATTGTAACACCAAATACCATTTTTAGTGTAGTTTTTATCTTTTGCAAATTTATTATTGATTAAAATCCTCCAAAATAATGTTATTTCTTTGCAAGCAAGTTTTTTAGATTATTGTGCCCAACACTAATAACACAAACTTTCACAAATTCAAAAAAATAAGTGATTTGTGAGGTGTATTAATAAAGTAGTTCACTCATTCATTGTAATTTTGGCTATTTTTAAGTATAGTGTGGGTAAGAGTATTCAAATTCTTTCTCAAATAGTGTGGTTCAAGTGTCCAACAATCCCAGGAGCTTTTGCAAGTTAGTTAAAGAGTGTGAAGGATGTGGCATTATGAGGGGTGCCCCACCAAATTGCTTCTCTAAAGGCAGCAAAGGATAAATCCTACTTGGACAATATGGATGGGAGGCATGCCACATTTTCACACTAATTAAGAAAAATCACTCAAATCTATGTAAACAAGTTTTACACTATTCAAAGTCTTGCATTAATTAAACAAATTTAGCAGTTTGAAACCACATCCAAGCTTTAGGGTTTGTGGTCTACTTGTCATAATGATTAATAGCACAAATACACAATTTTGTTGCAAACCACAATAATTAATAGCACAAATACACAATTTTTTTGCAAACCACAATAATTATGACTCCATGATAACTATTCACTCACATTACAGTACATAGTAATTTTGGTGTAGTCTTGTGTTGTGCAAAGGCAATAAGTGCATCATTATTTATTACATCAACTTGCTAACTACCTACAGGTGAACAACCAGCTTCACCTTTGTTTAGGACAAATTATTAATATTTTTTGAAAGATTGAGTTGATATACTTGAATTTTAGTTGAAATCCTTTGATAATTTTTGTAATTTTTTTATATTTTTATTTGAAAAAATACATCAATAATCTCATCACAAGTACTTTTAAGTGTTTTTGGACAAACCTAGTGTCTAGCTATGTGCCTACAATGTATATGAAAAAACAATTTACATGTATTCCTACATTGGAAAAAATTTGAGCCCTCCAAGAGCCCCCAATATTTGACAAAGCAAGTTATTATTTGAGGGCTAGGCATGCTAAAAAGTACAAGTAAAATCACTCATATTTATTGCTATCTTGTATGAAGGATCTTAGCCTCATCCACAATCCAAAACAATACAAAAGGCATTGCACTCATAAAATATGTAAATGTACTTATTAGTCATTAGCCAAGTACTTCAATCATCTATTCAAATAGAGTAAAATAAAATTTATGGTTTTATTGTACATTTGTACCCATAACTTTGTCCAATTAGGATGGCATAACAATATAACTTTCATGATTGCATTGAACTCAAAGGGTGGGCGGAAATATGGGATTGGTGATTTGTTTGTTGCAATAAGTACATATCTTGGGATGTTTTTGAGACTTTGGAAGGGACTCTTCTTGGAGGGTTAAAAAATTTCCTAAAGTTTGAAGCTTGAAAGTGAACCCATGCATTAAACTTACCTTTTTTTCTCATAATGTAGCAAGCTTCTCTTGCATTGTTGCTTGTCCTTTAACCCTTTAGTGCCCGGTTGACCACTTTTGGGTTGATTTTGGTACTCTGTGGTTCTTGTCATCTTTGTTCTATTTAATTTGCAAAAACACAAAACCTAACAGAGCTGGGGGTTTAGCTTGTGCTCCTACTAGAACAAATTTAAAGCAAGGCATAAAGAAACACAATAGCATGTTTTACATATGAAGCTGGGAATCTCATATGGGTATAACAAATGAAATACTAATTTAGTGCAATTGTGATGTGGCCCCAAAGCCCACCTATTGCACCCAAAGTATCCGGTGCTAACTCTCTAGTAGTTATGCAAAAGATGCATGGTTTATTTAGAAGTTCTACGTATGGTGTATTTTAGCTACAACATTGCATATTCCATGAAATCTTAGGCTCCAAAGGTTTGCAATGCTAAATGTGGGACCTTGTACCTCAAATGACACCCAATGTATATGGTATTAACCAATCAGATTTTGTGAAAACATGTTCCATGTATGATGTATTCAACCGTATATGTGTGGCCACATTCATATTCTTCCAATGCTCAATTTCACAAATCATGTTGTGAAATGCAAAGATTGACTCAAATTTTGTATTTTTTATAGAAGTGCAGTAATTTAGAATGGGGCAATAGCCTCTACAAATTTCACCACTATCAAAAGTTTCAATTGCGTGATTGACACAAATTAGTTAGAGTGTCTCATGTTTTTGCACAACAAGTTTTTTGGATCATCAAGCTTCTCACAATCCTCACGTGGAATCATTCCGATAGATCAAACTTTTTTTTTATATTCATGTTGCCAAAGTTTATAACTTTGATATGTCCAATCCAATTTGATTTTAGAAGCATAGGTTTTATCCTTGAATGTGTTTTGCAGACCGTATAGTGAAAATTTGAGGTGCCCCCCAAATGGTTGACGATCACTGAAGGGTTAATACACCCCAAATAGGGTAATTTCATTATATTGTTGTTGGTATTTCATTAGTCTACATATCAAAGTAAATTTATTCCAAAAGGAAAATCTCAATTATTAAAAGAACCAAACTATAAAGGTATCAAAGTGATGCCATTTATTGTCTCTTGATTTTCAGTTCTCCACTTTCATAGAGTTATTTTATTGGCCCTTTTAAACTCAGTCATGTTTCTCCCTTGTAAATATGGATATCTACAAAGCGTCAAAAATCTAAAGTTTCCTCTTAGAAAGAAATTGGTGATTGAATATATCATCAACAATAAAAGTAATATTTTTGTTTTTGCACCTTATCTCTAAACTTGATTCATTAGTTTGAATTGATATATGCACACCGAGGGCTGATATATGCACACTGGGGGCTGATATATGCACATTGGGGGCTGATATATGCACACCCCCGTGGTAGGTAAAGTATAGATTTCTACCATCTAAAAGCTGAAGTTGAGAATTTTGAATTTAGATTTGGACTTAGAGACCATAGTTTTGTCTAGAACCATAAAAAAAGTTGCAATTGAACAACATCCAATGAAAAAGTTTATTTTTTTAACAAACAAAAGTAAAGGTAATACTTTTCCCCTAGCTAAGATTTTTCATTGAATATTATTCAATTGTAACTTTTTTTTATGGTTCTAGACTAAAGCATGGGTCTCAAAGTCCAAATCTGAATTCAAAATTCACAAATTCAGTTTTTTGATGGTAAAAATCTACAATTCGCCTCCCAATGGGGCATGCAAATATCAACCCCCTGTGTGTACATATCAATTCCCTAATATATTTCCCTTCATTTTTCTCTTGGTTACCAAAACATAGGTTTTGTATGAATGTTGTTGGCAATTTGAAGTATGGTTTTTCATCAACAACCATATCGTTACTTCTTCAATGTTTATATGTTGTTACATTTGTAAAAGCACCAAAGTGATTGGTTTGCACCTCCATGTCAGTTCTCTATTTTGTGGTTGATTTCTTGTTTCCTTTATTCTTCAAGCAACAATTGCATGATGAAGTTTTTTATCATTTTGGGCAAGGTACATCTTTGGAAGATTTCTAGAGCCAATCATCATCAAATAAATGGCTTACAAGTGGTCAAACGATTCTTTCCTCTCTTGAATACTATTGATTTTAATCCATTCTTAGTAAAAACCTCTATCAAAGGTATATAAGTATATCCATATTATAGAGTGGGTTTCAAACCATGTTGGTTAATTTATATTTTGTACTATTTTTTGCTTCGAAAATACATATGCATGCATTATAGTGCATTTTAAAACTTTTGGCTTGCTTTTCTTTGGACATTGATATTGACATTTAAAATGGTTTTTTTAATGAAAACCAAAAAAAATCTGTTTTTTCAATCCTATTGTCTACTTCACATTAAAACAAAACAAAAAGCAAGAAATTCACTAAGGTTTGAAGTTGAAGACATAAATAAATAACCGCAGCTATTCCCAACCCTTTAACAACCTGTCCCCAATTCCAATCTTGTGTTCCCAAGGAGTACATTTCAAAATTGAAATGTACACGCCAAATACATTCAAGGTTAAAATTGGAAACATGTTGGGATTGGGTGCATCTACCTTACTTAGAAAGGTCGTGTCTTTATAAATCTATTATAATATGAAATAAAAGTTATATTTTCTAAGTGCCTAAAGCTTAACACTAAGCATATTCTCAAATTGTAACAAATTTGGAGAGGCATCTCTCCTAAGGAGGGTAAATTCATGTTTGAGAAACAAAAAGTATCCTAAACACCCTGTAGATTAACCCCTAAAGTCTTGTAGCCTTTATTTTGTCAAAAGGCACTCAAAACTGTCATTTCTATGGCAAAGAGTAAAAAAGTTTGAAAATTAGTCTTTTGCATATTTAACCATAGGATCTTCTACTACACTAGCGTAGGAATGTGTAAAAAAATCAAAAACAGTGACCGCACAATTGCAAGATATTTGCGTTTAAAGTGTAATAAACAAACTTGTTTGCACCTTGCATGATTACATTATTTGACTTTGAACTTTTTCAACTTAAAATTTTTGCACCACAAAGTTTGGAGGTTTATTTTTTTATGGTGGAAATTTGAGCTGAGAATCTTTGGAAAAAAATCAAAACAAAAGATATTTAATTTTCATTCTTAAAAAAATTAAGTAGAAGAAAGTACAAGATTGAGCAAAAACTTTAATTGTTAATAACCTTGCAATGGAATTGAAACACAAAAATCCCAATGGTGAGATTGTTCTATGAAGCAAATTTCATCCTTTCCAACAATCTTCTTTGCAAAAATGTTAACCTTGCATTCAAAAATGAACTTTATAAGTTATTTTTTCAAGAAGATGCTTGAACTGCCCAAACACAAGATTATCCATAACTTTCTCAAAACTAGTCCAAATGGAATGGATCAAACATAACATTCAGTAGCTTGAAGGGAGGCTGCCATTCCCTCTCTTTAAGTATCATCCACAAACTTCATTCTTTTTTTTTCTTTTTTCTTTTTTTTTTCTTTTTTTTTTCTGGTAATTTTTCTGACATGGCTAGCCCCCACATTGAAGTATGTGCACTAAACTCTCTGACAAATTCAACCAAGTGTCCCCATAGCTAAAGATGGGTGGGGAATATTCCACACCATTCCATCAAGAGGGAGGCGCTACCTGGTAGCGCTACTGAACGTTATGAAGCTTCAAATGTAGATAAAACTATAATCTATGAGATTTTTTGTTTTTATTTTTAGAATCAAGTTTTTTTGTAAAAAAATTGTTGTGCAATCTCCCGAATTTGGGCTTATTCAGTTATTTGGGCATAACTTTTGCTCCCATGCATAGATTGGAATTAAAATATATTCTCTAAAAGCTAGTGTGTTTTTCTATCTTCAAAAATAGTTTAAAAATATCAAGAAAAAAATGTAGGCCATAGGTACTTGCCCAAAATCCTGTTTATCCCCCAAAAGGACAACAGTCCTCTAGAGGTTAACATTATAAAATGAAATTAAAGATACTCACAAAAACTAAAACTAGATTTGAGGAGACCCCTCCTTGTGAGAGCCAATAATCAACTCTAAGCATATCCTAAAACTCTAACCAACACTAAACAAGCATCCTAAAACCCTGACCAATAGTGAACACCATGATCATTCATAGCCTTTTTCTAATTGAGTGAATACTGGAGAAAAAAAAAAAAAAAAACATCAACTCTTAAATCAAGATCAATCAGTTATTCTCAAAGCACCATATGTCTACATACATCACATCAATTATCCTAATCTATGTTTTCTTTTAACTAATTTTAAAAACAAAAACGCTTATGTTTAAAATCCTATGACAAAGAACAAAGCTCAAGGGATGTTTTTGTAACAAAGTGACTTCATTCTACTCTAACACAAGATAAAATTATACCTCAGACTACTTCATTTACATTAGGAGATGAAATTCTAATTTTAAGAGGAAACAAAAAAATGGACGCATGTAACCATAAGATCTTTTAGTACACTAGTATCAAAAGATGTGGAAAAAAATTCAGAAATTTTCACCATGTAGATTGTAAGATATCTGAGTTTGAATTGACAAAAAGCCATTTTTTGTCCCTGCAAAAACTCAAGCAGCTGTACTTCACAAGTCACCTTGGATTTTTGTTCCAAAATGGTTGTTACTCTTTGAATCCATTCTTCAAGGCAAGTTGGGTACATACTTGAAATTTTCAAATCATTTGGAATTGTAAAACACGTAGAACAAAAATAGTAACTAAAAAGAAGTTAAGAATAATTCAAAACAATAGATTGTTAAGAATTTCATTATGGAAATGAAAAATGGCAATCCCAATGCTTGAAAGTTTTAATAAACAATCTACATCCTTTTGTTTTATTTTTTTCCAAAATACTAAAAATTGAGTAAAATAAAGGACTCCAAAGTTGATTTTAGAGTAGAGAATCCATAATTGCCCGCAAACAAAAACTCCTCATAACTTTCATCTCATTGATTGAAATTGAATGATTCAAAGTTTCTCACATACATATAATTGACATAAATCTCCTAAATCCATTTCAAATTTTTGTTTCTAGAAAAGGTGATTTTAGTAAAGCTACCTAGACTACCTACCAAGTGAAAAAAGCAACATATTAGGCCACAACTTTTAACTCATAATTCCAAATGTCATGAAACTTAGTGCACATGAAAAATATTCCTTATCCCCACCTTTTATTAAAATTTCAGCCTAAAATATGAAAAATCTCCAAACATAGGTACCTACCCAAAATTGCTTTGTTGCCAAAAAAAATGCTCTTCAAGCCTTTAGGAGTTAAATATGGTACATATGACTAAAAACGAACTCATTTGAGAAGTCATTATGTATCAGTTATAATAACATTTAATACACTATGTATTCAAAGTTGATTTTTTTTGGGAAATGAAGATATGGAGGACAATATTAAGAAACTAACACATTTCATACTCATTGATTATGGAACTTGTTCCATAGTTCAAACCCTTATACTCTATGTTTGGGGAGATTTTAAAACATAATCCTGCATTTTCCATTTTAGTCAGTTTTCACCAATCTGGACTAGTAATTGTCTATGCTTGTACTTTAACCCTTAAAGGATTGGCCTTGAACCCGTGGTTTAGACTGAGGGCAAACCAAGGAGAGTGCACTGTTCATGGGAAGTGAAGAGCCTGTGGCATGTGTCCAAGAGAGATATTATTTTCCCCAAAAGAAGGAAAAGTCAATAGTGTATCTTGCCCTCACAAAAAGGGCAGCAGGGACCTTGTACATCTCTTTACAAATTGGTGTTTTAAAATATATGGAGGCATTGAAAGCAACTATTTTTGGCATTCAGTGATGTGGCACATCTGTTTGACCACTTTCAAGAAAAAGAAATTGAAAAAAAAAGTTTTCCACCCTCAAGGTGTGTTTTTAGCATTGAAAGGACAATTTTTGTCCTCTTGGACGGTTAGGGATTAAGCATACATTTTTTTGAAAATGTAGCTAGTTTTTCTTCATGTTGTCTCAAATTCTCAATGTTCATCCAATTTTTTTACACTTTAATCAATTGACAACACAATAAATGCTAGTTCTCCGACACATTATCTAATACCAAGATATTGAAAATTTATATCTAATTGAGTGTTTGGGGAGAAATTTTGGCTTTGCCAGTTAGAATCCAACATTTTGCCTTTTCAACCAGTTTTTTACGAGCATGCACCAGTTTATTTAACCCCAAAGCATCATTGGGGACACAAACTGTCCTCGACCAATTTTTGAGGTTAAATTAAGCTTGACCAAATTACTATTTTTAGTATATTATATTTTTGAAAAGTTTTTTGTGAAATTTTATTTTTAGCTTCAACAATTTGATTTTGCAAATGATTAATTATGATTTTTCTATTCAAGATTTTGTGCACAGGTGTCCATTGCAATCTTGACTTTATGTAGTGTTGAGGGCTCTTGGGAATGAGCCTCAAATTGAATACACTAGATCTTTGAGAAAAAATCACATTAAAATTCATTTAAAAAATTTGTAGTGTAGATTTTGAGAAGTTATAAATTGATTGGGGTTATACATGTTAGGCTCTTTAACCTCATATTTTTTTGGTGACCAAGATTTTTGATTTGACATGTGAAAAGAAGATTGAAAGACTTCAAATCACTTTCATAGTTTTAACACCCTCATGATCAAACATTATAATCTTTCAGTACGTAAGAGATATTGTTGTATTTTCTTTTCTAATGTGATCTCTAACATGTCTAGTTTGATTTTATATGGTTACAGTTCAAAAAGAATTGATACAACTTATCAAAATATTGGCTTTTAGTTCAAATTAGAGAAAATTCCTAGGAGCCCTAGAAATGCAATGTCACTTTGGGGTTAAGGGAAAATTTTATGGATACCCTTGAAGATTGCAATATTTTCATAGATACCCTTGCTCTTTCAAAAACATCACAAATATCTTTGGACCAAAAAATTTAGGTGCTTGTTTTGTTATGCATGTCACTTCCTTCTCCCTTAGTGCGCACATTACTTCTTTCTTGTTATGCGTGTGTACAAAGGAAGAAGGGAAGTGGCATGCACAACAAAACATACGCCTAAATTTTTTGGTCCAAGGGTATTTGTGATATTTCTGAAAAAACATGGGTATCTTTGAAATTATGGCAAATTTCAAGGGTATTCGTGAAATTTTCTCTAGAAAAAAAAGGGGGAAACAAATTCAGATTGCAATAATGAAAATTTCATTGCACCCTAGACTTTCATAAAATTCTTATCAAATTTAGAATTGATAACATCATTTCATGATAAGACAAATCCAAGAGCACAGTAAAAAAAATTGATATGCCAGCTTCTTCATAATTTCATTATTAATAGCCATGATGCTGCAAAAATCCATGCATAGGAGCCACCTTCAAGAGGATGGAGCCCACAAGCTACAAACCATTTTCAAAGAATGCCACACAGCCATTGGTCAATAAACAAAACAAAAAAAAAACCTGGTTCACATGATAAGTTAACCCCTCACAGCCCACGGTATTTTGGAGTATTTCAGAATTTGCTTGAAAGTGAACAAGATGTCAGCATTTTGATCAATCTTATCAATTTTCTCTAAAGCCCAACCATACAAATTCAAAGTAGACATATTATAGATTACATAGGAAAAGAAATCACAACAATATCATTTATGAATTGAAAGATTATAATATTTGATCATGAGGGTGTTAAAAACTGCAAAAGTGATTTGAAGTCTTTCAATCCTCTTTTTGCATCTCAAACCTAAAATTGAGGGTACCAAAAAAATATGAGTATGTAAAGTCTAACATGCATAACCCCAATCAATTTACGGCTTCTCAAAATCTATTCTACAATTTTTTTTAATTGAATTTTTAATGTGATTTTTTCTCCAAGTTCTAATGTACTTGAGGCTCATTTCAAAGAGCCTTCAACACTAAAAAGTGAAGATTTGCAATGGACACCCTTGCACAAAATCTTGAGTAGACAAATCACTTTAATTCATTTTCAAAACTAGACTCCTAATGCTGAAACTAGACTTCAATAAGAATTTAAAAATAATAATAGTTACTAAAAAAAATCTTGAAAAAGGTTGCACATCCCTATATAAAATTCAGAGGGGCCCAGTTTGGGCCCCTTGGGCGGCGAGGGGTTAACCAAGAGAGATAAGTTACATGCAGAAATGAAATAAAATGTTCGGGGACGGTTTGGACCAGTACGGTGATTAGTCAGTCTAGTCATCACTGGTGTTTGCATGCAGTTTGTACAGAGACTTGAATAAAATAAAAAGCCTTGAGTTCTTCAAAGGTTGAACATGACTTTGATGGCGTTGCCTCCGTTGGCGCTGGTGTGGAAGGCATCCTTGATGTCCTGCTCGGAGAAGTTGTAGCGATGTGTGATGAGAGGTTTCACGTCCACTCGCCCGCTGCTGAGTAACCCCAAGCACATGGGATACGTGTTGCGGTACCGGAACACTCCCACTATGTCCACTTCCCTGCACCACCACACTTGTGATCATTAGGAAAATTTTGAGCCCTCAAACAGCCCCTTTCAAAGTCTCAAAAATAATTCCAAGATATGTACTTGTTACAACAAATAAATCATTAATTGCCTATTTTTGTCCATCTTTTGAGTTTAGTGTAATCATGAAGGTCATATTGTTGTGTCATCCCAATTGTATAAAGATGTGGGTACAATACAACCATAAATTTTATTTTACTCTATTTTATATAAATGAGTGAAGTACTTGGATAGTGACTAGTGAGTTTATTTACATAATTTATCAATGCAATACCTTTTTCTATTGTTTCAAATTGTGCATGTGACTAAGGTTTTTCATACAGAATAGCAATAGATATGAGTCATTTTTTCCGTATTCACACTAGCATGTGTAGCCCCCAAATAATAACTTGCTTTGTCAAATATTAGAGGGCTCTTTGAAGGCTCAAAATTTTCCTAATGACATAATTAACCATTCTTTTCTTCTTCACTTTACATGACTTTTTTTATAATAAGGGTGTATGTGTAAGGTAAGGGTCTCTAGCAAGGGCTTTCTAACATTTAAGCCATTGGGAATAAGGGCAAAGCTCAATTTACCAATGGTACAAACATGAGATTGCTTGTGCGTGTGAGGCTTTTAGCGTGCATAAAAGTTGCTTGAAGAATATATTGTAAGATATTCAAGAGTGACGTTATGCAATGTGACACCACTCCACACTTGGCAATTTTCATAGTTAATTTCACAAGTATAAAACCCACCAAAAATGCAAGGGATTTTGTTCACGATATATCTTGAGTTTTCTTTTACTTAGTAAATACATAATATAACATATTCTTTGCACTTGTTGCAAATTTTGTCAAATTTTGATGCACATAGTGCACTATAATTTGAGTCAAGTATATGTTACTACTTCTTTGCTTTGCAACTAGTCCTGACTCTTGATATTCATTTGGCTGTAAACTTTACCTATCTATTTTCTAAGGTTTCGAATTTGTGAGAAGTGATTATAAAGGGCTACTCAAATAACAACAAAAATCTTTGTGTTAAGAGTTTTAGAAATATGAAATATCGATAGTGGCAAAGGCAAACACGATCATAGTTAAAGGTATGTTCACACTTGGTGTTAAGAGGGGTAGTAGCAAGGGAAAATTAGATGTATTTGGATACATCTTTAGACTACATTCGTATTGCTAATACCCCTCCTAACATCAAGTGTAAACATACCATAAGCAATCAATTTAAATCAAAGATTGTGTATTCTAATAAGATTAGTTGTAGGGCATGGTCTAGTTGCTTTGTGTCATATGTAACTAATTTTGGACTATGCAGAAGGTAAATTTGAATTGTACATGGTTATGGTGATAGGCAGGTATTCTGATGTTTCTAAAACCAAAATCTCCAAAGTTGGACTTGCCCATATCAAGGGGTTGCTTCATATAACCAGCAGCTTCAGCTACCAATCCAAAAACTTCCAAATTTCCTTTGTCTTAGACGCGATTTTTTGTTTTTGGAGTTTGAACTATCAAACATGTTAAATACGGATTTGTCGAGGACTCTCATATCAACTAACTAGTGAAATTGAAACACCCCACTTGCATGCATGCTCTCCAATTCTTTGCAATGATGGCTTTGAGCCTCCTTCATCCACTTTAACCCTTAAGCGTCCCATTGACAGTATACTGTCGATGGGGAGTGGGAAAAGAGTTCACTTTAAGTGCATGTGTACTCATGCCAAGGACTAGGGTGTACCCGAGCTTTTGGAAGTGGGGTTGTAATGGAGTTGAGAGGGATTACAAATACCGTGGATGTACTTTCTAGATAAACACGTGGAGTTAGATTGAAAAGACCTAGTTGGTCTCCTCAAAAGCACGGAAAAATTCTGGGCGCTTAGGGGATAACTATACACATCATCAACGATCCCAAATGATTGTCTTTCAAAATTAGCTCAAGTGGCTTAAAAACACACTGCTAAGTCTAAGAGCAAACTTCCATTTTGGACCTATAATTGGAAAATCCAAAAACAACAAAGAACTTTATAGTACAAGCTTGTTTGTTGTTTCAAAATATTATAATTATGGTGAAGCATAAAATTTTTCTCTTAAATGTGCTAGAATTTCAAATAATATAGTGAGATCTCAAGTGAGATATTCATATTTTTGTAGCATTAAGAGAAAGGGAAAATTTCATGGATACCCTTGAAGTTTGCAATATTTTCATAGATACCCTTGTTTTTTTAGAAATACCACAAATACCCTTGAACCAAAGGTTTAAGGCGTTTGTGTTGTTATGTATGTCACTTCCTTCTCCCTTATGGGCACACTACTTCTTTCTAATTATGCATGAGCATAAAAAAGAAGGGAAGTGGCATGCATAACACAACAAACGCCTATACTTTTTGATACAAAGATATTTGTGATACTTTTGAGAAAGCAAGGGTATCCATGAAAACATTGCAAACTTCAAGGGTATCCATGGAATTTTCCCTAAAACAAATTAAGAAATAGACAAAAGTTTTGCTAAATGATTCTATTTTACTCTATTTGAAGTACTTGAATAATGACTATTGAATTCATTTACATATTTTATTAGTACAATGCCTTTTATATTGTTTTAGATTGTGTATGTGACTAAAGTCCTTCATACAAGATAGCAATGAATACGAGTCGTTTGTACTCAAGCTAGCATGCCTAGCCCCCACAAAATAGCTTGCTTTTGTCAAAATATTGGAGGCTCTTTGAGAGCTCAAAATTTTCCTAATGCTTGCACTATATAGTAAGGTAGGAGCACACATAAGCATGAAACTAAGGATTTTGGGGTAGGAAAATTAACTAATGAACTTTGAAAAAAATAGTGTTAAGTTAGGGAGAGGAAATCAAAAATATTGGTATCAATTTGAAAGTTTCAATTGCAAGCATTTGTTCACAAAGATTTTTCAAAGTCCTAAATCACTGAAAATGTATAGTTGTGTGTAGGAGATGTGTTTAGTGTGCTCATATGCTCATAATACTAACTTGAGGAGTTCTTAAATAGTGAGATAAGTCACTCAAAACTGTCATGCCAGTCACCCAAAACCATCACTTTGTCACCCATAACCATCACTTTGCTACCCATAACCAATTATTTTTTTAATTGTCAAGCAATGACATCACTGACACAAGTAGGTATTGGGGATGGAAACACTAAATAACATCATTGACACAAGTAAGTATTGGAAATGGGGACACTAAATGACATCATTGACATAGGTAGGTAGCAAGGATGGAGACACTAACGGTGAAGGGTGCTCCTACCTTGCACCAAAATTGGAGGGGGTTGAGGGGAGGAGGAGAGTGTACTGACCGGGCAACAGCAGCGGTGATGGGCAGCATCATGTGAGTCTCGCGCATGCCCACGAGACAGACGCGACCGGCGGAGCGGGTGGCGTCCAAGCACTGCGACAGGCTCTTGGCGGTGCCGACGCAGTCGCAGGCCACGTCGATGGGGGCGCCCATCTTGAGCTGCATGTCGAGGATCTCCCGCTCCGAGGCGGCGGGGTCGCGGGAGATGAGCACGGTGTCGTCGGCTCCCAGGTCGTGAGCGCACTGCAGCCGCTCGCTGTGCGTGTCCGCCACGATGATCCTCGGGCTTCCGAACGCCCGTGCCACCAGCAGCGTCACCAGCCCGATGGCCCCGCCGCCCACCACCAACACCGTCGTCTCCGGCCCGACCTTCGGTAAGTTACCGGAAAACATCCATTTCATGTCCACTTACTTGTTCAGTAAAAATGGCAAAAAAAAAAAAAAAAAAAAAAAAACCTCTGCAGGTGTAAAGTACTTGAATCTTGTCCTACGTTAGAGCATCTGCACCTTTGCACGCAACCTCAAGCAAGCATGTGTCTAAGGTGCATCCATGATCATGGGCTTGTTCAAGGGTGCATTCATGATCATGGGCTCGCTCAAGGGTGCATCCACTATCATGGGCTCGCTCAAGGGTGCATTCACGATCATGGGCTCGCTCAAGGGTGCATTCACGATCATGGGCTCACTCAAGGGTGCATCCACGATCATGGGCTCACTCAAGGGTGCATCCACAATCATGGGCTCACTCAAGGGTGCATCCATGATCATGGGCTTGCTCAAATCTCCAATGTCTCACCTTTGCCCTCAAGTAGATATAAGCAAGCAATGCATGTGTATCATAGAGGATAGGTGTTGAGCTTCAATTGTGGGCTTGTGTTAATCAATCAACAAGTTTTCATTGTCCTATTTTTGGGCGCACTAACAATTTATCAAACCCTAAACATTTGAATGTTTGAGCTACAATTGAGCAAGCCCTGACTAGCATACAGCAATTGTGCGTCTGCTGTGAGGAGCATCATGCCAAGTGCTATTGAGGGCTTGATTAGAGTACAAGGGTGCAGATGCTCTTCTATTTTAACACAATCTAGAACCAGCCAACAAATCAACTACTGCCGACTTGTCCGGGGTTTTACAGGTATAAGTATAACCACTTGTGCATCACATGTTTGGGGCATTGAAATTTGCCATGATTGTGTTACCTGAGCACGGCGGCACGTGTGCACCCCGACGCTTAACGGCTCGCACATTGCACCCTCTTCTAATGAGACGTTTTCCGGAAGCTTGAAGCAGAGTTCTGCTGGATGCACCACCTGCAGAAGCACAACGAGGTCGGCGGGTAAGATCGACACCACGCTGCGGTGATCTAGATTGAGCACGCATTATGTGCAATAAAGATTTCTGAAGGTGGAGACCTGATCTGCGAGAGAGCCATGCACGGGAGGAGTGGCGAAGAACGCCATGTCTGGACACAAATTGTACAGGCCCTGCTTGCAGTACGAGCATGTCCAACAGGGCACTCCGGGCTCCAATGCCACGCGGTCGCCTACTGCCAAGCGACGCACTTCGGCCCCCACTTCCTCGATCACTCCGGCGCTTTCATGGCCGATCACCATGGGCTCCTTCACCTCGTACGCGCCCATCTTCATATGCTGGTTTCATACACATATAGAAAACACATAGAATTAGTATCCCCATAAACTGAGAGGAAAGCAAGTTCAATGTACTCCCTCTGTTCCTCTAAAACCGTCTAAAAAGCTTCCTCTGAAAACGTCGCAAATAGTTCCTTGTGAAGGATTAACTATGGTGTTTTTAGTCTTTGTGCTAGTGACACATGTGTTCTAGAATCAATATATCATCTACCAAATGTATGTAAAATCTCTAGTTTTGATGTTGTTATTTGGGCACCCAAATTTCATGCAAAAAAAGTACCATATTTGTGCATGTTGCTAGCTCCTTATTATTAATGATTCAAAGACTAATAGCAACAATGATACCTTAGAAGAGCAAAACCAAACTTGCTAAGAGAGGAATGCTCTCTAATTGCTTAAATTGTTCCCATGAGATCACATGGCAAACGCTTTCTTAGCGCTTGAAATCAGCTAAAGGGATCTTTTTAGTGGTACAAGAAATGTGTCTGATTTGGAGCCTTTAAGATTTGGAGCCGTTTAGAGGGACAGACGGAGTCTGTACTTCGTAAAAGTGCAGGGTTCCGCATTGTTAAACCCATTCTTATTTGCGGCTTTTGTAAAACTCCTATTCCCTATGACAAGGTCATAACCGAATTCGGAACAACATCAAGTGACAATAACGGGAGATAATTGCAGTTTTACATGTGTACCTCCTCCATATGCACTTTGCATAGGTTCTACTAAGTAAGATTGTAAACTTATCCCTAATTTGTGGTTATAATAGCTTTTCTATTCATAATGCCATAGCTATTGACAATAGGATGGAAGGGAGTACACACTCGCAGAGAAAAGCACTTGAGAATGCAGATACCTTGACATAATGAACGTCGCTACCACAGATGCCGACCGCTTTGATGCGCACCCTCACTTGCGCAGGCCCTGTGCAAGTTCAGCAGCTTGATCACAACTAGAAACTAAGCCCTCTTGTACAGATTGAGAAAAATGCTTGAAGTGGCACAGATTAACAGTGTCTACTCTCTAGCTCTCTCAACAAATTAAGCAAGTAGGGTAGAAACAACTCACCCAAACAGTCAGGCAGCTTGTATGTTCCCAGCTGCAAGTCGTCAATTCCACAGACGAAAGCAGCTCGATTCTCCTGCTGTGCTGGCGCCATGGCTGTTACAATTTCCACTCTGCAGTCAAGCCAACACAAAAAAACAAGGTTTACAACTTTGGACTTATGTTGAAGGTGCACACACAAAGGCTCGCCATCAACTATTTGAAAGAGAAATCAGGCGACATACTGACAGTTCTAAAAGCAATACTTCCTCTGTCCCTCTAAAAAGCTCCAAATCAGACACATTTCTTGTACCACTACAAAGCTCCCTTTTGCTGATTTCAAATGCTGAGAAAGCATTTGCCATGTTCAATGATCTCATGGGGGCAAGTTAAGCAATTAGGAGAGATTCCTCTCCTAGCAAGCTTGGCCTTGCCCATATGAGGTATCATTGTTTTTACTAATCTTTAAATCATCAATAATGAGAAGCTAGTAGCATGCACAAATATGGTATTTTTTGCATGAAATTTGGGTGCCCAATCAACATCAAAACTAAAGATTTTACATACATTTGATAGATGGTAAATTGATTCTAGAATGCATGTATCACTAGCAGAAAGACTAAAAACGTTAATCCTTTGTAAGGAAGCTTTTTGGACGTTTTTAGAGGGACAGAGGCAGTATATAACAGTCAGAGGTGGAGTAACGAACGGTGCACCAATTAAAATGGCTGTGAAAAGACCGGCCTAGCTCTTGGGACTCAGCAAAAGTAAGAGGAATATGTAGCACTGATCTCCACGGGTGGGCCGTCGGAGTAGGTGAATCCTCGTGACGAATTGAGGTCACATGCACACTGTCCACTTCGACAAACAGAAACAGGGTAGTTGAGATACAGTACCGCGCAATCTAGACAAATCCCTGAGCAGCCACTTGGCGAAGTTAGGCCACTGGGCAAGTTAATTGTACTGGCAGTATAAGAGCACTATCTCTCGCTCCCCGCTTGCTGTGCATCCCCTCTCGCTGTGCATCCCCTCTCGTCCTCACTCTCCGTGAAAAAATTCTGGGAACACCATATTAGGTAAGTTGGGAAAAACGGTACATTTTGGGACTTTTCACAATTTCCGCCATTTTGTACATTTTAGCATATTACAAAAAAATAAGCATGCATTTTCTTGTACAATAGTGAAGTCTCAATGATTACCTCCAAGAACTTTGATAATTATAATTTTGAGCAATAGCTATGCTGGGATTAAAGTGGAGTACAAAATGGTCCCTTTGTTTTTCCCAATTTACCTACTATGGTGCTCGGGGTTCCGGACTTGGCTTGTGCTTCTAGAATGGAGGTGAATTTTGCAGTTTCTACTCTGAGAAGACATTTTGGGGGTAAGAGTTGTGCGACACTAGATTTGGAGACTTGCTTGTGACATGGTTCAGGAAGTGTGACGTCGCCTGTTGAGTTTCGTTACTTTCATGCCAGCGTGACCAGCGTAATATTTTTGTATTAATTCATTCTTAGGGCCTGTTTGCATGCGGGTGGCGTTCCTGGCTTCTGGCTCCAACTGCATGGGCTGCATGGGCTGCACGGGCTGCACGGGCTGCACGGGCTGCATGATCCCTAAAGATCGAAGCCCAAGTTCTCGAGATGTTGTTTGGTCTTCTACCTTCAGCCAGCTTTCTGTTCTACCGTCATCTCTGCCTCGTTTCTACAAAACCGAATTGGCTTCGTGAGAAGCAAATGCAGAAGCATATTCTGTACAAGTTATTATTTTGTAAAACACTTCTTTTCTTACGGTAGATTTTTTATTGCTTTCATGTGTAGAGTGTTTGTTTTTATGAAAGGGCTTGGGTGTGCCTCGAGAGCCCGGTTTTTGTTTTCGAGTGGATGTTTGATTTCCAGGCACATGGACTCTAGGCTGAGACAGCTATTGGCTAGGGAATTGGGTTGGGAAGTGACCGATTCTCACCTTTTACTTCCACAGCCTCAAGACAACCCAGTATTTGTGTGAATATTTGTGTGAATGGCAGACACTCCTTGGATGAGGGAAGGCATTTTATGCTCCATTGCATAAGTCATATTTTACATTTCTAATGTTTTTTGTTTGTAGGTGATTGACCATGATTGAACAAAATTCAATTAGGAGGTCAGTCAAATTGTGGAAATAACATTGGTAGCAATTCTGTGATCCGTTGGGTTATTTCTCCATAACAAGGCTTTATCTTCAAGATGCCTAATCCATAATGTACAGTCGGGTACCGGGTGGTTACGAATGACTAATTTGAGCCAGTCACCCTTTTTTGTCAAAACATGGAGTATAATTGGTCCATCTTGGTAGGAAAATTTATCCTCGCATTCCTATGCAATACAAAGCAAGTATACCAAATTTCAGTTCCTAAAAATCAAAATTCCATTTTTGGTGTATTGTTTTGTAAGAAATTCATGGTTTTACATGATAATTTATTGAAAAGTAATGGTGATGAATTTTTGAGATTTGATTCTGTGGACATGTAGGAAACATCCATATGCACATCTTCCATGCTTAAAAATACTCCCCTAAGTAACAATTTTTTTACCAACAATAGATTCAATGAAACTTGTGATAGGCCCAAATTTTGTAAAATACATATTTTTGTTTTTCAACTAGTTTTCATCAAGTAAACAAAATATGATGTTTAGAGATACAAACTTAGTTACAATATTTGAATCAAACAACAAAACTTAATTTTCATAGAAAAATATGTATTTTACAAAATTTGGGCCTATCACAAGTTTCATTGAATCTATTGTTGGTAAAAAATTTGTTACTTAGGGGAGTATATTTAAGCATGGAAGATGTGCATATGGATGTTTCCTACATGTCCACGGAATCAAATCTCAAAAATTCATCACCATTACTTTTCAATAAATTATCATGTAAAACCATGAATTTCTTACAAAACAATGCACCAAAAATGGAGTTTCGATTTTTAGGAACTGAAATTTGGTATACTTGCTATGTATTGCATAAGGATGCGAGGATAAATTTTCCTACCAAGATGGACCAATTATACTCCATGTTTTGACAAGAAAAGGTGAGTGGCTCAAACTGGCCATTTCTAACCACCCGGTACCTGACTGTACACTGCCCTTCAACACGTTCTTGAGTTCTTTGAGATTTAGCTAGACAACAATTAATGGTGAAGAACAATAATTGAACGTCTCAAAAATTAAGGAAATTCCACAAGGCTATATGCTAGAAATCTCAAGCCACATACCTACAAATCATATTAATGGAAAAAATACTAGCAAGATTATGGGACTTGTTATTGTTTGATAAAGTTGAAATAATGACTAGTTGATTTTTAAGAAGTAAAGAATTTGTTGGATGGCATTGTAAGCTAAAGCATAAATGTAACTAATCATCCCTAAAAGTAAGATCAAGATTTGACATGGTGTGATCCAAGTTCTATGCTTCAAATAAAACCTTGTGTACCACTTTTTTGTGAAAGGTTCTCCTCATGGTTGGAAATAACTCTTACTCATGTCTTTTTTGAATGATGGGTATTAAAATTTACTTGAATAAATCCAATACATGTGGAACTAAACCAAATAAAGTGCTAGATATGGTCACATTTTTCTATCAAAAATTAAAATCACCTTTTTCACTAGAGAATGAAACAATAACCTATAACTAATCTATTGTTGCATTAAAATCTCATAAATCATTCATCAACTTTGATACCACTAAACAATAAGGAGATTAAATATAGGCATCCAATTTACATGAATAACCTTTGCCATGGAAAAGTGTGCATCTTCTCTAATTTTATTCAATATAAAGAATTGTTACAAAAAGAAATTGGATTAGATTAAGTGTCCATATACGACTTGACTTCTATTACGGATGGAGTTGAAGAAGAATAAAATTAACAAAAACCTTGTCATTGTATCATTACCAAATGACCCTTCAACATATGAAAACTTAGGTTTAGTATATGCTCAAATGTCATTAATTGTATTCTCTCTAATTATACACTAGAAAACATCTACATGTTCAATTTTATGTACTTTTAAAAACAATTGATTTGGAGAGGGATTGTGTATAGACATTTATTTCCAAAAGGATCATTGGTAAAAAGGACTTTTTTCATTGCGGCTTTGGTTGCTAAAATGAAGAAAAAACTCTAAACAACTAGAATTGCTCTTCAAAGTAGAAATAGTTGAAAGGAGACAAAATTCAATCCATCATGTTGGATACAAGAATATGTAAAGAGTATGGGTTGAGGTTTTAAAACTAGCTTAATTTTTGAAAAAATCTTTGAAACTAATCTAACAGATTCTAAGATTTTAGATTAATTTGTTTAATCATCTTTAATGGCACAAATTGCAATTGTATACTTTCTAAACATCCACATAGTGTCATGTTTAACTATACATTCAATCATGCATGTTAAGTTACTATATGAGCATGAAAAGATGCTTCAAGAAGCACATCTATTCTTAGAAATAATCATCCATTATAGGATGGGCACACTTTTCCCCTAAACATCTTGATTTTTTTTTATGATTTAGTGTATTGTAAAGATGCATTATAAACAAGTTTGTTAATTATAACTAATTATGAACTACCCAATTAAAAAGGGATTGATATACACACATAGGGGATAACTATACCGACACCGGGAGGGGGATATATTTTAGATATTTACCATCAACAAGTTACATATGAAAAATTTGGATTTAGAGACCTTGATTTAGTTTAGAACCTCAAAGGTAATTACAATGGAACAACACCTAATAGAAAATCTTAGTTTTTTTTACAAACAAGGTTATAAGTAATAATTTGCCCCTAGCTAAGCTATTCCACTTAGAGATAATTTGCCCCTAGCTAAGCTATTCCACTTAGAGCTGTTCAATAGATACCTCCTTTTGGGTTCAAGTATTGAGGTTTCTAAATCTAATCTGAATTCAAGTTTTCCAAATAATCGAATCTGAATTCAAGTTTTCCAAATAATCGAATCTGAATTCAATATCTAAAATTTACACCCCGATGTCCATAGAACAATCCCCGGGTGTGGCTATATCAATCCCCTAAAACAATTCTATTCTTTATTTACAAAAAGGTTGAAGAGACAACATAAAAAAATTGAAAAGAGATTTCTTTTCTGAGGCACATTTTGGCCTATGAAAGAGTTTTACAAACTTTTCACACTGTTTCTCGTCCCATTTGTTGGAAAGAAAGTGGAAAGAAGTTGGTGGAACTGAGGCTCGAAGTTAGGTCAAATAAAATGCTCAACCGAGGTGTTGAATAAAGTCCTTCGTTTTTGGCTCTACAACTTCAAATATGTGCTTTTGTGTAGGCATACTCATTGAACCTGAGCTAGGAACATAACATGAATTGCGAAGTCCCAACTTTCAACTCTTTCATACAAAGTTGAACATAATATGAACAACCCGTTACTCAATTGGCAGAAGGACCAAAACGAAAACTAGATACTAGAATGATGCATCACTTATTGCTTAAGTGTTGAACATCGGAATGATCTGATGCATAGTTTCTACAGAGCAAGGTATAATGTGCAATACGTTCCATTGTCTAGAAAATGAACTATATGGTAAATTCGGTTTAGAAGCGTCTCATGTAATTTCTTCAACTCTTTACTTGAACGAGGACCTGTTGTAATAGGCATCAAAACTTGTGGGACAATATCATTCAAAACATTGGACCAAAACATTGACAAACAGTTCCAATTTCGAGCACCATACCATCTTCCCAGCACTGAAAACTGACTCCAAGAGAGAGATAGTGCAGGTGCAAAGCAAAAGCAGGTACAACATCAACCGAGACGGAATGCCAAGTGTACGAATGGGCTATGTACAACTGTATTAAAAGCAATTGTAAATTACAACAACAAAAAATCCGCAGCATAACACTCACTGTCTACTGACGGCAGGCAATCCACTACTAGAATCCACAGTCTCTGCAATTTGAAACCTCAAATCATTTCAAACACAAAAACCTCCTTGGTAGTAGTAGCTCATGTACTACTCACATGATGCAGCTTCTCCTTGGTCTCTCCGTCCGGTAAGTCTTGATCCGGCAACGCAACCATAAACGTAGGCACTCCTTCATGATGCTCGCCTTGTTGCGCCTTGCTGAACACCTCTTCAGAATCAAACTGTTGCGTCTCACCAGACTCATCAGTACCCTTTCCAGCAACATCAGAGACAACCACCTTGTTGACTTCCTCGGGGATCTCCTGGTCTGGCAAGGCGACCAAGAAGGTCGGCACACCGCCATGGTGTTCCCCTTGTTGCGCATTACTAAAGACCTCCTCAGAATCCAGACCTTTTTCAGAAGCCTTAGTAGTAGTCTCTTCTGCAGTCACATGATGCAGATTTTCTTTGGTCCCCTCGTCAGGTAAGTCTTGGTCCGGCAATGCAACTAGAAATGTGGGCACGCCCTCATGATGTGCTCCTTGCTGTGCATTGCTGAACACCTCTTCGGAATCAAAAAACTCTCCACCAGGAGTATCCGACGTGGCTGTTCCTTTTGTCACTACTGCAGGAATGTCTTCGTCTGGCAATGCAGCTAGAAATGTGGGCACTCCACCATGGTGCTCTTCTTCATGCCCTGCCAGACTGCTCAAGTCGGTCGGCTGTTGCCCAACCGGTGAGGAAGGCTTGGTGACGACCGGCTCTTCCTGTGAAGCCGGTGCAGCTGCAGGCGCATCAGCAACAGTCTTGCTTGAAACTGCAGTGTCTGGAGTGGTGGCGGTGGTGGGTGCGGCTTCTTTCACTGTGTTGTAGCCCATGTGAAGCGTCTCTTTGATTTTCTGCAGAAATCCAGGGTGCTCTGCCCCGGGAGTGTCCTCATGAACGTTTGCCATATTTTCTCAAAACCTGTACAAGCAATTATTAGGCTGTTAGATCAACAAGCACCCTAAAAAGCATGTTTTTTGAGCCACAACATACCAACCATAAAATTAGGTCACGTGCAATACACGGGTTCAGATCGAAATGCAGATCTCTAAAACCAGAGTAGAAAATCTCCTAAAACACCAGAACTCCGCCTCCCAATGACACCAACAGTAACCTATCTGTTCAATAGGCTTGACTTGGATCTACTAGTAAGCGGTGTAAGCATGACTAGACTAATTAGTTATGTCCGATCCTCTTCAAATGGGGTTGTCTACGATTCCTCCCCCCCCCCCCCGCATAAGAAATTCAAACAAAGTGATCATAGACATAATCTCAAAAGGTTCGGCTTTTGCAGCCACAAGTGAGCTTTTATAGTGCAAATGCATTCTTAGCAACCTCCCAAATGAAAGCGTACTACTATCTAGTGAGTTGAGTGTTTCAAATGATGCAAAAACTATCCTCCAGCACCGTAAAACCCTCTTTAAGTGCCAAACCGAGCTGCTTGTCTGCACGATTACATCAACGACAAGTGCAAAACGGGATGCGAAAGAAAAAGGGATTCAAATAAAGTAGTACCCAATTACCCACCTGAAGGAGAGCAGGGGGATAGCGATGCTGTTGCTGCAGCTAAGAAGTGAAACGCAAAAGACTGTGCCAGAAAAACAGAGCGATGGAGGGTCGAGGCGGATCAGATGGGAATGGGACGTAGCTGGAGGGGAACCTACTTGAAGATGGTGAAGTGCGGGGACGGAAGGCCTTGACAGGGCCGGCACTGGGCTTTCTCTTGGAGCTCGCCACGTATTGGCGACGTGTCGCACTGTCAGGGGAAACCCAATCATACGGCTACCGGCCCAGTCACGGATGAGCTTGGTTTCCAAGTTCTCATTGTAACCTTGCTGACGGTATCAGTCACAGTACGTCACCACTTTTTTCATTCAGTATTCCCAAGTGTAACTAACTTAATTGTAGCAACCCTTCCACCAAAAAAACCTTTTCTTATAAGGTAGAGTGCTCTAATTCGATGTGGTGTCCTAAAATGGTGTACTTCAATTGACATTGTTCCTTTAAATATCTATTATTGTCATTCATGGGTTAGGTGTGCTTAGCAAATTAAGTTAACTTGCTAAGCCCACCTAACCCATGAATGACAATAATATATATTTGAAGGAACCATGTTAGCCATTCCTAGAAGTGCACCATTTTAGGGCACCACATCAAATTAGAGCACACTACTTTAGTTACAAAGAGTTGGAATACCCATGAACGCAAACTTGAAGTTTCTCCATACTATACTCATAGGATAGAAATATTCTACCTTTGCTAGAAGTTCAAAATTCAACAAATAACTTTGTAATGAAGAAATCAACATTTACAAGTGAATACAACTATAAACAATTACAAATAAACTGGTTGGAGAAAGAGAAAGTCTTGTAAGCCAAGCAATCACTTTGAATAAGGGGAAGGTCTTTACTAATGCTTAAATTAGCTTTTCTTTGAATGCAACTCTAAGTCTTTAGATATACTTGTCACTATTGTATTCACCTGAACGCTTTTTAAACCTTATTGGCAATTTGGAAAAGACTCCAAATCACCTCATTTTGAATATCTTATAGATCAATTATAAATCTTCCAAAATCCAACCTTGTAGACTGCTTGGACATCAGAGGAACAAATAATGAATTGTTTGGTGTTGAGAGCACAATACGGGTGCAAGAATTATAACGCCGAATGTGCAATACACTTTGGGTAGAAGGCCCAAAGGGGCTAATTTGGGGAAACCCCGGACCCGCATGTACTACACTTTGAACCAACCTCAAAACTACTTATATATTTCTACTATAATACTTATATATTTCTACTGTAATATACAGGGTCCAACTAAGAGCATCTACGCCAGTCTGGGAGCTTTCAAAGCCCCTTGGTCTCCACCCATGCTCTTCAAAAAGGTGGCCTTGCACTCCAACACACCTCATAAATAATCAATTAACTACTTATCAAAGAAAGTAGAGGATAAAGGCTCACTAAACTTAGGATGTGTAATGATGAATAGTGTCTTGAAGGGCCCTTGCTAGACACAAAGAGAGGGTTTTGAGAGGGGCCACAACACTTTTCATCCACTTTGAGCGTGTTTGAGCCACCGGTGGAGATGCCCTAACAACTGGACTGGGTGCCGCACTCCATCCCTTCTACATCACTGTAACATGTGGGAACGCTACTGGGAAGCCGCCCTTCAGAATCTATGCATATGTAAACCTGGGGTACATCTGCCACTTTCATATATCTACCCTCCCCTTACAAGGTCCCGTCCATCCTGTCGCTAGTATCATACATTGCCTGATGAACTGCACAAAACTGAAACCCAGGTTGCGTCAATAGAAGAACAACGACGACGAATCCGTGCCGTTGTGAGCGTCACGTGACAGCATGGAGCGCGCCTCCGCCACCGAGCGAGGCGGCTCCAGGTCTTTCTCTTGCAGCGCTCGGCCTTGCAACCGTTGCATTTGAGTCGCGAACACATCATCTAGAATCTGTCAATTATTGTACAAGTCATCGTCAGTCAGTCAGTCACATACTCACTTGCGTTTCAGCAACAAAACGGTACTCGTCATAGCTTGTAAAATTCAAGTGTCAGATGAACCACCTTCTGACAGACTTTCTGGTACTGCAACTATTGAGAACTGCAACTTTCGAGTACTGCAACTTTCTAGTAGGTAGGAGGTTCATGAATGGATCATCTAAGGGCTGAAACTGATTTTTGGGGAGGTGAAACTTCTTGAAATATTTTTCGGTAAATTTTCCTGAAGAGGAATTGCCATCTAATCCAAGTTGTTTCATATCTTTTGAAGATTTGCAGAATTAGTTATGAAATGTTGAAGTTGAATGGCATAAGGCTCTAAAATGGTCCACCTCCTCAAATGTATATTGTCTGTATACATTGTTGAAGCCTATGAAAAAAAACATGTACAAACATAGTACATTTGAGGAGG
This sequence comes from Ulota crispa, assembly GCA_963920765.1. Lineage (NCBI taxonomy): Eukaryota > Viridiplantae > Streptophyta > Bryopsida > Orthotrichales > Orthotrichaceae > Ulota > Ulota crispa. Next base: position 36,911,205 of record OY987242.1, read on the forward strand.
TGGACCATTTTAGAGCCTGGACGCTTTGAGAACCTCCCACCTTACTGCAACTTTCTAGTACTGCAATTTTCGAGTACTGCATTTGGTTGTAACTGCTGCTGGAAATGGCTTTCTATGTTTGCAGGAAAAGGAGTTCCAGAACTTACTCCGAGGGCGAACGAAGAGCCTTTGTACCACGACCGGTTCCCTTTTCTGTTCTCCAGGAAGTGAAGCACATCCTGCACAACATATCCCCAGAAGTCACAAAATCAGCACAGCTTTGGGGGATACATGGTGCTGAACTTGGCCAGGGAGGGAAGAGAGAGATGGAGAGAAGTGCCATACCCGAGCCATCCGGTCCCAAAAGCCACGACACACGGCCACGAAGACGCGCGTGGTGAAGACGTCGTGAAGATGAGAAATGGTGTCCACAAGTTGCGTGTTGAGCGGTTGCATTCGTTCCCGGATCTCCGATTCACCGCCCGCCTCTCTCGTGTCCTGAAGTATTTTCTTCAGTTTCGTAGTGCTTTGCAACCTCGCCTGTGTTCAGTTCAGTTCAGTTCAGTTCACCACAAACAGGAAGACGTTCAGCTAAGAATCCTGCCAAGAGCCATAAACCCTAAACCATAAACCCTAAACATGCTGAAAATGTGCAAAATGCTTACATTGTCGGCAAGTTTCTCCACGATAGATTGTAAGTAGCTTTTGTATTTGGCTCGCAGTTCTATGGTGACCTCGTTCAGACGCTCCCCGTACACAACACGGTCAGGTCCACCGCCCTCCTCGGGCAGACAGGCCACCCACGTCTTCATCTGCGACTCTACCCTAGGTCGTAATGTGTCCAACAACCGCTTCAAGCTATTCAGCATCACGCCAAGCTGCATCAGACACAAATATAATCTGTGAGTGGGGTGTTCAATATGCGTCAAAAATCTAAGATCTATACTTCATACTCCCTCTGTCCCTCTAAAAAGCTCCAAATCAGACACATTTCTTGTACCACTAAAAAGCTCCCTTTTGTTGATTCAAACGCTGAGAAAGCGTTTGCCATGTTCAATGATCTCATGGGGGCAAGTTAAGCAATTAGAGAGCAATCCTCTCCTAGCAAGCTTGGCCTTGCCCATATGAGGTACCATCGTTGCTACTAATCTTTAAATCATCAATAATGAGGAGCTGGCAACATGCACAAATATGGTACTTTTTGCATGGAAGTTGGGTGCCCAAACGGCGACATCAAAGCTGGAGATTTTGCATACATTTGGTAGATGGTATATTGATTCTAGGATGCATGTGTCACTAGCACAAAGACTGAAAACACAAATAATCCTTCAGAAGGAAGCTTTTTAGACGTGTTTAGAGGAGAACAAGACAATGCAAGAGCTAATGTTTGCCTGAAGTTTTTGAAATAAAATGCAAGTCTATAACCGATCAGTGCTATTTCTAATTTCCCATCCTGGGTCAGTAAGTTTATTACCTGGCTGGGCACACTATAGATTGTAGGTTTCTGTCGACGAGTGAGCTTTTGCATGTACTGCAGACTGAACTTCTTTGAGATCATCACGTCCTTGAGAGGGAGCAACACTTCTGAGTACTGCTTCTCTAACGCTATTATCACTGCCCTTTCCACGTCTGCCACAGCCTGTCAATGGAGCACCAATGTTTTAGAATCCATTGTTTGTTAGGTTTGTTGAAATCTGCCAAAACCAGGTTTCCAGTGAAATTGATATGCTTCGAGATCTTCTAGAACAGTTAAAACCATGTTCTAATTGAGGCCATTGAGCTGTCCAACATTTTACATCTAAAACTGTTTGTGCAAGAACAAGCACCAATAACTAAAAGCAGGAAAGAAAATTTCTGTAAAAAGGAAGTGATTGAATCATGGACTGGGGTCAAAGTAAGCGTACGCTTTCGAGGGCAACTGTATACTCAGGCCAACGACTGATGATCACTTCATACTCATTCAGGGTCTCCTTGATTCGGTCATACACTTCTTCCACAGAAGGAGAAGTAGTGTGTTGCGTAGTCACCCATGTGCACCGCTCCTACATAAGATCAATATTAAGAAACAGTATATCAATGCAAGTTAATGTCAATTTAAAAATTGACATGTGTTGTCTCAAATTAATGCCAGTAACTTGACGTCACATAACAACATAGAGCAAGGTTCGGAAATAATTACTTTATCAAACTTGCAAAGATCGAGAAGATGCAGACGCTTGTCCTGAATCCAGAGAACAATGTACAAATGGAATAATTCCTTGGCATTCACTCCTCCTGCTTGTGTTCTGCAACCAACGCCAGCAACCCAACGGATGAACTCTACTGGAAGGAAGTCGAGAGATTCCATGGCGTTAAAATAATAAAAACTGCGGGATTGAACAATGCACGATACCGGTATACAGGTTGTACAGACAGATGTAAAGTTTACATCACCAGAAACAATAAAGAAGAACGCATGTGCTGGTAAAAAAACCAGCAAAATCAAATAAAAGGAAGTTCTTATATAAGCCACTCCAAAGTGCTAAAAAAACACGAGAATATTACAACAAAGTAAATAATTACCTGCTTCGCCAAGAGACCAAGTCCTGCTGGAAATCAGCAGTAGAGAGCATAAGTTCAGCAACAGGTGGTGATGGAGCAGTTGGAGGACAGGCCACCAGAAAAGATCGCAGGCGATTTGCTAGCTCCACGTCATAAATGCTGGCTGCTATGTTGGGCAAGTCAATGGAGCTGCAGCATTCCCCGTCACCAAATACATCAGTATGCATTAAATAATGCGTCCCAACGCAGAGAAGATTTCTACCAAGTCTGCATCAGACCCTGCTACAACATATACATCACTGTTTTAAAATGACCATGCAAGTGTTGAGAAAAAAGGAAAAATTGAGCAACAGATAGTTTACTCAAAAATGCTAGAAAGAAGAGGAGACTCAGGTTAAGCTCCCTGGTTCTCCAGGGGTTAAGTTTCAAGCAATAGGAATTTGTCTGACCTGGGCAGCACATGTTTGTTGTGTATTTCAATATCAGCACGCACTTCGCTGCGAATATTCCGGCACAAACTTCTCATCTTCTGATAAGCACTGGACATGGTCAGAGGATCCATTAGAAATCCTTCGCTGCTGCTCGACACAAACTCGTCGGTTTCCATCATGAGCCGCTTGCATCTTTTCATGGCGGCGGTCTGTCAAATTCCACAAACAACGAGCACAGAATTAACAACAAAAAAATTAAATAGAATGACTCAAAACACGGCTACAAAACCCTAAACCCCACCCCACTCACCAGAATTCAGAAAAAGAAGGAGCAAAGGAGCAAGGAAAAACCTTGAAATAGTTTCGGAGAGTGTTCTGTGATTCCAAGGAGAGTATGTCGTGGAGCAGAGTGTAAATCTGCACTGCTGGGATTAAAGCAGGAGCTACACACCCACGCACTGGTGCAGACGTGTCTGCCAGGCCAGACATTGAATCTTCATTGAGCGACTTGTAATTCTCGAAAACAATTGCAAGCAGTTGCTCCACCTGCTCTTGTACTTCCACTAGAAGCCGTTTCTGTAGCAAAGGATTCAATATTATTAGAATTTGCAAGCGAAAGCTCAAGCAATACTGCTATAAAGTATAAACCGAAGTTGTTCAAAGTGCGCAAAAAATTCATGTGCAAAAGCCACTTGGTTAAAACTTATACTTAGCGCATTCTATTGAAAGTCACGTGCACTTGGAGTACCATGCGGAATTTATCAAAAAAATCAAACAAAAAATAAGAAGAAAGTTGATCCTCTGTTACCTCCTGTCGGTTCAAGGAGTTTTCATCACGAGCTTTGATTATTGGGCGCAGGAGGTCATGGATGAGAACCAGGCAGTCCGCGGTGGGAGTAGCCACCTCCATAATGCAAACAAGGTACCTGGAAAAGCCGCACCAACAGACTCAGAGTGTATGTAAAACTAAAAAATTATGTATAGTTTTAAAGGTGGAGTAATGACTTTGACAAAGTTGAAATATAGAAGAACCACTGGGGGTTAAGTACCTCAGCTTTGTATATGAGATTGACACTCCATAGTAGGAAGCAAACTCAGAAAGCAGCCACAGCCAGGTGCCTTCCAATCGCAATTTGCGACGCTGGAACTGAAGAACTCTCATCGCCACTTCCAAGACAATGTCGTAAGCTCTGGTCTCTCCCACAGGACCCCACTGCATCAAGACCCACGTCACAAGGGTGAACGTAAGTACAAAGAAACGTGCAGGTATTAAAATAAAGAGTACAAAAAAACAATAGTACTAAAAATCTGAGCACAAATATAGGTTGTGCAACTTTTGCAGGTTTTGAGTTACGCTGGCAAAGGAGGACTTTAACCTTAGCAGAGTCAACTTCACCAGATGTTAGAGTGTAGCTGAGAAACAGCTGCACTTTGCCCACGCACTCACGCTCTGGTTCACTGTAAATGTTATACCACCGTACTCGATCGCCCTGCACAAACACCGCAATAAGTAATCTTCTCACTGACCACCACGAAACTCGAAAACCATCGTTACTACATTGCAGTAGAACTGCAAAAACTGAATAAAAAAACACGGCGATATGCATCCGTTTTTTCCTGAAAACCGAACTAGAATGATGGTTTTAACACTCAGAACTTACAGGATCATCACCAACTGAAGCAACGTGCACGGTCATTCGACCCTGAAGATTCCCCTTGATGTCGTGTAAATCCAACAAAAGATCGTCATTAGGATTCTCAGGCAGGCTGCACAGCCCACGACGAAGAACGGCCCTTCAGCTGTGCTCTTGAGAAGAGCAAGAGTGTGAAACCAGACTGAAAAAAATCTTGACTATGAGAAATTTTCGGCAATAGAGAGAGGATGTCGATACTTACAGAATAGACGTCTCTCCAGACCCTGGCACCAAGCGCAGAGCATCTTGCTCTGGTGTACTCTTGAGTCTCAACAAACATGTAAAATTTTCTGCAAATTCGAAAAGTAACACATGTCAAGATATCTTACAACTGTCAAATTTAAAAGGTTTGCTCACACTTGGTGTTAAGAGTGGTAGTAGCAAAAACAAATTAGATGCACCTGAACACACTTTTACACTACATTCATATTGCTAAAACCCCTCCTAATACCAAATGTGAACATACCCTAAGTTGCAAATTTAGCAAAGCGTGTGAGTACAATTGCTGCTCCATGATTTCTAAGGAAGAAAAATTCCAAGCGTGGTGTGCAATACCTTGTGGAACTTCAGCCAGTGAATTGTGTCGTAGGCTATTGACTTTACCCTTGAGCATTCCCGACACCTGGCGCACATACTGAGCACCAGCATTGACGTACGCCATACTGCGCTGCGAGGGGTTGTGCTGGGATGCATTCTGGTTCTGAGAGCTTTGCTTTGGAGCTATTCGCATTTTCCTCACAGCAGACCAGCCAGAAGACAGCAAGTTGCGTTTACGAGTGTGCGCACGAGGTTCAAAATCTGGAGCTACTGTGTTGGTATCCAGTGCTGACAAGCTGCTGCTGCGAAATGGTTGTGGCTTGGACATAATCTTCAGTTTGCGCACTGGTTTCAGCAAATAAAAAAGCCTCCTGAATCAGTAGAGTCTCTAAACCACCAACACATGCAAAAGTTTCTCACTGCATCCCCAACTTTCAAATACGATTAAGCAAGTTGTAAAAACTAGAGTTCAGAATCTTATCCTTGTTCTTGTTCAAAACATTGACACACTCACAGGCACAGGAGAGCTATGGCGTAGTGCAAAAGCTTACCTTGAACTTTGACTTTTCCAATGGATCGTTTCTGCATTGGACCAGCACCAGAACCTCCAAGCTCCTCACTCACGCCTTTCCGACTGCCCTCCTCATGTGGTTGCAACAAAAGCTGCTGCAATCTGCACACCATGTCAACACAACTAAGAATACGTTGAAATTTGCGATTCCGAGGGCTTGAAGAAAAGGCCCACAGTAAAGACAGTCAGAATGAAAAGAGTCACAAAAAAATGCACAATTTGAGAGACTAAGGTTGCAGATAAGATTTTGACAACAACTCACCCGAAGCAGTTCCGGAGAAGAGAGCACTCGTCTAAGAGAAACTCCGGAGCCTCTGGACAACCTCGTGCCCATGCCCGCAGGCAAAGGCGGACACATGCGTCATACGCTACCAAGGCCTGCCATGCGGCTTGTCCACTACCCCCCACGAATTGCAACTTATCAGGCATAACGCTCCAAAAAGCCGAAGGAAAAAATATATCTTTTTCTGCTACCTTGCTCAAGTCAACAACAAGACATCACTCAATATCTGAAACTAGGAATTTGCAGAGAATTGCTAAAATGCAGTACCTGTGATAGACCGGAGGAGGAGTAGGAGGAGCTTTTGGGGCAGGTCGAGAAGGCGGAACGGAGGAGCCTCTGTATTGTGATGAAACACCAGGCTCCTCTGCAGTTGATACAGATCTACACACAAATGCAGCATAAGTTTCACCTTTTAGCAAGTTAAGGTAGACGTCGTAGGACTAATTGTTAGGAAGTGGTGCAGCATGACGTGGCTGAATGCCTACAGGCACTGATTGAATATTTAATACAATATTGTCTACCACCATTTAAGAATACTGTAACCACATATTTTGAAAATGCCCGAGAGATTCAGACATAGTGATAAATCTTTCGATCTCTACAGATTTAGCTCTTACATCCAAAGATCGTTCTGAAAGTTTCCAAAATTCACATTCCTGCATATGGTAAAACGCTTGTTGAAGTGACGTAAAGAGTATCATCCTCTAACAGCAAACTTTTCATCACAGGTTGAGCAAAACCTAGCATTTGACGCAATACTAAAAGAATCTGCATATTAAAAGTGCATTGTCTAGTCTTACTGTTTTTGTTATTTTTTCTATTATGCAAAACCTACGCAATTTGTGAACCAGGCAGGAAAGCGGAGGTTTACCGAACACTGCGTTCACAGGGGATAGTGGAGGTGCTGCGTTGCTCGAAACTAGTGACATAACTTCCGCCGATACTAGAACCCCCCGGGACATCAGCAGGAACCACAGGAGCACCCGGTACATCAAAGAAAGGTGGAGCACTTGGAGGACCACCCGTAGCGCCGGTTTGACGGTGTGGCACTACCGGCTCGGTGCCTTGGTTGCGCTGCATTCACAAAGGCCCAGCCACGTCAGAGGCAAATTGGCAAAGACCAGTGACCACAGATACTCAGCCAAGTCATGCATACAGCATTTGCAAATTAATCCAAACAAGCATATGAGCACATGATTTGCAGGGGCCTATAAAGGGGTCCTTCTCAATTGCAGTATCGTCTACCTGAAGTATTGAGATTTGTACCTGGATTGGCGAGGCAGCTGTTGCAGACCACCGCTGGCCGGAGGGTTGTCGTTCAAGCTCTTTCTGAGCAGGACGGTACTCCCTTTTCTACATGCCCCCATCAAACTAGTGTCAACCTTCGAAAAATAACCTTGACTGAGATCAATTCACAGTTGCACTCAAACCTCTTGATTCTGGCTTTTTCTCAAAACAAAATTCCTGCACAATTGTCTTCAACTGCAACCTACATTCGAATAAAACCATAGTTGGGAGCCTGAGTGGTGTGAATAAAAGAGGTTTGAGGGTGAAGGGGCAGAGAATCTTACGGTGGGTTCATAACCTTCAATCGTGGGGTAACTGACACCAACGTGCACCTTTGCAGTTGAGGGTCTTCGCTGCGGCTGCAACTCCTCCTCCGAATCCTCGTCAGTGTCCACGGTGTCGCCCGAAAGCTCCGTGGCAGACGACAAATGCTCATCCGCGTGACCAGAGCGTCCATAATCAGGATCCAGCCTGCCAGTTCCAGTACACGCCACCGTCTCCTCTCGCCTGCCGTAGTAAGGATCAAACCTGCCACTGCCAGTATACGCTCCGTGACGACCATCACGACCGTCACGACCGTCACGACCGTCGCGCATGTCACGCATGTCGAAGCTGTTCTTCCTGCTCAGGCCCGCGCCCATGTTGCGACCATCACGCAACTCAAAGCTGCTCAGGTTGTCGACGTCCTTGCGACCCGAGCTGTCCCTCTTCAAGCTGGAATCTTTGTAGCTATTCTTGCGAGAGAGGGGGCCGTCATAGTAGTCTCCTACTTCCACATGGTCGGGAATTAGAGGCTTGGTGGTGGCGGCGACACCGGCGCTGTCGTTCGAAGGTGAACTATCAGAAGGGGAGTATAAGCCTGACTCCTGCTCGTCGCCGGAGTCGTAGTCGATGTAGCGGTGATTGCCTCCGGAGATCGATCCCACGCTCTCGTCCAAGTCCGCGTCAATTGGGAAGGGAGGACGCAGCGTGTGCGAGTGAAAATGCACGTTCGACAGCTGCGGCGGCGGCAAGCCTCGCGTCTTGTTGGGTTTGGGGTAGTCATACCGGGTGATGTCCGGGCTGCCTTTCACCGACACCGGGGTACCGCACGTCCGCGGCGTGCTCCCTGTTCTCGCAGCCTGTTCCTACACCAGCTCAAACCCAAACTCTCACAGTTTGTCACACTCATCGTGCAAATACAACCTAGAACCAAACCATGCAGCTCCCCAATTCACAGAAGCGCAAGAGGCCTTTCTAAAGTAGGCTCTCGAGCTTTTCGCAACGGAGAAGCCAAAACGAGCAATGCGTACAAAACAGGGGCGAGTAAGAAGCCAATGCACATGTAGAACCGTTTTCCCCTTATGCCGCTCCATAGCTCGAGTAGATTCAAGCTACTCGTTTAGCCAACGCAAGTGTGAAATTTCGAAGTGCACTAGTTGAAAAGGGAAGTGAGGACCTCCAAACCCACGCACCGAAAAGAGCACTGCGAGTAGAAATTGAGGAAAATAGCGTACCTTGCGAACCCACTGCAGGGCAGACGTATCAAGCCCGTCCGTAAACATCTTGCTCTGCGCGTGGGTGTCGCATCCCCTACGCCCCACCTGGCTCACGCGATCACTGCCCCCGTAATCATCAACCAACAAGCTGCTTCATTTCACTGGTGTAGTAACAAGAGCAGCATTGCAACCGGCTCACTTCCCTACCCACATCAACTCCAGCTCGCAAATCCAAATGCAACACCACCCTACATCCTTTGCCCAAAGGCGGGACCTGTACAACAGAAACGCGTTTTGAATCGCAAAAAGAACAGCGCTGTTCTTGCTAGCGTCTCTCTCGACTCAGTGTTGATGGAAAGCAATTGCTGGCTGCTGGCTCTCTGGCAAGCTGGCTTTTCAGGCGGCTGTAAGGAGAAGTCTAATGCGAGTAAGGTAAGGTACAATGCAGGCGATGACGAGAGCGATGAGGAGAGCGAGCGAGAGAGACAGACAGAGAGAGTGTGCCGAGACGCGAGAAGGGGAAGGGAGTGAGGGACTGACCGTTTGGAAGTGGGGCCTGTCACACGAAAGGGGGGGTTAGAGGCGACGGATTACTTGGGAACAGTGCCGCTTTGCTTGCCTTTGCTTGCCTTGCGAGGCCTGCGACTGATGCGCTGCCGTCAGTTACGAACGAAACGCAGGTCTTGAGCGCGTCGTTAGCGGCGTACTTTGCTTCGATTTCGTCTGCCTCGCTTCCCTAATTATGGCCTTCTGGCGTTGGGCTGCCTGCCGACCAGCGTCACGGAGTTTTTCAAGCACCTTCGGTCATTCGCACCGGTGACCGGTGGTCACCGGTTTCATTCTCTTCCTGTTCCGGTGGTTTCCTTTCTGTACCGGCTAGTCACGGTAACGGGGGCCGCCACGTAGAAGCGAAGGAGAAGGAATCCGAGGAACCGAGTGGATGGTCGGTAGGCTTGACAATCTGAGCTCCGTCCTTTTCCATGCAGCACCTTAACCCTGAAATGACCATAGGGCATAGATAGTTCCTATAAATGAGCTGGCGTATAATTGGCATTTGCTATTAATAAAGTTTTAATTTGGGATCTCGAGCAGCTCATTAGAATTGTGTTGATGTGTTTTCTAACTTTTTTGTTGGTCTCAAATTTAGTGAAGATGTGAATGTATTCCATATACAAGAAAAACACCTCGTATTGTACTGATTGCAACAGCTTGTTGAGACACTCAGGGGTTGAATTACTACACCATTATCACAGTAAACTTTCATGCTAGTCCTAGAATTGAAAAATTCAAAAACAACTCTATACTACAAACTTTGGTTTGTCTCTAAGATGTACAATAAGGTAGGAGGTTCTAAAAACAACCATGTTCTAAATGTGCTCTCTATTTTAGAAGGAGTGACATGTGTTTTTAGATATCTATTACTATCATTGATGAGTTAGGTAAATTTAAATGATTAGTTTATAGACCTCCTACCTTATTGGACAAACATGGGATTTTATCGTAAGTGTGACAAGGAACTCTCTAGACAAATTTCCACCAAAATCAGACCTTATTTGACACTGTTTATCTAGTTAAATCCCTCTCCAAGAAACAAAGATGAGCCAAAGTTTGGATGATTGTTACTAAAAATAGCATATAGTATGGATGAACGTGCACATACGGATGTTTTTGTCTACTTTTTTTCTTGCCTGCATGCATTATAGGATGTGTTTTGCTTGACCAATGAAAGAACAAAAAAAAGTTCTCCAGCTTGGGGCAATTTTGCATTTAAAAATTGATTGAAACTTGGTTTTACATCCAACTCTGTGTTGTTTGTATGTTATCAAAGTCTTTTATTAGTTTTTAGTATTTGTATGGTGTGGAATTTTAGAAAAATATTTTCAATGATTGGTTGATAACTTGAGAAGTACAATTGTGTTTAACTTCAAAAAAAAATCTTTGGTGCAACAATTGGCCTTTCAAAAATGCCTACCAAAAAGCTAAATATGATACAAACAAATGTAAACTAAACTAATTTAAAGGTACACTTCATGGTTGTAATTTGGCATCATGAACTCGAAGACATCTTTGTTTTAGAAATCCTTGACTTTTGATCCATATTTAATTTTAGTATGAACTTTTTTGTTAACTTTTTCCAATTTTGTTGCTAATAATTGACAACTGCAATGGTTGATATAGTTGTATAAATGCTCTATGAATCATAATGAAAAAATTGTTTGAAAGTCATTGTTCTAAGAATCCTTCTTGAATGCCCTTTATGATACATCTTAAATTTTTTTGTAATCTAGAGGACCCTTGGTTTTTAAGGAGTTCACTAAGTATGATGAGTTTTCTATAGGATAAATTGTAAATTTTTAATCTTTTAATCTTAGAAGTAATCCTTGCACCATTGCAAGAAAACTCTATAATTGGATAATCTTAAAACTTGTGGGTATTTAAAAGGGTCCCAAACCTAGATGATAAAGAGATCTCAAATGATATACAAATACCCATTAGATAATGTTCAATATTCAAACCAAATAAAATATGTCATTTAATTAGAGAATCTACCCACTATTGTATGAAAAAACTTAAAAGTGTATCATTTTTTTTCTTTTTTCATTTTAACCCTTAAAGAACCATACACTAGTAAAAAGACGGGTCCACAATGACTAAGTGACAATGATTGCAATGATTGAACAACGATTACAAAATGACTGTAAAATGACTGTACAGTCATAGTTTAGTCATTGTGAACCCATTTTTTTACTTGTGATATGGCATAGTATATACGTTGCCGTATAATCAGTATTTGCTACTAGTAAATAGATTTACTTTGAGATCTCAAATAGCTCACTAGAACAGCTTTGATCTATTCTTCAACTTCTTTGTTGATCTCAAATGTAGTAGAGGTGTGGATCCATTCCAAATACAAGAAAAATCTCCTGTATTGTACTGGTCGCCACGGCACGCTCAGTCCTTTTGGGGTTAAAAGTTGGTTCATCTAAACGAGGGTAAACAATTAGACATGTGTGATACAATTATAGTTTCAAATCAATTGATCTCATGATTATCAAAAGCTTAGAGTTAGATTTGGAAGGAAGACCACTTATTTACCTAGGTTTTGTGTAATACTCTCTAGACTAGCTTCCCATAACTTGGAAATCACTTCAAACTTAAAAATATACACAAACTAGCAATTATTTCAACAACATGTTAATAAAAAGAAAACCAATATTTGTTGTTTTTGCTATATCCTCTAATTAATCAAGTCATCCTACCATTCATTTGCACCCTTTAAATTCACATTTCTCAATAGCTTGGATGTTGTTATCATCTTTATGTAAGTTTAACACAATCAAAGACTACAAAAATTAATTTAATTAGAGCAATATGCATCAAATGTTTCATAATATGTTTTCTATTAGGTTGTAATTGACTTCATTATGCATACCCAAATTTTTTTTGATAGTATTAAAAAAACATCAAATGCAACTTAATAAAACGAGTGAATCTTGCACTAATGAATTAACTTGAATGCCATATTTAATGAATCATGGACTATGAAGATAAAAATAGACTATAAAGGGCTATGAGCTATGAGGATTGGTAGATGTTTTGATTTCATGGAAATACATAAGAGCAAGCTCTCTAAGTATGGGCAGGCTTTTATCAAAAGATCTCCATATGAAAGTTATGAAGGCCATAGGTACGCAAAACTCCCAATTTTCCTTTCTCTTATGGCATTGCTTTAGTTGATAGAATCTAAATTTTTTATAATTAACTGAACATGATATTGGAGTAGAAAATTGAGCTTGTCTCAACAATCTATCTAACAATGCAAAGACAAATTATGAGCATGGATTGATTCATAATATAAAATTTAGTTTTGTATCCAAAAGTGCCAAGAACTACAGCCTTCAAAAATATTCCTTTTGTACTAATTTGTTGGAGGTCTTTTATGTACAATTTACCGTGCAACATTAAATCAAACTTTATTTTATGCCTTGCTATTTTTTGCTAGACCCTAAATCCTTAGCAATAGCAAGATCATAATATTTGAATATGATTTTTTAAAGATTTTTGGATGTTGTTTGTTAAACAAAATCACTAGTTTTAGGCTCTTGTAAGTCCTAATCACGTACTTTGCAACATGAAAAAAATAGAATTTATTCATGCATTTGTCATATGTCCAATAAGAAATTAGACCAACTAGACACTTCTACTATAATGAAGGGTTTTTTTGATAAAAGGTAGTCCAATTTATTTTCATACAAAAATCAGACTTTCAAATCCTACACCTTGATCTTTATCAATAAGAAACATGTAACAAACAAGACAACAATGAAATTGAATTGCCAAGGGTTTTCTTGAAAATTACCATATTATCCTATCAAAGCATTTGACAAAAATTGCTTATACGTTGAATGGAAGCTCAACTGTCTCCATGAATATTGGCCTTATTGTTAAACTAGCTCCTCATTCTCCTTCCAATTCAAGAAACTTAAGACAATTTCTTACTGGAGCAAAACTTAAGAACCATAACCAAGATTGCTGTAAAACTTAGGAGGCTTTAAAGGTATTAGTGGATTACAAGTCCAATTCAATTTCAGAAGTATCAAACAAAATATTACACCATTAAGACCTACCCAAATGTAAAAAATGTCTAACTTTTTTGTTTCATTCATTAGAGGTTCTAAGGTTTCTTTTGCCTGGTTATAATATAAAACACAAACAACTTTACAGCTGCAAGCTCAATCCAAATAGCATAAGATTGCTTTTTGAGTAAGGTGCCTACTCAAATTTCTTCATTGTAGCTTCTCTAAATGCAAAGACTTCCTCCTTAGTCAACATGTAATTATAGCCTATGGATTGAAAAAATAGAGAAGAAGGGGGGAGCATAATATTGTTGTGTGCTATCTTTGGCTCAAATGTGATGTAATGATTTTTTGAGAAAATCTTTGGCAATAAATCCTTTCTTTTTTTGGCAGATGAAATTGCTCAATTGCTCCACATCTTAAGATGATATTGCTCATTTGGAATGAATGTGAAATGGTTTTAACAAAGCATTGGGTTTGCATCCATACTTTGCATACAGCATCCATATCCATAGGGGCGGTGCCTTCCCTTGGGCAGCACTCAGTAAGGAGCCGCCACTCTCTTACAAACAAAAGACCATCACTCTGCACTGAAGCATCCGAGGCAGGCCCTGTAAATTCAAGGGACGTTTCAGGAAATACCGGGATCCACGCTGTAAATTAACCCTGCGGTCGAGTTTTTCTCCGGGCCCTGTAGATATGCCGTTGGGGTATCCAAGGCACCGATCTTCCCGTTTGCATACTTGTACCTGTATAGTAAACGCCATCTGGTTTTGGTGTGCCAGCTCACCACTCTGGTCCAGCTGGACCTTGCTAGGAAGACTCAAAGTCGTTGTCCTGGCTAAGAGTCAACTGTGAAGATGAAATTACGGGGATAGTTCAGAGTCTGTCCCATGCCCAACGCCAGATCCCTACTTTGCTGGGGACATAACCGGCAAAGAGATACACACACATCTATACAATTAACCCCTGAAGGGCCCATGGCTCTGGAGATACGATACCAAATATGGTTGCAACCAATATTCAGAAGTTTGAATCAGTTAGTGTTACAATCATACATATTGAAGGGTTGTATGGTGGTGGATGCATATTTTTTTTGAAAAGTTCTTAGAGTAACTCAAATATGTCTGTACATATGGTCATACATATGGCAACAAAGGGTGTTTGGGCCGTTCAAGGGTTAAGGGAGAATTTCATGAATAACCCTGAAGTTTGCCATATTTACATAGATTTTTCAGAATTTACACAAATATCCTTGGTCCATAATTTTTAGGCGTTTGTTATATGATGCATGTCACTTCTTTCTCCCTTGTATGCACATTGTTTCTTTTTTGTTCTATTGTGCTTCTTATTTTAACATTGGTCATGAAAGAAGTAACATACATAACAAAACAAATGCTTGAAAATTATGGAACAAAGATATTTGTGTAATTTCTGAAAAACCAGGAGTGTCTATGTAAATATGACCAACTTCAGGGGTATCCATGAAGTTTTCCCTAGAATTAATCTCAAATTCTTTTATGCAAATTTGCTTTTGGACTTGGTTTCCAAGTTAGGTCGTTGTTTTATATTATTGTATTGTTACATATAACTCTCAGAGCAAAGATCATTCTCTTCATGCCAGAATTTTCAAAAATTGTTAGTATGCAGAGAATTGTAGATGAGTTGTGAGCAGGGAATCAAGACATAAGTCCTCATTTTCAACTTAGAAATCAATTAAAATTTGAAAACTTAAAGGGGCTTGGGACACAAGGAAGCCCTAAAGGTTTCTTATAATACTTTTTCCCATGTCTAATCTATGCAAGTTCTAACTCAATGCTAGTTCCCAAACTTAGTTGGGGTGTAAAGGACAATTATTAAGGATTAGAAAAAACCTTCATCATTTTAAACAAAGAAGTGTCAGATCTTGGCTCACAAGTTGGTTCTCCACTTTTGCTTCTCCCAATTCATAAGCAAGATATCACTTTGTTGGTGCCAAAACTTCTAGAAAGTGTTGTCATACAAGCATTTGTAATTGGATAGAGATTGGGGACTGAGAGCCTATTGTGAAGTTTTGAGGTGTAATGTTTTTTAAATCCTCATCAATCACATCCTTTATTTTAGTAGGACTTGGAATGTGGGATGTTTGTGAAAACAACCTTTATGGTAGGAGCACCCATAAACATCAAAGCAAGGGTTTTGAACATGATGATTACTAATAAACAACTACAAAATTATAGGATCCTATTAGGAACAGAAAAAAATGAGTTTGCACTTTCGAATATATTATTGGATACTGTGAGAATAAGTTGTGAATTTTTAAAGGGCAAACTGTCATTGCACCCATAACCAACACTAAGGTTTCATGTTCACATGTTGTGCATCCTTGTAATATTTACATCTATTCATTTCCACAGATTTTCCAAGATTTCAAAGGTGACGATTATGGGGACACTCATACTTTTGGGTGTTCTTACCTTAAGTCCTCATTGTCCAAACAATTGAAAACTTGAAGGATACTAGGACATACTTAGAACTACTTTCACTGCAAAAAAAACTTGTCCTAAACAATTGGTCCACAATGACTATGTTTTGAATCTTTATGAACATTTGCAATCATTATCACCCAATTGTTTAGAATACGTTATTTCTTGAAATGTCTATTTAGAACATGTTCTTTCACTTTGGCTATACTTAGCTAGAAATAAAAAAGCATGTGCTTGTAAGTGCAATTTGGACAAATAATCTAGTGATTGATTTCAACCTGAAATTGTAGCCTATAACCAAAAGATCATATCCATATGCTGCACAAATCAATGTTCATCCATAAAACTTAACACTGAAAATGCAAAAAAAATCCTTATACTGGTTGTACAGAATAAGCATTAAGTTATTTTCCAAGAATACTTTTGCAATAAAGTTGAAATGTGAAAGTTAAAGCATGATGAAAATTTTGAAGGTTTTTATTGTACGTAGATTTTGAAGAAACTTTGGAAGGCTTAGCTTATGAGTAGGTTAACTTTTGAGGTGAAACATACTTGGATTCCTTGAATGAGTATGATGTTTATAGAAAAAGAGCCAAACATCATATAATGCAATTTCAAATTAGGGAAAATTTCATGGATACCCCTGAAGTTTGCAATAATATCATAGATACCCCTGCTTTTTCAGAAATTTCATAGATACCCTTGCACCAAAGTTTTCAAGCGTTTTTGTTGTGCATGCCACTTTCATTCTTCCTTTGTGGGCACACATAATAAGAAAGAAGTAGTGTGTGCACAAAGGGAGAAGGGAAGTGGCATGCACAACAAAAAAACGCTTGAAAACTTTGGTCCAAGGGTATCTATGAAATTTCTGAAAAAGCAGGGGTATCTATGAAAATATGGCAAACTTCAGGAGTATCCATGAAATTTTCCCTTCAAAGTACTGAGTTTGGATGTGAGTGACACTACACAACCCCCATTTTCATTCAAAGAGCAGTAGTCACGAGGCAATTAGCTCAAGTCATGCATACACCACTTACCACTTGCTAGTGTTAGTAAGTCCAACTAAGGATATGAACATAACCAGTTGCAATTAGTAGCAGTGTTCAAGACCAGATCCCTAATGGTTTTGATATCCTCTACCTTACCACAACTTGGATGCTAAACTTATATCCCGCTGACCTTATTTTCAAAACAAGGGGCTGAACCAACAATTTAGGTACTTGGCTATAAATTAAAGCTCAGAAACAAGACAAATAAACAGAGATCAGCCCTCCCGTAAAAGATCTGATAACCACAACACGATGAACTCACTTGACAGCACGGTAGTTGGCTTCCAAAGGTTCACATGCTCAAAACTTAGAAAAATAGATTAGAAATTATATACATTTCTGACGACAGTACCCCGGACCAAGGCTCAGAGGTACCTGTCCATGTCAATGTGGAGGCACATAATACATTCTCACTAGAGTGTAGAGAAAATTCAGATCAACAAATTGAGTTTACTTTGACAAGCATGTCCACGTTATGTATCTATCAAACTCTCATGAGATGCAATGCAATGCTTCCAGAAGCAGTTGTCAACGTCGTTGCAATAAGACTGGTAACATTTCAATGCAAGCTAGCCTCTACCATAATACAGTATGTCAATTTCGTACAGAAAAACACGTACCAACCATCTCCGTCTGTGAATCTAAAATTCTCTTCATTAAACAATAAATCAATAAATCTTGTTGGATCGTTCCCATTCTCCCCCTGTATAAACCAAGGCACTAGTACCAATTAAGTCACATCGCACAACTCAGACTCGCTTCTTTGCTGTCAAAATTCAAGTTTTATATCAGATTTCTAGAGGTTACAAGTGGTCACATAGTAATGTTCGTCATTTTTTGGGACAAAAGAATCATAAGTTGTCAAGTCTACCATTACGGTGGTCGTCTATAGAAAACCCCTCAAACATAGTTTAGGGTAAGCAAAGCGTCTACGCCAAAGAGACAGGTGAGAGGATGTATGCACCTCAAAAACGATGAGAAGACCACGTACCGAAGGTTGGGAAGTCATTTCCAAGAAGCGATAAGAATGATGAGCTTCAAAAATCCACAGAAATAATCTGATTCAAGGATTAACACCATTCACGTCAATGGTTCTACATAAACTCTTGTGTATAGCCAAGAAATAATTTCGTAACAAAGCTATGAAAGTAAAGAAAAGAAACGGAAGCAACTAGACTAACCTAAATCAGAGGCCATCGCTAGGGCCCTTCGATGCTGTTGTACAAAGTGAAAGACCGAGTAGTCTACGGGTCGCCTCCGCCCTGAGCCCAAAACCAGACGCCGTGGAGACTCAGTTATAGGCAGATATGGCATGTCCAGGACCAAAGAATGCTCCGGAAATCATAAACGGCATAACGCTCCAGAACGAAGACACATAAAGAGGTGCAAGTTCAACTAATATGCGGCTAACTAAATTGCAATGATGTTATGTTCATTTCCACCAATAAAAGTAACTGTCCCAGTTCCAACAGTTCCAAGTTCTAAATCCACCCACACCAAGGAAGTAGGAGCTAAATTAAAAGCTTATCCCCCTATGCCCCTATTAATACACTTGTAAGTGCGAGGACACAATGGGTTAGTTAACATCCAACACGCTAATGAACATTTCGCACTCCAGCTACATAATCAGGGTTACTTTGACGGTGCGGGCGAGGCCTTAATTTCATTTGCAACATCAACTAAGGTATGCTTATAATAATAACTGGTCCTTAATGGATGTGCGCCCTATAACATCAAGTGCAGGAGCGTCATGGTTGAGAAAATTGAACCAACCGGCAAGCAAGAGCAATAGAGTCTCTGTCCAAGAGACCGACTACTCGTTGGCTGGCATCCACAACAGGTATTTGTCTCAAACCACGCCGTGCCATGAGACGTTGTGCAGCTCTTAAGCTCATCTCTTTTGTTGCTGTTACCACTTGCTTCAATCTTCTGCTCTTCAATATAGCAGATACAGGCTTACTTTCTACCTGTGAACATCAGGACATACTCCATTGAAAAATGCAACATTACTCCAAAACGAGAATAGTAAAGGTTCACTACAAACAATAATTGACATGAGCTTCTTAACAAACACACGAAAGAGAGAGGACGAGAAAATGGAGTTGAAAGTAAAGCATGGGTACAGGGTCTTTCTGAAGTCATACCTCTGCCTGCATATTGACAGAAGTAGCATTCCCTGCAGCTTGCTGAATATCAGCCAAAGTAAGGAGACCAGAAAGGCGACGATTTGAGTCAAGTAGAAGCACACACCACTCTTTCTCTAATGCCATTGCCGACATGGCCTCTCGCACAGTAGAATCAGGAGACAGAGCGGCGAATCTTGCTCTCATGGCCATAGACACGGGTATCTCCTCCGATAATTGTTCCTCACTAATCTCAAAATTGGCTAAACAAAGGGACTCGTCAATATTACAAATGTCTTTGTCTTCAACAAAGTCTTCCGAACTCCCGTCCTTGGTATAAACCTCCGACTTCCCCTCTGAGGCCAGAACCAGCAGCTCTGGGCTTTCCTCTGAATTGCTTTGAAAACCTCCATTACCAACACCATTGCTCTGTTGTTCAAGAGCATTTGGATACAACACAGATGATTCCAACACAATGCCAAGCTCGGGCTTTGGCGTTGGTGCAGAAGATGAAGCTGATCCAGATTTTGAGCGCTTGCTTTTCTTGGTAAACGAAGATGCAGTCCAGGATGATAAACCTACCGCACCCATGAGAGGCAGAATAATCCGGTAATCTCGTGTAAGCTCGAACAGAAGTAAGACGGATGTGAGTGGGACTTGGCATACTCCGGCCAACATGGCTGCCATGCCCACCTGCACCGTACAATGCCCTGACATAAGCATCCGTATCCATGGCCCAAGCCAAGAGTGTTCTAGAAAACCCAGCTACGTTAAGCCCAGCCAATTGTAACATCATTGAAGGCAGTTTTAACGTAAACCCTGCCAATTGTAATGTAGTGCGGGTAGGTTTTCTAGAGCAACTACAGGGTGTGAATTCTCGACTAGTGAAATACAGGTTTCAATACACTAGTATACAAAAAGTAGAGCAAAACACGCAATAGTTGGTGAGATTGTCATACAAAATGAAGCCAAGACGATTGAAGGAGAAAGGTTGTAGAAACTAGCAACCGCAGAGAGTCCAAACATATCAAAGAAAACAGATTGAAAAGATGACGAAGAATTTGTTACTCACCAATGCATACGCTTGAGGAGCAGCGACCTTGAGCCATTCCAAATGGAACACAGGGTCGGCGTGTGAGAAAACGGTCCTTGCAATACTTCCATACGCCGACCCAAGAGCAGCTCCAATGAACAGTGAAGGCGCATACATGCCGCCCACAAGTCCACAACCACGACACAGCGACGTCGCAATCACTTTCGCACCGACCAATTGCAGCAGCAATTCCACTGACGGACCTCCTCGCCCCAAAATGTGATCCAAAGGGCGAGAGTCTAATAGCACATCCACATTCTCAAACCCCCAGTAAAGTATTTCCGGATATGCAAGAGCAATAATACCCACTGCCAGACCTCCCACTGGTGGAAAGACGCCAGCAGGAAGTCCCGTGGATCTTCTCACATTTTCAAACACGGTTTTCGAATAAGCACTTCCCTTGACAAGGGTCACTGACACACCGCCACTCAAGATTCCGAGCAGTAAATACAACGGGAGCTCTGTTTGATCACGAACAAACACAACATGGTTACAAGAGCGTTCATGTACAGAATGTTGTGTCTCTAAGCTTCAAATAGCTAGGTCCATAAGTGTCTCTAGCCTGATGATAAATTGATGAAGAAAATGCAAATGTACAGTGAAAAGAGATCTGGAAGCAAGCAAAGTCCCTTAACACAGCAGAAGCCTCTCAACTTCGCTTGCCAAAGAGAAAGAAGTCGAAAATAGCCTTCGATCAGTTCAAATTTCAACATCTACGGAAGTGGGCATCACTGGTAAACTGCTACATGAGCAAAAATTATGCACAACAATAAATTCTCTGAAATATCGTCCCAGAAGTGTGAAGGTCCAAGTACCAGCAGGTGACAGAAAGTCATACGCCGGAATCTTAAACGCAGGATCAGACCCCAATCCAGCCTGCGAAATCACACTGGCGAGTACTGAGCTCAGCAATAACATAGCTGTAGTGAGCGACGGTGCCGAGTCCGAGGACGAAGGCCGCAACACCGATTCCAGCGCAAAAAAACACCCTGCGACAGCCGCATTAAACCCTAGCGTCCCCCAATCATAATAGCTGTTAGAAAAGTGCCCAAGGACAGGAAGATAGAATAAATTCCAGCAATAAACAAAGTCAAATCAAGATAAATTCATCAACAGTCCAGCCACTTCTGTAACAACATTATTTGGAACAAACTGTTAATATCTGTCTGAAAAACAAATGTTGTAGCCACAATAAGGGGCTGTAGCAAAAAAATTGCAAAGAATCTATATGGCCACAAAAGGGCTCAACATTATATTGGCATCAAACAAATTATGTAGCCACAACAGATGAGTAAAATATTGACGCACTTTCGGCAAGTTTAGCGGTTTAGCAGCACTTCCGGACTTAAAGCAACACACTTTCAAAAATCCATAACAAATTCATATTTTGTTGGAAAGATATTATTTGAACTGCTATCACCTTCTTTCGGATTTTCCTGCGAGTAAAAGGAAGAAAGAAAGAGAGCGTAAGAGGAAACCTGAAGAGATGCCAGCAGCAGAGCCTGCAGCAACCAGAGATAACTTGCGTTCGCGACTGTTGCCCAGCACTGTGCCTACCCCGTTGGCTATGGAAGCGCCAATTTCAACGCTGGGACCTTCGGGACCGAGGGAGCACCCCGTCCCTAAGGTCACTGCAGCACCAACTGCCTTCAAAATCGCTCTCAGAACACCACGAATATCCGCCAACCGAGCCGACTTGGATTCAGATTTAAACCCTTTAGAATCTTTACGCTTATCACTCCCAACTGTCTCACCTAAGGACTGGCGCATTGTGTTGAGAATCCCAACCAGCACCCCACCCCCAAATGGGACCGCCAGCAATCGAAGCCAAGTTTCGTTCAGTGGCCGTGTTCGTAACCATGCCGCACCACTCTGGGGTATGCCTTCCCACACCTCATTATGGATCCCATCTACCTGCAAACTCACAACCGTGAATCTCCCCTACAGTGAAAATCTGCATCAACGATTACAATAAAATATACGAGTGATTGCACACTTCCCTTCTCAATGCACTAGTTGCGAAATTTTTGTTCACATTGTAAGAAATTTGGTTCCTTTGTTATGCACTCTATCCACGTAATCATCAATTGTAGAATTGCAAGAAATTTAACTCTATAACCTACGTTTAGGCAAGTGACATTAACTATGCGCGACAGATGTGCAGTGAAAGGGAAACATTTGTTCTCCAAATGAGATTTTGATTGTTTGTCACTAAATCACAAGCTATAGAAGGTTCTTGCACTGCCAATGTTGTGCTCTTTGCACTGCTAATGCGGTCATCGCGATCAAGGGAACACTCCGGCAGTGCCTGAGGCTCCCAAATCGAGGGAACATAGCATTGGCAGTGCATCAGAGATCATAATACACATATGACTCTTAAACCACTGGCTTTGTTTTTCTTTTCCCTGGAAGGTTGAAGACTGAATACTTGTAAGACGCTTCAAACATTTCAAAGCATCTTTGAATTTAATGAACCATTTAAACAACAGGTGTGCGGTCAATGGCACAATTACAGTAAACCCTAAACCAATTGGACATGAAGAAGATGAATGAAGGACAATGACATAGAGCCATAGTTGTAAGACGTTTCAAACATTTCAAAGTATCTTTGAATTTAATGAACCATTTAAACAACAGGTGTGCGGTCAATCGCATGATTACAGTTAACCCTAAACCAATTGGATATGAAGAAGATGAATGAAGGACAATGAAATAGAGCCATAGTTGTAAGACGCTTCAAACATTTCAAAGTATCTTTGAATTTAATGAACCATTTAAACAACAGGTGTGCGGTCAATGGCACAATACAGTAAACCCTAAACCAATTGGACATGAAGAAGATGAATGAAGGACAATGAAATAGAGCCATTTTACCGCAAGATTGAAGAGCACGACGCTACCTCCAGTAAGGACGCCCACCAGGCATGCCAACAAGACGATAACGCCCTCAGGGGGAAGCGACTCCTGTACTGCTAACGCGGTACTCGCAGCATACGTCCCTACAAGGCTGCGCGCTTTCAAGCCAGGGCCAGAGGTCTTGTCTAGCTCAAGGTTCAACTTCTCCTCCTCATCTTCACTTTCGGGTGCCGTTTCCCCTCGCGCGCGAGAAGACGAATAGCCACCAATTGGCCTTCGATACATTCCATGGCTCCACTTCAACTCTGGTTTTGTTCCGAATTTCCTGCTACTCAGCCGCTGATGTAAACCTCGCCATCTATCACTCCATTCGAAACGACAAAACGGACAATACAGGTGTCCAAACCTTGCATTGCTTTTTAGAAGCCCGAATTGGAGCGCTACAATTGTCGGATACGGTGCAACCAAACAAGAGGCTGGAGGCATTGAAGATTCTTGAACCCTCACATCACTCTCCCTTCTCACTAACAGCTCCTGATTCTCGTCCTCTTAGACATCTGTACAACGCCTACAAGGAAAAAAACATTTAACAAATAATCAATTCGTCAATCTACATAAGCACATTCAAACATTTGTTAAAAAAATTCGCCTCTGTAAGCAATTGTACCACGAGCAAGCAATTCGAAGCATCCGTATCGACCAATACTGGAAGGAAGTTAGGGTTCAACGAAAATTCAAGATCAATTGGCTCGGTTGACCTAATCCTATTGCTACTTCCGAGCTGTATTCATCAATATACGATCAAATTTGGAGTTCCTCGCTTACCAGCTCGATTTAGGATCCGTTTCGCGGAGGAAATTAGCTGCGGCACAGACTGGTGCGAGAAATCCTTGAAAAACAGCTCCTACTTCTCGTCCTCTTACATATCTGTACAGCGCCTACAAGGAAAAAAAACATACAGCAATTGATCAAATTCGCCAATCTAAATAGTCACATTCAAAAATCTACTAAAAATTTCGCCAATGTAAACAATTGTACCACGAGCGAGCAATTCAAAGCATCCGTATCGGAAGGAAGTTAGGGTTCCAGGAAAAATTGAAGATCGATTGGTTCGCTTGACCTAATCCAATTGCTCCTTCATCAACATACGATAGAATTTGGAGTTCATCACTTACCAGCTCGATATAGAATCCGTTTCGCGGTGGCTGTCGATGCGAGCTGAAGAGGAAATCAGCTGCGGCACAGAGTGGTGCGAGAAATCCTTGAAAAGTGCCGTTAAACCTGATCGGAAGTTGGTTGGAGACCATTGCAGCTCCACAACGATTGTTGTCCGTGAGAACAATCCGACTACTACAGTACTCCGAAACGATAAGGTATACCGTATGTATGAAATTCGAATGGATACGTATTTACGTATGGACGTACATTGATACCTCGGGTCAAATGGGTATTTCTTCAATTTTCGTGACGGGTTGCTGACTGGACGCAGCTGAAACATCGGACGTGCCATCATACCCTTAACCCTGAAAGGACGGATGGATCACCGTGGCTTGTCATGTCTAAAGCATTCTATAGTGTTTTGCACATGGGCACCAATAGTATTGTTTCAAAAAGTTGGAAAAGTCAACAGTGCATGATGTCCTCATGAAAATTGCAAGAAGGGCAACTTGGGGGCTAACACCATGTTTTTGAATCTTATCACAATTTGAGTTACAAAAAAAATGAATGCATCTCAAGAGGTAACTTTTTGTCTTCCATGATGGACCATGTATTTATGGTCACTTCTGAAAAAAAATCAGTTGAAAAACTACTTCTTTCTGAATCACAGAATCTTTTTTCAGAGCTGGAGGACATTTTTTGTCCTCCTTGACGTTTAGGGGTTAACCCTTAAGCATCTTGCTAAGAAAATTTAGCATACCTCCAACATGAAACCTTCAACACATTTCCTAAGTTTTTGGAAAATTGAATAAGTAATCACATAATCCAAACCGGTCATTCTATACCCAACTATAAATCAAATGTTTTAAACCAATTTGATTTCAAATCCAAGTAAATTTGCAAAATCCCCATCATTGAGAATCTCATCTTTTCCAATTTGGGCAATAGTTCAAAATATGGATATTGGACTTTCATTTGATATTTTCTCAAAAAAAATATTTACCTAATGGCTGATCTCATGAGATTGTGTCTTGCTATATTTGATGGAAAAACACTCCACAAATGGAAAAAAAACTCCAAAAGATATGGTCACTCAAAGTAGCTAGATTTCACTAGCTCATTACTTTAGAGCTATAAAAACCTTGCCCAAATCAAGAAAAAAAAAGTGAAACATCACCAAACTTCTCCCTTGTACAATATGAGACATGAGAGCACCCATCCCATCTGCTCTCTAAGCCGCTCCCTTTGTTTGCCAAAGACATTCTTCTCCTAATTGTTGAAAAAATATAATGTTTTCCATATTCCATGTAGAATCTAGAGCAAAGGAGGCACTTCAAGGAACAACAAACTGATTTGAAATTTTTCTTGAACTAACAACTCCATTCAGACTTGAGTGGCAGACCAAAATTTGAGCTAAAAATGCCTCTTTTGTAAACTTTCACACCTCCAAGCACCCCCTTTGGCCAAATTGGGCTCTTTGGTCCTTTAGAGATTAAGGTATGTTCACACTAGGCGTTAGGAGCAGCATGTGGGGGGTGTCGTGGTTTAGTTACGAGCTAGTCGGTTGATTTCAAGAATTATCAAATTGAATTCAGAAGTTTAGGAAAGAAATTGACCATTTAAGACAAAAAAAAGAGAATATTCCTTATTTCTATAGGCTTAGCCAAGAGTATACTCTAGACAATCAATTGGCCCAAGAGAATGTAAGATATTGGCCGTTTAAAGCTAAACACTCCATGGATTGTGGTTACTTCAAGAAGGAATTGAGCCCTCCAAGGGGCTGCAAGTTTGATTGTTCCCGATGCTGGGAACCAACCCTTGCTAGTTGTCAAAAATAAAATAAGTAAAATAAAAAAAACTAAAAGTCTTGAAAAAATAAGATTTTTTTTAACCTTTTTGTTTTTGTTTTTATTTTTAATTGTGTTATCTAACGTGTTCAAACTACAATCAAGTCAACCTGCCCATGTGGAAGTATTCCCAAATTTTGGGAGAATGGGCCCAAAGTTCCCATGGTTTTGGGGAAAGGGCCCCTTCTTGGACCCAAATCTCTTGTAGTGGGAGGGGTATTAGCAATATGAATGCAGTCTAAAGGTGTGTCCAAATGCATTTAATTTTCCTTTGCTACTACCCCTCTTAAGACCAAGTGTGAACATACCCCGATTGCATTCTTTCTACAATATTTCTACATGATCAAAAAAAATCTCATTGCCTTGTCAACTAGTTTCATCAAGCATTTTAGTAAGCTTGTCATCTACAAATTTCCTCCTATGAATGTTGCTAAATTGAAAATGGATACATGTGGAGTCCCTTGGCTTTAAAATGCTTAGCAATTGTGCTTTTTGTAAAGGCTACATATAGACTTAGAAAAACATAAACACTATATGCTAGCTTCAACTAGCCAAACATCACTATTCCCAATGTTCTACTAGAGGGACCAAATTCTTTTGATTAGCATTGTCAAAGTTGTAATGACATTCTTCTCTTTGCACTTACCTTCTTTGACAATCCTTGATATCTTTCCAGCTACCATCTCTACCCTATATACCCTCCAATATCCCCATGTTTCCATTGCCTTGCATGCCAATTTGGTGTTAACCTGTCTTAATGAAACTTTCCAAAATAATTATCTTTCACGTCTAAATTCTAAATCTTTTCTCATCCATACATGCCAATATTCAAGAAGATATATGAGGCTAGCAACACTAAATAATGCAATTAGGTTACCACACACTAGTTCCTTGACATTTTACACTATATTAATGTTTTCTTATACCACAATGATTTTCATCAATAATTCTTGCAATAAACAAGTTTTAACAACAATAAGGGCCCATCAACAAAAACAATGTTGCAAAAATAAGAATTTAGCATCCAAGCCATAAACAATGTAAATTCTAAATATTTGGGAGTGCATGCACCTCTATGTGGTCAAATAGTGAATCATGAGGTAATTTTCCTAGATAAGGCAACCTAATTGCACTATAGAGTGTAGCTAATATCAATCATTTCACATTCTCAACTTTTGCACATACCACAAGATATGTTCACATTCAGCGTCAACCCCTGAGCGCCCCTAGTTGGTCTAGGGTTCCAAGGTTTTTTCATACCATGCTCCCTTCTTATGGGCACCATAATATGGATATTGCAATCTGGGCTAGTCAATTGCTAAATGTGTTGAATGGCTTCTAGCTGCCTTGGGTGGAAAAAAAAATTGCTCTTCTACTGTTGATTTTGCCAGATTATAATAGTCAAAGACACATTGACTCCGGAGAAGATAATCCTTTTTGGGGCGGGTTTCTTGTTTGGGCTCCAAGGCTAGGGTGTTAGAGTACAGTCCTTGTGCTGTAATTTTTGGAGGGGCTGAGTTATTGGGTTCTATGCCCAAATCCAAAATTTGGTCAAAATTCCATCTTCCGAAGTCAATGTTTATGACACCTAGAGTGCAGGTCCTCTAGTTTTTTCCTACCAAAGCTTGTGTGCCCTCACCCTTCAAACCCCAAACAGAAAATATGCCTAAACAATTCAAGCTCCTATCAATGTTAAATGCGTGCCCTAAATCCAAACCTAAAATCGCCACAGACCCCCATGATTGGTACTCCACCCCAAACAGCAAGTACACTCCTAGCTCGGTACACCTTGATTTGAAGTAGATTCTCTCAAAAGTTTAATTCTGAGCGCCCCAATTTGAGGTTTTGGGGCGCTCAGGGATTAAGAGTGGTAGTATCAAAGGAAAATTAGATGCATTTGGACAAACCTTCAGACTATATTCATATTGCTAATACCCTTCCTAACTAGCGTTCCCAGAATTGGTTTTGGGTTTTTAGCCAAATGGCTATAACCATGCGTAGAAAGGAGCTATTAATGCAATAAGGGAGGAAAATGGTAAAATCACGGTAGCTAATTCACGGAAAAAAATGTAGAATTTTGGATGTATATTTTCTAAAGTAGAGTACAACTTGCTAACTTGAAGGAAATTGTGGAGCTTATTGATGGCTACTTTTGTTTAATCTATTTGTTAGAATTGCTAATCAATCTTGGAAAATGTAAAATATTAACAATTGTGGTGCAAAATTTCAAATGTTTTAAGATAAACATTGTAACAAATATTGTGTCACTAATTTGGAAGTTGATATCAATTTGCATTGCAAGATTGCCCATTTTGCAGCATTAGTAATTTGCACAATAACTGTTAGGGACGTTACTTCGGAATGTTCCGTTTTCTTTTACTTTTGACTTTAGAATATCTTTTACTTTAGATTTCTTTCACTTTAGATCAAAGTATGTATAGAGGTTGAGGCTGAAGTATTATTCAAACTTGCTAGTACATTTTTTGAAGCCATCGCTCACCTCCTTTGATATTTGATTCCTCATTTTTGAATTCAAGTTCATTCCTGGTTCTTATCGATTATCTTTCTACTTTTATGTCCGTGACAGTTTGTCGAGTCTTACTTCACTTGAGTATCAAAATCCTTGTTAGAGGTTGCGGTTTATTCCCTCTAATCTGATATCTCATTTATTACAATATTTGTATCTTGTTTTTCTTGTGAGAGTTGCGAACATCCCTTCTTCTTAAAGGTTTGAAGGTTTAGAGGTTGCAATTTACCCTTTTAAACCAATATTTTATTTTATTTTCTAAACCCTGTTATTTTTCGCCTCTTGATATGGCTGAATCTTAAGATTTTGTCATGCGTAAAATTGTAGAATTTAAGTTAGAAGCCATCCTCAATGCTAACACTACGTTGTCAAATCAGACCATAATAACTAAAAGAGTTATTGGTGGTCTTCAACAAAGCTAATTTTCTGCCAATTCAAAAAGATGAGCTTCACTTATGGTTCGACAAGATATACCACCGCCACTATAACAAAAGAAACTTTGTGTTAGTCTTTTTGAAAAATTTGATGGCACATGCTCTAAGTTTTGAGGGTTTGTCAATTAAATTTGATTGATAATTGTCTTACGATTGGGAAATTATCCAACATATGAATCGCAAGTTGGATTAGTTAGAACTTGACTTACAGGACAAGCTTTATTATAGTTTGTTCCTTTATTCGAGAAAGACTCACTTATATTGAGCAACTTTGACACTTTTCTTGAAATTTTTGCGGAAGTGTTTAGTGAATATGATAAAGTTTGTTGGGTAACTACAAAAATTTGGCCCTTAAGACAAAGGACACGCTCTACATTGGCTTACGCCTTGAACTTTCAACAACTTGCGTGCAACATCAATTAAAATGAAGCAGCCTTCATGAACCAATTCTATTGGGAATTAAAGGATTTTGCAAAAAAAATATTTTTATCACTTCCTACTCCGCAAACGGTGAATAAAGCAATTAGTCAAGCAATTAAATGCGACAACCAATTTTTCCAATGCCGTCAAGACCAAATTTCATCGAAAGAACAAACAACTCGTTCTACCTTATGTGTATTGATAAGTAATCCAATATTGCATTCGGAAACTACATACATGCAAATTGACGTAGTATATATCAAGCATCTCACTTTGAAAAAAAAAAAAAGCGTTGCACAGAAAAATGACTATGTTTGTATTGTGATAAGGGAGGTCACAGAATTTTCAACTACTCAAAGAAGCCGAGTCAATGTATTGTTAAAATCAAAGCTGCCATCGTCTAAAAAAACGAAGATATTCAGTCACAATAAGAATCGTGCAGCTGGATAACGCAATTTCACAACAACATTTAGGTTCATCATTTTCCACTCACTTTACTTCTTGTTTTATCATTCATTTATTCGTTGGTCCTCAAAAACTTGAAACCACTGCTCAATTAGATTCATGAGTATCTGCTTGTTTTATGGATGAAAAATTTGTTAAAAGTTACATTTCCCTTTAGATCTGAAATCTCAACTCATCAATGTAGAAGTGATAGATGAACGACTTTTGTCGTCTGGCTGTGTTACACACAAAATAATGCCTTCAGTGGTGATATTTGAAAGCCATAATAGTCAAATTATCTTTGATATCATCAAAATCTCGTCAAATCCTGCTATTCTTGGTTTTTTGTGATTAAAAAAGTTTAATCCGTCAATAGACTAGAAGTTATGAAATGTTACTTTCCTCATAAGTCATCCAGTTAATAAACTTGTTATACAACCTGTTGAAAAATCTATTAGCAAACAAACTAGCAAATCGCAAGTGAAGAAACTCATGTTCATTGGAGCAAAGGCGTTTATAAAAATGGCCAAATAAATTACATCATTTGTTATCAATGCGGCTCCAACTAGTGAAAAAAAAATCATAACAGCTCGTACTCTGGAGCAGTATAAAAGTTTTAAAGGTGTCTTTTTGGAAAAGAATGCCAACATACTATTAAAGCACCGACCATATGATTGTGCTATAGTCTTGGTGGAAGGATCACAACCTTCTTTTGGCTCAATTTATAACCTATCATAAACGGAGTTAGCGGAACTACGGAATTATATTGATGAGAATTTGGCCAAGAATTTCATTTGTTACTCCAAATTGCCTGCTGGAGCGTTTATTTTATTTGTGAAAAAGGAAGATGGCTCTTTATGAATGTGCGTGGATTATCGAGGTTTCAATAAGGTAATACAGAAGAACCGCTGTCCATTACTTTTGATCTTTGGATTTTAAATGAAGTTGGAAGTACGAAGATCTTTATCAAAATCGACCTACGCAGGGCTTTCAATCCTGTAAGAATAAAAGAGGGAGACGAATAGAAGACGGCATTTCGTACAAGATATGACCATTTTAAGTATAATGTCATGTCTTTTGATTTTACAAATATTCAGCAGTCTTTCAACACATGGTATATGACATCTTTCGAGAGCATCTTGACAACTTTATTGTTATGTACTAAGATGACATTTTGATATTTTTCAAAAATAAAAAAGATCATGCAAAACACGTTCGTTTAGTCTTTGAAAATTTACGAGAATGAGAAGTCTACCCTAAACCAGAGAAGTATTTATTTTACTAAATTGAGAAAGAGTTTTTGGGATTCATTGTAACTACGGAAAGTTTGAAAATGGATTCCAAGAAGGTGGAAACTATCTTGTCTTAAAAAGTTCGAAAGATTATTAGAAATGTACAATGTTTTCTTGATTTTGTTAACTTTTATTGGGTTTTCATCAAGGGCTATTCTCAAGTTGCTGCTCCGCTCATTTGGGTGACAAACAAAGACAAACTTGATTGAAGATTACTAGCGGAGAAAGTTTTTTAGGATTTAAAGACCGCATTCACTACGGCTCTAATTTTAATACGTCCAAAATTTTCAAATGTATTCTACTTAGAAACCGACGCCTTAGATTTTGCTTTGGGAGTTGTACTTTTACAAATGAGAGAAGATAAAAAGCTTTATTCCATTGCCTTTTACTTTTAAAATTTTTATGCTGCCAAGATTAATTATGAAATTCATAATAAGGAATTTTTTGCTATTGTAGATTCCTTTAAAGAGTGGCATCATTTTTTTGAAGCAGTTACGCACTTGATGACTATTTATACAAATTATAAGAATTTGGAGTACTTCATGTCATCTCGTATTTTAAATCGGCGTCAAGCTCAATAAAATATGTGTATTCCGGTTTGACTTTATTATAACATATCAAATGAGGAAGCAACAAAGACTATTTGATGCTTTATTAAGAAGATCATACATTGCACCCAAGGTTGGAGAAATAGCATTTGATTAACAACGTAAAATTTTGTTGAAGCCAGAACTATTTTGTATTTCCGCTACGATTATACCATCATCTATAGATGAGACTTCCTCAACCAGGTGTGCTTTGCAACTATTAGAGATTGTGTAGCCATCGATTTCAAGCGTCGCATTGGTGAAGAAGACAATTTTAAGGTGAGTAGAGATTTGTTATATTTTAAAAAACGCTTGTTCATCCTAGAATGTCCAACACGACTTTGCGTTCTTCAATCCCGTCATGACTTCCCAGTTGCGGGTCATTTTGGATACAACAGGACTTTAAAACTTGTTTCTAGAGATTTTTTTTGGCTCCGAATGTGAAAAGATGTGAAAGATTTTGTTACTTCTTGTGACATTTATTCACAATCTAAGAATTCTCGGCATTGCATTTATAGACTTTTGCAACCGTTGTATATTCCGCGTCGGCCGTGATCTTCAGTTTCTATAGATTTTAATATGGATTTACTGCCATCAGATTTATTTGACAACATCTTTGTTATCGTGAATTGATTTTACAAAAATGACACATTTTGTCCTTTGTAAGAAAATTTTATCAAGTAAAGATACGGCAAGGGTATTTTTTAATAATGTGTATCAATATCACGGTTTACTAAACAATATTGTATCAGATCAAAGAGTTTAATTTGTATCAAAGTTGCAGAGACATCTTTCCAAGATATTGAAGGTGGAAATAAATCTCTCTTTAACTTTCCATCCTCAAGCTGACGGTCAAACAAAACGGGTCAATCAAGTCTTTGAGCAATATTTACGATGTAGTACCAATTATTAGCAAGACAACTTGACGACATACTTGCCGTTAGTGGAGTTTGCATATAACAATACTCTTTATGCTTCAACTCAACAAACATCATTTTATTCCAATTATGGCTATTATCCAAAGCTTGATTTGCTAAGTTCACTAGCAAATAGTAATTCAGCAGCTAATGACTTTGCAAAACAATTATTATAAATTTAAAATATTTTAAAGCTTTAACTACAATCTGCCTAAGAGTCTTACAAGACAATTGCGGACAAGTATCACAATCAAGCACTTAATTTTCAAATCAAAGATAAGATATGGCTTATTCGACGGAATATTAAAACCAAGCGGCCATGTGACAAGTTAAACTACCGAAGATTGGAACCACTTATCATTTTAAAGCAGATCAATCCAGTGGCATACCGTTTGGAGCTACCAGTTTCTATAAAAGTATATCTAATTTTTCATACATCTCTTTCAGAATCTTATCAACAGTCATATTTTCCAGGAAGAATATAACCGCCACCGCTGAGTGTTGAAATTGAGAACCACAATGAATATGAGGTGGAACAAGTATTAGATTCACAACAAAGATGGGGCAAAGTAGAGTATTTGGTACACTGGAACGGTTATGATATCAACGAGCAAACGTGAGAATCAGCCAAAAATCTTGTAAATGCATCGGAAATGGTATAAGAATTTCATCAACTTTATCCAATAATCCGAGGACTCCTCTTGGAACTTGTTGATTGAAAAAGGGATAATGTTAGGGACATTACTTCAGAACGTTCCGTTATTTTTTATTTTTGACTTTAAAATATCTTTTATTTTAAATTTCTTTCACTTTAGATCAGAATATATATAGAGGTCAAGGCTAAAGTGTTATTCAGACTCAACAATACATCTCTTGGAACCATTGCTCACCTCCTTTAATATTTGATTCCTCATCTTTGAATCCAAGTTCATACCTAGTTTTTATCAATTATCTTTCTTTTTTTATATCCATGACAATAATAAAGATAAACTACGTTAGTATTGATTAGAATTAACAAAAGTAATGTAAAGTTGCAATTGCACTTGTCTTAAACTTTGAGCTCCAAATATCCTTGCAAGTTCAAATAAAATCTAGTAGAGGTTGTTGAAATTAAGGTTCAACTTTAGAAATATAAAGCATGTTTAATCTCTGCTGCAATTTAACTATGCATGGGCTCATTCCTTGCAATTGAACCTAAAATGCACAATAACAAGCAATGGAGTATTGGGCCACACAATTCTATGGATAATGGCAAGTACTCAAATAAAGAGCTTTCACAATTTGGCGGTGATTGCCATGAATGAGAGGGCTAGAGGAGACATTGGAAGCATTCCGTCGCCGCAAGTCTACAACAAAGATCAATGCCTAAACAAATAAGCCACTAAACCTAAATACCATTGGTTCAACTAACTCCTCTACTAACTTCAACTTGCTTTATTTGTACAAGAGTAAAGTGGAGATTGTGATTTGGATTGTGGAGATGTTACTACTGCAGCAATATGTGCATGCTCAAAATAGCTAAGGAGCTACATTCATGAAGTTGATGGAGGGGATGGATGCTAATTATGGAGCAAGAGGAAATAGCAAGTCAATATTCAACATTTTCTAGGTGAAATTTCTTGCTCAAATCTCCATTTTTTTCAAAATTTTCCCCATACAAGTTTAGCGTATGATTTAATTTTGTAGAAATCTAGCTAAATTTAGCTAGTTTAGGGAACGCTGCTCCTAACACCATGAGTGAACATACGGATTCCTAAAATAATACTTATTACATATTTTTGAAAAATCTGACCGATTTCTATTCTACACTTTAAAAGCAATCCATTTTTTTGCATTTTCACTGGCTAACAATAACTTAACTGCCGGTTTTTTTTTGGAACATTGATATAAGGGCCACGCACATGAGGCTGCCAATGGCTTCTGGCTACTGCAACCGCGAGGGATGACAAAATACGGCAGACCCATATTGCAAGGAGCAAGGCACTACAGTCTATTGGAAAGAAGACCTGCAGTAATCTTGAGCGCAAATGAGTTAAGATTTCTTTCCAAGCAACGATCTCTCCAGTCGGAGTTTCTTTCAAATTTGTAGCTGACACTGTTGACTCAACACCAAAGAAAGAATTCGATGTGGCTTCCGCTTTATTCTATCGTTAGCGCAATCGATACTTTTAGCGTCAAAACAGATATAGAATCTTCCAAAAACTCCTTCGAACCTCCAGGCCTAGATATTAAATAGATCTTTCATTGGTTGGGCGACACACACCGTGGAATTCATACATTGCAGGTCAGTAAAGATAGATACTACTGCACAGTCATCCATATAACCAACTTTTCTTCAGAACTTCCATCCAAATGTGAATAAGGTAGAAGGCTCAAAAATCGTCCAAGCTCTAAAATTGCTCACCTTCCAAAATGTTCTCACTCTATACATGTATTTTTTCATAGATTTCTGAAATGTACAGGTAGTGTATGTTTGAGGAGGTGAGCGGTTATAGAGCCCTATGCCACTTTAGCTTCAAAATTTCATAACTAATTTTATAAAACTCCAAAAAATATGAAACAACTCGGATTAGATGTCAATTCCTCTTGTCTTTCAAGGAAATTATACTGAAAAATATTTCAAGAAGTTCTACCTCCCCAAAATTTAGGTTCAGCCCTTAGATGGTTGGTTTTTGAGCCTTCTACCTTACCAGAATTCTACATGAGGCCAAACTTAGCAAAACTTCAAACTAAATACAATAATCAAACTTTCAAATTTTTTTGGAAGCATTGGACCTTAAGCCATTTGGGGCGATTTACAAAAATAATGTAGTCATTGAAATAAGGGAAAATTTCATGGATACCCCTAATGGCCCTGAAGTTTACAGTATTTGCATAGATTCCTCTGTTTTTTTCAGAAATTACACAAATACCCTTGGACCATAGTTTTGAGGCATTTAATTTGTTGTGCTCATACTTCCTTCATGACCAATGTTGAAGAAAGGAATGTGATGAAACAAAAAAGAAGTAACATGCGCATAAAGGAAGAAGTCAAGTGGCATGCACAACAAAACAAATGCGTAAAAATCTTAGTCCAAGGATATTTGTGTAATTTCTGAAAAAGTAGGGGTATCGATGTAAATATTGCAAACTTCAAGGGTATTTATGAAATCTTCCCTTGAAATTATCTGTTGAGATTCTATCAAAAACTTGTGAAATTTTTTAGCTAACGCACTTAAGGTAGGAACACCCTTAAGCGTCAGTGTCCCCATAACCGTCATCTCTGAAATCTTGGAAAATCTGTGAAAGTGAATAGATGTAATGACAAGGATGTACAACATGTGAACATGAAATCTTAAAAGTGGTTATGGGTGCAATGGCAATTTGCTCTTTAAAAATTCACAACTTATTCTCACAGTATCCAAATAATACATTTGAAAGTGCAAACTCTTTTTTTTTTGTTCCTAATAGGATCCTATAATTTGCTAGTTGTTTATTAATAGTCATCATGTTCAAAACTCTTAGTTTGGCGTTTATGGTGCTCCTACCTTATGCAAATGTGGCAAACTTCAGGGATATCCACAAAACTTTCCCTTGCAAATATAATTTGTTGAGATTTTGTCGAGAATTCGTGAAAAATATTTAGTTGACTCAGGGCATCATCAATAGAGCACGGGCATTTGAGCGGGCCCTGGGACGGCAAAAACACTGCTATTTTTTGACTAGTGTATAATTAGAAAATGAGATTGTTATCATTGGAAGCGTATACAAAAACTTGTCAAACAAATAAAACAACATATGGTATTGGAAATTGGATTAACAAACTAGAACCCATTGAAAAAATAACTAAAGATCAAACAACACGGCAAACCATGCCTAATAAAGAAAAATTAGATAATGGCACTCCAAATTTGAAAATTTGGAGTGCCACTATTAGGCATGGTTTGCCGTGTTGTTTGACCGCTATTTTTTCAATGGGTTCTAGTTTGTTAATCCAATTTCCAATACCATATTTTGTTTTGTTTGACGAGTTTTTGTATATGCTTCCAATGATAATAATCTCATTTTCTAATTATACACTAGTCAAAAAATAGCAGTGTTTTTGCCGTACCAGGGCCCGCTCAAATGCCCGTGCTCTATTGATGATGCTCTCACTTACTAGTACGACCTCCGTCAACGTAGCAGCGACGCCGTCGTACGTCAGTCGTCAGTTGTCACGTAGCTCGCGTCACGCTTCCGTCCAGTCCAGAATCTTTGCATGGAACCAGCTTTCTTCCGGATCTGACACCGACGCCCCCCCGTCCGTGTCAGCAATGCCGTCTTTCTCTTCCAGAATTTGCCGGCGCAGTTTCACAAAAGCTGCACTTTCGAGTCTCGCCATACCCTTTATGCACGCACCACCACCAATTCTCCTCTCAACCTTCTCAGCTTGCAAAGCACTCATTTAATCATTCAAACTCCTCGTTGTCATCGCTGGCTTTAAATCCGACAGAAGAGCATATTTTTGCTTCATCAGGGACTTCACACAATTCAATTATCTGCGACACACGCGTGCAATAAATCTGTTATTGAGCGGTTGTGAATCAGAGCTTGTGTTTTGTTGTGAAAATTAGAGCTTTGGTTTTTTGTTAGAGCTTGTGTTTTGTTGTGAGAATTAGAGCTAGGGTTTAGGTGTTGCGAAAGTTGGAGGTGAGATGGACATGGCGCCGATTCCCGAAGATGCAGAGATGTCGACAACGACGGCGACGAAACCGAGGCTGCCGCACGAGCGGAACCAGGCATGTCGCCATGGACGCAACTTCATAGTGGCGGTGGATCATGGGCAAGACAGCAGGCGCGCTTTCGAATGGGCGATCAAGAACCTGGTGAACATGGCGGACACGCTGCATCTCATCCATGTCTTGCCCGGCAACTGTAAGTCCTCTTTTTCTTCCCCTGTTCTTTTTTTGCTTGGTAGTACGATTTCGTAAAACCTAATCGCAGCAAAATCTCGGCTTTTTTTAGGTAATTCTGTGCAGAGCGCTGGTCTTGCTCGGTAGTGGACATCGTTTGCAACGAAAGCAGCAGGATTTTGTGGAAGTGGATTATATTGTGGCTCATGCAGACTTTGGTGGTGTAGTTTCTGATGCAGTGTGCTGTGTACCAGACATTCAAGGCAAGCCTGAGGAAGCGTCGGCTGTCATGCAAGCTACCGAAGTGCTGTTCGACAAGCTCGCCAAGGAAGCTTACGAGGTCACCATGGTACTGTTAACCTTTTTTTCCTCTTCCTTCATTTACAGTATTAACATGGGAAAATTTCATGGATATCCCTGAAGTTTGCAATATTTTCATAGATACCCCTGCTTTTTCAGAAATATCACAAATACCCTTGGACCAAAATTTTCAGGCGTTTTTTTTGTTGTACATGTCACTTCCTTCTCCCTTTGTGCACACACTACTTCTTTATTGTTACGCGTGCGCACATCGGAATAAGGGAAGTGGCATGCACAACAAAAAACAACGCCTGAAAATTTTGGCCCAAGGGTATTTGTGAAATTTCTGAAAAAGCAGGGGTATCTATGAAAATATGGCAAACTTCAGGGGTGTCCATGAAATTTTCCCTATTAACATTGCCTTACCTATACAAATTAGATAGAGTAGTTTAATAACCGTTTTTGCCTTCTAATATAAGCAAAGGAAAGATTCAATGGAAGCGGTAATGGAATTTGGAACTTAGATAATATAATATGCTTATCGATGAATGGATTCTTGAGTTGTACAAGATGAGATACATGTATCATGCTTTATTTCGATCATAATGTATACTCGTTGAATTAAGGTTATCAGTACTAGCTCTTCTCCTCACCTCTTTTTAGCAAGAGGTTTCTGCAAGGGTATTGTATGTTTATGGTTCCAGGGTTTCTTACCTATGCTTGATCGAACTATTTGCGTGTGCTTGGCCCTGTTTTTTCCAGTTTGCATACCATTATTCTTTTTTACAAGAAGAGAAACGAATCTTATATGATTTTTTCTGCTTTCTGCTTTTGCCAGTTTTACTAGTTTGCACTGTAGAGGACTCGGAGGAGGGAATCCAGCATTCTGTAGGGTTTTTCTTCCTCCAGGCCCTTTGCTTGAAGACCCTGCTACTGGAAATCTCAATCATATTGTTCTAGTGCGTGTGTTTGCTTTCTTTTCTTGCTCATCTGTTTGTGCTTAACTTTGAAAACTGTAATGTTGTGCAGGTGAAAACGGAGAGGCGGATCATGGAGGGTGAGCCTGGCAAAGTCATATGCCATGAGAGCGCTCGGCTTGACCCTGCAGCTGTAGTCATGGGGTGTCGTGGCCGTGGCGCTGTGAAAAGGTACGCATCTTTATTACTTCTCCTGCATTGGCTTCCTCTTTGCAAGTGTGTTTAA
The DNA here is from genome assembly GCA_963920765.1 of Ulota crispa. Taxonomy (NCBI): domain Eukaryota; kingdom Viridiplantae; phylum Streptophyta; class Bryopsida; order Orthotrichales; family Orthotrichaceae; genus Ulota; species Ulota crispa. The sequence continues at coordinate 36,950,169 of OY987242.1, forward strand.
AGGGGCTCTATTACTTGAAATATGCCATATTTGAAGAAAAATTCATCTCCTTGCCTTTGAAGTTGGTACTTATTGCCTCTCTATATTTGCAGTTTTGATTAACGAATTATTTTGTGGTAATGGGTGTAGTATGTTCCTGGGAAGTGTGAGTGAGTACTGCATACGGCATTGCGTCTGCCCAGTAGTAATCGTCCCACACAGAGGTACGAGATAAAGAGAAAGAAATACTCATCCTCTGTATGCTCGAAGCTCTAAGTGGAAATCTTTTATTTATTTTCAAATGGCTTCTTCTTGTATTGACGGCATTAGCTTTGGATGCTAGCCAGCCATTGTGCCGAACAGGATTTGATTACTCCTCTTTAATATCTCCTACTAGTAAGGGCGTTACAGTAGAACTAATTTCACTACAAAAATGATTCTGTTTTTCTAGAAATTAGTATAATGCAGTCACAGTTCAATCCTTCATAAATATAAATGAGTTTTGAATAGTGTGACTTGCATGATCTGGCACAAAATTTATCATGAAAGAACAAACTTCGTTGTAGAATTAGAATTGCACGCTAGGATCATGGGGCTAGCTTGTTTGCAACACGCTTGCAAGTCCAGTTGAGCAGTTTCCCTCACCTATTGTAGGTGAGAAAAGTAGACAATAAAACCAACTGTTATCAAGCTTTGATAAGCAGAATGGATAAACGAAAATTGTATCATGCAAATCGTAGGGAAATAATTTTGAAGCTTCTGTGAGCTCGAGTGGCTAAAACGTCACCAAATGTAATAAAACTTCAAGTTTAAAACGCTGGTGAAACATTGTTTTTTGTAGTTAGAAAAGAGAATTGATAGATTTTTTCTGGTAGAATTTAGCCGCACTGGAATTCATACACAAGGCTACTTTTGCTTGTTCTTTTTTGTTCTTTTTTTGGGGAACGGGGGAGAGGGGGCTTGAAGGAGTGACGCTGGAAAGCGATGGTGCCTGAAGTGAAGTTTGTTACGTGGGTTGGGGATGGGTCTTGCAGAAGACCGTGCTCGCGACCTTGAGGATGTGTAGAAATCGGAGTCCTCGGTTTTCACAATACAAAGTTCGCCGCTTCGGAGGAGGCTCTCTTGTAGAAATGTAAAGTATTCATGAGGATTTTCGACATATGTAGAACATTCTAGAACATTCTAGACCTTGTCAGATGCAGGTTGTGTGGATAAGCATGGAAACGCATTGCTCTTGGGTTTTGTTGGAGAGTCTCGGTCAATTCTAGACATCGGCACTGTTGTTCTTCCGGTCCCCGGATCTTATCCACTTTCATCGTGCACTGTAGAAGTTGAGAACCATGATTACCAACGCCCCCTCCGGGTATCTCTGCATTTGTCACTCATAACAATTTAAGAATTCGTAAACGTTGCTTGAACAAAATCCTTTGCATTTTTAGCTGCCTTGTACTGGTGTTACTTCGTGCAAAGTCAGTTTCGCTACCAAAAAGAACACATGATAGTTCAAGCAACTTAACCCCCAAACGACTCAGTGTGCCGCTGCGGCCAAAATAGGGTATATTTCTTGTATTCAAAGGTGTTGTTGTTTTAGGTTTTGCTTGGATTTTTGAGGGTTGTGTATTGTTGTTTGTCTCCACCTTTTGGAATGTTCTGCATGTTTCTGCGATCGTTTTTCTGACTTTGCGAAGCGTTTGTATTGGAGGTGGGCTACAAATATGTAGCTATAGCGTATCTGCGACTTACGGAACCCTACGGTGGATCCCCAAAATGAACATGTTGCCGGAGGGCCAAGAGTAAGCGCTCTTGTCTAGCCGCTTGGATTCACAATCCGCTCCAAGAAAAGAACAGAAATTAGATTTGAGTCACTGTAGAATTACGATACGGCCTGGATTTTACGGTTCCCTGTGGTCGTTTAGGGGTTAAACCAATGTTTGTGCAAGTTGAGGGCCTCATGTGCAAGCAATATTGTTAAGCAGGGAAAGAGCTTCCCTCCCTGGGTGGAGGGATATTCCTCCCCGATACCTAAGGAGGGATTAAGTTATAAAATACTTACTCTAATTGGCTCAAAGCAAGTATTTTATAACTTAATCCCTCCCTAGGTATCGAGGGAGGAATATCCCTCCACCTAGGGAGAGAAGCTCTGTCCCTCCTTAAAAATGTTATGGTTTGTGTCATTCTTAGTTAGGTTCTATCCTTGTTTCCAATGGCTTAAATGAAAATATGTCCTTTTGCAAAATCCTTACCCTACACATCTTAGTTTCCTTAGTAATTTAGATACTTATCTTAGTTAACAAAAGTTAACAAAAAAATAGCTCATGTAAATTATTTTACATATAGTTCTTACGACCACATCAAGGGGGGAATATAAAACTCACAAGGTTAAAGAAACATGAAATTCACAAGGTTATGGAAATATGAAACTCACTAGGTTGAGATATCAAACTCTTGTTGAGTGTTTGCACTAAGGATTCCAATTTTAATTATGATTCAAAGTGGTATATGACATGATGGATGGGTTCTATGTTAGCCCCTAAATGCTTGAGGCATTGATTTCTAATGTAAAGTCCACCAGAATTTGGTGCCGCAGGCATTTAGGGGTTAAACTCTTAGTGGTTACAATTTGCACTCATGAAATAGTACAATGTTTCAAGTACAATGTATTTGTACTTTTTGAACTATATAACATTTACAAAGATTAAAAAAGCATTTAATCCAATAAAAGTTCCCATGTCATTTGCAAAGTACACATGCATTACACTTTAAATTGATGTCATAATCAAGGAAAATGAACCAAATTTGCATACATGTTGTGCAAATATGAGTGACAAACAACCCTTGAACAATGATAGTGAACAAAAACCCACCCAATTGCCTCTTTTTGCTATACATTTCCCATATGCAAATATTCTCAAAAAAAACGTAACAAAACTTTTACCGGACTTTGTGTTAACGTCCAAATATTAGAAACAAGCCAAAAAAAAATCCTTATAGATAGTGAAAAAAACAAGTTTCATTAAGTATATGACGTGTTTACATTCATTCATTGTTCCAAAGCCAAACACTTGATATGACATTGATCTGAGGTACAATTTTGGTGCAAAAATTTGCAAAATGGTCATACCAGTCCATGAAAAAGGTAGTCTAAAATTTTGAATTTTTGCAGATTCACGTTTTGTGCCACGTCAGGGTGACTTTGGAAGAAGGGGAACTGTATCTGTGGGAAGAGGCGTGTGCTACACAAACTCCAGGAAAGGGCCCCCCAAGAAAGGGCCAGAGTCACCTCCTTTTTTAGTTTTATTTTTAGTAAAGTACCCTTGTTTTTCCTTGCAATAACTAATTTTCTATGCTTTCTTGTAAGCTTTGATACTAATTGTACCATGGTCTCCATTGTGGATGTGAGCAAAGTTCAAAGCACCTCCAACTTTCCAAGTGGGAAGTGTCCCCCTTACCCCTTCCAAGCTTATGATACTTTCTTATGGTTATGCCCTGCCTTTACTTTTCATTGCTTTTGACTTTGTTTGTTTGTTGATATCTCCAATCATCCCAAAAGGATAGTATAGGATCTTGTCAATCTAATAGGACTAGGATAGTACCTTGTCATGCAATGACAACCTAATTAGTCCTATATTTTTAAAATGTCAACATGGATGTTGAACCCCTAGAGGAGTTATTTTTGCAATTTCAAAAATTACAAGGATAAGTTTTAGAATGTGGCAAAATGTAGGTGTCTTTTACAAAATCTTCCAAAAAAATATATCAAAATGTTTTAAACTTTTCAAAAAAAAAAGACTAGAGTATCCTTGACAGTTGAAAATTTCTTCAAAACTACCCCTACTAACTCTCCATATTTGACTTTTAACTTGTTTGTTCAACATCTTATGTTTGACAAAGCATTGCAAACCTACTATTAAAGCTATGTAAAAATGCAAAACTTTTGCCATTTAGGGTTTCAAGTGGGCTAAAACAAAAAATCAGCATAAGTACAAAAAGTTCATCCCATGCAAGGTCAACAATCTAACAGTGATTGGGCTCATTTTAGGATAACATGTGAATATCCTTAGTAACAAAAAAATTGTATAGTCTGTTATGATAGGCTTCAAGTAATTTAAATGCACAATTATCTAGTTTGGATGAGGGATATTTGAACACATTGTTGTGATTGACCCCAAGTAGTTTAGATGCACATTTAGCCGTACCTATGGAATGTGATTTAGTAACCTATTTTTATTTTCATATTGGCTAAATCTATTTTGGAAGCTATCTTCCAAATTATATTTTTAAAATGGGACAAGAAGATTGCACTCACTATCTATGTTCACCATAACCTAATGTTCAATGTTATGTTTTCCTATTTGAAGTTGCACAAAGTTATAATTTATCTAGAAGGATATTCAACCATTAAAAAGTTACTTGCATAGAACCAATAGGTTCTAATTTTTGAATTGCATTAAAAGTAATCTACATAGTTACAAATACACTACCCAAGATCACAGAATTTGACACAAGTTCAACTTGGGGTCATAGGATCACATATAGCATATAAGGGGGAAGGTTTTTAGTTTTTAGTTTGCCAATTTTGTTTCGTTTCCTTGAAAAATCATTTTCGTTATATTGGGATAAAGTGACTCATTTCTATCTTCCATAAAACCTCAAGTTTTTTACATCAAAATTTTGGGGTAGAAGGGGTGAGAATTAGGCCCTTCTACCGAAATGCCATTTATTTTATTAAAAAAAAATCAACTATGCCTCTCTATATAGTTTGTTAGGAAAGAAGGTAAGGTAGTACGCTCATAAATTGTTTGCACATTTTGAACCATCCAATAGCATGTTGTGGAATGATGCACTGGTGGTTCTTAAATTGGCCTCTTACAACTCATTGAATGCATGAAAGAAAATGTGTTTTTAGTTGTAAGAGCTAATCATTCTCCTTGCTTCCTCAAATCTCTTCACAACTTACAAGTGAACGATTTTTGGAAGATCTAAAGTTATTGATAGATACCTATGACACATGCACTTTGAGAATTCATAAGTAACTCAAAAATACTTCAAAAAATATGAAACGACTTATGTTGCATTCCGCATCTATTTCTCTTTATCTAAAAAATGAACTAAAAATCCTCCCATCCACAAAAACCATGAAAAAGAGGGAAAAAGAGAGATGAGCCCTTAGATGGGCGGTTTTCGAGCGTACTACCTTATGGTCCACACTTTATTCAGATTGAGATACTTGAGATTCAATGCAACAACTTTTCCATGTTGTATTTGAGAAAGGTATGAAAATTCTTGAAAATTATCCTTATTGGCCAAGGGGGTTGTTTCTGTCACACCTGAGCTTTGTGCTGAATGAAACTGGAGTATTTATGTTTCAACTATAACAATAATAATATTAAGTCTTCCCTTTTGTCACGTGATGTTGGGCCGTTGGGAAATCTATTTGTGATACTGGTGTAGGCGTTGCTTTTACCCTTGGGGCAGTTCACACTATGTCCCAAGTTCCACGTCCCAAGTTTCATGTTCCACTAACCCTTAAAAGTCCATTTTCCCTAAGATGGAAAAAATGGGTTTTAGGCAAGCTTATGTTACTGGGATTTTGAACACTTTTTTCAAAATTTTATTTTGAAATAGAATTTTGCAAGGGCTATGCGTGAGTACAATTTTATTGAAATTAGAGTTACTATTCAAAGTTATTGGTGTTTTGAGGGTTTTTATGTTCAAGGGGCAGTTTGGACAAACCATTTTTCATTGACTTATTCCAAAATAAAACGACAAAGGCATGACCCTTTATTGGAGAACATTCAAAGTAATCGTTTACCATACATATATATTATTATTTAAGATAAACACAATAGCATTTTGAATGCAAAAGTTATTAGAGATTTGGTTTTATTTCAGTTTTTTTTGTGGTTTTCATTGAAGGTAAAGTCTTTTAATCTATTTTTTAGATTTTTGTAACTCAAAATTAGCCTTCAAAAAATTGGATTGTAAAAACTCTCAATGTAGTGTAAGTTTCAAGTACATGTTTGCAATGCAAGGCCACATAGGGTGTGTTCCACAACTTTGTTAATCTTGAAAATTTGTGGAAATATGCCTAACATGATTCAAAGCATGTTGAACCATTCTCTACAACATAAATGTTGCAAATAATATTCATAACATGTGGTCAAAGGTGTCTGAGAATTTTGAGCAAGAGGTAAAAAAAAAAAACTATATGTTAACTTAAGATGATCATATCTCTCAATCCATACGGTCAAAACTCATGAAATTCTCATCATAGCTTGTTGCATAAGTCTTATGTAAGATCCTATGGTTAGATTTGTAGAAAAAAGAAAATATGTCTTTTGGGAATCTCACATGTGAAAATGGCATTTTTGAGTGTTTTTGGAGAAAAATGGCCTTGGGCGTTTATGGGCTAAAATCTAAGAATTTGATTGGTGTAGAGCCAAAAGTTGGGACTTGGGGTCTCACACTATGTTCCAAGTCCATGTCCCAATTCATTGCATTTTGCTTACATGGCAACAATTTTTGGAAGTTTTGGCAACAAAGAAGGTAGGACTTCACACTCAAAGTTTGGGTTGACCATTTTGCTAAATCCAACTTTCAACCCAAGTTCCACCAATATTTTGCTTATGATATTTCATGTACTCTTAGACCCTTAACCCATGCATGCCCTAGGGGACCAAAATGGTCCTCACAAGATTTCACATACATGTTTGAGGTATTGGATCTAATCTTTTGACTTTGCTATAAACTACATTTATCTAACTTATTTAAGTGGTCCATGCAATTGGAGTAATGGCAAGACAAGCCAAATGTTATACAAGTGCCTCAAGAGTCTTAATTGGGTGAAACAGCATACATGGCATGGTGGCAAGCAATGTCTTACAACCTACAATTGATCAATACTCATTGCAAGCTTCCTTGCATGGACTTTGTGGTAGTGGGAAATTCACTTGCAAGGCTTCAAGCCTATTCTAAACCTTTATCAGGGCAACCCTCACCAATTGTGCCAGTCATCTTTTACCGTGCAATAGCACTTTGGAAGCACTAAAACTTAACCTACAAAGAAGGAAAATCTTCTATAAATTTCAAGTGTATGCATTCACATCTAATTTTACCACTTTGAATATTTCAAATGAATCAAGGGCCCATAGAATTTTGTAAAAATCATTATATAGTAAGTACCTCTTAAAAATGAGATTTTACCATCACTTGTTGTTTGATCAAATATTATAATCTACCATCTCCCACGGCCAGTTGTTCCCAAAATTTGCAAGCCATTTTCTAAGTAGGATTTCACTGTATTCAAAAGTCACTTTTTATGGATCATCCGTTTGATTGAGAAACAATGCATCAAAGATGTAGGTCTCCCAAAATCTTAATTTTGGTGAAAATGACTTGGGTGCTTAGGAATTATTCTCATGTTGAGGTGGAACTTGCAAAGATGAGACTTGGGCTGCCACTCCCCTATAGGACCAAGCCATCTTTTCATGTGAGAATCATTGAAAATTGCCACTTTTGGGGGAATGAGTCGAATGATAAGAAAAAAAGTTTTTTTTGGAAATCCAACCATGAGGTCTTGCCCTAGACTTTGGGAGGTACCTATGGGAAAATTATCAGCTCATTCTAAATGTAGAGGAGTCAGATATTAGCATTTGAAGTGAGGAAATAAGTTTTTTCCTTGCAACCCAAAGATTTCAAAAGCCTTGACCGCTCCTAAATCAAATAATTGCTCTACACAAAGTTGAGGTTTATTTTTTCCATGTAGAAGACCAAGTTAGGTAAGTGGGGGAGAAATATCAAACAAATTGGAGGTGTGAATCATACTTTGTAAAATCTTGCAATGTTGAAAGGACATGAAATTTGCATATACACTAGAGAAAATTGGAGGATTTATAGAAAATTCAGAAATCTGAATTATTTGTATCCAAATGGTGAAAACCAAGGAATCCTAGTCTATTACAACTTAGAAAAAAAAAGGTAAAAAAAAAATACTCAAAGAGCTCAAGAAAGTAAAGCTCAAAATTTTAGAAGGGGCAAAAGGAATGGAGGTTTGGGAGTCCCATACCTACCTGCAAACTAAAATGTCTTATAACTTTCATCTCATCAATCAAAGTTGAATGTTTCAAAGCTTCACATATATATATATATATATATATATATATATATATATATAAATGTAAAGAACCAATTTCAGATTTTTGATTTAAAAAAATACATTTTTTAAAGAAGTTTTTGAGCTGCCCGCCCTCCCCCATTTTCTTGAAATTCATGCATAACTTCTTCATTAAATGTCAGAATGAAGAGAAATAAAAAATGTTCATGTAAATCTTTGAATTCTCCATCTTCCATAAAAATTTCAAAGAATCACACAAAGTAATTTAACCATAAGTACATGCCTGAAATCCCATTTGTTCCTAAAAGGGACAATAGTCCTTTAGAGATTAAGTTAATCCAGTTTGGTTTGTTTAATTCAATTTCTTATCTATAAGTGTCACAAGTATAACCCAAAAATCCTATGCGCTTTTGTAAGTTTCAATGTGGGCGCCCCCAATCTAATGCTTGGAGTTGTTCTTGAGGCCAAAGGAGTTGAAATTTTGGTCCAAATGCCCCCAAGTTTTGACAAAATCCATCCTAATGTAACAAGCAGCTATGTTTTAAGAGGCTTTGTCCCTACAATATTGACTTGATTTGTGAATACAATATCTACTCAAACTTCCTTTAAGATAGCATCACTTTATGCAAAGCCATCTCAACTCCCTTGTAGTCCTAAGCCAACAAATCAACCCTAACCTTTAAATTGAATATCAAAATGAAGATTTCTCAAAAAGTGCCACAAAATGCAAACATGAGACTTGCCTCATTCTCTCGTAAAAAAAATAGAGGTCTTACTCTTGCTAATTAGCTACACCAAATAGTGCAATGAGGTTGCCTTACCTTGAAAAATTACCCCCAAAGTTATTGCTTGGCCACTTGGAGGGACATTGGAGTATTGGACTCTCTAAATATTAAGATTTCACATAGTTTATGGCTTGAATGCAATCAATTTGCTTTTTAGCAACATCATTGTTGTTGCAAAGCCCTTGCTATTGTTAAAATTTATTTATTACAATAATAATTGATAATTGATGAAAATTATTGTAGTATCAATAAATATATAGAGCAAAATGTTAAGAACTAGTATGGAGCAACCTAGTTGCATTTTTTAGTGTACAGAACTTCAGGATCCCCTCAAGAAAAAGCCTCCACGGCTGCGACAAGGGCCATACTTCCAAAGATTCCTGTGTCAAGATATGAAAGCACTTGCTGATACGTTTCAGACCCACCTCGGCTGACGTGGTCACTTTGAATTCTACAATTTAAAAATTACCACCAAGCAATCAAATTTGCATTATACGTTTTCTTTGTATTTTCCTTTTCTTGGGGGAGGGCGTCAAAAAGGGACTGGTTTCAGTACTTTACATCTCCTGCAGCTGACACTGGAACCCCACTTTGTTAACCCTTAACCCCTAAATGCCCAAGGCCTTTTGAACTTCTTGGCATTTTCAAGAAAGTGATCAATCAACTAATCTTTTCATAAATCTCATCAAGTTTTTTAAAACTGTATCCTTACAAATTTAAACTTGACATGTTAGAAATTACATGGAAAAAGAAAACATAACAATATCATTTGTAGTTTGAAAAATTATAATGTTTGAACATGAGGGTGTTAAAACTGCAAAAGTGACTTGAAGTTTTCTAATCCTCATTTCACATGTCAAATCTAAAAAGTTGGTCATCAAAAAAATATGAGGTTTAAGGTCATTACATGTTAAACTTTAATCAATTTACAGCTTCCAAAATCTACCCATGTATTTTTTTTAAATGGATTGCTGATTTTTCTCCAAGCTCTAGTGTATTTGAGGCTCATTTTCAAGATCTTCCAACACTAGAACACTCAAGATTGTAGTGGACACTCTTGTACAAAATCTTGAGTAAAAAAATCATAAATACTCATTTTTTGAATCAAATTTTTGATTTTGAAAATAGACTTCAAAACAAACTTGTGTTCAAAAGATAATACCAAAAATAGTGATTTGATAAAATTTAATTAGTTTTCAAAGTTTTGAAAACACCCAAATTGGGTGCCTTGGGCATTTAGGGGTTAAGGCCCTCCTTCAGCCAACACTCATGACTCACTGTTTGGCTACTTGGAGAAGCATGCAATTTTTTATATTTTGGGATTTCACATGATTTTAATGTGGAGGCCACTAATTTATTCTTGTAACATCATTTTTGTTGTCAAGATTTCTAAAAATTGTTCATTGCAAAAATTACTAATAAAAAGTAACCACTGAAGGATCAAGCCCTTTTTTTCTATGAAAATCAATGAAAACTGTCACTTTTAGGTGAATGATTAGAAAGGTGGTATTGAATATTCTTTTAAAATAACCAACCGTAGGATCTTGTCCAAGACTATGGGAGGTACTTGTGGGAGAAAAATCAGCTCATTCAGACAAAGAGGAGTGAGGTACTAACATCTGTGAAGTAAAATAAATAAAAAATCTCCTTCTTGCCCAAAAATTTCAAAAGCCTTTGACCGCTCATATAGCAAAAACATTACTCTACACAAAGTTGAGGTTTTACCACTCCATATAGAAAACCAAGTCAAGTATGTGTGGGAGAATTTTCAAATGAATTTGAGATGTAAAACATACTTCAAAATATCTTTGAATGCTTGAAGGTCTTGAAATTTGCAAGTACATCAGGCAAAATTCGAGGATTTATGTAAAATTAAGAAATTTGAATTATAGTAATCTAAATGGTCAAAATCAAGGACTTCTAGTCCACTATAGCTTGAAAAAAATAATCACAGAACAAACATAAAAGTTGTTCAAAAGAATAAAGTACCAAATTGTACAAGGGGCAAACAGAATGGAGGGTTGGGAGTCCCCCATGCCAAGACATGCTCCTTCCACTCCACTCCCATTTGCACAAGTCTCCACACCTTGTGCCCATAAGGGTTGGCCCTTTTTGGAATCAACGCCCACTTACAAAGGAGAGGCCCTACCCAAACTACCCCTTCTCATCTAGTTTTGATAAATTATTGCATAGCTTCTTCATTAAATGTTGGAATGAAGAAAAAAATTGATGCCCTTATAGGTCTTTGAATTCCCTATTTTTTGTGAAAGTTCAAAAAATCACACAAAATAGTTTAGCAGTATGTATAGTCGGGTTCAATAAACATATGAATTTTTTTGCAAGAAAACTGCAGCTAAAAATTTAGGAATTTTTGGAGGCCATAATTTCCTCAAAAAATTGTCTGTTTTTGAAACTAAAAATTGCGTTGGAATCCTATTGAAGGGTACTACATGATTTGATTAAAAAAATCAGAAATTTTACAAATGATAAAAAAAGTTTGGCTACTTCCTAGATAGTGTCTACCATCTAGTACTTCCACCTCCTGCTGAAATCACCGCTTGAATTGATTGGGCATACTTGCAATAACAGTTTGTAATTGCTCCATGGATACCTCATTCCATACTCTTTGAATGATGTGTACCATTTCTTGCTTGTTCTTTGGCCGTTGGTGGTAGTGTAGTCCAATCAAATTTGAGCGGTGATTTTGGCAAGAGGTGGAAGTATACTATATAGGAAGTAGCCCAATTTTTTTTTATCATTTATAAAATTTCTGATTTTTTAATATCAAATCATGTAGTACCCTTCAGTATTATTCCAATGCAATTTTTGGTTTCAAAACAGACAATTTTTGAGGAAGTTATGGCCTCCATAAGTTCCTAAATTTTTAAGCAATTTTCTTGCAAAAGTTTTGTATGTTTACTGTACCCGACTGTACATGCCCGAACATTTGTCCCCCAAGGGGCAATAGTCTTTTGGAGGTTAATTTAGCAACAACAAATATCCTTATAGTGCAAAATGTCAAGACATTAGTGTGGGGCAACCTAAATGCAATATTCAATGTAGTAATGGGTGAAAGGTGATAAAACTGACCAACTAAAAAAATAAGGAGAATACTTTACATTTTGTCCTTGTTTGTAAATAAACATGAGGCTTCCCACACTTTGCCTACAAACTAATGTGTGGAGTACACCAACCAACAACATTGAGGTCAAAACTTTGAAGCCATAATTACAATCCTTTTGTTTTGAAAAGTAGGAATAAAGAAAGATCAAGTAGAGCCGCTAAAGCATTAGTCTATAGTGTTCACAATTATAGTTGATATGTATATATATGTATAGATGTATAGATAGATTGGAGGGGTTTCTATAGTTTGTGATGGATTGAAACAAGTCTAAGAAACATCCTATTGGAGTCAGTATCCTAAAGTGGCCATAAAAAAATTGTATCAATACAAATAAGTTGATTTTGTGTATTGTCCATTTTTGAATTAACTCCTTGAAGGCTACATTTGGTGTGATGAAGGATTTATGTTTGA